>JAHLJT010003656.1:58961823-59561823 GCA_031308135.1 Acheta domesticus
TTTCATCGTCTGTTATAATAATTTTAATAGTAGTTGCTTCAAATGATACTTACGGCATGCAACAAATGTTCTCCACAGAATTCTTTAGTATTCAATTTCTTCGCTCAGAAAATTGTAATGTCAGCCTTTACAAGGTGTGATCAATAAAGACCGACTGATTTTATAACTTGTTTATTTCGATAGATACAACTTATTCGAATTCGTCACCCTCAAAGTAGTTGCCTTGGCTCACGACACATCTTTCCCAACGTTTCTTCCAGCTCTCGATCCCCGCCTGGGAAGCCGCCTTAGGGATCCTCTTCAGATCCGCCGTACAATTGGTTTTGATGTCCAAAATTGACTCGAATCGGCGCCTCTTCAAGGTTGATTTCAGGGTTGATTTTCGTCACCGGTTTTAATGGTTTTAAGAAAATCTAGTTCGGCGTCGGCTCGATCCAGGAGCTCCTGACAAATGTCCACACGTATTTGTCTTTGTTAAGCAGTCAGCACTCGCGGGACGAATTTTGACGCGACGCGCGTCATGCCCAAAATTTCTGTCAAAATGGTCTGAAAGGATCCAAACTAATGTTCACTTCATCGGCTATCTCCCTAATAGTTAAATGGCGATTTGCCCGCACCAAATCGCTCACCAATTTCACGTGGTTGGGGTCTGTCGATGTGGAAGACCGCTCCGTTCGGAAATCTTCATCTGTCGAGGTTCTGCCCGATTTTAGGCGACTATACCACTCAAATACTGGCTTCGACTCATTGTTTCACTCCCAAAGGCTTGTTAAATCATTCCGAAGGTTTCCGTAGCACTTTTGCCAAGTTTGAAACAAAATTTCACGCACACACGCTGTTCCTCCAACTCCTCATTCTTGCCGTTGTACGAGGTGAAGAACAGGTTCACGCAAATACCGTAGTTGCTGCTTAACGGCTCAACCTATACAAACGCGACAGCTGCCGTTTTACTTGTCAAATGTGTCCCTGATTGGCGCAACCTTACTCGTTTAGATCCTCTGAACGGTTTGCGCGCAATAATATCAGACCGGTCTTTTATTGATCACACCTTGTATATGTAATCTAAGATTACTGTTACACCCATCAGCACCATTGCCAGTTCGCTGTATTCCGCGATAACTAAAGACAGAGATTTCCTTGTCCAGTCCAAACCAAAAGTTTACAAGCCGAGTTCATTTGAACGAAACGATGAAGCCTCGATTACATCATTAAGATATTTAACAGCTTGAGTTTTCCTGGTGAACTGGTTCTGTTAAGTGAACTGGTTCTGATCAATTTTTACGGTATTTTTATTTGCAGGGCATTTTAAAAACATTTTAAGAGCTTTTTATTGATCGTTTTTGATGATGGTTTAGGCTATCAAAATTCGCCCCCTAGTTACGTTATATCGCCTTAAGTTGTCTTACGTTCTAGCAAGGAACGAAAAGCCACTCTTAACGGACGGTGGCCGTCGACGACTTTACAGCCCGTGTCCTTTCCGCTCGTTAATAAGAATGGAAACAATTGAGTTGGTAATGGCGGGTGAGTACTGAATAAATTTATTTTCAGTAATTTTTAACCAATATTTAAACTTTTTGCATGTTTGAGGTATAATATACCTTAAGAATGTTTAACACTCGCACAAGCATACAAGCGCGCACAAACACGCGCGCACAAACACGCGCGCACAAACACGCGCGCACAAACACGCGCGCACAAACACGCGCGCACAAACACGCGCGCACAAACACGCGCGCACAAACGTATTCACACACACACACACACCGGGGCCGTTTTAACCGCATTGGGGGCCCTTAGGCTGGGTTAATTTGGCGGCCCCCTATTCTTAGTCATTCGTTGCACAGAAATTCACCCGAGTGTGGGCAAATACGTCATAGCTCCGCAACAGTGCTGCCCCACACGCGTTAAGGACAGCCACGAATGAAACGGATTTCGGAACTGAGTCAGTGCGTGTGCGCTACGCCGCGAGATTATAGACAGCAGTTCGTGGCACTGACTAAGAATTTGGAATTGTGATCGTTGTTATAATTTTTACAATAATAATTATAATGATAATAATTATTATTGTAACATATTTTGTACAAAGTCTTCACTCCTTAATTCATAAATTATTAACGTGTAATTACTTAAACCGATCTCCCCTCCCCCAATGTCTATGTTGAAATATAAAGAAAATCCTATCAAAAAATTAATTCATCAAAATACTTAAATATTTTATTACACGTTTTGTTAAAAAACCTTAACTTCTCATCATTGAGTGGCATTCTCTCATCAACTAGCAACATTTCATATTATAAATATTATCCAATGATGCGCGGCATATCACTCAGTTTTGCCAATTTTTTGCGTATAGTTTAAGCATACATACCTTTTTTGTGTTTTTTTATTTTATTTTTTGAAACATTTATTATTCAGTAATTGTTTTAATAACTATCGGGGGCTCTGAGACCGTCCACACGACACTGACACACACGTAACACACACATACATTGTTGATATGTTAAGATCATCCTTTTCAGCGGAAATACATATTTTTTTGAATCATTAACTCAGTTGTAATTGCTAACAGACTTCGCTATCAGAAGAAAAAGTAATGAGGAACAACATAAATAAGCTCTTTAAAAAAATCACCGACTGCGCACTACATCTCTAGGGTTAAAAACGGAATATTGCGCTATGAACAGTAACTCTAAAACACGGAGTCCACCGTCTTCCATTTTGTTTTCTAGTAAGTTTATTCACCGTATGACGTGCAAGATATCAAAACGAATTTATACCTTTAATAAGGAAAATTGTCAAACCTTTTACACAAAAAATGAAGAAACTGGTACATAGTGTCCGCCATATTGGATTTTAGTTTGTACTGTAGTTGTGTGTACTTAATATAGACTGTGAATAACATTGTCAAGACAGACAATGTAAACATACTTCGCATGAGAATAATAGACGAATCAGTCATACGGTAGATGGTAACACCATCACGAAAACATAACCCTCCTGTTTGCTTTGCGCAGCCGGGTAGAAAGCACAATAAACTTGTACAATTCAGATTTACCTTTCCAAATTCTGTGATGCCATTTGGCTTTGGATTCTCCTCCGCCGACGAGTCAGCCCTGGTGGGAAAATAATATTTGTAATAATGAATGTCATATTCTCTGCATGCAAATAAAATACCCTCTCTCTTTCTTTCTCTCTCTCTCTCTCTCTCTGTATTTATTTGAAACAATATATACACACACACAGAGTGAGAGAGAGAAGAGAGAGAGAGAGAGAGATACATAATAGATGTGATTAAATCCCTTTTCGATCGTTTGGGTGTGGTTGGGTAGCTCACAAACTATTCAAAAAGGGATTTAATTACGTCTATTTGCTCCTTATAAATGGTAATAGTTTTGCACCATTTATAATAACACACTAGTTCTCTTTCTTTAGTCTCTGAGCATTGTTTATTTCCGATTGAAATTACTTGGAACCACGCTTTAAATTTTTTCGAGTGACAAAAGTTTTGCTCTAAGTTTTTGACGCCGCCAAAATTTTCTGGGGTGATGAAATGCTAGTGCATACAAAAAATCCAATTATTCTTAACACTTTTTTTTTTCATTTTCAAACCCGTATTTGGCCACAAAAGTCATGATGACAAGTTTGTTTCTTTAATCAATTGAATACTTCTTGTGATTCTGTCTCAAAGAAAGAGAATTGCAATTAAATTCTATGATGTTCTAATAACGACTTACTTCACAAGTGTGAACTTACCACGGTGTTGAACAAGTGTGAGTTAATGTCAAGTAACGCCCCCAATTCGTACATTAACCTGAGGACTGGCAGACTGCTGTCAATGGAATGGCCACCCTCCACTGCAATAAGGCTTGCTATCTTTTTCTGTTTGAACGCGTCTGAATACCAAAACAGAAACATTTGAACAGGTACAAAGAATCAGCAGATGTGAGAATTTGCACATGTAATAAAATTTTACCTTTCACAGAATCGACAAACTGAAGATCTCGAGGGTATTTCTTGATGAGTCTTTTAATTACATCTATTTGCTCCAACGTGTTCGTAACAGCATCTTTGTATTGAGTTTTGCAATCCACATAAGCTACCCAAAACTGAAAACAAAAACGATCACTATGAACAAAGAGTAAGTGTCCACGACGAAGTGAAAGATTCAATTTGGTACAAAGTTGTAAGGATATAAACATGGAAGATATTACAAGAAAAAACGCGAGTGATACTGATAAAAATATAACAGCAATACGATAATGAGAATTTCACTAATTAAAAATTGAAACAAAATCCTTTGGGCAATCCGGGTATTCCTGGTAACCAAGGCTGGAAGATCCTAATTTTTGTCCGACTCAAAGCGTAAATCAAGCGATTTGAATTCTATTCCCGGACGAAGAGAACGTTCAACTGGGCCGGATTTCTAAATAAGCTGAGTACGCGCAGCCTAGAGCAAAGTTTTGGGGACGGCAGTTTCGCAATTTATTCAAATATTGGTTTTATGGTGAAAATGTCGTTGGCATTTAAAATTAAATAATCACAGGTGTTTGTCATTGCCAACAATGCCGTATATTTCAATAAGAGCAGCTTTCGATGGCTTAGCCATCATCATCAGTTTCTGCTGTCTGCTGTCAGTGCAGATTATACACGGTATGTGCATTGCGGGTTGCAATATTTTCCATGTAAATATCACTCCTTCTCACCCACCCCTCAGGGGGTGTCTTACTCCCAGTTTATATCATTTTTCCCATTGTAATCCCAGTAATAAAATATACCAAGTTTTATTGAAATGGCATTGTTCCCACGGTTAAGAATTCAGCTGGACACGGACACACCCATTTACATATCCACCCATTTTTTAAATATTAATATTTTGGGCAAAGAGTACATTTAAGAAGCAATGTTGACATAGGCAATGAGATAAATGATAGTATTATAGATAATAATACTCATTCCTTTCATTTCTTCATTCATTCATTCATTCATTTTCTTCATTCATTCATTCATTCTCATTCATCATTCATTTCCCATCCATTCATTCATTTTCTTCATCCATTCATTCATTTCTTCATTCATTCATTCATTTCTTCATTCATCATTCATTTCTTCATTCATTCATTCATTTCTTCATTCATTCATTCATTTCTTCATTCATTCATTCATTTCTTCATTCATTCATTCATTCATTTCTTCATTCCTTCATTCATTCATTTCTTCATTCCTTCATTCATTCATTTCTTCATTCATTCATTCATTCATTCATTCCTTCCTTCATTCCTTCATTCCTTCATTCATTCCTTCCTTCATTCATTCATTCCTCATTCATTCATTCCATTCATTCCTTCATTCATTCATTCCTTCATTCATTCATTCATTCATTCATTCCTTCCTTCATTCATTCATTCCTTCATTCCTTCATTCATTCATTCTTCATTCATTCATTCATTCATTCCTTCATTCATTCATTCATTCCTTCATTCATTCATTCATTCCTTCATTCATTCATTCCTTCATTCATTCATTCCTTCATTCATTCATTCCTTCATTCATTCATTCATTCCTTCATTCATTCATTCATTCTTCATTCCTTCATTCATTTCTTCATTCATTCATTTTCTTCATTCATTCATTCATTATTCATTCATTCATTTCTTCATTCATTCATTCATTTCTTCATTCATTCATTCATTTCTTCATTCATCATTCATTTCTTCATTCATCATTCATTTCTTCATTCATCATTCATTTCTTCATTCATCAATCATTTTCTTCATTCATCATTCATTTCTTCATTCATCATTCATTTCTTCATTCATCATTCATTTCTTCATTCATCATTCATTTCTTCATTCATCATTCATTTCTTCATTCATCATTCATTTCTTCATTCATCATTCATTTCTTCATTCATCATTCATTTCTTCATTCATCATTCATTTCTTCATTCATCATTCATTTCTTCATTCATCATTCATTTCTTCATTCATCATTCATTTCTTCATTCATCCATTCATTTCTTCATTCATCCATTCATTTCTTCATTCATCCATTCATTTCTTCATTTCATCCATTCATTTCTTCATTCATCCATTCATTTCTTCATTCATTCATTCATTTCTTCATTCATTCATTCATTTCTTCATTCATTCATTCATTTCATTCATTCTTCATTCATTTCTTCATTCATTTCTTCATTCCTTTCTTCATTCATTTCTTCATTCATTCTTTCTTTTCATTCATTCATTCATTTCTTCATTCATCATTCATTCATTTCTTCATTCATCATTCATTCATTTCTTCATTCATCATTCATTCATTTCTTCATTCATCATTCATTCATTTCTTCATTCATCATTCATTCATCTTCATTCATCATTCATTCATTTCTTCATTCATCATTCATTCATTTCTTCATTCATTCATTCATTTCTTCATTCATTCATTCATTTCTTCATTCATTCATTCATTTCTTCATTCATTCATTCATTTCTTCATTCATTCATTCATTTCTTCATTCCTCATTCATTTCTTCATTCATTCATTCATTTCTTCATTCATTCATTCATTTCTTCATCATTCATTCATTTCTTCATTCATTCATTCATTTCTTCATTCATTCATTCATTTCTTCATTCATTCATTCATTTCTTCATTCATTCATTCATTTCTTCATTCATTCATTCATTTCTTCATTCATTCATTCATTTCTTCATTCATTCATTCATTTCTTCATTCATTCATTCATTTCTTCATTCATTCATTCATTTCTTCATTCATTCATTCATTTCTTCATTCATTCATTCATTCATTTCTTCATTCATTCATTCATTCATTTCTTCATTCATTCATTCATTTCTTCATTCATTGATTTATCCATTCATTAATTTATTTATTCGTCATTTATTACTTTATTTATTTATTTATTTATTTATTCATTATTTATTCTATTTATATTACCTGTGCGGCGAGACGCCCAGCGCGCAGGCGCGGGAGGTCGGCTGTGGCAGTCGTCGCAGCCCCACACGGCGTCGCCGCTCAGGTTGCGCTCCAGCGGCACCTCCGCCAGCCGGTTTGCGCACACAGCACGCGCAGGTTGTTCGCCAGGTCGTTGTGCTGCCACAGAGAGCGAGTCATTGGGTGATTTGAATAACCAGTGGCGCTACACAATGGCGCACAACTTTTCCCGTATAGTTTTCTATTCCTCGGCTCGCTATTTGCACTTGACACATACTCTTGTCAGCTGCCATCAATCGCCATCCAAAGTACATTTTTTGGACATTTTTTATTTTTTCCGCTTTCCAATAGTAGAACGGAAATATTATTTTAAGGATATTAAAGGATAGTGAAATCTCGTCCTAAATTACCATTGTCTTTAAAAATTTGGATCCGCTTGTAAGAAAATTTTAAGCGTTACTGTATATTTAGAAATTTGAAGCTCTCTTAAACAAAAAAATTTTAGGTTTCCGAAATACTTCGTTAGAATCAATTTGAAGCACTTAAACTACAAATACAATAGTATTTACAAAGTGCTGGAAATTTGCATACTAACGGTGTGAGAGATGTTTCACAAAAAAATTACATTTCCGTAATTATTGAAAAAACAAAAAATACCCCAAAATGAATTTTACGTCATATTAAAGAGAACAATTAGCACTATCTGTTAGAAAAAGTTTGAAGAAATTATTCTGAGCCCAGCGCGCCAAAAGAGCAATATATTCAATGAGAAAAGTGCGTTCGTGCGGGACTTTGAGCTAGTTTTCATAGATTAATCAGGGAGTATCTGTTTGGAAGAAATTGTACGCATGGTTTGGGTGCGTATTTTCTTCTCTCATTGAATAATTGCTCACTAACTGATCTGCAGCGAACGGTCTATTTCGTCTGTTTTGTTTGTCTAAGTTACTGCGCGTCGCGCGTGATCTTGACGACGAATGCTGTTTCAAGATGGTGTTCACCGTGTTAGGTTAAGTGATATAGTTGACGTGCATTGTCGGTCAAATCGTAGGAAATTTTCATCAATCATTCAACAGTCACGTATAACATCTCTTACCCATTCAATACGATTGATTCACCTACAGAGAGTCACCTCGAAAATGCTTCGCACTCAAAGTAAATGCTTCGCACTAGAAGCAAATTCTCGATTTTATTCGTATGAATTTGTAACATTCTATCGTTTAATGTTATATCTAAGTTTAATATTTTTACTTTCCGTATACGTTACGTATACACGGAGTGATTGTTACGTAGTATAGGAGAGTTATGTAATGCTTGCGCGAAAAAATGGCCAATTTTCGCGGAAAAAATTCATGTGCCGGGCCATGGATCACGAACAAGTGGATAAAACCAGTTGCTAAATTAATGAAAAAAAAATCCCCCTAACACGTGGTGTAGCCAGAAACCCTGTTTTTCTAGGTCCTTGATACCGAAAAACCAATTGAAAGGAAAACCGTCCGTCCGTCCGTCCGTCCGTCCGTCCGTCCGTCCGTCCGTCCGTCCGTCCGTCCGTCCGTCCGTCCGTCCGTCCGTCCGTCCGTCCGTCCGTCCGTCCGTCCGTCCGTCCGTCCGTCCGTCCGTCCGTCCGTCCGTCCGGTCCGTCCGGTCCGTCCGTCCGTCCGTCCGTCCGTCCGTCCGTCCGTCCGTCCGTCCGTCCGTCCGTCCGTCCGTCACGTCCGTCCGTCCGTCCGTCCGTCCGTCCGTCCGTCGTCCGTCCGTCCGTCCGTCCGTCCGTCCGTCCGTCCGTCCGTCCGTCCGTCCGTCCGTCCGTCCGTCCGTCCGTCCGTCCGTCCGTCCGTCCGTCCGTCCGTCCGTCCGTCCGTCCGTCCGTCCGTCCGTCCGTCCGTCCGTCCGTACCCGTCCGTCCGTCCGTCCGTCCCGTCCGTCCGTCCGTCCGTCCGTCCGTCCGTCCGTCCGTCCGTCCGTCGTCCGTCCGTCCGTCCGTCCGTCCGTCCGTCCGTCCGTCCGTCCGTCCGTCCGTCCGTCCGTCCGTCCGTCCGTCCGTCCGTCCGTCCGTCCGTCCGTCCGTCCGTCCGTCCGTCCGTCCGTCCGTCCGTCCGTCCGTCCGTCGTCCGTCCGTCCGTCCGTCCGTCCGTCCGTCCGTCCGTCCGTCCGTCCGTCCGTCCGTCCGTCCGTCCGTCCGTCCGTCCGTCCGTCCGTCCGTCCGTCCGTCCGTCCGTCCGTCCGTCCGTCCGTCCGTCCGTCCGTCCGTCCGTCCGTCCGTCCGTCCGTCCGTCCGTCCGTCCGTCCGTCCGTCCGTCCGTCCGTCCGTCCGTCCGTCCGTCCGTCCGTCCGTCCGTCCGTCCGTCCGTCCGTCCGTCCGTCCGTCCGTCCGTCCGTCCGTCCGTCCGTCCGTCCGTCCGTCCGTCCGTCCGTCCGTCCGTCCGTCCGTCCGTCCGTCCGTCCGTCCGTCCGTCCGTCCGTCCGTCCGTCCGTCCGTCCGTCCGTCCGTCCGTCCGTCCGTCCGTCCGTCCGTCCGTCCGTCCGTCCGTCCGTCCGTCCGTCCGTCCGTCCGTCCGTCCGTCCGTCCGTCCGTCCGTCCGTCCGTCCGTCCGTCCGTCCGTCCGTCCGTCCGTCCGTCCGTCCGTCCGTCCGTCCGTCCGTCCGTCCGTCCGTCCGTCCGTCCGTCCGTCCGTCCGTCCGTCCGTCCGTCCGTCCGTCCGTCCGTCCGTCCGTCCGTCCGTCCGTCCGTCCGTCCGTCCGTCCGTCCGTCCGTCCGTCCGTCCGTCCGTCCGTCCGTCCGTCCGTCCGTCCGTCCGTCCGTCCGTCCGTCCGTCCGTCCGTCCGTCCGTCCGTCCGTCCGTCCGTCCGTCCGTCCGTCCGTCCGTCCGTCCGTCCGTCCGTCCGTCCGTCCGTCCGTCCGTCCGTCCGTCCGTCCGTCCGTCCGTCCGTCCGTCCGTCCGTCCGTCCGTCCGTCCGTCCGTCCGTCCGTCCGTCCGTCCGTCCGTCCGTCCGTCCGTCCGTCCGTCCGTCCGTCCGTCCGTCCGTCCGTCCGTCCGTCCGTCCGTCCGTCCGTCCGTCCGTCCGTCCGTCCGTCCGTCCGTCCGTCCGTCCGTCCGTCCGTCCGTCCGTCCGTCCGTCCGTCCGTCCGTCCGTCCGTCTATCCGTCTGTGAACACTGCTAGCGCCTAAACCATACGTACAATTTCTTCCAAAATGGATATTCCCCGGTCGATCTGATTCTAGTCAAAGCTTTGAAATCTTGAAAAAGATTCTTCAAAATTTGGGGGTACTTTACATGAAGCCCCCCAGACATTTACAAAATTTTCTCAAAAACGGCTCCAAATTTTTCTTTAAATTTCTTGTATCAATAGAGTAAAATACACTTATTAACATGGCGTAGGTCCGATTTTTACGAATAACTCTGAATTTTCGAAAATTGTGAAAGTTTAAATTTTTTTCGGCGTCTTTCTCCAACTACAAAATTGAAGATAGAGATTTTTTTCTTCAAATAAATTTGTTCTGCATATTGAGTTCTTTCATAAACGTCATGTAAATGTTTTTTCAAATTTTAGTAGTTTTCGTGCAATATTGCGTGCAATATGTTGCAATTTTAAAAAATACAAAAACTACATTTTCTCAAAAAACGGCTCCAATTTTTTCTTTAAACTTTTGGTAGGGATAGTGGTGAATGTACTCTATCAAGATGACATAAAAGCCATATTGCTCTATAGGTTGTTTTTTCAAAAATTACAAAAATGTAAATTTTTTCACGTTTCTCACGATAATATTTACATAGCGGCCGATTTTTTCACAAAATATTGTTTTAAAAGCACATGTACTCGTAATATAATAATATTTACGAGTACATGTGCTTTAAATAATGTTCAAGTAAAGTTTCTCAAAAACTCAAACCGTTTTCCGTGAAAAGTAGCTCAAAATTTCGCATTTTCAGAAACGCTCAAACGCATTTCTCATATATGGCTACAATACTTTTCTTGAAA
Organism: Acheta domesticus; assembly: GCA_031308135.1. Taxonomy (NCBI): domain Eukaryota; kingdom Metazoa; phylum Arthropoda; class Insecta; order Orthoptera; family Gryllidae; genus Acheta; species Acheta domesticus. The sequence continues at coordinate 58,972,757 of JAHLJT010003656.1, forward strand.
CTTTTGTAACGGATAGTGTGACTTACACTCTTTAGTATAGCGTAAAGTTTAATTTGAGTTTTTTTTGTTTTTTTCAAAAATTACATAATTGTAATTTTTTTGAAAGATCTCTCACATCTTTAATATGCACATTATCAGCAATTTGTAAACATTATTATATTTGTGAGCGTAAGTGCTTCTTTAATATTCTTAAAATAATATTTCCGTTCTACTATTAAGAAACCAAAAAATAAGAAAATGTCAAAAAATGTAGTTTGAGCGGCGACAGATGGCAGCTGGTATGTATCAATTCCGAATAGCTAGCCGAGACCAAAGAAAATAGAAAACTATACTGGAAAATGCACTTATCCTCGGGTTTGAGTAATAAACAGTGGTAAGAGGTCCGTTGACGCCTCCAGCATTCTTTCGACGCGGTTGGCGTATCCCGATAACAGACGATGTTTCAGTCTCGTTCGTTCTCGATAATGGCAAGTGCCGGAACTAGTGTTGTCAGATCGAATCGCTGAGCTTGCGCCTTCCGCCAAGAAGTGGTGTGAAACCAATTTAGATTACACTACAACAAAGATATATTACAGATTACATGCTGTGAATTCGTAATATGTTATAGTTTTAGAAAGTATGTACAAAAACCAAAAACTATTTTCAAGCAATATTCAAGTAAACGTCTGAAATATTGTATTTATTTTAACTTTCGAATACATTGCATACTGCCGCTCTAGGCCTGCAGCCTACTCAGCCTATTTAGAAATCCGGCCCTGAACGCATCTTTTCTGTGGAGAGTAAAATTGTGCAGTTTGAAGTATGCATTTCCGTTTTTCAATGTGCGATTCCATTACACTTCCGAATTGATATGATATGTGCAGAATGATAGCAACGGTGACGGTAGCGAACGGTAGCGAATATGGCACGGCAATGCGGGCAGGAGCGGGCTCAGGCGAGGCAGCAGAGTGCGAGGAGTGTGATAAGGAGGAGGGTGGAGTTGGGCATTTTGGCATACGGTATTTGGCAAGACAGGGCGATGATACACTCAGGTAGAATTCATTATTTTCTCTACTTGAATCGAGGAATATGTTAAATAAATACCCAGGGAAATAAAGTGAATTCGATTTTAAACTCGTGAGATATTTTAATCGCGTTGGGTTTCCACTAGCTGTGAGAACAGTGTATGTAATATTGATCGATTGTTTTTTCGAGATTCCGAGCGCGTCAACTAATTAGGTCATTAGTCCCGTAAGTGTGGTGCTTGTTTTTTTCCTCGGGAGGAGGCGGTGATCTTTCCCCGCCGGATGGCAAGATCCAGCGCCGACCTACCGCCGACTAGCAGCGTTATCCACCTAACCAGGTATCTCCCGCCGGCGGGCATCTCAGCCCGGCACGTGTGGTAGTGTAGTGCATGTTTGTCTAAGTATGTGTGCACGGGGTGAGGATAGGACAAGGAAGAGCGTGGTGGTTTACCCTCAGTTCCGTTCGTTCTCGGGGGTGATACCAGGCACCCCGATACTACTGTGTCCGAGAATGCCAGTTCCGGAACTACCATTATCAAGAACGAACGATAACGAAACGATAACTCGAGGCAGTCAGGCGGTATGTCTTGTTGAATAAGTCAAACTATTTTTGCGATTTGCGAGAATTGTACCTTGATCAATGCACAAGTAATCTAGCGGCACCTTCAATTTTTGTAGGTAGCCTTCGGCTTTTGACATGTATATAATAAAAATAATGAAAAATAACAATTATGATGTATATTTATTTCGCATATTTTCACGTAAACATATTTTAATGCATATTTAACTTTCTAAATCTTTTTTTCTTGAAATGTATTTCTATTTTCTTCTGGTTTGGTTAAAAATGTATCTTTAAATCATTTCCACTTTCACCAACCCCAGCCGTTTGGCACCGAACCTTATTTTTTATCTAGATCTAGACAGATGATGTCATGTTTTTGAATTTGACAATCTGTATTTTAGATACCACAAGTTTGCTTTCCACTTAATTCTTTACACAATGAAAAGAAGAGGATTATTGTAGGTGACCGATGGGTGATCGCTGGACTCCGATTCGCAATGCAAACATCACTCGCGTCTCAGGGGGCAAGTCGATAACCGCGACATCCGACGTTGATATCCGCCAATTGTTTCACCGAATTCAGAGGCCATGGCGACTTACATCAACTGTTAAACAATAAATTGTGCCCAATGACGAAATGACGTTTTCACGCAGGAAAGAACAATACCCATCTCAATTTTGTTTAGCATATGCGTTTTTATTATGTAATGATGAAATTAATACCAAATGTTAATTGTGTTTAATAAATATGCCTTACATTCGAATTTGTAAGAAACTTAAATGACATATCAATAGGTATGAAATGAATTATTTTTCCCTTAAGACATATTTTTGTGCTTTGATATGTAATTCTGGAATGTAAACATTTATCATTATTTTCTTTCATTACTTGAAAATAAACTGCAGATCCATTTACATAATTAGAGATTCCAAATAATAACCTTGATTTCAATATTGTGTAAGAATTCACAATGGAAAAACAATTGATGAAAATTATTTTAGTTTTTAGTTTTATTCTATTTTATTGATATTGTTAAAAGTAGATTTTAAATTAATTTTTCCTCACTTTTACGCTTTTAATTATTTTAAAAAATTTTATTATTTTCTCTCTAAAAGTATTTGCAAATAATAGAGTGATTGTTACTTTCCAACAAATTAATACATAAATTGAAATTGTATTTTATTGCGATTATAATTAATCAAATATAATTAAATGAAAGAGTTCTGCGATCACAATAAGTGGCGATCTTAATCTCACAGTTGCGTCGAGCTGCCGAACAGCCGAGCCTGCATGGAGCGCCCGGCGGCGACCGCTTCTGCCGAGACAGCGGGTACCGACCGATACTGACGAGAACAGCCGAGAATGGAGCGGTTCCGGTTGTTTCAAATCTTGAGGGAGACCTACGTGTAGATTTCAACAGGCAGAAAAGTAGCTCGCGCGACCTTCGAGGCTCCGAGACTGCGAAAGCAAAGCTACCGAGACCGATCGATAATATAATGAGTTTTGCCCGGCTCTAAATGAAATGTTCGTTTCGGGCTCGTGGCCGAGATCGCTAAATCAGTAGTGCCGTAGTGATCTCGGACCGTGGGGTCGCGGGTTCGAGTCCCGCCTCGGGCATGATGGTGTGTTCGTCCTTTCACTCCCTATCATCACCATATCGTTTCATCCTCATACCATCACGTTAAATCTAATAGTGGTCGCTAATGACCTAGTAGTTGATGCGACTTTAAATAACTAGTGGTGCTACAGAATGGCACAGACTTTCCCGTATTAGTTTTCTGTTTCGTTTGTCTCGGCTAGCTTTTCGCACTTTCCAATACTCTTGACAAGCTGCCACATATCGCCGCCCAAACTACATTTTTTTCGACGTTTTCGGTTTTCCAACAGTAGAACAAAACTATTATTTTAAGATTATAAAAAACAATTAAACCCTGCCCTAAATGGCAATTTTCGTTGAAAAATTTGGAGCCGTTTCAAGAAAATTGCGTTTAAGTGCTACTGTAAATACAAAATTTGAAGCTCTTTTTAAAGAAAAGTTTCGAGTTTTCGAAAAACATCATTTGAAGCACATGTACTCATTATTATAATAATGTGAACAAATCCCCGCTAATGTAAATATTAACAACGTGAGAGACAAGTCAAAAAACACTACATTTTTCAAATTTTTGAAAAAACAAAAGAATAGAGCATTATGGCGTTAATGTCATCTCATAGAACACATTTAGCACTATCTTTACCAAAGTTGAAAGAAAAAATTTGGAGCCATTTTTGAGAAAATCTGTTTTTTGTAATTTTTTAAAATTTCAAACATAGCGTGCAATATTGCGCAAAAAAACTAGTAAAATTTTCAAAATATGTACATGACTTTAATGAAAGAACTCACTTTGGGCAACAAATTTTATTTGAAGGAAAAATCTCTATCTTCAATTTTGTAGTTCTAGGACAGGGGCGTTCAACCATTTGCTCCGAGGAGCTGCCGGTTCCTCTCTCCTCTTTCGCCGCAGAAAAGAGCAAATGACGTCATCAAATATCGATCGGCGGCATGCGGCACAATGGGTCGCGGTCGTATTTCTACGGGGTATTTTCCATTGCTCGGACTGAAAACGTCTCACTGCTCTGGAAAAGGATATTACGACAGAAAAAGCAGTGAAATAGTTTTGTAACATTTATTGGAACGTGTACTAGATATAAACATATTAGTGTGATTTGAAAATTTTATAAAACGACAATTTGCAAAGTAGCATAGAAAGAAAATATATTTTAAGATTACGCCGGCAATGCCAAATGTTAAGTTGCAAAAAGTACTCAATAACATAAAGAAATGTAATTTCGGCGACATTACACAGTTTATCATGCTGCTAAATATGAATTATAGTTACCCAAAAAATATTATTAAATAAACTAGTAATACAAATTCTAAAAGTAAAGGAAATTAAAATTAAAAAATTGAAGCTAATTGCAAAATCAAGTATTATTCTTACACCTTTTAAGTGATTTTTCTCGCAATATACTTTCTATGATTGGAACAGATGACACGGTGCTGTTGAGCCGTACCATGCATTTCAGATTGTGATCTGTAATTGTACTTCTCATTCGAGATTTACAAATTTTCAAAGAAGCAAAAAATTGCTCACAGTTATATGTTGATCCAAACATACTTAACAATCGAGCAGCATGCCGATGCAGTTCTGGAAAACGGTTTTGTGAGAAGTTCTTTTCCTAAATGCTCACATTGTAGTATCGGTATGCAATAAAATTGAACTCTTGTGTATTGTGATATTTTACTGTCAAAACAACAAAAACATCAAAATACATCCAAAACATACTCCTAGTGAGGTATTGTTTTTCAAAGCACTAAAAACTTCCATTCGTTCTCCAGCGTACTTTTCATTTTCATCAGCATGATTAACTGTATAATGTCGTGTGCTCTGGTCCGCGAAGGATCCTCTGGTCTGCGAAGTGCTCGCGTCGACTTCCACGTTTCCGCGACTGGAGATACCGGACATTGTGACAGAGGTTATCGCAAGGCGCGCAACGCTCGGGCTCCGGTCTGCTCTCTCGGCAGAAAATTCGGCTCCGCGCTGACGATTTGCTCTGCTTGAGCAGCCCTATTATAGGAAGACGCTGAAAAATTTCAAACTTTGGCAATTTTCGAAAATTCAGAGTTAACCGTGAAAAAGGGACCTACGCCACCTAATCAGTGTATTTTACTCCATTCTCATAAGAAATTTAAAGAAAAACTTTGGGGCCGTTTTTGAGAAAATTTTGAAAATGTCCTGGGGGCTTCATGAAAAGTACCCTCAAATTTTGAAGAAAGTTTTTCAAAATCGAGGCGCCACGAGTGGACGGAGATCGACAGGGGAATATCCATTTTGGAAGAAATTGCACGTATGGTTGACGTGCTAGTGTTGTTCGCAGACGGACGCACACGGACAGACGTTTTGAAAAGACCACTTTTTCGGTATCAGTTGACTCCAAAACTTTTATTTCCGTTGAAATATCGATATAGATTTTCTGCAGCATTGCATAACTTTCCCTATACTACGTATATTACTCCGTATATACGTACGTATACGGGAAAGTAAAAAAATTGTTACATATTTCTGGATGAATAGTACTTACACCATATTAAATTTGTAAGTCATTAATTTTTACTTTCTCGCTACAGAGTAGAGAGAAAGTTATGTAATGCTGCGTGAAAAAACGGCGAATTTTTGGCAGAAAAATTCTTAATTCAGGGCCCTGGTAACGAAAAAGGAGAGTTGCTTAATTTAGAAACAAAATCCGCCAACATGTGGAGTAGCCAGAATCAGTGTTTAATGGGTCCTTGATATCGAAAAATCGAAAGACGGCCAACCTCCGTCCGACTGAGCAACGCTAGCGGCTAAACCGTTCTGCCGATTTTCTCCAAAATTGATATGCCCCGATCGGTCTGGCCGATGTCGCGGACCCTGGAGTTTGAAACTCACATTTTAAATGTGGGGGCTCTCCCGAACATGAAGACCCTGAGAGATTTTCAAAATTTTCAAAAAAATGACTACAACGTTTTTGATTAAATTTTGTTGTTGGATAGTGTGAAGGACATTTAAGAGAATTGTGCAGGTCTCATATTCGTGAAAACCGCCTTTTCGAAAATTGCAATACTTTAAAAATTTTTCGGAGTCTTCCTACAAGTAAAATATTAAAGATAGAGATGTTTTCCCTTAATGAAATCTGTTCCTTAAAGATAGGTTTTGGCATGTCATGTACACTTTTTCGAAATTTTAGTCTTTTTCGTGTACTTTAGTGTGAAAATATGGGTGATAAAATATGTTTTGTTTTAGTTCACTAGTTTTTATTATTATGCAATGTCTTAAACTATATTGCACTGCCTACCCTGATGAATGGCCGCCACTGTGTCTGTCCCATCGAAGCACCGCCTCAACCATATGTGGTTGTGTAAATTCTTGATTGATTCATTGATTGTTAGTAATTCCGGTCGCATCAACGGCTAAAGTCATTATTTCCGAAAGTGTAGTGCACGTTCCCCCGTCGGGAGGTGTCTTGGATATTCCCCAGCTGGGTGGCGAGACCGGCGCCGACCGACCGTCTGCTAAGCGGGGTTTTCCTCTGCCAGGTGTCTCCCACCAGCGGGGCACCGTCGCAGCCGGGGCAAGTTGTAAGCCCCCGACCGGTCTCCCGGAGTGTGTGGTAGTGTAGTGTATGTAACTTAAGGGGTAAGGATAGGTCGAGGAAAGAAAGATCTCGCGAGATCCATGGCCCGTTTGTTAGGGTTCTTTCTGGCATTCGCCTGGTGTTGATTGGAGAAACCACGGAAAAGTACCGATCAGAGCAGGTGGCCGCTAGAATGCTCCATGTAGCGACAGAACTCTACCTCGTTGACAAGCTAGTATGGAAAATCTTGCCATCGTCGAAACTCGAACCCAACGTCTTCCCGGTCATCGACGCTACAGAGACAACTACATTGGCGCAGAGCTACCGCAGTTGGTTCTGTCGACAGGGAACGGCGACACCGCCAATGACTAAAAAATCTACAATTACAAATATTACTACGCAAAATTACCTGAATTTTGGTGTTACCGTCAGTTACCTTCTATGGAAGCACACAAGTAATTTTGCAAATGACTAATCATTCTAAGGTGTGGAAAAGAGTTTATGCGGTTGTGTATATTTTTACTCTACAACTTCTCTGTTCTGATCAGAAAGGGTCCCCCCCGATAAGATGGTAAAAAGTTCCCCTCAACCAAACTACATATGAGTGGTTACACTATAATTCTAACATAAAAATAATATTTTTGAAAGGTTTTTTAGCCTCCGTCCTACCACCCACACCCCTATACAGCCAAAAACGTGTTTTTTTAATTTCAATTTTTTTCGACACCTGAACACTATTTCATCAGACTGAAAAAAATATGATAAATAAGAACACAACTTGGACTATCAGAAAAATATTTTTAATATTTTCTCAGGCCCAAATTCGAACACAAAAAAATATTTTCGAAAAAAAATATCAAGAAATATTTTTTACTGTGTCTCAGAAGCCTGGAACAGGCTCGAAAAAATGTCAAAGGTTCCTCTTTACACACAAATTGTTGTGTATTTTTTTCAGATTTTTCCGATTACTGGGCTGCAGTTAAAAAAATAAAAACCATTTTCCCGCCTTTAAAACACCTGGACTTTCAATATACTTTGAAACTGACTGTAATGGTTCTCTGCATTTATTTTAGTGTTTATTATACATTTGTATACATTGCTGTATCACCCAATAAAGTTTTGATTTTGGAATATACTTACGAAGTATCATTTTTAAAGCTTTCTAATCATTTGTATGAGAATATCATACGCTAAGGAAAGATAATAGTGTTTGGCAGTTTATTAAATAATAATTCCGTCATATTTGAGGGATAATTGTGGGACATGTGAAAAAATGAAGGGGAAGAGTTTAGACCCAGATTTACAAGAACTGTTTTACTTGTCTTAGAACACAGACACTGGCACGAAAAACTTCATCTCAGAATGCTTGTGAATTTTTTTCATATTTTTTTAATAGCTGGGTCATAGTTTTAAAAAAAACTAAGACCATTTGTAGTCAACCACTTGGCAGTTCGGCAGTTGCCGCGTCCTAAGCACGTGCGACCTTGCTTGAGGAGGAAGGTCACAGAATAGCAGCTAAAACGTTGACAACTGAGCCTAGAACGCGGCGCCTCCCGGACAGATACATAGTAACGTATTGGTTGCGGAAGCCTGTGGTCTCACGTCTGTAGATTGTTTCAGACTAGAGAAAAAGTTGTCTTTTCCTTTACCTAAGTATTTGTTCTTGAATACGTATAAATATGGAGACACTCGTACAATCTGTACACGTGCGAAAACTCTGCACTTAGTAAATAATAATTGTACGAAAATTGAAAATTGATTTAATGTAGCACCCAACTGCAAACGCTCATCCCCCGAAAAGTAGTTTACGGCATTATAGACCCGGTACTGTGCGAGAGAATTCATTCCAATATTGCTGAGCGTTGAGATACAAATTCGCAGAAAATAAAATAGTCCCGTTAAATTTTATCGTGAAAGATAATTTCAGTATTTTCCTTCAATTTAATTTTACATTGAAATCGGCTTCTCTTTTCTGTCCATCTGTGCTACAGAAAAGGCGCACCCAAAAGAACTAATATGGAAAATTGTAAAATGGGATGATCATGAAAGTGGTATTTTGAAAAATACATCCCAACAACATAATCGGGGCCTAATATGTTCCCCTTCACGTCCCCACTGTCCCCCATCTATCCTGCACACGAAATGTCCCTTATCATTTCCCCATTTGTCATCTACCCGTCCCCCAAAACATGTGGGTTAGAATTTACTTGTTCTCAAAAAAAAGGCGTGTCCCCATGAGACAAGCAAACCTGGTTAAAAGGCCTAGGAAGCATCGCTTCCGAGTTATTTACCATTATAATGTGTGTTGCAATAATCTTTTTTTGTATGTCATAATCTGCAAACTTCTATTTTTTTCTTCTAAAATCTGTTTGATGTAGGATGGGGTGTAATTGATGATGTAGGATGGGGTGTAATCCACCAGTATCACACTTACAAGGTCTTGTGTCGATTGTTTCTTATAAATTGCCAAAACTATCGTCTTTCCGTAGCATACGATTACTTATGCAAACGATTAGAAAGCTTTAAAAATGATACTTCGTAAGTATATTCCAAAATCAAAACTTTATTGGGTGATACAGCAATGTATACAAATGTATAATAAACACTAAAATAAATGCAGAGAACCATTAAGTCAGTTTCAAAGTATATTGAAAGTCCAGGTGTTTTAAAGGCGGGAAAATGGTTTTTATTTTTTTAACTGCAGCCCAGTAATCGGAAAAATCTGAAAAAAATACACAACAATTTGTGTGTAAAGAGGAACCCTTTGACATTTTTTTCGAGCCTGTTCCAGGCTTCTGAGACACAGTAAAAAATATTTCTTGATATTTTTTTTTCGAAAATATTTTTTTGTGTTCGAATTTGGGCCTGAGAAAATATTAAAAAATATTTTTCTGATAGTCCAAGTTGTGTTCTTATTTATCATATTTTTTCAGTCTGATGAAATAGTGTTCAGGTGTCGAAAAAAATTGAAATTAAAAAAACACGTTTTTGGCTGTATAGGGGTGTGGGTGGTAGGACGGAGGCTAAAAAACCTTTCAAAAATATTATTTTTATGTTTAGAATTATAGTGTAACCACTCATATGTAGTTTGGTTGAGGGGAACTTTTTACCATCTTATCGGGGGGGACCCTTTACATCAAACTGCTTGAGACGCAGCTCGTAATGTAAAATTGTAAATTATATTCTACGACCCGCTTCTTAAAGATACTTAATTCCGGGGAATTATTCGCTTGCTCTTTCATTAACAACATAAAACAATGAAGTGAAATGTCAAAAATTGTGGACGTTCAAAATTGCAGACGTTTTAAGATCACTATCGTTCGCTGTCTGTTGTCTGTTTCAATTTCGTTTTACACAGTCCCTTTGATGCCGAGATAGACCCTCTATTTGCGCTCGCATCTTCTTATCGTTCCGGCAAGTGTCAAACGGCGGTAAGATTAAAAAGAAGCTCACAAAATTCCCTTGCACAGTCATAAAACATGTCGGTTGTAGTTTGAGGTTTGATCTCGTTGTTTCCACAAAAGACATTCAACATTACTACTGTACTTGTTTTAATTTTGCCGGACGAAAAGTAACATTTCCTTCTGATCGCGAATACATTATTTCTCTCCTTCTTCGTATTATCGCCAGATGATTATGAAATTTTGATGGTCTATCTTAAGATAGTATGTTCATTAGATCGACCACGGCAAAGTAGCCCCAAAAATACTTTAAATGAAAGTAAAATCTCTGTTCTACATGTCGGTACGAAAAAACTTGGCCTTTACCGGCCTAATGTTTTAATAAAAGAAATTTCAATTAGTACTGTCTTTTATGGAAAATCTTTTGCGGGCATTTTTAGGTTATTGAAGAAGGTCTACGAAGAAAGTACCCTTTTCTTTTATTCAATACCAGTACATTTTTTCAAGAATCAGATGATATTAAAATGAGGAAAACCTTGCAATCTTACTTCACTGGGCGTTCTGGGAAGTAATTTACACACGCACAAAGAAAATGCTGAGAAATTCATTGCAAGTGAAAGTACTGACTCTCGGACTAGGGAGAAAGTAATGGTGTACAAATCATGCTATTGTCAGCACGTTTCTCTTGAGGCCCAAGAGTATATCGCCCTAACTTAAAATTTTGTTCCAAAAACCATTTGAATGTAACCAACGTGGACTAATATTGTAGGCAGAAAGAAAAGTACGGGCTCCGAAGTCAAACTAAAATGTATTAGGTATTGCCAATTTCTGAAAATTGAAAAACCATGCAAGAGTCTAATTTTTTCAGTAAACTTTATTTTTCAATTACTCCTGGAAACAAAATAATGAATCAATGAAGATTCGACAACACTGTAAATATTGTTATTGCTGTTAATAATAGAAATGTCACAATCGAAACTGTATCACCATTTGTACCATCTTCATTGAAAACTGTGATTTTGCTTCATTCCGATTTGTAAAGAACAGTGCGGTTAATTGTGATCATGTACTCAGGGAACAAGATTTGATATCGATCTTTGAACTTCATAAGTCAGCATGAGAATTCATTCGGAATAGTGAAATGTGAAGTTCCGGTTTTCGTCATAATTTGAAGCATGTAAATAACTGAAATGCGACTTAGCTGCAATAAAAACCTCCACCGCCTCTGATCACTTCTCTGCTCCGCCTTCCCTTCCCCTGCGCTCTGAGATGTGGGCGTGGCCGCTATCCCGTCGATTGTTTGATTGATTGACCGACTAACGATTCCGGGCGCATCAACTGCTAAGACCATCAATCTCGTAAGTGTAGTGCATGTTTTCATCGCTGAATGGCGAGATCCGGCGCCGACCTTCGTCGGCTTCAGGGGATTTTCCCAACCAGGTACGACTCACGTGCCTGGCACCGCCTCAGCAGCGACAAGCCCCAAGCTCCTGACGTGTATGGTAGTGTAGAAATGCATGAGAGCATATGTGTGAAAGTAAGGGCGAGGAAAGGACAAGGAAGAAGAAGGAAAGATCGCGGGCGGTCCGTAGCCCCTTCTTAGGGTGCTACTCTGGCATTCGCCTGTTGTTGATAGGAGAAGAGAGCGATTAGAGCAGCCTGCCGCTAGAATTCTCCTCCAGACAGCGGCTGAATTCGACGTAGCTGACAAGCTACAGTATCGGCAACGTATATGCGACTCTAGCAGTTCTCTTGCCACGTGCCGTGGTACGTCATGTGACCTGCTCTAAAGCAACCAGCTTGCGTGGATTTGTTTACTGTCTCACAGCCCGGGTTCAGCCAACTGACTCACACGAAGTCGCGGAGGCGATGAGGTTCGGCTTTGGCGAAAGTTATGAACACGATATCAAAACGTGTCATTAACATGTCAGTACGTGTGAATGTTTTGATATTTAATGTTTCTGTGACAAAGGTGGTGCCATGGGCGCAGCCATGTGTGGCAACAGCGCACCGAACTGTCAGAATCCCTTATATGCTGCCAGTACTATAGTCGAAAATCCTGCTACCGACGGGACTGCAACCCTAGAACCTCCCAGTCAGAGGTCCTACAGAGACCTCAGGGGCGGATCCAGCAGATCGTAGATTTTTGTTAAACAAACATATTTGTTATTACATTATTTATATATTGTAGACATGATACTATTCAATATTATTGTTTCAATAATTACATAATTTGATCATAAATAAATAAATATTTAAATCATTTTTGCCAAATACAGGAAAGTAGACGAAAACTCTAGACCTTTTGGAGGGATGGATCTGCCAGTGAGTGACCCCCCCCCCGCGGCGGTACTCACCCGTCGATGAGCGGCGCGGCCTGCAGCGCGGCCAGGGCGATGGCGCGGGCGCCGCCGCCGCCCCCGTCGGCGGCGGAGGAGGGGCCGGAGCGCGTCAGCAGCAGCGGCAGCGCCACCGCCGCCGCCACCACCGCCACCACCGCCAGCGCGCACACCCACGCCCAGCGCGCGGACACTGCAACGCCAGTGATTTTGGTTGGGAGGACGTTTATTTACACATTCATTTCATAGTCACTACATTAACTGGGCCTTTAAGCCCTTACAAAACCAACAATCTACGAAATTCTAATCTTTGGAATCTTGATATTCAGTACTCATCGTCTCTCCATTGTATCAAAGGCGCGCAAAAGAGAGTTATATTGCGGATATAGAAAAAACTCTGAGGTGGAGAAACCTGAAAGGGGCCCGAAACCTGAAAGGGGCCCGAAACCTGGAAGGAGACAAAATCTGCTATCAGAAGACGAAACCACAATCTACAAACCAGACTAATTAACTAATTATTGACAGGCGCAAATGTAAAGTTTTGTCTCCTTCCAGACTTCAGAAACTTCTGCACATGAAAAGAAACAGTACAACAGAAAATTGTCCGCAACCGCATCTCAGCGCTTACTTTCCGAGCAACATACGTACAACATGCAAGCACTATTTTTACCATTGCAAAGGGGCAGATCCTCACATTTAGGCTGGAAGGTTGACGAGGTCGGTCTCGTAATTCAATGTATAGAGCTAGATAAAGCAATGCGATGGAGCCGGGTATGTATTTAACACAATCGTGTCAGGCAGGAAAAGGGCCTCATTCTCTTATTAAGTGTAAAGTTAAAGTTTTTATAAAAGTGTCTGAGAATAAATGTTACAAACGTCCATGGCTGTAGGTGGGTCAAAAATGATCACTTTTTGCTAATATATAATTATATGTGATGAATAATCCTATTTCCTATATATATTTCGCAATGGCTGGATTAAACACGTCGGGTACCCTGAGCAAAAACTTGCAGCAGCTTGATTTTTATAAGCATTTTTTAAAAAACGAATAGTATCGAACAGAAACGATACTTCACTTCCTTGGCTCGACCGACGGTGGAATTTACAAGGTTCTTGGCTGAAATTTGGGCAGCGAATGCACATTATACAGCATATCAAATGCCAAGGAACGCGAGAAATTGAAACAAGTTCTTGGATAAAATGAGGTAAATGAAAAACGAGAACTTACAGAATTGCTTAAAGTAATAGCACGTTCGAAATGCGCTTCCCTCTTAACAGCAATTCTTGAGTTCCCTAAGAGACCACAACAGAACCTTGAGTCAATGATTATGAAAATAAACCTCATCAGTCTACGCACACCACATTCTGTACAGAAAGCGTAAATATAAGATGGAGGAATCTAAGCCTTCAAAGTCTGACGTCACAAAGCGGGCAATCGGCACCAAGGACTGAAATATAGTTGGCATTGGTAGTATCACCGGACGAACAAAAACGTAACAAAATGTCCATAAGTATTTTACCCCATAGATAACGTTGTGAGAAACGTTTATTTGAGGTTGGGCTCCAAATTTTAAGTTTTAAAGCCCTAAAACGCTTCGTCAGGAGTTATTTAACTCTATAGATTTTGACAATGCGGTCGTGTATTGCAGATTGCATTTGAAAGCGTTTAGATCCGTTTTAAACCTTCATATCCGTTTAAATCCTACACATTTGTATCGTTAAAACTATTCGTCACGTTTCCGTGAAATTCCCTTTCTTTAGATTTTCAAGAAAACCTCATTTCTAAAGATTGGTTGCGTGTGAGACCCGCAAAAGAAAGGTATACTACTGAAATTATATAGGAGATAGCAATTCTTTGCAAAAATTAGATACTTTCAGTCCGGACCAAAAGTAGCCTGTACAACTTTCCAAATATTTCTCGTTTTGAAGGAAATACAGACATTGAGATGGACATAATTATACCACTTGAACAAGATTATAAGGCAATTGAATACTTGAAAATTTATTAGCAGGAAAACAGTGTTTTAATATACAGCTATTATGTGCATTGAAAACTGAAAATTGAAAATGCTCTGCTGATGTACAAAGGCATTACTTGTCTGCCCCGTTCCCGAGATTGCCAAGACAATAGTGCCGTAGTAATCTTGGACCGTGGGGTCGCGGGTTCGAGTCCCGCCTCGGGTATGGTTGTATGTGTCCGTCCTTTCACCCCCTATCGTCACATCGTTTCATCTTCATATGTTACATCCAATAGTGGTCGCTAATGACCCAGTTGATGCGACCTTAAATAACCCAAAAAAAACATTACTTACGTCCCTCAGGCATAGTGGTTCCAATTCCCTGACTTCGTGAACGCGTACGAAGTTGCCTTCTCACTCGTTTTCACCTCCGCCCTCACCACAACTCCGTCTCCAGCAACTTCTCAACTATTCGTTGCAACTGCCGCCGTTGCTAAGACCCGCAGCCCACTCTGAAGATCCTGTAACACGAGACTAGAGTTAGCATCTGGGGAATATACGGGCCTACTGGAAAGGCAACGGGATTCATGATGGCAATTCCCAATGAAAATGTTACTTGGGAGAAAAATTCAACTTCCATTTGGGGTTACACGTTTTAAAATGTTGATTTAAGTCGAGGCATTATTAAACCGTTTCAGATAACGTATCGGTTGCGGTTACAGGTTTTAGGGGTACCTGTGTTAACGAAAAAGTGGATTTTTCTTACTCCGAGGAGTAAAATCCTTTTCCATATACGTGGTGTAGTTGAAATGTGTGTTTTGTGGATACTTACACAATACAGATAAAATGTTAGCTACAATAGCGCCTAAACCGTATACAGGATTTTCACCATTTCAGAGATTGCCCTATCAATCAGTCTGATGTCACGGTCCCTGGGATTTGAAATGGATATTTATTTTGGGGGATTCTTACCAGGAAGTCCCAAAGACATTTTCGAAATCTTCTCAAAAATGGCTAAATATTTATTATTTTTTACCCTAATAGAGCAAAGGACGCTTATAAAATTGGCTGATTTTCAAGAAAATTTCTGTAATTTTGAAAATTGCACAAACCAAAAGAACGTCAGTTAAAGAAGAATGCGTCACTTTTTAGCCAGATGTGTTCCAAGTGTATTTTGCGCACAGGAAAATATTTGCATTTGTTATTTTTCAAAAAACTTAGACCTCGCTCGAGTCTACGTAATTCGCTTCGCGGTTAAGGGTATTAAAATTTGCAACATTCTGGACATGACTAGCGCGAAAATTAAAAACAAATTGCAGCAATAATATCAATTGCTTTTTCAGAAGCAAATGGAAAATGTTCGATCCATCATTTTGTGCTGCTACAGGAACACTATGCAATAGAAACGCTCTGTGAAGTATTGTATATCACGATTTAACATATTTCAGGGAAACACGCCAGAAAAAATTAAAATACGGAAAGAACGAGTTTCTTATTCCCCCTACAATGGAGTGTGGTCTCGCTGATAAGACTGATAAAGTCATGCAGTCGATGATAGAGCGCAAGCGACAGTAGGCTCTCTCACACTCTGCGACGAGTTGCAATAACATCTGCACAAGAACACCTTTGTCAATGAGGTTCGTCCAGATACAATCAGCGTTCTACAAATATTGGCATTTGCACTCTATACATCGATTTTCTGCTTGCGTGGCTTTATATGGAAGGTTACTCTTGCTGAAGGAATATAATCTGCACATGCATATTTGAGCTCTACGAATCGTCGCACGCGCGTCAAAATTTGTAAAATTTGTTGGAAATTATATATATATATATATATATATATATATATATATATATATATTTTAGGCCATTAATATACATATTCTAGGTCCTGTCGAACATATTTTCGAAAATCTATAAATTAATTGTGTAAAGCATTATATCCTTCCAGCAGTGGCATTTATTTCTGGCCAATGCTGTTTTTTCCACCTTCCCCCACAAAAATCGCGCAGCTCGAGGTGTCAGAGAAATACACCGGCTATGCCTTGCGTTCATTTTAGGGTTGAAAAATGTGAATGTTTGATCGTATTATTCCGCGTATTCTCATACTGCGCGTACCACCTGAATTATCATTTTCAATGTGCCCCTGTTTACGTCACACCTGACGCCGTGCGACAGCAAAGTTCCAAGGAAGTGTCCGCCTACCATTGAATGTGCACTTGTCACGTGGTGTGTTATGAAACAGCATTTTTTTTTTCATATTCTTGGTATGTAAAGGACTTTTTTTTTGTGTATCAGTGTTATTGTAAAATTCGTGAAGATTGTCTTTGGTAAATTTGAATTTATTGTGGAGTTATGCGAGAGTATTGTATTTCTTGATCATGAGCAGTGTGCCTGCTAATATACAAAAAAATATTTCTCGTGGTTTTGTACATCCGCATTTTTGCTGCTGCAGACCATTAGTAATATTGTTAATAATTATTAAAATTTTCTGTTTTTGGAGAACTTTTTTCTAAATTTGGAGAACTTTATGAATTGAAACTGTATGTGATGAATCATCACATACAATTTCAATATTTTAAATACAATATTTTAAATTTTACACAATTTCAATATTTTAAATACCTACTTCAATATTTATGCTTGTTAATATTTTGCTGGAGTGAATGTAAAGTCCATTTACAACCAGGCAGTTTTTAAACGACTGCACAGGGTGGGGAATTATATTTTCATCACGTTCTTCATAAGTTATTTCCCAGCCTCATGATGTTGGAACTAACTAACGTTTTTGACGTGATAAACTATCAATTTTAACGTGGGAGCTGCATAAAGTAACCTACAAATCAATGTGGCAGACTCAAGATACATTCTAAGCCACATAGGCTTGATAATTATGCATTATATTGTTTACATTCTAGAGATTTATATTCCACAACAATACATATTATAATTAATAATTATTCACACTTTCACACACTGGTGAAGGGCCAAAATATGTGGTTCTTTTGCCGAAGTAAATCGTTTCTATTACAAAGGACCAAACATTTATTTAAATTTACCAAAAATGCTCGTTGTTATCTTCATGCATAAATCAACTTAGTACAGCAAAAGACCGAGGAAGGGATTCCTATAAACATGAACAGACTGTACTTTTCCCCATACGTTACATACAGTTCTTAAAACAGTTTTGTCGACAAATTTTAAAAGATGTACAAAGCTAGTAACGAATCTGCGTATAGATTTTTTTATTTCATGTTCTTTAAGAGAAAGCGTTTTAAAGAATTCACATTTTTTTCTTAATTTTTTTCATCCTCCTTTTCTTTGTAAAAAATTGATCACCTTATTAATACAATTCAGTGTCTTGGCACAATTAACCTGCTCGTACCAATGTTTAACTAGAAGGGAGCAGAAGAAAAGTTTCAGTGGCCAATTTGCACCCCTAATGCAACAGGGCCACAACTCCCTAACGCATGGGCTTTCCCGATTCGGATCTTGAATCCGCCCTTGAGAATACATAATTTTGTCGCAATGAAATAAGAATTTCTCTTTTAGCTCTTTTATACAGATGGTGCATGCATTATTTCAAATCCTAAAGAACATTAAGTTAGAATCATTTTAATTTAGACGTACTTAGATGCGATTAATCGAATACACGAGTAACTAACTCGAAAGGCCAAGTGGCATCCCTAATGCAATAGGGCCACAACTCCAAAATCACTAATTTCGCAGGAGAACCTTTGGAAGTTTTCTGGAGCGCATTTAAAAGCAAGATTTCAGTTAACAATTGAATAGCTATTACTTGGCTATTTATGAAAATGAAATGGCATTGTTGCATATCACGAAATGGAAAACGAGGAATCTTACAATGGGAGGTATCTCAATTTTCCATTTTTCGGAGATGTGGCTCTGTTGCATTAGTGATGCCACTTGGCCTTTAAAGTTAGTTACTCGTGTATTCGATTACTCGCATCTAATTACGTCCAAATTAAAATGATTCTAACTTCTTAATGTTCTTTAGGATTTGAAATAATGCATGCACCATCTGTATAAAAGAACTAAAAGAGAAATTCTTATTTCGTTGCGACATTATGTATTCTCAAGGGCGGATCCAAGATCCGGATCGGGGAGGCCCATGCCTTCCCATTGGCCCTACAGGCGTTTTCATACGTGTTCCTTTCTAATATTCTATTACACAAATGACAATATATTACTGAATAAAACCTATTATATTCGTAAGAAATAATTAAGTCATTAATAAGTTGGGTAACACAAGAGGTGTTACAATGAAAACAAATTTAGCTTTTCCTCAAAAAGGCACTTTTTTGTTCAACATGCGGCATCTCCTGAATTTACGCCTGTGTACTCTAAAGCAAAGAGAGACTGCAAAAATGAGTGCGTGAATAATTATGAACAACCTTTCTGTTCTTTGAATCGATCATTGACTTGATGGCAGTTCAAACAAACTTACGCGAGATCAAGAGACAAACAAGAGAAGCAGATTCATTTGCCACAAGGCTATTCGAGGCTACATCCGTCTGTCATGCAATGAATCACTTGAATATTTAAGTTAATTTTGTTTCTGCTGAGTCTTTGTTTACTCATGGGCTACATCTCTCACCGGTCTCTGGACAGGAAGGATTATTTAACTGTAGTCTGAAAAGTGAACGTGCGTAAGTCCGATTTTCGTCTCTCACGTGTCAAATATTAACAGACATTTTAGAAGTAATTGGAGTTTTAAGCACGTGTTTGGATTCTTCAATACGATCATAGTTTCAAATCGATAATGATCCATCTCAATATTTGCATTGCAACAGATTTATACAGCTATCGACCAAATTTCATATATCTACATGTCTCCACAGGTGTATTAATAAAAAAGTATCGTTTTCACGAAATTACAGTGATGCTTCTTTCTTTATTATAATGCCTTCATGAAAAACGAAGCTTAGAATGAAATAGTTTTGTACTGCTGTCATTCACCAAATCCAGGAAAATTTGGTTGTTTTAATACGGCAAACAAACCAGTAGACCAACCCCTGCCACACGCTTTGTTGACACGACTGAACGAAGCAAAAGGAAACTAATTACAAACCGAAACACATGCGTACCAACACTCGTACTTAACACTATAGTGTTCATTCACTCGCGCAATCAACAGGTGCACACAGCCGCTGGGCGGCCCTCAATAGAGGCGCGAGCCTTACCCAATCTTACGAGCAGAGCTCGCAGGGAGACAACACCAGCGCATCACCTGCGCGGAGCATCCGCCCGGTCTGGCTGGCGGAAGTTCGCTCACTCACCTCTCAGCGCGCGACGCACCGCGCCGCTCACTCCGCTGCCGACAACCGCTCCGGACCGGCGACGGCGCACTCCGCTCCGCCGCAGCCGCATCTGCGCACGCCGCCGGCGCTCTCGCTCTCTCCGTCTGTTCCCCGCGCTGAAGGTCCTTGCGAAGCATGCGAGGGCGCTCGACAGCCGGCGGAAGTAGCCGAGGGCAGCCGAACGCCTCTTATTTCAACGTGGACGACGACATTAGACGATGGGAAAGCGCTCACACAGTCCAGGATAAACGCACAAGCTGACAAAAACCAGTGCTTAGAGCTACGGTAGAAAATGTACCCAACACGAGGGAAAGGGGGGAATTAGTTTATTTTTAAACCGAAGGTTGGAAGAAAGATTAATCACTTATCTACTCTATATTTTCCATTACACTATTTCTGAACTTGTCTCCTTTTATTTATTGTAATTAAATGATTGTTAAGATTGTATTATTTTATTTACAATTCCATTTTTGCAATATTCGTTTGAATACCTGCGACGCAAGGTAAAGAACTAATGAAAATTACCTAACAATTTTGGAATCAAGTGCAGGGTGGACATCGCTTCTCCGGTCCCCTGGTTCCGCAAACTTTCGGTAAACATCCCTGTCTCCCCAACCTTTTGCACCCCTAACATTTATTCAAGAGCCGCCGTTTACACAATAGAAATCGTAGCACATGCATTAATACCATTGCAAAATCTACATATACATTTATAGTAAGGAGATAAAATTGTGAAACTTTGAGAGACCTACCCGGCTGGAAAATGTCTCATTGATTCATTATTAACTCAAGATCTCGGGAGAAAATGAATTCAAAGTTATGTTCAAGCTTAAAGTAACCGCACTAACATACCAAATAATGAACTTCTTTAGAACTATCAGATATAATAATTCCGCTTTGTATTGGAATAATAAAGTATGTTTCATGACAATTATTCAAGTGGCGGAATGTAGACAATAGTGGCTACATTCCGCCACTAACGCGAGGAAACGCATTGCGATGTCATTTTGCTCTGTTCCGTTGGCTCTAATTTTAACCACACTTCAAATAGAACTACTGTAAAATTGTTAATTTGCCTTTCGTTTCTATGCTTTTGAAATATTTAGCTAAGTTTTATTCACATACGTTTCTTGCTCTTGAAGTACTTGTATTCGTACTTCAAGTACAAACGTAAAGAAAGTAATGTTTCATTGCACATACTGCTTGTACATCTGTTATTTATGAGCAAATATCGCTAGCCAATCTTCCCCTTACTCATTAACTCAATGTTTTGCTCAAATTTCGCAGAATTTCATGATAAAAAATACTTCCTCGCAAAGTAGAGTTAGGCAAAGATCATGGCTATGAGTGAATACATTGTCTGCGAGACTGCAAAGTAATAGTCCCAAATTGCTTGTCACGCGTTTCCCTGACCTCGCGACGATCTTGGCATTGCAATCTTTTCCATCCCGCAGGGCCAACGCAACAAAATAGAATAGCCTCTAAGCACGTTTACTCCCAGTATTGGCGAACCATTAAGAGTCGGTGTGCGTCATAATAACTCTACAAACATGTAAATGTATAAGAACTTGTCTCTTCAAGCTCGTTTTCATGGGCTCAAAATAAATAGGGTTCTTTAAAAATCGACGTTTTATCATTAAGTAAATAATATATATATATATATATATATATATATATATATATATATATATATATATATATATCTTTTTACTCGCTTACCCCTCACATACGCTCGTGTATGTGAAAACCACATCTCAATATCTGAAACAGTTCAGGAGATTTGAATTCATCCTCCCTCCAAATAATTTTAATTTGGAGTTACGCAGTACAGTTGTTTTTGCACATTTTTATATCTATCAACCTCCATTCGTAGAAAATTCTGTGTTTAGAAATACAAATTCCATTACAATTTAAGAAATAATCATTGATCAATAAAAAGGCCTACAGCATAAGTAATCTTCCTAAATTTCTAGAAATCACAGAACTGTATCGTATGCGATAAGATATGCATACAAAAAATATAGTGAGAGAAGTCATCCGCAGGCCAAAATGTTGTTTCCGTTCTAAAGTGCAAACTCAGCCAATGAAACGACCGTTTAACAACAACTGTTTAACCGAAGTATTTTGTGGTAATTATTAACTCTGAATTATCTATTGTACTTATTTTAATGCGGCAAGTATCTGAAGTTCTCGTCGCAATTTTTTTCTTTGCTGGAAGTACTACATCTGCAAATTCTCTTACCTTTATGGATCAGTTATTCATAATTTCTCAGTACTCCATTCACATTCCGAGGTAACAAAGAAATGTTCTTTTTTATTTAATTGAAAATATGAAAACTGACCTTAACTCCACTGTTAATACTTGACTGACCAAAGCATTTTGGGGGTAAAAAATGACAGATCGTCCCTTTCCCGTAAATATTTTTGAAATAATAGTTTTTAATTGTTCGTTTGAAATAAAAAAATATGTACGGGTATATTCATTATGGAAATATTGCATTGGGCGTGATGAGATCTAGGATGGTCATTATTTTCAATAAATTTCGAAAAATTTCCCCAGAAAATGATTGGGCGGTCATGACACCTACGCCCACCCCCCCGGATACGCCACTGCTATCAAACTTCCCATAACCCCAACGAGAGAGGGGAATTGAAGCAAAAGTTGTTCGAGCAACGACGTCATATTTCCCGCGCTGGTTGACTGTCAGCGCATGCGCATACAATCGTTCCAACCCCAGCGGCTTCTGCTCATTAGCCCTGCATGTTACTTTCAGTACTAGTTGACTGATTAGTGATTTTGGGCGCGTCAATTGCTAAGGTCATGAATTCCGTAAGTGTCGTGAATATTTTCGCGGGAGGTGGCAGTGCTAACCCTGGGAAGTGATGGTGATATTCCCCCCGCTGACTGACGAGAACCGCCGTCGACCTACGTTGGCTTGTGGGGATTTTCCCCAATCAGGAACTTCCCACCTGCGTGGCATCGCCCCAACCAGGACAAGCTCTAAGCTCCCGACCGGTCTCCAGGCATGTGTAACAAACATGTGAACAAACCTGCAGTGCATGTTTGGGCGTGTGTAAGTAAGGGGTGAGGATGGGACAAAGAAGGGGAAGGAAAGATCGCGCGCGGTCCGTGGCCCGTTTGTTAGGGTACTGCTCCGGCATTCGCCTCATGTTGATCGGAGAAACCACGGAAAACTACCGACGAGACCTGCTGGCCGCTCTAATTCTCCTCCAGACTGCGGCTGAGCTCGACTATCAAGCTAGCGTCGAAAATCCTGCCACGGTCGGGACTCTAACCCTGGGATCTCCAGGTCAGAGGCACTACAGTGACATCAGTTGATGCCCTGCGCCACCTTTGCCGGTCAAGTGCATTAAGTGTAAGACTAGTAGTCAAGTAATTAGCTGTATATTAACTTGAACAAATGAAATAAGTAAAATACGCTAAAAATTAAATGACTTCAATAAATATTCAAATTTTAACAAAAATTATGGGACGGGTAACGCTTCCTTGAGACGAGTGGGACCCCGACCAATGTTCTGTTGTATCCCCCTCTTCTCGGTCCTGTCTGCGGCACTCACATTTAAAAATAACACACGTAAAGTTTTTAGTTCTTTTTAACAGAAGAGACCAAATTATTGTCTTGTTTGTATACTTTATTCTTACTGTGCTATCCTTATCTTTTAACAACAATCAAAACAATATGCATTTTTAGTTTACATGTTCATTTTCTTCAAAACACAACGTTTCCCGACCCAATGGGCTGCATAATCAGGTGCACTGAAGGGAACGCGGTTTTAGTTATTTGTAGTACATAAGTTTCAAAACATGCCAATTTTTAAAAAAAATGCTTCAATTAAATTTTCTCAAAAAAGCTGCAAATGTTTTATTTGAATTTTATACAAGACAGTAGACTTGATCACCTGGTGCCAGCCAGAGAATGACATTAGTATTATGTAAATATTATGTTCAACAATTTTTCAACATATTTAGTCGGTGTGGAGAATAATTTTCATTTTATAGGGGTATAGAATAGGTAATAAACTGGGGCTAGTCACGTCAGGAAATGAACAGTTTTCGGAACACCTGAAGCAATGTGAATATAGATTTGGAAGAAATAGTTAAAACATCATAGCATTAAATGTGCACAATTTTCTTGAGCCCCAGAATACCCACCTCTACTCCTATACTAACATTAGTTGAATTAAGAATGTTAGTGGCAAGCAGAAATGTTTGCTCCGTTAAAATAGATACTATTTTTGCTTCTGAATACGACCTACAGATTTGATATAATAGTCCTGTCGTCGAAGTAACCAATCCCTCATCCTCACCCCTCCAGCTTATGAAGGCTCAAGAAAGGAAGGAAAAAAGAGAAATAAGGACTCAAGAAACCGTACGGGAATAATACGAGTTTATCTTTCAACTTTTTCATTAAATATTTTCACCGTGGTATATTAAAGGTGTGAAACTAATATGAGGGACCTGAATCGCTACTTAAAAGCCCATGTACATAATTATAATATTAATATTTAAATATAAATAGTTCGCCCTATTATAGAAAAAATATTACTATTTTAATAAAAATTGAATTGCTTTTCTAATTTGTATAAAACAAACTAGCCAAATCTGTGAGAAACAAGTAGGTTAAGAAATATTGAAGAAATAAAAACCTGTAAAAACTTAATAAATTTTGTCATTAATTACCAACACTGTCAACATAATTATAATCGATGTTTTCCATATTCTGAAAATTCAGAAAAGTAAATCCACAACCATAGCTAATGTCGTTAACAGATCTTAGAGAATTATAAATTAGAAAATTTTGATTTTGACAGTGTCAAAAACAAATTTTACTTAGGGTTAAGAAAAATAAAAAAAATCGTGTAAGTTAAGTAGTCCAAAGTGTTACGTTAGTAACTAGTAAATTAGATTTAAGCAAAAATTAAGTTTTAGTTCATTTTAGTTAACAGAAAAAACCTCCCTCAGAGCTTCTTAAGCCGCAAGGCAGCAGCACACTGTGTATCCATTACGACAAATACATTCCCGCCTCCTCAGGGGTACTGTGGAGAGGAAATAACGACAAATAAATCTTAGGGTTTGATGATAATTTTTAAAAATCAGTTCGCGCGAGTGCACGCGCCAGTACGTTAAATCGGGCCTCGTGGGACGCCCCGCCGTGAACGTCCGGCCGCAGGTGCGTTTCCGGCGGGCGCCCTCGCATGCTGTCCACGGGCGGCGGCGCGCGGCGCGGCGTCACGGAGGCGTGGCTGCGGGCTGGCGGTGGAGGGGAGCGAACAAACGGCCTTGGCCTTCGCCCAAGGTGCTACGCATCGGCAGCGGCGATGCCGCCACCACCGCCGCCGCCGCGCCGTCTCCCGCTCGAGATGGCCACAGAGCGGGCAAGCGCGCAACCTCCGGCCAATGGGTGGAGGGAAAAGCGAGAGAAGACGTTCTCGGCGGCCTCTCGGAAGAGGCGGGTCGCCGCGTCGCGACCGCAAAGAAGTCAATGATCTTGTGTCGGTTCGGGATAGACTCCGAATCACGTTGGTCGAATTATACATAGGCGTGAGTAGCGTAAAACGAGGAGGGGGGAACTACATTCATTTCTGGGTTCCCTTACTTAATTTTCGCCCGTTATTAAAAGAATATTTGGACGGTTGTAGAAAAGACTTTTTCGGAGTATTTTCAACGGCTTTTGTGGGTGACTCAGGGCATCAATTGATGTCACTCCAGTGCCACTGACCTGGAGGTCCTAGAGTTCGAGTCCCGATGGTGGCAGGATTTTCAACGCTGGCTATACAGCTAAACTGCGATTTTCTTAACAGTGCCCCTGACAGGAATCAGCTGTTTCGCTGCCATCCAATCGGGAGCTTGTATGTCCGATAATGACGCCACTGTGGTGACGTTCAATCTCCCGATTGGATGAAACCGTCAACAGCTGATTCCTGTCAGGGGCAAAGTTAAGAAAATCGCAGTATAGGTCAAAGTTCAGCCGCCGTCTGGAGGAGAATTACAGACAGAGACTCTGAGCAGTAGTTTTCCGTGGTATCTCCGATCAACACCACGCGAATACCGAAGCAGTACCCTAACAAACGCACCGCAAGCAATCTTTCCTTCACCTCGTTTATCCTATCTTCTTAAACACTACTTACCTAACGCCCCCTACTGAAACCCTACACTACCACACATGAGGGGAGACCGGTCGGGAGATCAGAGCTTGACCCGGCGCTGGCGCGGTGCCCCGCTGGTGGGAGATACCTGGTTGAGGGAAACCCCGTTAGCGGCGTGTAGGTCGGCGTCGGATCTCGCCATACAGAGGATGAAGATCACTACCGCCTCCCGCGAAGTAAAATCACTATACTTACGGGACTAATGATCTTAGTTGACGCTTCCAGTAACACTAATCAATTAATCGGAGCATTTTCCTACATTTCTCGACATGTTCGGTCGATTTGGATTTTTTGGCACATTTAAATGGGGGATCGATTAACAATTGGCCACCTCTCAAGAGTAGACTCGGAAGTTTCTTCACGTTTCTTCTTGTTTTTGTTCCGAATCCGCTCCTTATACTGTAGGTATACTTTGTATAATTTTCAATTTTTTCATATTTTTGACAAATTAAAAAAATGTTCATGTATTTCAAATCACATTACGAACCTCATTTAATTTAATCTTATAACATTTATATAATGACTAAGCTGCGGATTTTTGGCTATTTGCCGATTTTTATCCTTCAATTCAAAATGCAATATTTTAAGTTATTTATTCATTTTGAGGTATTAGTTGTATTATATTTTAATACACCTAATGTTTCAAAATGAATATGTAAACTAAAATACTGCGTTTTTATTTGAAGGATACAAATCGGCAAACAGGCAAAAATCTGCAGTTGGCATATCAAAATGCGCTCACCGACATTTTGGGGGAAACAGATATCAACAGGTTGACCTTATTCTCGCAAATTACAAATGTCAAAATACAATTTCAAGTGACACTGTTTTGGACGTAAACTTTAAATAACCGAAAATAAAAAGAAAATGTAGAATTTTTGGCATGTATCTACTATTTTTTGCGAAAATGAATAAGTTACACATAAATAAAAATACAAATTAATTTTAATTATTGAAAAATAGTTAGTTAACGACTATAGTACAATAATTGTTGGCTTTTAGAACGTCAGAATTTCAAAAAAATTATTTTTCCTTAGTCAATAAAGCAACATTATGCATAGATATGGTAATAATCGACGAATGTCTCCGCTCCGTAGAATTGTGTCTATTCGTTTATCATCGCTGTTAATTTTAATATAAAATGTACATATTCATTCCCTACGTTATTATTACCAGTATTTAAAACATCTATAAAACATACATTAAAAAATAAAACATAAAACGTTTTATTACGTGAGACTACGAGACCTCTTTCCAAATATAGCTCCCAGGCTCCCCCTTTGCGCAACGCCCCTACGCAGCACGTCCACAGACGCTGACGAAGCTTAGGAAATGAGACATGTAAAGCTATCAGCGCCCAGAAACCAGTCTCAACCAAACAATATCCAAAATTTTAGGCTAATTAAATGCTCTATTCCCGAATTTTAGGCTCCTCTGGATTTCCCAAAAATCGTGGGCGCTGCTAGCTTTAGTCTAAAGCTAACAGCGTCCACCCAGAATCAATCTCAAAATCATTTCAAAAATCTGAAACCCTTCCCGAAATTTAAGAATAATTTTAGGCTCTTCGAAAAAAATTATTACCGCGTTCATATTCCAGGTATCAGGGCTGTACAAAGAGAAATAATTTACATTGATTCTTATGGGCGATTAAACACCAAAATCAAAACATCTTAGGAAAAATCTGAAATCCTTTCCAAAAGTTGGGAATAATTTCAGGCTCTTAAAAAAAATAACCCCGCGTTTAAATTCCGAAAATCAGGGCTGTACAAAGCGAAACAATCTGCTATATTTTGCACGAAATTTCACCAAAACCATTCATATTTTCGAAAAATTGAACATAACTATCAACAATGTCTTTAAAAATAGATTTCATTAACGGAAAAAATATATCTTCAATTGTGTAATTGTAGCTAGTGATGTAACATCGACACCAAAATATCAATGTTGCCTACCATAGATGTTCCAAAGTAAAACATTGATCTTAACTAGTGGTGCTACAGAATGACAAAGACTTTCCCGTATTAGTTTTCTATTTTCTTGGGTCTTCCCTAGCTATTCGAAATTGCCACATTCTCTTTCTTGCCAGCTACCATCTATCACGGCCAAAAGTACATTTTTTCTCATTTTCTTAATTTTTCGGTTTCCTATTGGTAGAACAGAAACATTAATTTCAGAATATTAAAGAACACAAAAACCTAGCCGTAAATGGCAATTTTCTTTTAAAAATTATGTGTCATTTAAGAGAAAATGGCGTTTTAGCACTACTAAAAATGCGACATTTGAAGTTCATTTTCACAGAAAATTTTGAGTTTTCAAAATACTTTATTTGAAGTTATTTCAAGCACTTACACTCACAAATATAATAATATTTACAAATTGCGGATAATGTGCATATTAAAGATGTGAGAAATCTTTCAAAAAAATTACATTTATATAATTTTTGAAAAAAACAAAAAAAACTCAAAATAAACTTTACGTCATATTAAAGTGTGTAATTATCACTATCTGTTACAAAAGTTTCAAGAAAAAATTTTCAGCCATATATGAGAAAATGGCGTTTGAGCATTTCTGAAAATGCAGAAATTTGAGTTACTTTTCACAGAAAACGGTAGTGTTTTTGAGAAACTTTACTTGACATTATTTAAAGCATATATACTTGCAAATATAATAATGTGAAAAAATCGCCGATAGTGTAATTATTAACGACATGAGAGACAAGTAAAAAAATTTACATTTTTGTAATTTTTGAAAAAGCCAACCGATAGACCAATATAGCTTTTTGTCATCCGATAGAGTACATTTACCACTATCCCTACCAAAAGTTTAAAGATATAATTTGGCGCCGTTTTTGAGGAAATCTTGTTTTTGTAATTTTTTAATGTTGCACATATTGCACGCAATATTGCACGAAAACACTACCGATTTCTGTGAAAAGTAGCTCAAATTTCGGCATTTTCATAAATGCTCAAACGCCATGCGCGAAAAAATGGCCAATTTTCGGCGGAAAAAAATTCATTGCCGGGACATGAAAACGAAAAATTGGATAAAAACAGTTGCTAAATTAAGAAAAAAAATCCCCTAACACGTGGTGTAGGTCCTTGACACCGAAAACCCAATTGAAAGGAAAACGTCAGTCTGTCCGTCTGTGAACACTGCTAGCGCCTAAACCATACGTACGATTTCTTACAAAATGGATATTCCCTGGTCGATCTGGTTCTAGTCAAAGCTTTGAGATTTTGAAAAGATTCTGTTAAATTTGGGGGTACTTTGCATGAAGGCCCCCGACATTTTCAAAATTTTCTCAAAAACGGCTCCAAATTTTTTTCTTTAAATTTCTTGTAAGAATAGAGTAAAATATGAACTTATTAAGGTGGCATAGGTCTGATTTTCACGGATATCATTGAAGTTTCGGAAACTGCAAAAGTTTAAAATTTTTTCGGCGTCTTTCTGGGACTACAAAACTGAAGACAGAGATTTTTTCTTCAAATAAAATTTGTTCTGAATATTGAGTTCTTTCATAAAGGTCATGTAAATGTTTTTTCAAAATTTTAGTCGTTTTCGTGCAGTATTGCATGCAATATGAGCAATTTTAAAAAATTACAAAAACAGGATTTTCTCAAATACGGCTCCAAATTTTTTCTTTAAACTTTTGGTAGGGATGGTGGTAAATGTACTCTATCAGAAGAGATA
Organism: Acheta domesticus; assembly: GCA_031308135.1. Taxonomy (NCBI): domain Eukaryota; kingdom Metazoa; phylum Arthropoda; class Insecta; order Orthoptera; family Gryllidae; genus Acheta; species Acheta domesticus. The sequence goes on from JAHLJT010003656.1 coordinate 59,002,355, forward strand.
AAAGCCATGTTGCTCTAAAGGTTGTTTTTTTCAAAAATTACAAAAATGTATTTTTTTCACATGTTTCTCACGTCGATAATATTTACATTAGCGGCGATTTTTTCACATTATTATATTTACGAGTACATGTGCTTTAAATAATGTCAAGTAAAGTTTCTCGAAAACACAACCGTTTTCTGTGAAAAGTAGCTCAAAATTTCGCATTTTCAGAAACGCTCAAACGCCATTTTCTCATATATGGCTGCAAATTTTTTCTTCAAACTTTTGTAACCGATAGTGCTAATTACACTCTTTAGTATGGTTTTAAGTTTATTTTGAGTTGTTTTTTTCAAAAATTACATAATTGTAATTTTTGTTAAGATCTCTCACATCTTTAATATGCACATTAGGAGCAATTTGTAAAGAATATTATAGTTGTGAGTGTACGTGCTTCAAATAACTTAAAATAAAGTATTTTGAAAATTCAAAAATTTTCTGTGAAAATGAGCTTAAAATTTTGCATTTTTAGTGGCGCTAAAACGCAATTTTCTTTAAAACGGCATATAATTTTTAAATGAAAATTGCTATTTAGGACGAGTTTTTTGTGTTCTTTAATATTCTACAATTGTTTCCGTTCTGCCAATAGGAAACAGAAAAATTAAGAAAATGACAATAGTATATTATGCAATTAATTTATAATGTTTTCCTTTTTTGCACGATTAAGAAAATATTACCGAACGAACGACGTTAGGAGTGAGTTCGGTTACACCCCTCTAATGAGTGCAAAAAAGTAACATTATAAACGAGTTGCATACACTATTGTTTGTATAACAGTATTATAAGGATTTAAGGAAGCGAAATTAATTTGGATGTTAAGTTGTAATAGTTCTCGAATTTATGTTTTGACGTCATGATTCCTACCTAAGCAACTAATTTGTTTACAAATGGCAATTAATTTGAAAGTCGCGATTCAAGCATAACGGATTTGCGGAGAGAAATTGTGGAAGAAGCTGCAAAAGCAGAAAATGCTATGATACCGAAAAAGTCTTGCAAACTTTATGAGAAAGAGTACAAGTTTAGGAAATGGATGGATGAAAAATATGGAAATTTATAATGCGAAGCTGTTGTTCTTTCGCATCTGTCGGAGCAGCTTGGTTAAGTTAGTATAATGCACATGCTAGAATAAAGGCGTTTGTTAATTTAATGCATGCTTCTTTAAACATTATGTCCACAGCATGTAAAGCGTCGACACTATGATGCACTAATTCCGAATTAAAGGCAATGCTAAAGATCAAAGACAATATTGATATTGGAACTTTTCATAAAGTAAGTTCACTCGTGAAACAAGCAAATGTGGGATATCAACCTATAAAGGTAATGGTATTTTCCCAACAAGATGTAAACACATTCTTACAAAAGCTGAATGATGAAACTTTTCTTTTAATGAAGGTATAATAATGACAGTGGCAATAATAGTTAAGTTTTATTTATTAACTGGCGTATTGTATTAATAACTAGTATGATTTTCAGGTTGTTGCTATTTTTGGCATATTTGGTGCTTGTAGACGTGTCGAATAGTACAATTTGTGCATCAACGATGTGAAAGAGGAGGTTCTGTTTTGATAGTGAACATTAAAGCGACAAAAAGTGACAAGCCCGGAATATTTACTATCGAATCCAATGAAGAATTTAATTATGTTGATGTCTGTAAAAAATATATTTCCTTTAGACCCTTACATGTTTAACACAAAAAACTTCTTTTTGTTTTACAATCATGGCCAATGCAGCTACAATCCAATTGGTATCAATACATTTCAGAAAATACCAAAAAAATATTGCAAATTTTTTAAAATTATCAAATGCAGAAAAGTACTCTGGTCATTCGTTTAGGAGAACATCCGCGACGTTTCTCGCAGATAATGGTGGTGATATCACTACACTTAAACGTCATGGAGGATGGTGGTCTACAAGTGTACCCGAGTCATACATCGAAGAATCGGTAAATAACAATATTCAAATAGCTAATAAGATATTGGTTAGTGCAGAAAGCAAAGAAAAAATAAGCATTTTAGATATAAATGCATGTTCTGGGGTGTCACTGACCAATTTATCAAATTGTACAAGTAATGTACACGTTCACAAGAATCAATTTGATGTTTTTGTTGTTATTATGTTATTCTTCTTATATTACCAAATAAAAACAAAATATAATTTTAAAGGAGTAATATATTAATCAATCAATTTTTATAAGTAAGTTTTTTCATAACGTATTTGATTTTACTGCAATGCACCACTGCATGGCACCACTGCCTTCTTTAAACTCAATAACTGATAATATTTAGGGGCCGTGACTATTACGTCAGTAACAGTTCAGCTCATATTTCGTGCAGAAATAGCAATGACGTAATGATTCGTGCAATAATATACCATATTATGAACGATTTTATTAATGGAAAAGGGTTGTTTATAATGTTGGTATATAAAAAAAGTACTTTTGGCAGTGATAGATGGCAGCTGGCAAGAATGAGTATGTGGCAATTCCTTATAGCTAGCGAAGACCCAAGGAAATAGAAAACTAATACGGGAAAGCCTGTGCCATTCTGTAGCACCACTAGTTTACCGTCTCTTATTACATATGTAGAGAAAATTTAAAGAAAAAATGTCGAGCGGTTTTTGAGAAAAAAAATCGTACATTTCAAGCGCAAATTACGCAATACTAGTCGGGTTTTTTTGTTTCAAATAATTGTACATGACCTTTTTTCAATTACTAATTTTGTGCAACAGACTTTGAGGCAAATATCCCTATCTACAAGTCTGTAGTTTTAAAACAATTTTTTTGCAATTTTCGAAAAACCGAGCGATATCCGAAAATAGGAGTAGCACCATATTTTTTATCGTCCCTTATTACAAAAATTAAGAAAATTAAAAGAAAAAAATTGGAGCGGTTTTTGAGAAACAAAATTTTCGAAAATTCCAATCGCAAATTACGCAAAAACTACTCGTTCTTTCAAAGAATTGTACCTGACATTATTTAAAGTGCTAATTTTCTACAACCAACTTTGTCTCAGGCAAACATTTCAAAACTGCAATTGAAATTGTTTTTTGCAATTTTCGAAAATTCTCTTTCTCTCTATCCTCTCTCTCTCTCTCTCCCCCTCTCTCTCTCTCTCTCATAAATAACCCTAACTCGTCTCTTCCAATGGGTCTTTACAAACGAGGATCGTTAGTAGAAAAAGATTATAGGTTTACAGTCCAGGAATGCCTTACATCTTTGACCTACTGTCCTACATAGTTGCCAAGTTAAGGGAGTTTGCACCACCTCGAATGTTAAAGCACTATCGATCTTCTGCTCATGCGCAGTTTAAATTTCACATCACTTAAGTGTATCTGCGCCTGCGCTGAAAATCGATAGTGCTGTCCGGTAAGGCTGGCACAAACTCTCTTATGTCAACACATTTCTGCCAGCGTGCTACTAGTTTCAATATACCCTGTTTGTAGAAGTTCGTTTAGTTGAAGTGTAACCCTCTTGGAAGAATGCACGCCACCTGGGGATATTGCAGCTACGGCCCACTCAGTCGTCCCCATACACGCCACGCATGTCCCTGCGAATTTCACTTGGAGTATGCCGTTTGGCCCGTAAATTTCGCACTATACTTCTCTGCTGTTCACAATTTAACGACAGTAACATGCGCTCCATTCTTCTTTCGTAGTACAGGTTACACTCGCTAAAGCTGCACATGAAAACAAAATTCCCTCTATAGCACGAACTTCAAACTACCTCGTGAAATTTCACCATTGCCGTTTCAATACCAGCGGGGACAAATATTGTGCGTTACTTTTCGATCTGCCCTCGTACTTAACTTGTAGTTTCAATACTTAACCCAATTTCGCCAAAATATGACTTAAGAACTTTTATCCCGTGGCCACAGTAAACAGCCATTGTAAAAATTTACTGATTTAAACGCTCACCGTGCTCATGGCTGACAGCCCCAAGATTTTCCGAGAGAAAATCTAAGTGAGAGTCTAAGAAGTGAATTTTCAAAGATATGTTACATCGCATAGCTTTATAAGAATGCAGATCAGCCACTATATCCGATAATTTTCTGCTTTATGGTTTCCAGGGAAATTGCAATATAATATTTCGAAAGACTGCCAGGCTACTTTTTCTAGTAGATTTAACAAGTCTTCAATATGTTCATTAGCTATTGATGACCGCATTTGTGGTCCTAAAATTCCCTTCTTTCAATTTAGTATCACTTACCTTCGGAAATTTCGATTTCAAGTACAAGAATCTATCAGAAAGTTTATCCATTACTTTTACGACATTTTTCATTCCTCCTAATTTAATATGTAATGGAGGCAAATATATTCTTCAGTAATCACTAAATGTGCATGTGACACATTTTTCCGGTCAGCGATCAGTAAAGTTTCCTATGACATGTCAAAGAGAATGTTAAAATAAGATTTTAAAAAGAAGCTGTCATAAAAAATCTGTGCCTGATGAAAAAATTCTGAATACATATCTGAGCTCGGTATGAAAAATCTCACTAGATTCACTAATCACATTTTTTGTGAAGAAAACCTTGTCGACCAGTGATTAGACGTTCTGAACCTTTATAAAAGGAAACAACAACTTCGTTTGTATTTTTTGTAATCAATACGATCTCGATTACACACATCAGTTGTCGGTACATATTCGGCTATCGACCCTCAATCAACCCCTTGTTCATCATTGACCGCCTTTAAAATTTTATCGGCCCTCAGGAGGTCGTTACCGACCCCGTCGGGAGACATTGCTGTGAACAGTGATCAGAGGTCAGAATTGCACAAACTTGACGTCATTATGCCTTGCTACCAGTGGCGTTTCTAGGGCGGTCCACTCCCCATAAAAATCAATAATGGGAAAAATTGAAGAACGTGTGAATCACACACCAGACTCCTTTAATTTGAGAACAACACCAGCGCTTGTTTTGAAAACGAACACAATTTCATACTCCCGCGCAAGCGAATGATCAATATTTTTCAAAAGGGCCACGTCTGTGGTCTCGCATCGTCGTTTAAAGCTGGCGCATGCGGGGTTTCACTTACACCGTGATGCATGCTAAGCAATAGATTCATGCGCAGGAGCGGGGATACTGGGAATTTCAGTAAGATTTCGTGTGGCACTGATCGCGCCTATTATGATCTCGCCACGCGCCTATTATGATCGCGTCAAGCTATGAACATCGACCCTGTAATTTGTTTTTATAAATTAGTGTTTTATTTGCTCTGCATATTTCTTTAAAATCTTTATTTTCGTGAAAATGAATTTTCTGTTCTGACATCGACGTAAAAGTTGTCTTAGGTGAGGATTAGAATCCCTTTGCTTGGAAATCGGTCACACACTACCTGCCCATAATTTGCCCAAGTTCAAGAAATATTCTGAAGCAAAAAAAAATGTATGTGGTTGTTCGGACACAAATGCCACCCCTTTTAACTCAACCGGCCGTTGCTATGCTATCCATTACATTTACGGAAGAACCGAGATCACGAATACCTTGAATTAACTGCTTCTTCACCCATGACTCAAAAATGTTGCTGTTCATTGCTCCCTAATAATCTTGTCCAGTCTTCAAATCGGTGGCAAATAGAGCAGCACCTGTCACTTAACTTTCTTTCATCATATAATTCTCACCAACTTTTTTTTTATAACATTTCCCACCAGGCATAAAGCCTGCTCAATGCCACGATTCCGGGAAACCACTAGTTTTTGATTTTCACTTTTTCTTTGAAGGCTGACAAAATATAATGCCTCTTGATCTTTTTTCCTACAAACATAGATCTAACGTATCTCCCTTTTCCAAACAAGCTCATATGGTGAGTATTACTTTCATGAGCTTTTCGATAGATGAATCTTTAATTGTCTCTTTCCCAAAATCATCAATCCTTACAGGACGTTTTCCTTTTTATTTCTTTGGGTCACTGTAGATTTTCCTACCTCAGTACTGTCTTTAATGTGAAGTGGTTATAAACTGCACAACTGTTTACATAAATTTGTAATGTTAACTTATTGACATGTGGCTTCAATATTACACCAAACAATATGAATATCAATATTTGTATTTATTCTTTATACCTTATGCACAGGTCATTGATGCTTTACATTGTTAATGCCGTTGGTTCAGGGGATGCATGTGGAATTATGTCATCTTCCATGGAGTCCTCATTTACACTGTCTGACTCACTGTCCCTTCATTGTGACAGTGACAAATCCCATCCTTCACTCTACACTCATCCATAATTTTCTCCGAATAACCCATTGCATTTTTCCAGTTTGTAGAAGACACCTTAAAAAGTTAAATAATGTATTCATAACAATTGAAATTAAGACATTGAACTTCCTTTTCCTTGCTTTAAATGTGTCAATGAATTTCAATAACTAAGATACCTACTCTAAAGCCTCCTTCTAAACATTTCTGGCCCTCTCCATTCCCTGGCCATGTCTTGAACGACATGCTTATCAAAGTATTTCTTTAACCACACATGTTCAATTGGATTGAACTTACTGTGATAGCGAGGAAGCCAGAAAACAGTATGCCACTCAGCTCTCAGAATTTCATAAACTCCAGATCTTGCTCCGAAGGCGAAAATTTATGAATTATATTTCATAAACATCTTACCTCATGTAAATTTGCCACTTCACATAATAGTTCGGAATCCTTCTTTTTCACCATTTCTCTTTCATCCTTCACTTTCAAATTCCCAATTTCAGTAATAACATATGTTACTGTACTATTTAATATTTGTGATTTATCACAATTTTTGTGCATAACACACATAGCTGGCATTGTTTCAATTGCCTGGTTTAAAAACTCAAAAACACATAATGTGATAAAAACCTCACCAAAACACTATGTTATTTCATGAAGACAAATAAAATGAAATACTCCGGTTTCCTTTTTTAAGTTACCTTTAAGTCACTCAACATCTTTACCATTCATTAGCTATCTGTATAAGAATGTATTTTATACCTCCAGTGTTCTAATTATATTAGCATTGAACAATGAAGTAAAGCATTTAACTTTATATATTTCACAATTATGAATTTTAGGAAAAACATATCAAAATAATCGGCATAAATGATTAATACTTTAAGGTATCAAAAACTTTCGGTGGGTTAAACTTAACGTTATAATGACAGAAGTTTTATGTCGACAAATTGCGTGTTTTTGAATGTGGCGCCAAAGCCTAGCTTCTTGTACGTTTTCGAAGTTGGCGGCACTGAATGTCCGCCACATTGAAAATTGATGGGACCAAAGCAGGCTGAAAAACCGTATCGCCGTATACACCATGAAGTGACTTCGTGGTATACACGACTTCGTGACCATATATAAGCAGGGCAGCTGGGATCTTAAGCGGGGTTGCAGGGATCGGAGCAAGATGCAATACCTATGTCAATGCATCATCGGTTGCAGAGGCGTAGCAAGGGGGGGGGGGGCAGAGGGGGACATTTGTCCCCGGGCGCAAGTTCTGGGAGGGCGCAAAATTTCGGAATGTAAAAGATAAAATTCATTCAATTTGTGTAAATTTTAAAAATTGTTGGGTCTAAAAATACATATCTAGATCTGTTTTTCAAACATTGTACGTATTTATTAATAAAAACAAATATAATTATTTGAATTAAATTCTTATTTTCTATCCTCCCGCGTAGAAAAGAGGATCTGGCATGAGTATGGCAGTATGCGGCAGTATGGCATAATTGTGAACCATACTGTTACCATACGTCTGCCATACTAGTGTCATATTTTTATCATTCTGTTGCCAGACTAAAGTATGGCATCAATATGGCACAGTATGGCACAAGTATGGCAACCGTATGGCTCGCGATTATGAGCCAGCCTTTCGCCATTCTTATGCCAGATTCTCTTTTCCATGCGGGCTCTTAACAATGCAACTTTTTCCTATTTATGTGTGTGTGGGGGGGGCGAAATTTCGATAACTGCCCCCGGGCGCTCACTATCCTCGCTACGCCTCTGATCGGTTGGAGTGTAGCCCACAACGCCCACGGGCCAGATTGAGACGTCAGCTGCGAGTCAACCGCGGGGGGCGCATGCCCTCCAGAAGGCCTAGTTTTCGATTGTTTCCTTCCTTTCTTTCTTTGACAAAATTGATTTAAATATTTATTTATGTTAGAATTACATAGTTGTTTAAAAAAATAATATTGTATAGAATCTTATATACCTACAAAACTAATATACAATTTAACAAAAATCTATGCTGCTCCCCCCCCCCCAAAGATCGCCTGGATCCTCCCCTGCTTCACACTGTCTCCTTCATACGAAATTATTTATTTAAATAATAATAATAATAATAATAATAATAATAATAATAATAAATCAGAAAAAACTTGAGCTCACGACAGTAACTAAATTGCTGTGAAAGTGCGACAGATAATAGGAGGTACCTGGTGGCATTCTTATTGCCTCTCCTGAAAAATCACCCCTAGAACGAGTATTCTTAATGTGGAATTACATACCTTTTGGGACATTCTTGGCCAAAAAAATATTGAAGGTTCAGAAATCATGCAAATAATTATATTTTCGGATTCAGCTTGATATAAAAACAAGAAGAAAAAAAAGTATTTTTTTTATCTAAAAATAATTCAATTTTTTTCAGGTTGAGAAGACCAGAGATATGGTGTAGGGATGGCTATGTGCTAACCTCACATGCCTTGTAACCCATGGCTGCAAAGCCGTGAATATGTGAATGAGTAGAACGTAAACTGTTTGCAACTTTGTAAGAATGAAGATATTGGCATAACAATGACAAAAATCCCTAGGTTTCAAGGGCAATGAAAATATTAAATGTCTGCAATGCATTTTTTTCAAGCATTTGATGTGTGTGCTAATCATCTCATCCTTGCTTAAAAATATGTTATAGAGCAGTAGGTATTTGTTAGGTTCTTCATCAAAATATCATGTATTCTTCTAAATGTATCTCCATTCCTAATCTCAATTGCATTTAAAATTTTTATATCTAAAATAAAATGTATTCGTGTATTTAAAGAAGTTTATGTAGAAACAATTAATGTAATATTTTTAGCTATAAAATGTTTCATTGTAATTTTTATTTTGCCATTTTTGTTTTTTCTGAATCAGTGTAGACTTAAATGACAAATTAAGACTATACTGATAGTTTCTTAGCAACAGAAAATCCATCAATTACTTTTAAACATATGTTGTAAGAATGCGCTATCAAATTAATCTTCTTGTAATTTCTGGCCACAACATTTTTCAAGAGCTGCAATACTGGGACAATTCAAAAGTTTCATTTTCAGACAACCACACTTAAAACTTTTGTTGGCTGTGAAATGTAGGCACTGCTTACTACTTTATATTTCTTTGTAGTTTTACTCAATTTATTCAAAACAATGCCATATATTGATTACATTATATCCAAAGAAGTACTCATTATGAATACAGATACATATTTTAGTTTAAGCTAACAATTAAAAAAAAAAAAATTCAAATTATTTAGGTGAGGGTCAAAATTGAAATAAGTCCGAAGCTCTCAACAACCATACCTGCTCATAGATGAAAAGATAGCCTTAATAAACACTGCATAGAAATTATGCTAATAATAATTATTATTATTAATAATAACTAATAATTATTATTATTAAATATTAATAATAATTAGTATTATTAATAATAATTATTATTAATAATAACTTATTATTATTATTATTATTATTATTATTATTATTATTATTATTTAAATAAAGGTCAAATCTCAAAGTTGTGCCAGTATTCCAGCCCATGAACCCATAGTACTACAAGGACTATTTAAATCCATTTTCACTGAAACTGAAGTTGAATTTTTTTGGAATCTCTGAGGTTCCAATATCCTAAAAGGATGCAAATACTTGCACATCAGCAAATGTTCTCAGAGCACTTTTTGAGAGAGAAAATATCTATGAAGAAAATAAATAACTAATAAGATAATAGACTTTGGACAATCCTTCAAAGGCTTCGTAAATAACAACAGTTTTTGTCAAAACACCACTTTAGTATTTATTGTCAAAAGAGTTATTTTGCAATATTCAATGGAAATCATTTTACATAAAATAGCTTTCCAAAATTAAAAACACAGACAACATCACTATATTGAATGTTAATTACGAATTACTGTTTACAAAATGGTAAAGGTTTTTCGCTTTGCTTCCATCTCCATTTTTTAATAACATAGATCTTTTCAATTTCCATTTTCCAATGCATATAACAGAGTTTGTTGAAGTAAGGAGAAAAAATTTCAAGAGAAAACTATTCAGTATACATTATATCACGTTCACTTGCAGGGTACACTTTTATAATTTATCCCTGTTAATCCACAGTGCAGATAGAGTGTTGAGAAAAAAAATTCTCTGACATTGTCTCTTGATTTGTCAATTGAAAAAAACAACAACATAAAACATGACCACAAAAAACAACAACTACATGATAAAAAATGGAAATGGCACACAATTATATTCACCAGCATTTCAATTATCACATGCTCTTGACCAAGGGGTGTATACAGAAATACAATGGCAGTATAAAACTCAACACACGTGCATCTATTTTCAGTACGCATGTCATGCTAGAAAGCAGTATTTTGTTTCACAAGAGTGTCCTGCTAAATTTAATCAATTAAAGGCACCAGAAGTTGACAGCAAAGGAAGTGCAACTCTTAAAAAGGAAACTCTTTACAGATAAAAGGAAAATCTGAAAAATAATACTCTTCCTCTGCCAATTCTTTGTTAAAAATGTGTTATTATTACTTGAATCACTCTTGTTGAAAAGAAACAAAGAGAAGGATAATACTAACAAAAATTTACTTTGCAGATCTAGTTGAATTAATTATAAAGTAAGCTATCTTAATCATAGTGAATTTACTTACTCACTTGATCATTAAACAACAAACTTGCACATGAGAGTAATTTTGAGTTTAAATCACAACATAAGAAAAAAAATTGGAAAGAAATAAGTTATTTAACCAGTGATGTATCCTCTATCACTAATACTCTGGAATTTTATAACCTGATGTGTTTGTGCTGTAGGAACATATACATATTATATTTAATGCTCTAACCAGAATTATGATTCCTTATGTCATGAAACACAAAATTTCTCTCTGAAGTACAGTATTTGCCAGGAACAGAACAAATGGCAGCATGAACTGACACATGCCTGCAATAATGTCTCTTACAGATATAATTGGGCAGTGCTGTAGCAGTGACACATGTCACATTTCAAAAGATGGAATTTACACATTAGAGTCTCAAAAGAACAACCCACAACAAGACTCATCTTAAAGTATTCTATGTACAAATCTCATCCGCAAAATATATATTACAAACCATACAGGGAAAAAAATCAAAGGAGTATAACTTATTACTTAAGATTAATACACTTACTTATAAATAGCAATAGATTTACTGCAAACATTAAAAAAATAAACAAATAAATGCCTAATTAATTTTATATTGGGACCCTTTGAGTGAGATGCTTCCAACTCATGAATTAATATTGCCAGCTTATTTAAATGACTATTATGGATCTCAGTATCTCCTTGAAAATAAGGAAGAATGCAAAGTTACCATGTAAAGCTATGGCAAATGAGGTCTGGAAGCCTCCTTACTAGGATACCTGGTTAACAAAGAAGCACACATTCCCAACATTCTGCAGAAGTGAGTAGTTTTCATCTTCTTGCAATTGTAACTGCCACATACACACCAAATGTCTTTCCAGGCTGATAATACAACTTTGTGTTTAGAATTCATGCACACGATCTTGATGCTTCTCATTGAAAAAACATCCAATTAGTGAATCCGTGGTGTGATTTCATTGTCAGCTTCTGAAACGTGACTGAAAAAGAGAATCCAATTCTATACAGACACAAGAAACACTTCATGCGAGTCACTGCTTCATTAGAAACTGAATGTCTTCATTAAATTGTTTCTGAAGTAAATGCTTGCTTGTACGATGAACATAGGAAGGAATTTTTTCATATTTCACAGAAATGTATATCTTCATGTCTGTTGTATCATACCCAAACCACTTCGTAAGCAATGAACACTGAATGTTTAAAATATTGATAATCAAATAACATGATAGGCATAGAAAAGCCCAGAACCTTGTCCAGTAACAAGCAAAAATTCATCTGTTATGAAGTTCAGATGTTACATGCTTTTTTCAGTGTTGCTGAGTATTACATTTCCTTTTTCCATTTAGTGTTCATTGTCCAAGTAAGATTATTTGCAGAGCATTATTTCCAAAACCACTAGTATATACAAACCCAAATGGTAACAATATTCCCACAAAATTTTCAAAGTGCTTGATAGGCAAGAAGTAATGTGCTGAAACAGAGACTCAGCAGGGAAGCACTAGTTGAAAGAGGTGCAGCACCACGTGTTGTGTGCACCACAGGCATGCCTTTCTCACTCCCGGCACTCTCACCGGTCATGAGAACAAGAGATGATGGAACCCAGCGTGAACTGTTGTGCAGGTAACAAAAGCCACAGCATGCCCCATGATCATGTTGTACATTTCCAGGCAGCAAGAAGAACAAGAAAGGAAGAAAATGTTAATACTTGAACATGCTTAGGCTTGTAACTCCTCATTGAGAGTCAAAAGAACCAAATCAGAAAAAGAGCATAAATCATTGCAGTGTTTCAAGGAATCTAAAATATATTTTCTTGTACATTTACATCATATTCGGGGTGACTTTCACTAAGTGTATTTTCCTTACAATTCTTCAGAGTACTTTTGATTCACACTGTTTCATTCTATAAATGTTAAGTTGACCAACGTAATTTAGTTTTCGTTGAAATACTTACTCAATAAACCATTCTGTTTTCAAATAACAATAATAACAATTCATCATAAAATTAAAAATAATATTATTGAAAGAATAATATTCAACATAATAATCTCAAAAAATACAAGACCTATGGTATTCAAAAATTATTATTTTATGAATGGAAAAAGAAGAAGATAGAAACAAAGAAAAGAAAAAAACTGAATCTAATAAAAAACTAACCAGACAACAAAATAAATAAGTGATGGTGAAGGCTTCAGAGTTATGAGAGAGCAAGAGATATAATGGTACATTAGTTATTATTTACACATTTTTAAATAATTATGTCTTTCTGACAAAATATTAGAGAATCAATGGAAATTGTAGAAATTAACAAACTGCAAGAACCTTCAAAAATGGAAGAAGAAAGTTCATAAATTAAATGTAATTGTAACAGTATCACAGAAGGACAAAACTTATTTTCATACGGAATGTAAATATTAACATGTGAGATATTCCAAATAAGTTATGTCTAATTCTTTTAAAATTACAAGTTTTAATCAAAATGGAGCTTGTGTTATGTGATTAAGTGTGTTTTATTCTTTAATTTTTTTTTTTAATTTTAAAATATAAAGTAAACATTTAGTGGGTTTATGATACAATCTTGTTCAGTTATTTTTGAAAAATGTGAACTTTTTTACTCAAAATAACATGAAAACTAATATTTAAAAACAGTACTAAAACAAAATAGTTAATTCTGAAGAAACAATCCAGCAAGAAAAACCCCAACCTTCAAAAATGAAAACGTGGATGAGGTAAAAACTATTCGAGCAAAACATTTAAAGAAAAAAATTTGGAAATTTTTTGGGAAAATTTTGAAAATGTTCTACTATAAAGTACCCCTAAAAAAGACCTCTTTCAAATTTGCACGGACTCTAGTTGAGCCAGATTGACCAGACAATTTCCTCTTAGAAAAATATCCTGCATACAGTTTCAACAGTGATGTCACCAAATGGACAGACGTACAAATTTTTGATTTTTGAAAAATTCACTTTTTTGAAGTCACGAACCCCCAAAGTACTTGTTGTCATTAGCATTTTTTGAATATAAAGTCAATGCCAAAAAAGTCGTATGATTCTATTTAATTATAATTGCATGCTAAATACCGTACTTACCGAAATATAAGACGACCCCTGTTTTTTAATTGAAATTGGGGGAAAAATATACATCCAAATATAAGAATACTTTTGTTTCTATAACTTGACTTTCATTTCCAACTAGGTATTTTATGCAAAACAAGCAGTTTGGCTGTTCCACATAAGATACAGAGTTAATTTACAACACACATTTCTTATCGCATGACAACATAACACTCATGTGACACAGGCCTTACTATACAGTCAATCCATTCTGTACAATTTACATAACTATATATTTTGTAAACATGTCCAATAAGAAAAATGAGGAGTTTCTTTTGCAAATGACTTTTCTTTGTGAAAAAACTTGTCCTATACCAATAACAATATAATATTGATATTGCATTTTTCTTCATATGCGAATGTAAGACTCGATTTTTAGAGGTCGAAAACGGGAAAAAATGCTTGTCTTATATTCTGGTAAATACGGTATTAATAATGTTGTGTTAAGCAACCCTGTTGAAATTACAGCAAAACCAAATTAAAAAGAGACCCTTTTGTAAGAGAATCCTATTTTTATTTAGATAATATTCTTTGTTTCCAGGAGAGGTGTTTATGTATTACCTACTTCCCACTTTTTAGAGACAAAATTCCATTTTTTAAGGGTCTCTAATAAAGGGATTTTGCTGTAAATCTCCATTCCCATAAAATTTTAATGCTGAAGAGAGCTGATTTACATACTATTATTACAAATTAATTAATAAATGCAAAAGTATCATGAGATTATTTTGTTATTTTAAAAGAGGATAGAAAGAAAATAAAGAAAGTCAATACAAAAACTTTGTCTTGAAAAAAAGCACTAAAAGTGGGGGTTATAGGCAAGTGTTTCAAGAAAAGAAAGCCAGTATATGAAGTAGGTCATATCCTCCAATGTCATTCTGATCTAAAGTATGTGCGATAGAATTGTCAATCCAATAAAACTAACATATATGTACAGAGCCTGGAAGTTTCGTGAAAGCTTTCTTCTTATTAGCATAATTTTATGATTTTTATCACTAGAAATCACTTAACTGTGCTTCTGGAAGTATTTAAGATATTTATTTTACCTTTTTTGCTTATTTTCGTTTCCTATCCCAATTTTAAATATTTTGCCTTATTTTGACCTTTTCTTTCCTTTTCAGTCATTATTATCCTTGTTTCCCCTGACATCAATGTCAGTGAACGTGGAAACATATCAGCAAACCTTTTGCCTGCATAATTAGTAAAAATAAATACCCTCTTTCCTGCTTATTTTAAGCAAAATAAATGCCTCAACTTCCAGGCTCTGATAATTTGGCACATTTATAATTTCACACCGTAATCAATGAAAACATTACTTTACAAAAACAAACAACTGGAGAAGATAATGAAGTCTGTGAGTATGACAAAGCTCAGTGCAAAGAAATAAATGAAATGGAGAAGTTAAAAAATAAAATAATTAAAATGACCATTTGCTTAACTGTGCATTTGGAACCCTGCCATTGAACGTACTAGCAGACTGACTTTTGTGTCTAACTCCACTATCGCTTCTCAGTTCATTCCAGTGAATTTTAGTGTTTCATCAAAAGATGAAAGAAAAAGCAGTAACCAAGGATAGCAATTCAGACTGAAAATAAAAATTCATACCGAGAACAAGGAGCTACATTGACACCATCCAATGCTTCTTCTCTCAAATTGAGAATGCCTGAGTCTTGAATCTCTAATGAGTGTATGCAGCCTTTAAAGCCATACGTATAATTCCCAGCAGTCATTCGTTCCATTTTTGGTGTTCCACCTATAAAACAAAAAAGTAATATTTTTTCATTTAAATTAATTTTGAAATATTCTTGCATTTGTCATAGCAGTGTTGGAAATGGCAGAGAAGGCATTACAGGTGACGGCCAGCTACAAAACCAAAAGGCAGCAGGTACCAATGTATTATTTGTATGACTTTGCCTTCTCATTTAGATGATAATAACAATTGTAAACAAAATTAACATGCATACAGGGTAAGTTATGTAATTTTAGCACAGTGTGTAATTTTTGAACGGTTAAAGTTATTCCAAAGCAATTTTCACAGAAGTGCATGAGAGAATGGGGCTAACTGATGTATGTATTCGTTTCCATTTTATCACTGGTATTTTTTGAGATAATGAGGTAATTTTGTTTTTTTCAAATGGAACTATACGTATTTTTTAAGTTTATCATGATGAGCATATAAAGACGAATCCAATGATGAGATTACAACTATATGAGACTATATGAAATTATGAGATATGACCATATACGTATATACAGTGTGATTTTTCTGACTCTGCCCTCAAGCCCCTATGGCCACCATGGAGTATCACACTGCATTTTGCATCTTTCTCCCTCGTGCTGCTAGAAGGCACATGATCGCAAGCACTACTTGATACTGTTGCAATCATGTGATATCTGGTGACCCAACTGAAAACGTCGCGAAATACTGTGGCATATTCCATCGTGAAGACGGGCCTTGAAATGAATCAAATATCTCTCTATTAACATGTTATGCTTCTAACTGTCATAGGTTCAAATAGGCAAGGGGCACAATTCGGCTTACCTCATTGCTCAACCACAATCTGCCCTCTGTTGGCTCGCTTCCATATGGAAAACGACAAAACCTGAAAGTTATTTTAATGCCGTGCTAGATTGCGCAATAATAACCAAGTTTTTGTACTTTCTTTAGCACTAGAACAATTTGAATTTATTATAATCAAAGATTTCATTTGAATCGAAACAACACTCTTTAAAAATTATTGACTTTGGTCATGACCATGAAAATAAAATAATTGTTCGTACAAACATTGACCTGAGCTCTCTTCCCATTGTATCATTTGATGCTTCACTCGGACACCGCGTATCTCCACACCATCACCTCCGACTGACCAGTTACCAGTTCTAGTGTTGATGCCTTCTATCTTGAATCTTCCGACACGCCACGAAGTCACTCCTATTCACATAATGCACTAGTCATATGCGTCCATGCAGATGCCTACCCGCGTATATCTAATTGAATCGGTTATTCATGCGCCCGCAGCTGCTTGCACGAGCCTGCCATATCACCATCAGCACTGGTGAAAATAATCAAAGTTCAAATAAACAGTTCTACAGTTATTTACGTCCAGATCCATTTGTAAAATAATTAAAGACCTCGCCTTGTTCGGCAAAATATTTACAAGTTCATTAGCCTGGTGCTTCACCTTCGTCACTGGTGAAAACTAATTAAAGTTGACAAGTTTCTTACAATTTCCTCCCTATCGGTATGAAATTAATCCAAGTCAGTGCACGGTTTCACCAAAATGTCTCTATGTTCCACTTTCACTCGCGGAAAAAAAATTCAAGTCCTGAACTGTATCTCCGAATTGAAGTCTCTACTTTCGATCACAAAAATATACCAAGTCTGAACTCGAGCATGCACCCCCTAATTCAGAAATGATCCTCATCCTATGAAATCTGAGCTCCAACTATCTTTTCGTTCTTCGATCCAGGAAAACTCGAATTCATATTGTACAAAAGTTTGTTTGATATTCCCTACCAACGGATTCTTATTATTTATTTACTTTTATAACCAAGGTGCACTCTTGGGCGAAATTTCTACTCTTACATATGCATTTTCAACTGATGCTACACTATAACCACGGGCTCGTGAAATTGTTTATCTTTGTTACTAAGGTGCCCGCTTACCAAATATCGTGACATGTCAAAACATTGGTGTTCTCCCTAGCAACGTCCTGTTCATTTATTTACACCTGTTACTAAGGTACCTAATACTAATTTAAACTAACATTAAAGCATTAAATTATTTGATATTGAATGCCCTCCTGCATTTGGTATATCACAATATAGGCATAAGTTATTTTACACGCACGCACGCACCCACACACAGTCATAAGTTAGATAAACATTATTTTGGGTAATTTTGATTTTTTGCTACTCGTATTTAATGTATATTATGAACGTTACAGTCCATCACCCAAGGTCATGTAGCTCCTTGTTAACAAGCACTTGGGGCATTACAATATTGGTTAAACACAGTTACAAAAAATCAAAATTACTCAAAAAAATGCTTATCTAAAAAATGACAATATCAATGGATTTGTCTTTTTACACTCATAACGATAGACTTAAAAAAATATATATAGATCCATTTGAAACAACCAAGTTACCTCAATATCTCAAAAAATACAAGTGATAAAATGGAAGCAAATACAAACATCAGTTAGCCCATTCCCTCATGGACTTCCGTGAAAACTGGATTGCAATAACTTCTACTGTTCAAAAATTACAGGAGGTGCTAGAGTTATGTGACTCACCCTGTATATTTGCTGACTATTACATAGAGATCTCGTTCAAATAAAATAATGACTAAAAATCTTACCAATATAAATATTGCCTCGAGTGTTAAGCATTTGAAGAATTCCACCACTCTTGCCAAATTCAATTATTTCTCTGTCTAATTCAAGATTTCCATCGGTAGCCTGCCGTTTAAGTACCACACGATGGCGTTGACCATCAGCAACGTATTTCTGTGGTGCTGTGATCAGAGCAGGACCAGATCCTAATTCATAACCGAACTGTAGAGTACCATTTACCACTGGAACACATGAGTTTTATATTAATGAAATAAATAAAAATACAGACAAATTTTTACAATCATGCATTAACACAATGCACCCAATACCAACAATAATACAATATAATACCACAAAGTTTTTCTCTCTTTCATTGGGATTACAGTAGGGGTGTCCAACTTGTAAGGTCTCAAGGATTACAACTAAAACCTTTAATATGCTTGTGGACCATATTTTCAATTCTCAAGCGATCCACACCTGACATCCCTGTATTGTTGATCTCGGCACTTGGCCTGGCTGCTCTAAAATGGAAGGGGGGAGGGGGAACTCAGAGAATGGAACTATCAGGCCATACCACGCCCAATGTAAAGAAACACACTGGGATGATTTTGAATTTTTGACTTCACTAAAAAAAAATTGCTTAAATCTAAACTTAACCTATTTTAACATTAAAGAGGGTGTTGACCCAAGCAAGGCATGTGCACTAAGTGCTCTCACCTGACATGAATGCAAGGAAATTTTACTTTTGACTAATAATAACCTTTTGTAGGCTACAATAAAAGGAACCACGGGCTGTATGCGGCCCATGAGGGTGGCCAGTTGGACAACCCTGGTCTACAGCCATAATTGAATGGTTTATGTTTCTTAGCATAGAATAATTATTACAATTGATAAAAGTTACATAAAAGTAGGTAGTATGTAACTGCAAATGGAATGACTGAGGTATTTCATACTACATAAATCCTACATAAATCCTCTCGAGAACCGTTAATATCATTGATGGAGATTCACACTGCTTTGATGGAAGAAGAAAGAGAAGAAGATGAAGAAGGAGAAGACGAAGACAAAGAAAAAGATGAAGACAAAAGAAAAAGATGAAGACAAAGAAGATGAAGACGAAAACAAAAACAAAGATGAAGAAGACGACAAAGAAGATGAAGAAGAATACAAAGGAGGAGAAGAAAAAAAAGAGAACAAAAGAGAAAAAGAAAGAAAAAAAGAGGAAAAGAAAAGGGAAAATTAACCTCCAAAAAGAAAACAAATAATTGTTTCTAATCATGACTTGAAGACCTTGGGGCAATAACATGTTATACCACATTTCTGATAAAATTTGAGATATTAGTGTATTTCAACATCCCTTAGCTGTATCTAATGTTGGGATTTTATTTTAAAGATTCGCTGCAAGATGGCAGTACATTTCATAAATTAATGTTTTTCATCCTAATATGCACAAAGCAATGTCTAAACCTTTATTTGCCTTTTTCTCAAAACTTATATGTAGTGGCATAGTATGTTATTACCTTGAGGTCTTCAATTTAAATCAATTATGCTGAGCTCACAATCCCTAATATTCTCTTTGTTTTTTAATACTTTTTAATTTGCTTTGTTTAATCAATAATTTAATTTAAGATTTATTAGGAGAATTCAATACGTGAAGAAATGCCAATTTTTATAATCAAATTGGTGACAAAAATGCTATAGGTTCTCTGAGCTTTGGTTCCTTGTAGTTTCTGTTGCTTTAGAATGAACACAAACCTGCCAGAACAAGGTAGTCTTGACCTCTTCCATCAGTTTCTGGCAATTGACCATGCCAAAAGATAAGACCATTGGGTTCATGTGTTGAAAATTCAATAACTATCGTTTCTTGATCATCAGGATTCTTATGAGGTAGTAAAGAATTTTTGAGTTCTAAGTAGCCATCTCCTCGAAATCCTGCTTCTGTTGTGAATGGAACATCTGGAAAAAAATAAGAAGGGAAAAAGATTACATATTTGATTTTGAAAAGTAATTTCAAATACATAGGATGTCTCTTAAATGCTTCAAATTGTATTTTTCATATTTGATAATCAATTTCTTTAAAATTTGTTAGTCTCCATTACTACAGAGGCTTTTCAAATTTCAGAAGTGACTAGTGAAGAGTTGATATGCGTACAAATTTGTAATACGATTTCATTTAATACACCCCTGTAAAATGTGCCGTCATTAGAAACAGAAAAGAAGGTATCAATTCACACAGAAATATTATTGCATGTAAAATAATTTTAAGTAGAGCACAATGTGAATTTCTTCAATATCTTCTGGTTTCATATATTAGAAAAGGTGCTAATTGTTTATTCAAAGGCAAATTATGATAGATACTTTTATTTAAGAATTTTTACACTACACAAGTAATTTTTCTATGACTTTATAGCAGTATTTTGTAATTGACTGGATACATGTAAATGTTTAGTATAGTATTCTTTTGCTTCAAAGATTTCAGGTTTTTAAGTTCAACAAAAATAATCTAATTTCATCAAAATTTATTCTATTATTAAGTTTCAAGTATCTATTAAGTATCTTGAAGTAAGATAATGCTAACTTCTTTTATCTGTTAAGAGCCTGTTTAAGAAACTTTTTAGGGTCCAATTATTCCAGAATTAGTCATTAATTACTCCATTAACTTATTAAGTGGTTAAATGATTTTTATGAAAATTAAAAGAATCATTATTTTCTTCAGATCCTAATTTCAGTACCCTACACAAAGAAGTTGTGCAACCAAGAATTTTTTTAAAAAGAAATTTGAGAATTTAGGTGAGATTATTTACATTTTTCATAATTAGGGGTGGACTTTAATTAATATGGTAATTTTCTTTCTTTTCACTTTAAAACAATGCCTCTTAGTATAGACATTAATTTTATATTGTGACAAAAGGAAATGACCCATTTTCATGAGTTTTTTGCATTTTGCATTGATTTCAACTAATAGGTAATTTTTTATCTTTTCCCATCATTTTTAAAGCATCTTTCTTTGATCATCGATTTTAATATTATAATTAATGGTACATGATTAATTAATTTAAATTTAATTTATACAACAAATGTTCTTCATGATATTCCTTAGTATCCTATTCGATTTCTGTGCTCAGAAATTGTAATGTCAGCTGTTGTAAGGAATCTAAGGTTCCTCTGATGCCTATCAGTGCCATTGTTGGTTGGGCCAATTTTGCAATAACTAAAGGCAGAGATTTCCTGGTACAGAACAGTCCAAACAAAAAGTTTGCAAGCAAAGTTCATTTGAACAGAAGGAAGAAGCCTCAATTAGGGCTTACACCAGTAACCTATCCAACATTAAAAGTAATATTTACTTTTCTGTCTCTAGATTTTTCAACTTCATCAGACTGCATCTGGTCTTTTTATTTTTGGAGTCAGAAATTTTAAAGACAAACAATGGTCCAACTTGTTTTATTTATTTCGACATTTAAGTCTGAAGATGGAATTAATTATTTTTCAAAATGTAGCTGCTATTATGTATCACATATAATACATTCCGATCATATTGTAATTCCTTTATAAAACAGTTATTCTAAACAATTTTCTGTCTTTAAAAATAAAAAGACCAAAGGTAGTCTGACTAAGTTGAACATATCCAACAGCTTGAGTAATCATCTGAAATGGTTTTGATCAAATTTTTTAAATAATTTTTGTTTTCGTTTTAGGCCACTTTTAAAACATTTTAAGAACATTTTATTGGTCATTTTGGGCAATGTTTCTCGTCATCAAAATCCACCCCTATTAATAACATTTTAATTTTAATAAGTGAAACTCTTGGAACACACTTCTTCTCAATTGAAAATATTAATAACTCCTGGTATAACAAAGTGCTACAGTGATGACCAATAAGTAATATATACTCACTGTGTTCACAGTCATTGCCAGCAAAACCAATAGGGCAACGACAATGGTAGGTGCTCTCTGATCCCTCACAAGTTCCTCCATTGCGGCATGGCTGAAGGACTTGGCACATGTCAGCTTTCAATTCACATGTCTTCCCACTACAAGATTATTTTAGACAGCTAAGTTAGTTTCAAATAAGACAAATAAAGTTGACAGATATATCCAGATTTTGTACAACAGAACTAGGGAAAAGAATTATGGTAAATTAATAAGCAAATGATTAAAATAATGGACCCAAACAAGGTGTTATGCATGAACTTACATTTGTTTACAAATATATGTTACATCACTGCAAATTGCAAATTAAAAGAAAAATTCAATACATTCAGGTATTATTGAGTAATAAACAATGAGTGAATTGTATGTATTTATAAATTTATTTATAGATTTTTTTACCTGAAACCTTTTGGACAAATGCAGGAGTAACTAGTGCCAGAACCAGCAATACATGTCCCTCCATTATGACATGGTTGGTATCTACATTGGCGATCTTGAGAAAAAGCTGCAGTAGGAGCGTCTGCAGAACAGTCTTTAACATTACCAGCATCTACTGCACCTCCAAGTAAATCAAGTTGTACTCCTCCCACTTTAACCTGAAAATAATACAAATTAAAAGGAAATGCTAAGTTTGGTCAACAGTAGGGACGTTTATTCCATGGAAGCAAGGGAAGCATTGCTTCCCCTATTGTTTCCTTTAAATACCACTTGACTAGTAATTTAGAATCATTTACTTGCAATCCAAGTAAAAACAGTTTATATTGGGCACGACAGTTTTATCTTTCCAAAATGAGCACATAATTATTATTGTCACCAATAGATGGGAGAGATCGCCTGTAAGCTCTTTGAAAGCAGTGGGATGACTGCAACCAGTCTCATAGGGAATGCTATGATCACCAAATATACTGGCGTGTGTGGTGGGTGCGCATGGGCTCAGTCAGTTGAGGTTACCTTTGGAATCAATTGGCCAGTTCCATACACCGTGACTCACAGTGCGCGTGTGGTGAGCTCTGCATGTGCTTATCGGTTCAGTGGAATTAATTTATTATTTCTTCGCATTCTTATTTTCTTGTGCTACAAAACTGTCAAGGTTTCATTGAAACTTTAAATAATTACTCACTGATTTAAATAATTTGCACAAGGTAGTGAAAATACATTCAAGTTGTAAAAATCATTGACCAGCAATTTGAAGTTAAAAACATTTAATTCAACACACAGGATTGATCATGCTTTAGATGAACAGATGAAAATATCGCATCAGAAACATAACGAAACCTTGAAAAAAAAAAACACGAAATATTGAAGAGACTCATTGATGTTGTATGCTTTCTAGGTTTCCATGAACTCAGTTTTCGAGGACATGATGAGTCTCTCCACATCAGTCACTCATGAGTGACTCCACAAAATATAGAGAACTTTAAAGATTTTATAGCAAAAGAAGATTCACTCTTGCGCAGCATTTTGAGAATTTATATGTATTTGTTGGTACTTCAAATTTGATTCAAAATATCATAATATTTTCAGTTGTAAATGTTTATTTCCAAAACACTAAACAAGAAATACAAAAAAATGTCATTGCCATTGTATTAGATGAGAGTACAGATGTTGGAAATCTAAACCAATTGTCCAAAGTCGTGCATTTCAAGTGGATTCCAAGGCATCTCTTCAGCCACAATGGCAGAAGCTTTATATAGAATTGTAAAAGATATTGTTGATGACTTAAAATGTGAATCAAAATTTATTGCACAAAGTTATGATGGCTGGTCATTTAAATGGGCTACAGGTTAAAGTGAAACAGGCATACCCTAATGCACTGTTTTGCTCATAAATTACACCTGATATTATCTCAAATCTATTCCAAAATTAAAGAATGTAAAATATTTTTCAAAACTTTAACTGGTTTATCAACAATTTTCTCACAGACTCCTAAACGTTGCTATGCACTAGAAAATGAGGTTAAAAAAGGCTTCTGTAAGCAACTCCCGCCAGATGGAAATAGAATAATAGATTAGTTCAAACTGTGTATAAGTATCGAGAACCTCTTATGAATTTGTTTGAAAATATTGTCGATGGCGACAGTGCAGAAACTCTCATGTCATCAAGAGGATTTTCAGTTACTAAAAAGATTTTTAATTACAATTTATTACAATTACCAGAATTGTCTTTACAAGTGGTTTAAATTATCCATTTGTCATCAGATCCATGTGAAAAATAAAAAATCTTCCATCTGAAATGTAATTGCTTCCCTCAAAATAAATTTCACCACATGCCACTGGTCTACAGCAAAGGTCTTCAGACTTTTCAATGGAAGTACAAGAATAGTAAACAATAATATAGTATTTACAGATAAACATACTACTGGTGCTCACAGAACGTTCTTTCTCATACTATATGTAATTGATATGTAATATTAAAGTACTAGCTGAATGCATGCCAAAGACATGCATATTGCACATGTTTCTGTGATATGCAATGGATTTACTTATACTTATTATACTGCAATGGAGATCACTATTATATTGACCTGACATATGCCTCTGTGAGTTGGACTTGAGAGCGTAGGTTTGCATGTTTATTGTTACTATCTGTTAGGCCATTTTAATAATTCCACATTTTAGTAGCCCTGATGCTTACAAAAAAACATACGTTTCTAATTTTGAAAATATAAAATTTTTATTGAAAATAGCATTATGACTTAGAATTTAGTGAATTGTACTCTATTGTTACAAAAAGTTTAAGGAAACAATTTTGAGCTGTTTTTGAGAGAATCTTGCCTGAGGAAAACTGTCACAATTTGATTCAACCTTTTGCAAAAACTACTAATATTTTGATAAAAGTTCATTTGAAATGATCTAGTATTCTAGAATGGATTCCACTCATTTTAAGAAAGAAATATGTATATTTAATAATAAAGTTGTAAAAGAGGTTTGAAAAATGTTGAACTTTTGACATTTTTGATATTTCAGTGGTGTTTAAAGAATGTCACATAGAGTTTGTGAAATGCTTCAATAACACTAGACAACAAAAAAAAACTTTTTTGTCAGGTACAGAAAGAAAACATGGTGATCTTCATTATTTTAAATCTGGTGAATCTGAAAATGCAAATATGCACGCC
Organism: Acheta domesticus; assembly: GCA_031308135.1. NCBI lineage: Eukaryota > Metazoa > Arthropoda > Insecta > Orthoptera > Gryllidae > Acheta > Acheta domesticus. The sequence goes on from JAHLJT010003656.1 coordinate 59,027,725, forward strand.
CCATCACCCATCAATTGAGAGTTACAATACTTAAGAATTAATTTTATAAGTAAATGATTGATATGAAAAATAGACAAGAACGATTAAGGATGAGTTTGAAAACAGTAATAACAGGTGTATACATGTTTCTACCCTACATTCAAAATACAATGTATAAGTACACAGTTTCTTCATTTAGTATTTATAAAATCTAGCAAAATAGTTCATTAAGTGTTTGATGAAACAGGCTTAGATTTCTTTGAGGAAAACTTCCTTCAATGGAATGCACATGATTTCCGCTTCAAAAACTGACAATAGTCACTTAACATTGAGGGGTTCCATCTCCCTTTATAGCGAATTTTTATCCGCAATATGTCCTGGTGGAACCTTTCTCCATGTTCATCACTTATTGCCCCCATGTTGGGAGGGTAAAATTCCAAATGGCTGTGGAGGAGGTGCATTTTTAGGGACATTCAACATCCAAGGTTTTCGTAGTTCCCTAAATGATTTCCTATCAATGTACTCTGCACTAATATTCCCTAGGAAACCATGGACAACATCCGTGAAGGAACGCTAGGCCGAAATTTTTAATAGATATAGCTTTGCTTCGCAGTCTCTGCCATTAATTAACTTTCTGATCTGTGGCCCAATGAAAATGCCTTCCTTCAATCACTTATTGCATCACTTTCGCATTACTAATTTCTGGAAACATTGAATGTAAATACTTGAAGCCATCCCCATTTTTGTCCATTCCTTCAACAAAGTTTTTCATAAGACCTAGCTTAATAAGATACAGAGGAAGAAAAACATTTTTAGGGTCCATAAGTGTAATGTGTTTCACATTGTCTCGCTCAGGAGCAAATTCTTCTCGTTGGAGCTAGTGTTTCACTTTATTGTCTGTCTGTTGCTCGACTGCCCCAATGACAAAGGAAACAAGAATATTTTGTGAAGCCGCTCTGAAGACCAAGCAATAAACCAATGACTTCAAGTCTCCACATATTTTCCAGTAGTGTTCCTTATACTTATTTGCTTGGAGTACCTCTGACAAATTTTCGTAAGTTTCTTTCATAGTCACAGAATAACATATAGGTACTGATGGCAACTTGTTACTGTTCACAGCTTTAACGCTTCTTTTTAAGGCATCGATGAATAAGCACCACTCCTGGTCATGAAATGGTATGTTTAATGCCTTCAACTCATTATTGCATCCTCGGAAATTGGTAACCTTTGTTTCCTAATGAAGGACGTCCCATTCCTTAAGACATGAAGCTAAAAGTTCAGAGAGTTCTTTGGATAAGGATAAATCGTTGATCAACTCATTTAATTCAGCCTATTTTATTAAATGTGGGCCTTTTTCTGGATACTGTTCTTCCTCACTTGACCAACATAGTGAACCTTCAGAGTTTGTCGACATCGAGTCATCTTCAGGTATTTCTTCCTGGAGGAGTGGATGGAGCTGTGGGCACTGGTAAATCTTGTCCATGGGGTATGGGTCATACTGCTGAAGGTACATTGGGGTATACTATATGTTTTTTATTCTTGGACGAAAAGCCCGCAACATTTGTCATACAGAAGTAGCAATCATCAGTGTGATTCTTAGGCTCAAGCCAAATCATGGGTATTGCAAAAGGTAAGAGCTCTTTCTCACTTTTCAACCATTGGGTCAGTTTAGAATTACATTTTGTGCACATTACGTGCGGCGCCCTTTTTTCATCTTGATCTCCCAGTTCACATTTGAAATACAGCGCATATGCTATCTTGAGAAGTTTAGAAATCGGTCGTCATTGTTTTATTGTTGTACATTCACAAATATAACAAAATGTATCATGATGATTAATACGCCCACATGTGGATTTCTTCATGGTTGCGTAAGTCACTTGTCACCAACACCACAAGAAAATCATGATAAAAAATAACGCAGAAAAAAAAGATTAAGTCCAACATAGAAGTAATTTATGCCTTCTCCAAGAAGAGTTTATATCAAACCTAATGAGTTCCAAATATTACGTACATTACAAATATTATGTTAAACAGTGAAATATGCCTTAAATGAGTACTCATTTGCACTGTTAAAACATTTGTCCATAACTTGTAATCCTGACGTGATAGATACATTCTGATTTCATATTTTATGTTACCTACTAATGTATTAAGTGCTTCACAATGCTGTTTGTCTGTACCGAAACCTTTCTTGACTAGAGTAATCTAGTCTTTGTGTGAAAAACTGTATAAAATGGTCATAGAGGTGATGGTTTTCCAGGGGAATAGTTTAATTGATGTATGTTATTGAGATAAAACAACACTTACCTCTGAGATGCATCCATGGAATCCAGTAGATACGTTAACACCAGGAGCAACACGCACCCGCTGAGGATCTACACCACCAATGAAGAGTAACGAGCGAAGGTTTAGTCCTCCAGTGGTTCCAGGAGACAAGGCTCTTACTTGAGGCTCTCCGTCCACTGAAAGGTGGCCTAATCGGCTGTGACGTCGTGCCATGATGGTTATCCATTGGCCAGGAACTAACTCCCGGGAACTTCGCATCACAGCAGGACCTAATTCACAAAAATCAGAAAAAGTTATATTACTATGTTCCATTACATTAAGAGAACAGTATAAATTCAACAAAATAATGAAGCCTCTGTTTCAATCTTTATAACTTTCAAAACAAAATAATGAATAATTGTATTTTAGTCTCACAAAAGTAACAAAAAATCTGTAAATCATCCACAATTTTCGTAATAAAATATTTTCAAAAGCTTAGAAAGAAGTTTGTGATATACACAAGCTGTAAATTACTTTATCACTCAAAACTTTTTTATTGAGCTGTCCAACATCAGACATGAAATGGATAGCATCACATCAGCATTCTTAACATATAACTTACCAGAACCAGTATCAAATCTGAATTCAATATGTTTGTCACGCACAGCTAATGATATAAAGTCACCACGGCCAGCTTCATCCTGACTACAATAAGCCAGAAGACCATCCTCCAATGATTCTGGTTTTACTTTCATCTCAAATGAAAGTCTGAAATGTAATAACATTATGTGAAAATACTGTGTAACAAATTATGTGATGGACAACATGAGAGAGATGGCAAACTGATTTTGTAGGAACAGTGTACATTCTGAAAATTCTATAAAAGAAGACTGACATTGAAACTTTCTTCAAAATATATGATTCATAATGAAAATATTATAAAGATTTTTTTTAAATGTGTGAAATATGGGTTATTTTACTTTGCCCCGACCACTTCAATTATGCGTGTATGCAAGTACAGAAAAATGTTGGAATGTTATTCCAGTTAGAGTTAAACTGTATCCAATGTGTGTGAAGGAAGTGCTTGCATCCATTCTTGTACCTTCACAATGTAACCATTCTATATATTGGGGGTGTGGTCATACATGTGTATATGCATGCAAAGACGCACCAGAGCTGATGTGCATTTGCTGTGTAGGCGTTTATGAATGAAACTCAAGGACAGCCAAGACAGGGAGGTGCAAGGGACCTTATCCTTCTAAATTTTTTAAGCCAAACTTTGTTTCATTTGCTTTCATTTAATTATGCTTTCATACTGAGAATGACAGAATTATAAAACTAGCCAGTGAGCTAGGAAGGACACTAGCTAACAGCTAAACGCCTTCTCAAGTAAAAATTTCCTCTTCCTTTTGCCTAGATCATTTCTGTCAATTTGCAATGCCTCATGTACAGTAGCAGAATTCTTAGCTTTCAGTAGTCAGTGACAAAATCCAAAAATTGGGTTTCCTTATAAATCTTTTTCATAAAGTGTTTAAAAGTAATACAAATTCATCAAACACGTTTTATGTAAAGAATAAAAAAAGTCTTAATTTCATGTTCAACATTTATATACTTTCTGTTCCTCCTAGAGATTCAAACTAGAACTTTTCTTATCCTGATTAACATAAGTTACAATTTCTCAGGTTAAAATAAGTTAACTTCTTCTGCATTCTTTAGCATTAAGTTATACAGAAAATATGATTCCTATCAACCTTAACAAGAAGACAATTATTTGTTTTTAGGTATGAATAAATCTGGGATTATTTTTTGTTCATTTGCAAATACAAAAGTTTTACTGTATACTGAATATTATCTAAAAATGAACAAATAATATCTGAAGTGACTTCCTTCATCATTTTGAAGCAACTTGTCTCATCACATTTCTCAATTGACAGTCAACGAATGTCATAAAATCATACTGACAAGAGTGTTCCTCTCATTACACTTCCTTTGGAACAGTCACTGATAATACCGTACATATTTTATGTTATTGTATGATATATTAAAATCTTTACTTAAGTTTTTAAATATTGAAGTTTGCTGGGGTTGGCACGTTGTGTTGAAATAGAAATGTCATCTTTTCACAATACTTACTGATTCATAGCCCTTGTGGGGGTAGGATATGCAATATATGAATTGTCTCCCATGCGAAGTTGGGAAATTGAAATTTCTTCATCACATCTCTCACCAGTCTTATTCATAGGACAATAGCACAGGAAACTCTCATCCAAATTCACACACCGTCCGGTATTACAGACACCTGAAAATATCAGTTATTTTCACATTTTCAACAAACATTTGTAAATTTTCAACAAAGATATCTCATCCAATTTTAAATTTTCATTAGTTTAGAGGTTAGGTTTTTTTTAAAGTAATAAATTATCAAATTGTTTTTACACAATTTCCTATCAGAAATCTATTTGAAAATATTAACAGAACCCAGGTGTGCCATACCATAATTTTTGCTTTCAAGTTTTCGAATTTTCAATTCATACCCATTAATTCAGGTTTAAATCATGAAATATTTTCAAGTCAGCAAATCTGTTTCAGCAACCAGTTTTATAATGGATTGCATTTAGGATTTTTAATGCTGCTTGATCTCACTGAACACACTGCAAACACTCAAAACAGATGATTATAAGGAAGAAGAAATTAGCACAGGAAGAAATTTTCTCAACCAGTTTCCTAATGAATAATAAAATTAACCATTTTATTATGACTGAGTAGTTAGAATTAGTTCAAAATTCAGAATTAGGGGATCATCTTATAGTCAGGTAAATAAGTAATTTATATTCATCAAGAGTAAGAGAAATGACACATTTGAAAAGATTCATTGGGTGTAAGAGACACAAAAGTGAGTTTTGCAAGAGAAAACATACATAGAAATATTTAATTAATTTGTTCACAACATTGTAACAGACACAAAAATTTTGCCTTTTAATGAGGTGGGATCTTCAAAATAAAAATTGTAGACAGACATTTTCTGTTTTGCGTCCAATATTGCTAAAATTTTTGGGGAAAACTTTAAATGTTGTGTTGGATTAAAAGCAATTCATACCACATGCAGAAGTTAATTGGTACGACCAACTTCTGCAAAGGAAGTCTTACCCAAAACAATCATGATTTCCCAGTGACATATCTTGTATAATTAATTTACAGAAAAAAGATATTAGCTACAACGGATCTTGGAAATTACTAACGCACTTTACAAAATTGAAAATTAAATTTACAGATTAAACTAATTGGAAATAATTATGGTTAACATAGTCAAGCAAAATAAGACAAGTAAAAAGAAGAGGAGGAAAAGAGGAGGAAGATGAAAATGAAGAAGAAGAAGAAGAAGGAAGATGAAGAAGGAGGAAGAAGAAGAAGAAGAAGGAAGAAGAAGAAGAAGAAGAAGAGGAAAGAAGAAGAAGAAGGAAGAAGGAGGAGGAGGAGGAAGAAGGAGGAGGAGGAAGAAGAAGGAGGAGGAAGAAGAAGGAGGAAGAAGAAGAAGGAGGAAGAAGAAGAAGGAGGAAGAAGAAGAAGGAAGAAGAAGAAGAAGAAGAAGAAGAAGGAAGAAGAAGAAGAAGAAGGAAGAGGAAGAAGAAGAAGAAGGAAGAGGAAGAAGAAGAAGAAGGAAGAAGAAGAAGAAGAAGAAGAAGGAAGAAGAAGAAGGAAGAAGAAGAAGAAGAAGGAAGAGGAAGAAGAAGAAGAAGAAGAAGAAGAAGGAAGAAGAAGAAATTTCAATTTAAATATAGATATTACAGTCCAAAAACAGCTTGAAGTTAAAACTATGAAAGAATGAAGGATGGTTTGTTAACATTTAAATGGTTCTATTCTGTTTCATTGAATGAATATTTTATTTTATTTCAATTATTATATTGTAAATTTTGAGAGATATTATTTTGTTACATGTGAGATGTTGTTTTGAATCTGTAAATTGCTCTTACTCTAGCATTTGTATGTAGTAAATTGTGGACAAATTAATTGTCTGTTAATTACAGATAAATTAAAACATTAATATTATTAAGAAACCAGGCAAAATATGCATTATATGTGACATAAAATCATGTTTTAATAATAGGTAATTGGAAAATGGTTTGGCAGGTCACAATCTGGGGCAGTCAAAGAGATTTCATGTAACTGCTACAGTGTGTGATGGGTTGCCTGCCAATCACGAGCAAATATCATGTGTGTAACCTCATTATATGAAATTTCTCATATATTCATTGATAATATTATATAATAATTTATATATTTCCCTCCCCCTCCCCCAGCTAGACCTGTATATCATTCATGATACATACTCAATTGATTGATGCTTGATATGGTCAGATTGAAATTAGGTGGGAAAATAAGAAACAAGAATGTTTTTTACCATCATATATCAATGTTCATTTAACTGAGTAAAAATTTATTTTCTTATGTTAACTAGAGGAGAAACTACATTTTACCTGGATAACAAGCATCCCCAACACGGTCACAGTCACGACCTCCAAATCCAGGTGGGCAGATGCAGGTGTAGCCTTGGGGCTCGGGAGCTTCCTGACACACACCATTATTATGGCATGGGCGTCCACTACAGGTATCACAGACATTCATGTTGTGGCTCGACGTAGCTTGACGTATCAACTCAATAGGTTTCTCTCCAATGACCAACTGACTAATGCAACCTAGAATATGAAACGTAAAATTAAAACTTATTTTAGAAATACTACTTATTAGCCAGCTCAGAGGTAAAGGTCCCTAAAGGTGCAAGTGCACTTGTGAGCTTGGTTTGGTGGGTCGCAGGTTTGAGTCCTGCATAGACATGATTGTTTTCCTGGGTGTTGTAGCATATTGGCCAATCCCCTCCACCACCACAACTGCGTAACACACTTCCAATAATATCCCTCTCTTCCTGACCCATTTGGTTGGAAAAGAAGCATGTTTTAGAGGCAAGTGTGCATTGCCTGGATAGTGCCATCCCTTAGTATTTGACCTTCTGCTGGTAATAGTGTGAGCTGGCTACACCATGTGGCATTTGTATGCAGTAGAGAGTAGGCATGGTCAAGGTCTCTCCCACTACAGAATTAGAAAGTACATCCTGAACATACTGGCCAATGCACCACTTTGATTTAGAGTTGGGCAATCATGGCAAGTGAGACAATCACCTAAAGCAGTGGTTACTTGAAAGACTCATATAAGTTGAGGATATTAAACGTTATTTTAGGTCTTCCATGCTCTCTATAGCTGTGGCCTAAAATCAATATCTATTTCATGAATCAGCCTCGTTCTCTTAATATGATTTTGCCCTTTTCTTGCCCCTCTTTTACCATTTCAATTATATTCTTTAGGCTCTTCCCTATGTCCTAGTTTCTAATTTTGTCTCTTACAGACACATTTACTTAATATCTTAAATGTATTGTAATAGTTTAGCCATCTATTACAAATGAAATAGGTAAATAACATGAAGTGACCATTGGTTTATGAACCGCGTATAGAACTTTATGTAGAAACTTCCAGAGCGGAATGTAGAAAAAACAAGTGAAGGTGATCTAAGAGAAAACGAGTATTTCGGACGAACATGTGAACGCAGTGGGGAATTAATGGTTGCGTGTTACTAGTCAACGCGCAAAATTATAAGGAACAGAATAAAGTTTGTTTCAGCTAAATCGGGTCACAGAAACGCATAATATCGCGAGTTTTGTGATCACGACATTGACTTTTAACATGTTAAAGAACGAAAACAACAATGGTCGTGACGTCACTTCAGAAAAGTTTGGATATATTAATAAATTAAACGAAAACTAGTGTGTCTACCGAGATTTGGCATATACCAAAGTATTCCGTGGAATACGGGCCAAATTATAAACGTGGTGACACAATTTTAGGACGCCGAACATTAATAGATAAACATTATGTTACATTAGTTAATTGAGAAATAAACGAGCGATGTTTGTAGGCATGAGACGCACGAAAAAGCATTCTTTTAACAAAATGAAGCGAGAAAAGTGATGTCTAAGAAGTGGAATGGATACGAAATTTTAATTGGGAATTTTACAATATAATAAGACAATCCAGGAAGTGTTAGAAATTAATAATAAACTATTTTATAAGTCATAAAGCAGAAGACAGTAGAGGCGCTATTGTTTTGTTCGGAAAAAAGCTATAAATGCTTTAGGACAACAATGGGGGTCAGATGGGGGGAATAGCTTGGTAGCGAGAGGCAGAATCCGCGTCGCTTGTTGCAAGAATAATTTTAAAAATTTGGATTTGTAATTTTTTGATGAAGTGTTCTCTTCTGGACTCGTACTAGTGAACTATTATAAACTGTGAGAGGAGTGAATAACTTCGTGGCGAGTTGTACTCCGCGTCACTCGTGATATTATTTTAACACGCGAACTTATAAAATTTCGAGAAGGTGTTGCTCCTTCGGACTTGTATTCGCAAGGTGGCGGAACTGTATGCCGTGTGATGTGAACTATTTTAATAGTAATATATAAAGCTATGCCACGCGCGATCATAATTTTGAGTTTTGTGAAGTTTGAAAGTTTTTCTACTAATGTTTGGAACTGGTGTTACTTCGACCATTGAAAAATCGAAGCGGGTGTCGCCGAACGAGGTGTGCCGAGGTGCAGCAGACTCGAGCGCGTCTTTGCATATCGTCGCCGTGGTCAGTGCCAATTTGGGGGGCACTGGTAATTCGGCGCTAGCAGGCAGCAGTGGAGCAGAGTTCTTACGCATGACGGCGTGAGATCTTGTGTGTGGACCCGGTCGTTGCTTCGTTAACAACGAAAGGGAAGTGGAATATTTTTTTGTTTTGCAACACTCCAGTGAAGTCAATGACTTTGATTTCTTTGCTCTTGGGGTGAATAAATGGTTTGCAAAGCCAAAACTGGAAACATTTTGGGGGGGATTGCAATGTAATGGGTGTGGCCACAGTATTGAGCTCATTATTTCGTAATAACGTTTGGGTATAATATGTTTATTGATTTTTGTGATTTTTATGATATCGTGTTTTGTTGATGTTGTGTGGTATTGATTCTTTTATGAGGGTATTAATGTTTCTGTTGGTTAAAAAGAAAATAAACAAACGAGATTTTGAGTTCTCGTTTTGATGTTACGTAACCGGTGTTTTTATCACATAGCTAGCTGATCCTGGTCCCTGCATTGGCGTGGCGCTTGTGTTCTGTAGAGAACAAATCACGGCCCGCCCTGATAAATTTATGTAAACAGGAAAACTCCGGATAGTAAAAGGGGGGGCACAGTGGTGTGCATTGTAGATATTACAGGTGATCAGCAAGGAAGTTTTTCGTGATCAACAATAGGAGTTGAGAGGGGAGATTTTCATTACATTAGTGCCCAGTTCGTAGGGCGTTTTAGTAAATAGGAAAGGGGGGGTTTTCGTTGCATTGGCGCCCGTTTCGTGGGCGTGATCGATATCGGTAGCAGTGTGAGAGGGGGTTTTTCGTTACAGTATCGTTTGAGACACTTCCAATCTTTGTATATCTCTTTGTTTTAGTTCTGACTGGTGGCCTGCAGCAGCAAAAATACACTAACACTGTTCCAGAACAAAAAAGCTCTCATGTAAGACTGATAAATCAAATATTTTAACAGTGTATTTTAACAAAAGCAGCAATAACATTGGATAGAACAACAGTCCTTTAAATTCTAAGAACATAAAACAAGTGGTCTACCACAGCATGCACTTTCTCGCGATATTGTTAATGGCTATGTAATATTCTAATATGACAATTTCTATCTTGCACTTCAATTACCATTTGAAAAGTTCTTAAACAAACAAAGCATCAAAAATACATTTTTTTTCCAAACGTTCAAATAAAAACTGCTTTCAGCCATTGAATTCAATATAGTATTTTACGTTCTACATAGCAACGATGCGCCGGACATTGCGACTTCGGGAAGCGTCGACAGAGCGTCACCTGCACGTAAGAAGTATACTATGCCTAGGTGATGTGTTCGACAGCCGGTTGTCCAGTTAGACGCGTTCGAAAGGGGTCGCATCGAGGGTCTGCGGGCGGATGGTTGGTCCTGTCGCCGTATTGCGCGCCACACAGGTCGTAGGGACACCATCAACGCCCGCTGTTGTCTGCAATGGATTGATAAAGGCATGCACACGACATGCAGGATCTGGTCCGCCACGCTCCATGAGGAGGGAGGATCGATGGATTGTCCTCCACGAAGAATAGATCCAACGGCAACAATAGGTGCTATTCAGTGGGACTGCACTGTCACATCCTGTAAGTACCATTGGCAGGTGGTTGCACAACGCAGGGCTCGCCGCACGCACGCCGTTACGACGCCTGCCACTCACACCCTAGCAACGTCGCTACACACTCGCCTGGTATCGGGAACGACGGACCAGGGGCCATGCAGACTGGCAGCAAGTAATCTTCAGCGACGAGTCCCGCATCTGCCTTGATGGCGACGACCACTGGGTCCGTGGCTTGAGGCGCAGTGGGGAACGCCACGACGAGTGGTTTGTGATATCCCATCACACGTCCCGCCAGCCTGGAGTGATGAGTGGGGCGCGATATCCTATGGTGCCCGTTCACCGTTCGTGTTCCACAGGGGCACCGTGACCGCCGCACGGTACGTTCAAGAGATCCTTCAACCGGTGGCTCTACCGTTCGTGAACGCCCACGCCCATGCCCTATTGCAACAGGATAACGCGCGTCCGCGTACCGCAACCATCTCCCGAGCATGCCTTGCAGCCGTGGATATTCTGCTGTGGCCAGCCGCATCGCCAGACCTCTCCCCGATCGAGAATGTTTGGGGTGCTACGGGGCGTGCGATTAAGACCCCATCCCTCCCCACCAATCTGCATGAGATGGACCCCATTCGAGGCCTGCACAACTCCATGCCACGACCTCTGGACGCGTGTGTTCGCCAACATGGCGGACCCACGCTATACGAACATGCACCGTCTGTGGCCGTGTAGCGCAATAAATGTTGGTCTTACAAATGTGAAAGTGCAATTATTTCGGTACCCTCAACCTGCCAGCCAACAATGATCGCAATCTGCCTCGTCCTTCTGGGTGTCCCTTTTTTTATGACGATGAGTGTAGATGTAAATAAATTAGTTTATATTCATGCGAAAGAACTTGATTATCGCCTTTCGTTATCAGTGCGGCATTACAACAATGTGTTGCAACAAGCTACAATGACCGCTAATTCGTATGGGATACACATTTTGCGAATTAGCATTCTTGATACCGCTAGTAAGAAAATGAAATGGATAGAAAAATATACTAATGAAATATAATATTGTTATTGTCATCAAAAGTACTCATTTGTACTTTCTCGTACATGTACGTATTTATTTATTTTTTAGCCTACAAACATTTCCCTAGCAGGGCAAAGGCCTCCTGCCTGAGCAGGGGTGATAAAGGCGCACGTCTTTGAACGCGCAGCTAGGTTGGCGCCGTCTGTCTTCTGTTTTGTTTACGTCATGTTGAAGAGTGCAATTAGCACTACCCGATGGAAAAGTTTGAAGAAAAATTTGGAGCCATTTGGTGTTTGAACGTTTCTAAAAATGCGGAATTTTGAGCTTGATTTTCACTGAAAAAGGATGAGTTTTCGAGAAACTTTACTTGATATTATTTAAAGCATATGCACTCGTAAATAATCATGTGGACGAATCGCCGCTAATGTAAATATCAACGACGTGAGAGAAAGTAAAAAATTACATTTTTGTAATTTTTGAAGAAAAAAACAAAATTTGAAACTCTTTTTCACAGAAAATTTCTGAATTTTCGAAAAACTTCATTTGAAGCACTTACACTCACAAATACAATAGTGTTTACACACTGCTGGTAATGTGCATATTAAAGATGTGAGAGACCTTGAAAAAAAATTAAATTTGTGTAATTTTTGGAAAAAAAACCTCAAATTCAACTTTACCTCATATTTAAGAGTTCAATTGACACTATCCGTTCGAGAAGTTTGAAGACAATATTTGGAGCCATTTATGAGAAAATGGCATTTGAGCGTTTCGGAAAACGCGGAATTTTGAGCTATTTTCACAGAAACAGTTAAGTTCTCCAGAAACTTTGAATGACATTCTTTAAAGCACATTTACCCTTAAATACAATAATGTGAACAAATTGCCGCTAATGTAAATATTAACGGCGTGATAGACGTGAAAAAATTACATTTTTGTAATTTTTGCAAAAACAAAAGAATAGGGCAATATGGAGTTTATCTCATCTCATAGAGTACGTTAGGTACTATCCTTACCAAAAGTATTAAAAAAAATTGGAGCCGTTTTTGAGAAAATCTTGTTTTTGTAATTTTTTAAAATTGCCCACATTACACGCAATATTGCGCGAAAACTACTAACATTTTCTAGAAAAATGTATATGACCTTAATGAAAGAACACACTGGAGAAAAATTTTATTTGAAGGAAAAATCTCTATCTTTAATTTTGTAGTTGTAGGAAGAGGCCAAAGAAAATTCAAATTTTTGCAATTTTCGAAAATTCAGAGTTAACAGTGAAATTAAGATCTATGCCACATTTATAAATGTATTTTACTCTACTGTTACAAGAAATTTAAAGAAAAAATTTGGAGCCGTTTTTGAGAAAATTTTGAAATATCCGGGGGTCTTCTTGTAAAGTACCTCCACATTTTGAATAATGGTTTTCAAAATGGCGGCTCCTCGAGTGGAACCAGATCGACAGGGGAATATTAATTTTGGAAGAAATCGTACTTGGCGCTATGGTTTTTCACAGATTGACGGACGGACAAACGGACTGGCGGACGGACAAACGGACTGACGGACGGACGTTTTGAAAATAACCAGTTTTTCGGTATCGGGGGACCTCCCAAAACGTGTATTTCCGTTGAAATTTCGAAATCAGTTTTCCGCAGCATTATATTACTTTCCCTATACTGCGTATATTACTCCGTATGTACGTACGTACACGGGAAAGTAAAAATATTAAAAAAATAAAATAACTTAAATAAAAACTTATGAAAGTAAAAATTCTCCATGTGGTGTAACCAGAATCCCTTTTTTGTGGGTCCTTGATACCGAAAAATTAATTGAAATTGAAACGTCCGTCCGCCCGTCCGTCCGTGAACACCACAAGCGCCTAAACCATTCATAGGAGTTTTTCCAAATTGAAGAAACCCCTGTCCATCTGACTCGAGTTTTGAGATTCTCGAAGTTTTGAGATTCTCGAAGTTTTGAGATTTTGAAAAACATTCTTCAAAATTTGGGGGTACTTTACATGAAGACCCCCAGACATTTAAAAAATTTTCTCAAAAACGGCTCCAAATTTTTCCTCCAAATTTCTTGCAAGAATAGAGTAAATTACACTTATATAGGTGGCATAGGTCCCATTTTCACGCATAACTCTGAAATTTTGATAATTGCCAAAGTTTAAATTTAGAACGGCGATTTCTTAAAACTAAAATTAAAGACAGATTTTTCCTTTAAATGAAATTTGTTCTTCATAGTGAATTTTTTCATTGTCACATACATTTTTTTAAAAAATTAGTTGTTTTCGCGAAAAGATTGCGTGCAATATGTGCAGTTTAAAAAAATAAAAAAGACAAGATTAAAAGACAAGATAAAAAAATAAAAAGACAAAACAAAGACACAAAAACGGCTCCAAAGTTTTTCTTTAAACTTCTGGTAGGGATAGTGCCTAATATACTCTATGAGATAACTAAATGCAATATTGCTCTGTTCTGTTGCTTTTTCAAAAATTACAAAAATGTACATTTTTTTACTTCTCTCTCACGTTAATATTTACATTAGCGGCGATTTGTTTACATTATTATATTTATGAGTACATATGCTTTAAATAATGTTGTATAAAGATTCTCAAAAACTCAACCATTTTCTGTGAAAACTAGTCCAAAATATCACCTTTTCAGAAATGCTTGAATGCCATTTTCTCATAAATGGCTCCAATTTTTTTTTTCAAACTTTTCAAATGAATAGTGCTAATTGCACTGTTTAATATGATTAAAGCTCATTTTCTGCTACTTTTTGTTTTTTCAAAAATTACACAATTGTAATTTTTTTGAAATATCTCTCATACTGTTAATTTGCACATTTCCAGCAATTTGTAAACGCTGTTGTATTTGTGAGTTAAAGTGCTTCAATTACTTTTAATGAAGTGTATCGAAAACTCAAAAATTTTCTGTGAAAAAGAGCCTTTTATTTCGTATTTACAGTTGCATTTGAATGACATTTTCTTAAAAACGACTCCAAATTTTTCAAAGAAAATTGCCATTTAGAACGAGATTTTTCTGTTCTTTAATATTCTTAAAATAACATTTCCGTCCTACTATTAGGAAACCGAAAAATTAATAAAATGTCAAAATATTTACTCTGGGTGGTGATAGATGGCAGCTGGCAAGAGAATGTGGCAAGTCTGAATAGCTAGCTGAGACCAAAGGAAATAGAAAACTAATACAGGAAAGTCTGTGCCATTCTGTAGTCACTCTAGTTTGCCTCTATAATTGTTTGAGTTAACCCAGCTTTGCGCTCTCAGGTCTTTTTCTTATGGCTTTCCTGACCCTCTTGTTTAAAGTTACATATTACGCTTGGTTTCCTGGTAGATTTCCGGGGTGGTAAAGGACTTTTCTTCCTTTTAACAGTTTTTGGGTATCTTTACTTAATTTATTCCTACGAGAAGTCTTAGTAGTAAGTACATGGGATCATCCATAAATTACGTAACGCTAAAGGGAGAGGGGAGGGTGGGGGTCTGAGGCAGCGTTACATAGCATTACATGGTGATAGGGAAGTGCGTTACAAGGGGGGGGTATTAAAAATACTCGAAATTTGCTTTACATAATTTATGGATGGTCCAATATGTACGTATATACAGGGCAATATACTTAGTATAGAGAAAGTTATGTAATGCTGCAGAAAATCAATTTCGAGATTTCAACGAAAATATACACTGTGGGGACCCTTGTACAGAAAATCCCCCTATAAAATGTCCATCTGTCCGTCCAGCTGTGAACACCACTAGCACCTAAACCATATGTAGGAATTTTTCCAAAATGGATATTCCCAGTCGATCTGGCTCCACTCGAGGCGCCGTTGTTTTGAAAAACATTCTTTAAAATTTGGGGGTACTTTACATGAAGCCTCTGGGACTTTTGCAAAATTTTGTGAAAAAAGGTTCCAAATTTTTTCTTTAAATTTCTCGTAGGAATAGAGTGAAATGCTCTTATAAAGGTGGCATAGACCCAATTTTCACAATTAATGCAAACAGAAAATTTCAAAAGTTTGACTTTTTTCTGGCATCTTCCTACAACTACAAAACTGAAAACAGATTTTGCCAAAAAGTTGAGAACATTTCAAAAAAATGTACTTTGGGTGGCGATTGATAGCAGCTGGCAGGAGAATAGGGCAAAACCAGTCCACACAATGAAATTAGAAAATTTTACTACGAGAAAGTATTTTTTGATTTATTTACAGTTAAAAAACAGTTCAAAACTGTGTGTGATGAGCTATGGGGAGAAGTGAAATTTGTGCTTGTTTTCATAATTCTGTGGTCTCTATCCTAAATCATATTCTAGTCAAATTTTGAATACAGAAAAAAAAAGTTTTGTAGACAAAATATTCACTCCTATATAGTAAAATCTATTTTCAAAGGTAAATTAGCTATAAATTTGTGCCCTTAACCCTCATCATGTTCTTCATGAAAGAATAATATATTTTGCCACGACGATATGGAAAATGATAATTTGAATAACTATATTTCCCACTGAAATTCAGAAGACGTGCCCAAATAATAAAGTTACATTTATGCCCAGAAGCAAAACAAGGGGCCATCTCAGCATTTGCTCAAAGGATCAGGGAAACTGGACGAAAAAACTGATAGAGATGGGGGCCATCGACCCAGAAGCTGTGGTACAATACAGGTTACAGGTTCTTTAGAACTATACAGTCCAAATGGTAAATAATTACATTAATTATCATTGTTAAAATTAATGTTTCTTTCCTTTTCATGCATGGTATAGTCTTAAATTGTATAGAAAAGTATGTGAGCGTGTTCCCGATGTGTTACAAGGGGGAGAGGGGGTATTGAAAATACTTGAAATTTGCATTACATAATTTATGGACAGCACCTCAAAAACCCACAAAACATAGATTCTGGCTACAATACATGTTAGAGGATTTTTTTTCTTAATTTAGCAATTGGATTTATTCTTTTTTTTTTTGTTATCAGGGCTTGGCAATGAAAATTTTTCTGTTGAAAATTCGCCATTACTTTCCCTAAAATATGTATATTTCTCTGTATATGTATGTATATGGGGAAGTAAAAAATTGCCATTCCATAATGCAACACTTGAATAGCAAATATTTAATAGCAACCTCTTCAGTGGAGTCTTGCTGTCAGATGACATCAGCTGTCTCATAAGTTGTGATACATGGAGTACGAGATTTATTTGATAAGTTATGCAATGTATGAGAATAAGAGGAATAAAACGTTCAAATATTTGGATTTTTCAGTCAAACTCAGAACTGTTGAATTGTTTTTTGATTTTTACTGAATTCCTGAGCACAGACACCTCTCACATGGCCAGAGTCCATATAGTTTTCTTCAATTTATGCATACATTTGAAATAAGTATTATTGATGCTTCATTACCAAAAAAAAATAATTGATTTAGATACCACACTGTAATCTCATTACAGTTTTTTTGGTGATATTTTTGAAATTACTTTTTATGCAGCCATTAATTTTGATACACATCACTGTTTTTATTCTCTGATGCTATTGTCCTAGAAGACTCATAGATTTTGTGTGTTTATATTCTCATTCTGTATCCTTTAACAATCAGTTCATTTGTTAAATATATAAAATTTAAAATGATGCTGCTTACCAACAAAGCCTTGTTGAAAGCCTGCTAATTTATTGATTTGGTTGAAGTCAGGCACACTACCAACGTAGAGAGGTTGTTCTAGATCCAAACCCACAAAGGCACCTTGAGTCTTGCCAGTAACAATGCGTTGCTCATCAACTTCTAAGGTTCCTAGGAACAAAGATTTCATTCATAATTATCACACATGACAGTGAATTTAGAGGCATTCTTATGAAATGTTTTATTATTACCAAGAAAAATTATAAAAATCATCAAATACTTTAAATTTGTTCAATGAATTGGTTGCCCCAACTGGGACTTGAACCCTCTTCTGGTTTATGCTCAGCTGCTCTAACCACTAAGCTAGAGATAAATTATTAAAATGCATTGTTACTCAGTAACAAGGTCACAATTTGGATTTCTTTACCACTACGGAACATATTCTCCGACCATAATTGCGTCCATCAAGGTGACGAGAAATGTGACAATTGTATCAAATACTTTGTTAAGATTTTTTGAATTTCAAGTAAAGAGTAGAATAAAACAAATGTTTATAAATAGAATTCAGTTATGATCGTTTACTACACAATTTAAAGTTCACTCACAAGTTCTAATGTATGTTCTCTCAAACGACTTTATGCACTAAAGCAGAATAACTGAAGGAAAAAGAGACATGAACAATTGACATAAATAGAAGTATGATGAAGTTAAATGACTGACAACTGCTACCTATTGAATGTATTACTGAAATATGACTCAATATGACTCAAGTACATCCAAGTAACAAACAGATTCTTCCAACATGAGAACATTTTTAAACACTTTAAAGTTTTTTTAAGAATGATTGTTTCAGATTATTAATACTAACAGAGGCAGAGATGCTTTAATACCAAGACATGTTACAGAATTTCTCCAATTCTATGGTATTGTAACATACTAACAAGAAGCAAAAATGAAATTAAGAAACTTACCAAGTTTACGATTACGATCAAGTCTTGCTGTATGCCATTTACCTAATGTTACTGGTTCATGAGATCTAATTATTGCTGGACCAGAACCCACATTGAAGCGGAATTCTACATAACTGTCATTCAAGCCAAGGGATATAAAGTCTCCACTTCCATTCAAGTGTTGTCCATTGTACAGAATTAAGCCTGAAAAGGATGGAAAATAAGAAAATAAATTAGTATAAACCTAAAGGGAAATAGAGATACTTTTCTTATACTTTAAATACTACTAAAAATACCAATAATTGCGATGTGAGTTATGTAAGAAATAAAGTCGGTGATTTGAAGGTATGTTCAATGCTCACAAAAAAGGCATTATCAAACATTACTGAGCTCTACAGCCTGTTCTGTTTTTGCATCTTTTTTATGAAATCAGAAATGTAAACAAGTTTTCAACTTTCTACAGAAGAATAACAGAGAAATTATAATAGAATATATTTTAATATTACTGAACTTTAACAATTGGTGTAATATCACTGTCAACACTAGATATTCCATTAACAGATATGAATTATAATATGAACTAAATTCATAATTTCAAAGATTAAACTCGAAATTTAGATTAGATAAAACTCAAAATTTTTGATGAAAAATTGGGAGTTGTTTTAAGAAAATGGCTTTCAGGCATTACCGTAAAAGCACAATTTGACGCTCTTTTTCTCAGAAATCTTTTGAGTTTTTGATAAACTTTGGATGTCATTTAAAGCACTTCCACTCACAAATGTATACAAATTGCTGGAAATGTACAAATTAAAGGTGTGAGAGAAATTAAAAAAAATTACATTTGTGTAATTTTTAAAAAACAAAATAATACAGGAAAATGAATTTTATGTAATTGTAAACAGTGCAATTAGAACTATCCGTTCAAAATGTTTGAAGAAAAAATATGGAGCCATTTTTGAGAAAATGGCATTTAAACATTTTTGAAAATATAGAATTTTGAACTTGTTTTCACAGAAACATTTTGAGTTTTTGAGAAACTTTATAAAACATCATTTAAAGCACAAGTACTCATAAATGCAATAATGTGTACAAATTGCTATGTTAACTGATGTAAATATTAATGATGTGAGAGGCTAGTAAAAAATAATAAATTTTTGCAAGTTTTGAAGAAAAGAAAAACAAAATAGAGCAAACAGCATTTATGTCATCTCATACAGTACATTTAACACTATCCCTACCAAAAGAATTTGAAAGCAAAAATTTGGAGCTATTTTGACATCATCTCTTGAAAAGAAACACTTTTTTGGTATGAAGGTCCCAAAATTTTTGAAATCTGCTTACATTACATGTTAGAGAGAGTAATTTACTATATATTAGAAGTTTTATCTACTTTTTCTGTACCAGGGCCCTACAATATGAGTTTTTATGTTGAAAAATCACTGTTTTTTTGGCACAGCATTACATAACTTTCCCTATACTATGTATATTACTTCATATACACGTATGTATATGAGAAAGTAAAAAGCTACTGCTAATCCTGTATCTCTTGTTTAAAATACAAAAACAAGAAGTAAAGTTATGAAACATTTTAAGCACTCACCATTTGGCTGTTCAGGCTTAAAAGACACTGTGATACTGAATGTGGTATAAGCATTGGCAAGAGTTGGGAGTGACATATATGAATTAGGTGTTTGGGTAAAGTGAGGTATGATTCCTGTCACTACCAAGACAGTTGGGATATCTAGTTGCCTCAGATCATTGCGAGCAGAACACACATAAGTGCCAGCATCACGAGCACTCACATCTCTCAAATGAAGAATAGCCTGTAACATTGAAGGACATATTAAACTAATCCATTTGACAAAGTTCATTTTTAACCATGTTGTCAGGGCAGAGGATTTCATTTGATTGACAATTTCAACACTATTTCACTAATAATAAATATAGTGCAATTGACATATTTTATTAATAATAATTTTTGTATTATTGTATTTTTTTATTTTTGTAAATTATGGGTTTCTGAATGAGCATCTGTGTCAAATGATCTATTGTAAATTGTCTCTACAATTTGTATGAAATGATTGAAAACTGTTAATTTGATAGGTGCTTCACCATAGATTTTTATTAATTTATTTAATTGACTCATAAAACTTAATTATGTTCAAAGATATAAACCCCAATCATCTCTCCAAAATTTCTATTTATCACAGAATCTACTCTAACACAATTAACTTTCTACCCAGTCTCACAAGTTATATCAACCAAATTGGGTGTAAATACTATCACTACCACTATCTTATTCTCATCATAGTTTCATCTATTTGAGAAATTTTGTTATGATAGATACAACACTCAGAGTTAACATGAGTGAGAATAAAATTAAATTTTAAAACCTCACAAATTATTTAAAAAAATTGTAGAATAAGTTTTTTACAGGAAGATCAATGACATTTTTTATATTTCAACTCAAAAACTTTATTATCCAGAATATTGTTCTAGATGTAAATTGCTTGTCGAATACCTACAATGAAAAATATCCTTGCTGATTTAGAATTTTTCAGCAATAGATGTCTAGACACTCTGACAAACAGATTGACAAGCAAATAAATAATTTTGATACAAAGGATTTTCAATCACAATCTCAATAACAAACTTTTACAAATTACAGTACTATTATATTTGTGGTTTACATATATACAAAATAACAACCTACCCCTCTTGTATTTACACCTGGTGGCAAGTCACCATTTTGTTTAGACCAACCATAAGTAACAGGAGGTTCCAAATCTATTTTGCAATCCATGGTTACAGTGGAGCCATATGGAGCAGATCGAGTTTCTACTGCTGGAGCATTTTCTGCACCTTCTGATAATCCTGTACAGAATAAATAAATTTAATGCAATAATGCCCATTTTAGTTCTTTTTCCTCATTCTTACCAAGGATCCATCATTATTGTGGAATCATATTTCAAAATGGCAAGTCTTTGTAATTCTTTTATTGAGATTGTTTGTTCTTTCACGGCTAAATTTTGACATTTGTTATGGTTACACATCAATGAAGTAAAGAAATGATAGGCCAACATAATATACAGCTAAGAAACTACTACATTTAATCACATTCATAATAGTTAAAAGTTTCACAGAACTAACTCTACCTACCTACTTTGAAACAAGGGCCGAGAGTATAAGAAAGAGATAATAAACCAAAGAGTAAGACAAGGATGTAGTCTGTCCCCAATTCTTTTTAATTTATATTTAGATGAAGCATTAAATATGTGATATCCAGATTAAAATCTTATAGTCATGACATGGGACAAGAAAGAAACTTAATGACCAACTAATAATAGCAAATTATGAATATAGCCTCCAGAAAGCACTGTTTGAACTACAAAAGATAACTGAAATGTACAATCTCTAGATATCTTCTAGAAAAACAAAAGTCATGGCCTTTGAAGGGATGGAACCAATTAGATCCAAATTAGTTGTATACAATTCACCTACAGAGCAAGCTTCAAGTTTCAATTTCTTGCAATACAAAATGTTATACAGAAGGGAAAGAGATATACAAGGGAAAATTGAAAGACTAAATCACTTGAACGGAACAATACTGAGAACTCTGAAAAAGAGTCAGAAAGGAAACTATGATTAAATTCTATAAAGTATTAAGTATCCCAATATGTTTCTAATGGAAGTGAAAACTGGACAATGACCAGAAAATGTAGCAGATGCTGAAATGAGATTTCTGAGATCAGTACCTGATGGACAAGAAAAGGAATTTGGCAATTTGTAAAGAACTTGGAGTATGTAGCCTTCAAGAGAAAATTAACTATTACCAAAATTCCTGGACACAGCACATTGAAAGGATGCAAGACAACTGCCTGCCAAAAAGAATTCTAAATTGCCGCCCACAAGAACGAAGAAGAGATGAGGTGACCAGATGGGAATGGAGGCATAACAGGCGGTGCCTACATACCTGAAGGAAAAGAAGAAGAGAACTCTACCTATTTATTGTTCATATCATTTAGAGTTCAATACTTGCTGGGCAAACTTGTGTTATCAACTGCAGAAAGCAAATATTTGAAATATTTTTAAAAAATTAAAGAAACAAAGAAAAAAAGCTTAGATCAAATATTGCTTAAGACATATTGACAACTAGCTGAAAAACTCGATGATTTTTTTTTATCACATTTGTTACAAAGACATTTAACACAATTGTTAGACAGGAAAAGGAATGAATTTTGTACAAATGTATCCCAGCTTTGGCTGCTCTGACCTGCACCACACTGCCCAAAACCCATCCCCCTAGCTCCAGCTTGCCCTCACCCTGCTCTGCCTCATCAAGCACTACCTGATCCAGCCCCAGCCATGCCCACCATACTCTGTGTGTTTGCTATGATCACCTTGGCTACCACCATCATTGAAGAGAAAGACATTGCTATGTGCAGATAGATGCACTGTTACATACTCCTAGAAAACTTCCATTAACAATTTTGACTTTCAATTACTCAAAACATAATGGTGCTATTGGAATGAATAAATAAGCACTTAGTAGAATATGTTATGGGATTTCAGAAAAGTTGTATTCATTTTTATGGATTTCCTCACTGATTTTTGAGATTTGCAAAAACTGAAAGAATATACACTTTAATTTTGATAAGTGGATAGACCTAGGAAAGAGAGACAGAGGAAAACTTACAAAAACTCAGTTGACAGAATCTTTTCTATTGTTTTGAAGGTCATGTGTACAAAATTATTTTAAGGATGGAATGATAATGTAAATTTGTTTAAAAAAGGACCATTCTCGTTTATATTATAGAAAATAATGATCTGAGAAAATGTAATCTAAATTATGCCAGACAAAATTCTCTACCTTTCAGGGAAAACCCCCATCAAAATAAATTTAGATTTCCTGAGATTATGATCTGAAATTTGGAAATAATATTCTAACAACTTCCTTATTCTGCATATTCTTTATGTACTTGATTCCTTCATCAATATTTTTTCATTTGACTCCTGAGTAGTAGGAAGTTATATTTATGGAAATGTATGTGGATGCAACTATTTCTTAACCATATGTTATTGGTATTTGCTTCAAGATGGAAAATTCCTCCCAGTACAATTGTACAATGTGTACATGCATACAATCTTACCTTGAAGTGTTAGGACATATTCCTCATAATATTGGCCACTATCAGCTGTTACTGTACAACGATACACTCCTCCATTTTCAGATTTCACATCTTGTATTCTAACAAAGAAAAATTACAGAATTATCACAAATCATATTACAAAGAGCTAAAACAAAATAGCCTAGACGTAGATAAAATCTTGTTTACAAATGATTTTGTAAATACAAACCTGAGAAGATCATCAAATGCAAGTACATTATCAGCAAGTCTTCCACCAACACGACTCCATTGATAAGTGACATCTGCAGCATCTCCTCGTGCCACACAACGTAAATCCAAATGATCACCAGGTCGAATTATTTCATGACTGGGGTCGATGCGAAGAACCAAATTCTGAAGTCCTGTATATCACAGTTATTTATATGTTTTGTAGTCACTAAGATAAACTGCTATAGATTGACAATTTAGAAAAACATCCTCATACATGTGAGTTCCTACTCAAATGGTTACCTTCACATATCAGACTGTAAGTCTTTAACACAACACTGAAGATAAAAAAACCCTCCTGTGCTAAGATGTGCACATCTTCAAAAGGAACTTTCCTAATTGGCAATCAAATAGCAAAGAAACAATTAGGTATTTCAAATGGGCATAATTTCTGAAAAAATCTTCAAAATCATTTAATTATTGTTTTTCTATATGAAATCACGTAAACTGAGATTTGTAATCTATTAAAACATGAAAATTGAAGGGAAATACTTAAAGATAGATTACACAAAACAGAACAGTTCTTGATTCCTGATCTTCACTGAAAATAGTAAATAAATATAAAATACATAATTAAAAATAATAATAATAATAATAAAAAGCAAACAATATGTTATTCAATTTTTTAAATTAATTAGGATTTGAAATGTGTAACACATTTAACGATATATTTTTCAAGGTGAATAAGTTAGACTGATTTAGAAGATATGATCAATATCTTCATACCAGCACAAAATAGCAACCTAAGAGAGTTTAAGAGTAAATTTAAAAAATGAAAGGTAAATACTTTGCGTCTTTTCATCTGTGAATACTAATGAAATATTTCATTGCATCATATTGTTTGCCTCTTCTCTGACGAAGTTGCCTTCTAAACATTGCTAATTAAGAAATAAATCACTAGTATGAGAAGAACAACTGCTTTTGTAAATACTACACCTAAAGAAAGGAAACAAAACAATACAGTAAATATATATATATATACATATCACTTAGAAAATAAAAAGCAAATATTTTTATTATGGTTAATTAGTTAAATTTAAAAGGAAAAACATTGTTTTATTTATTTAGTTATTGTAGTATTTATTTAGTTACTCTACTTTGTTTGAAACACAAATTACTTTTTTTTTTTTTTTTTAACAGACCGTGCACAAACCTCATTGGAATTGACACTTGGGCAAAAGTCTTGGAATTTTGATGTATTGAAGTACTCAATATTGAAAGAAAATGTTCATAAGCACAAATTTCAAAAAAATACCTAGGTTTTAAGTAAAAAAACAACAACAACAACAAAAAAACAAACAACAAAACAAAATTGACATAATAATCAGTAAAATAATTTTGAACTTCAATAAGTATATATTACCATGAGTCATTCAATAGACTAAGTAATATTTAACTCTTCACAATTTGACTAATATAACCATTACAGTTAATCCCAATCAAAAAACATATGAGATAATGTTTATTACGTGATTATCACACTATTTTACTTCCAACATTTTGAATGTCATTTTGTGAAGCTGGATATATAATTATAAAAAAATTAAGATAGTTTCAATTTCTGACTTCCTTTATTCTAAGTAGTCTTGAAAACTTTTTTTGATACAATACAATGACTTGTTCATATGAAAATGGAGTATCAATGACTTAAAATTGAATATCTGTATTCTGAATAGTGTACAATCAACAATATCCTTTATGTTTTATTATTGAAGTAAACTACGAAACAATTATTAGACAAACTGGAATGGGTCAGATATTATTTAGTCCAATTATGGGTAATATGGATAATATTTATGGGTGGGCTGGTTTCTGTTAAGTTGGTAAAGTTCACCAACTCAAGTTCAGGGATTCTTCAGGATTAATGATCTTTCAGTAACTTCGTGTAGTATGGTTTTCAATCCGTACAAATACAGTAATAGTAATAGTACTAATACTAGTACTAATACTAGTACTATTGCTAGGTACCTACTAATACAATAGTAGTGGTGGTGGTAGTAGTAGAGGTAGTAGTAGTAGTATAACAATAGTAATAGAAATAACGGTAGTGCTAGTAATAGTAGTGGTGGTAGCAGTAGCAATAATAGTGGTGTCAGTGAGTCAAATTTACTAATTGGTACTTTAGTGTAATTGAGAGTGTTCTACACATTTCTTCTAATTATTAATTTAGAATCATTTTTTTTTTAACTCAAATATTATTATTTGACTTTGACTCAAAAATGTATTATTTGAGTAGTCTTGAACATTTGCTGTTAATATTGTGGGATGATTACATCAAAATTTCAAGCAATTTGATTTGGAGGTAATCCCTAAAAGGTCAGTGCTCGATCTATAATTTTAAATATTATAAACATGCATTAGATTCTTTTAATTTTTTGTTTTATATTCTAAGCAACAACTAGTGGATACGAACTTGAGAAATGCATGCAAGTGCTATTCAAAACCAACCAGTGCATCTCTTGCTACTCACAGCTTTGGTTCCAAGCATGGAGCAAAAGTATACTTTTTCACAGAATGCTGCACTACACTTTAATGAATTATCAGCAAAATTAATTATCTCACACTACATTAAAGCTATTCTGTCTAAAAATTAATAAACTAACTATTTGGGAATAAATAAATAAATAAAAAGTTACCTCTTTGAAACTGATATATTTCACAGGAAGGCAAGAAATTTTGAGAAATGCAAAAACCAGAACTAATGTAATAAATAAAATTATATTGTTAAAAAAAAGACACATAATTAACTGATAATTTCAAAAGTTTAGTAGATGGATTGAGGGTTATGTGATTTTTCAATAAAATTTAACTCAATGTTACACAGTATGTCTGAACTGACCCCAGATCTCAAATGCTGAATGTAATATGAGGGAATTAGCTATATCTTTTCATTTATAAAACCCTTTTTCCTTTTCCCTCCACCTCACTGCGAAGCAAAGGTTAATGGCCCAACACCTTTTATCACTAAGAGTGTGAAACGATATGAGTATAAATGCAAACCCTCCATTTTTGAAGTTGTCTGGTGTTTTATTAATATTGAGGTATTATAAAATTGATTTCTTTGCTTCCTTGATTTTTCAAAAAATTTCTCTCTTCAAGAGAAAACACTTTTAAGAGTAAGTCCACAAGTTTAGCACAAGAAACAACAATGTTTTTTTTGTTTTTTTAAAAAGATCCCTGGTAAGATTAAAAGGGGAAGAAAAAACTTTTAATGTCTTATTAATCTTATTTACTATCATTACCTCTGAAAATATAATAATAAATTATTTGACCAGAGTTTAATTCACAGAATAAAGTTATCTAGAGAAGAGATAAAAAATAAAGAATTTTTGTCGGGATATGTATATAAAAGGAACATGAATTCTATGAAATTAATGGCAAATGTTATATAAATTGCTGTGCCAGTTGAACCCGAAAAGAAATATGAAGAACAATTTGCAAAATGTCATTTGCAATATGTTTTTCAATTATTATCAACATCGCCCTGCATTATTTCTTTTAATCACAAAACTAAAAAATTCTTTGTGGATCTAATTTTATCATTTACTGAGTGAAGATATATCAATAATCTTTACAATGATAAAATAAGGTTGGAGAATAGTTAGACACCAACCACGTCCTCGGCGTGTTGTACAATCCTCCTCATCGCTGCCATCACGACAATCAGGTCGTCCGTCGCACACTGATCTCGCTGGCACACACTCCAGGCTGCGACGACACTGGATAGCACCTTGCTCATGGCACCCTCCCCATACGTCTATGGGTGACAAGTAGAGTCAGCAGGAGAACACTATTTCTTAGGACAACATGTACTCCTTACAAAAAAAAAGAGAAAGTAAAAACTGTTGTCCAAAGATCAAGTCATTATCATGGCCTCAAGTGAATGAAGAAAATGTATTTGATGATCCTCTTAGATGCTTATTAAAGTAATTGAAATTACTTAGCTCACCCACAATAACAGTATTAATTGAATTAGATATTTTTAATGTATTTGTATGCAGTTTTCTGAAGTAATTTTATAACAAAAAATATTGAGTTTGGCAACCAAGTACATAAATTTGTATAAATGTTACTGAAAATTTCATTAAATATGCATTTTCAAAACTGACCACACTTTTATAAACACTAACAATTTTCAGAGAAAATAAAAAAAAATGTTCATCAAGTTGCAAAGGATTGCAGACATGCTTCTTGTAAACTATTACTGTATTGATACTTTTGTTGATTCCATAAGAAATTAAAAATTACTGATATTTCCATATGTCTTTTTCACAAAAACTTCACAATAATGAAGCCAAAAGTTCTGTCCTACAGTAATGAAACAAATTTTTCACATTTCTCTGAATTAAATTTCAAAAATACAATAAACAAAAATAGCTGTTTTTGTGCTAGACATATGTTAGAACAAAGTAACTTAGAATTTATTTTAAATACATCCTTTTGAGTTGTGGTTTTGGTGAGAGTTGAAAGACTGATGGAGAGTGCTTAATGTAGGATTAATATACAGTGAGGTAATGCTGAAGTCCACAGAAGTAATACCCATATATTCTCGCATATACCCCGCCCTCAAATATTACCTGCACCCTCATTTTACGGAAAGTAATAAAATCGTGACAAATTCCATCGTGAAGACAGGCCGTGACCTGCCACATTATAAAAACCTAAAAAATAAACCGTGCCCCCATGTAACCACATGCAACACACTTCAAGTTCACAGTACCGACCCCGACCTCAATGCGAATATTACCCGCACCCCAATTTTCAACTAGTAATTTCTCAAAAATATATGCGGGTTATATTCGAGTATTTACGGTAATAGCTGTGGTACCAGACAGAATATACAAAATATTATTCTGTTGTTCTCTTTTGTACTGTGATTCTAAACAACTTTTGGAATTTAATTTCAAAAAGTTTTGATATGATTAAAACTCTCTCATAAAAAATGTCACATTCTTTTCTCTTTATTTTTCACATGCTTTAAGGAGTACCTCTTCCCCCATAAAAGCCATTTACATCAAGCGCATGAACATTATGGGGGTGTCTTCTACATATAATCATATCATTGTTTCCTTATGTACAATGTAGTACCTGAGCCGAATTGACTCAGCTGTATATTTGCTGGAGTGCTTATGAAACATCTTTCATTCTGCTTCATAACTGTTGTACATTGCTGCTTTTTTGACCTCAGACTTTCATCAGGACTTGATTGTGCTTTCTTTTTATTGGTTACCAATCTCAATTTTTTTAGTTATAGAGTTACATTTTAACACCACTTCTTTTTGAACAGGAAAAATATTGATTTTTGTACATATGTTTGTCAATATTTGTAATTATTTATTAATAGTTAGTAGTTTTTTTGTTTTAGTTCATCAAAAAATGAATAGAAAAATTATTTCAGTACAGTCTTATTTATATTGTGATCGTACACAACTTTTGCAATTCATGTTCAAGAAAATTTTGATATAATTAATACTAAAGGATTCTTTTGTTAAATAAAACAAAATGTAAGAAGGGTTTGTAAAGTGGTAGGAAGTTGTTTTAATGTAAGTGAAAAAACTCAATGAAACAAAATAAGAGAAACAAACATATAACAAGAGGTAAAAAAAGAGAAAAAATTATTTAAATTAAGTACTCTGACACAAAAAAAATATCAGTAGTTGCCTTGGTATTGTTTTTTAGCATTACGATCGAAAGATCTTAAAAAGAAAGCATGAATATAAGATTTAAAAAGTGTTAGATTGCCAAAGAGTATTACTGTTTGCAAGCAAATTTCATGCTTAAGTAATCAAATAAATATACATAATTAATAGCAGAACTTTATGCAATCAAATTATTACTTCAAAAATCCAACGTCATGCAAAAAGGGCATTGTATTTTTATCTAAGTGCTCTAAATGTAAGGCCAGCTTTAGACAACAGCACTTACTTAAGATGACAAATATTTGAAGAGGCATTTTGACACTTCTCACAAAAAATATATTGTTTGGTTTTATTTTTTGGGGAAAGGGGAAGATTTCAAAATGATTCGATTTCTTTATCAATCAATTTATGTATGTTTCTAAATCTGAATGAAAAAATATGAAGATTTGAAACTAAAATGATGCATCTGAAATTCAAATGTTTCAACTCTCTATAATTCTGAAATGCAGAAAAATACTTCAAAATCATTGCTATACCACTTCTTCCTAACAACCATTTGCAATGTATTTTATTAAATATTTTATTATTTTATTTAATGCCAAAATGCAAAAGTCCTGACCATGATGTTTGAGGACAGAGGTTGCAATGAAGCATACATAAGTAAAGCAAGGATCCAGGTTTGCGTTCTGGATCAATACATGCAGTAGAAAAATAAGATCAAGATGGGATGGTCATCATCAAAGTGGGCAAGAAAAATTATTACACCTAAGAGTACTACAATACCTAAAGCTGACCTTGAAAAGATTACTGGGCAGTTTTAATTACCAACCAATGTGTTCAAATCATCTACATTTATATAAACCTACTGTTTAATTAAATGAAAAAAATGTACAGTACATGCAAAACTACTTTTTTCAAATAAGTCAATATCGTATTTTATTGACAAGTACCAATAAATACTGTCTTTATCCATGCAAATTTGAAGATTTAGTCTGCAATAAAATGAACATTTACACAAAAAATACATATTAAACACAATAAATTAGACTATACAGTACATTTGATATTTTTGCTCTCAAAACCATGTTATTTATTTATGAATATTTGATAAGAGAAATTAAACTCTTATACCACCCACAAGCAATATGATATAAACAGAATATGTTCTCGCTTCATCTCATAGTGGCTCCACACATTCACTGTTCAGCGACCAATGAGCAACTGTTGGCCAAATCCCGAGTAGTATGGATGAGTTGCATGCCGTTTACTGAGTGACAAACATTCGGCGCCTGCCCTACCCACCGTGAGTCAGTCTTTTGAGCACATCAAAGGAAGCAAACATTTGCCAAACACATCAGCTGGTCGGAATTGGGCAAACAGTGGCTCACTGCTCGGCAAATGCCGAATGTGTGGAGCTGCCTTTAGGTGGGAATACAATGGATTTAAACTGAATCACTTGGGGAGGGCATGATGAACCTCCTAAACTTAGTAAAAATCTGAAAAAGTGAATGTTGGGAAATAATATAAGTAGCTTAGGATTGTATTTTTTGTTAACTCTTCTAGCCATTTTTGCAACATTGTTTTTTTTTTATAAAACATTGATTTCCACACTTAGAATAGTAACTATGACACTAATATCTCATATCCAAAGCACAAGTTTAGAACATTGGGACAAAATTCTAAGAAAAGAATAAGAATTTGAATTTCTAATAAGTCATTGACTAATCAGAATCATCCTTTGCACCAGTTCTTAGTAATTGTATTTTCCTTACTTTAACTTTTAAGCCTTTTGTATTGAATACAATGTTTCATTCAGTACATATTCTTTAATTGCTCATTTCTTATGGTTTATAAAGTCTGTCAGCTCATTATTTCATGTTCTTAGACATTTTTTTCTAAGAAAAGTAAAGGAAGATGGTCTCTAGCATGATTCAGAAGATTGTAATGAAAGAACTGTGCATTACTACATTATCATCAAAAGTGCCAAGAGGCATTTTAATTAAAGTGGAATAGACAGAACTATTATACATAAATAGTGTTTTAAAGAACATAGAATGGACATTTAAAGAACATAGAAAATGGTCAGAAATGAAAATGTCAAATGAGCAAAAGTCAGAGTCTTTTCAAAAATTGAGGAAGTTCCTATTACAAATTGCTGTAAAAACATATTATTAAAGTATTTTTACATAAACTGCAGTATTTGTTAAACATTTGGAGACAAATTGACTGCCATTTGCATTACTCACTGTGGGTAACAGTCAGGTTGATATAGTTTGTGAAACGACCGCCAGGTGTATTAATTATACAAATATAGCGTCCTCGATCTTCTGGTTGGACATTTCGCAGAACCAATATATCCCCTCGTTCTTCTGCTCGTGAAGGCAAGGGAAGGTTTCGTGGCCGAGACCATTCATAAGAGAAGGCATTCACTCCTGGAGGAACCTTGCACTGCAACTGAATGCTTTGTCCTGCCACCACAGACTGGTCTCGGGCACTCGAAAATGGTTGTTGTGTTCGCGCTAAAAAAAAAGATAATAATACATTTTAGAAAAATGAGATAACTTTCTCACTTCAATGTATTTCAACAAAAGATAAGGAATAAAAAAATCATTAGGGGCAAAAAATTAATTTATTCATTAAATAAAAACAAGACACTGAAGGGAATTGCTCTTACAATCTACAATCACTTCTGCAGCAGATTCTGCACTTCCCTCACGATTTGTTGCACGACACACGTAACGACCAGCATCAGTAACTCTAATGCCACGGAACTGAAAAGAAAAATCACAGAAATTTTCACTCTAAACAATGAAATAAAAAAAGTATTTGAAAATGTTTAAATTATACATGTCTGGTTTCCCTTTGAAGGACTCGTGATAAAGATACAAATAAACAATTAGACAATAATTAAAGTATATAATTTTCATTGGGAGTATGAGCTGAATTAATTCAAGAAAGGTGTATGAACTCGTCTTTGACAAAATCTGAATAGTTATTTATTTTTTTTAGTAAATAGTCATTTCAAAAACCTTCACTGAGGCTCACAAGGTTTCGTTCAATTTAATACAATATAATTTAAGATTTTACAATATCTTCCTGAAATCATCATTTTAATATTGAACATTTATACTCTGTAAAGATTAAAATGTTTTGGAAGAGAAATTCACCTGCAGAAGACCATCTCTAACATACACAGAACTAGGAAATTCACGATCAGGAGTGATCCATTCCAAACGTATTGGTTGATCACCTGTTGCAGAACATGTAATATTTGCATTGTCTCCAGGTTGAACCACTTGTCGGGTTGGTTCCAGATGGATGGCAGGCAAAGCTATAAACACAAAATCATTGAAAGTTCTTTATTACAATCTTTTTATGAAAAAGTGAAATGAAATTAATGTTCATTCACATTTTGCACAATTTATTAGAATACTACACTTTAAATTAAATAAATCAGATGAAATTAAAGACTTATTTTCATTAAAAGAAACATGATGAATTTGTTTACAAAAATTTTGCAATGTTACATGTTAAAAATCTAGCCAGTGATAATTACTTCACATGCTTTAATTCCTTTCCAAAAATAGACCTCAAAATGTAGAACTGTTATACAAGAAAGCTAAGTAATGAGAAATGCTTGCCAAATCACCTATTTATATTGGCAGCATTAGTACTAACAATAATACATGTGTGAATTGACAAAAGTATGATGAAGTATGATGAATTAATAAAAGTATATCAACACATGTAAAAAGAATGCAAACCAAAAATTGTGAATAGCTTAGAAATATAGCGCATACTACGTGATCAATTTTGCACTTGTTCATAAAAAATTTTGTTTCAAGAGGCAAAACATCGAAATCTTCAAATTTTGATATTAAAACTATAACAACATGAGACAATGCAAAGAAAGACGCTATAAACACCATATTATCGCTAGAAGACAAGAATAGAAAAACACTACCTTCAACTTTCATTTTTGGGCACTGTGTCTCTTCCGGCAGCAAGAACAAAGAGCACAAGCATAAGCTAAAACCATAATTATTCACTAATATTATCCCTTCATTGTCAAGTAATGTATTAAATAATATTTCATCATAATATTTCACAATCTTGTGCTTGTGTGGAATGGCATGATACACATCATGAGTAATACTGATATTTACTGATATTTTGTTTTTTTTTCTTTTTTTCTCTTTCCTTTCCTTAATTTCCTTCAGTAAATATGATTTTTATAATATAACACAAAAATTCACTATAAAAAATACATTCAAAATTTACATACATTGAAACACTCTCAAAATTTATTCCCAAGTTTAGATGTGAACAAAAGAAGATACTACTTTAATTTTACTATATAAAATTAATAAGAAAAAAGAACTAGGTAAGAAAAAAGCTATTGTAACAGTGAATTTCTTTTTTGGGTTTCATGAAGTACAATTAACATTACACTCCAGGAGAATAGGGCTGTACTATTGATAAACATGAAATATTGGAAACTCTGAAAAGTGTCCAGTGACTTTGTAGAGCCCAGAACACAGAGGGAGTTTCTTGTAGTTCAAGACACTAGATCAACTTCATGTCACAATCTTCCTAAGGTTTTCATGTTTTTGCAGACTTCTAACTTTTAAGTTGTTTTCTTTTCCATTTTTTTGCAAGCCTTTTGATCTTGCTCACTTTGTTGTAGATCCATTCAGACATAAAGTCTCAGAAATTTTGATAATGCTGAGAGGATGGAATTGTAGGTCTGTAAGTGGCATGTTGCAAGTGATTTGTAGTTAGGCTCTTGGTGATCGTGCCTTTGGCAGGTTGGTAATATTTAATTGGAAAAGAAAGAGTTCCACTAAATAGTGATATGTGCAGAAATAACTGGATTGCAGGACTTAAGCACAGAAGGGGAAATGCAATCAGCTCTCACACCTTTTTTGACAACGTTGGTTCAGTTGACAATGTCTAATAAAGAAAAGTGTCCGTAGGAAAAGATATTTGAATCAGTGAGGCTGTAAATTGGATGCACACTGTTAGCCTACTATTTAAATTTTTAACACAATATAAGCTTTCGTGGCCAGCATCTATGTTTAAATTGCTTATCAAGGTGATACGTCATGGTCCAGTTGAATTCATTCTTCTCCCAGACTTAGTATAACACCACAGGAGAAGCCTACTATGTGGCTTTGATGGTATAATGATTACCACATTGGGCTGTTGTATCCAAGTTTCAGGTAATGGGTTCATTCATGACCAAACCATGGATTTTTAAGGGCAAAAAATCCATTGTACGCCTTCCTTCAGAGGGGTAGTAAAGCCAGCTGTCTCATGTTGTAGATTTATGGCATGCAAAATATTCTCAAGCCAAAAAGAAACCTCCAAGCTAAATTCAAATTGCATGTTTTGTCACCCGAGTGATACCTTCTTTCTCCACTAGATGGTCAAAGGAGTGTAGCAAAATTTGTGTGGGCCTGAAAGCCTGAGTTTTGCTACATAAAATAAGGCATGAATCAACTAAATAACTGACCACTGCCACTGATGATGTCTGTTGCAGTTGCAGGCAAAACATCAGGGAGAACTGTGAATTCAACTGGACCATGGCCTATCTGCCCAATAAGCAATTTAAATCTTTAGATATGGTTGAAGAGTAGTCAGAAAAAGTATTACAAATAAATTCCAGATCTTCTGTAATAGTGTCTTGATACAGCAGAGATATATTCCTTTGTTGATTAATACTGACCAAAAAACTTCTGAGGGTAGCAAGAACTGAATTATTTACTTGTTCCACAAGCCGTTGTCAACATGTAGTTATTAATACAACCCATTGCTTTCAAAGCAAGGCAATTCGTTCAGTTTGAAAGCAAGGCAAAGTCAGGTATCAGATGCCCATTTGTTTTACATCGGTGAATTTTTTTATGCATTTAATTTTCTTAAATTTGAAGAAAGATACCAAGAAAATAGAATAACCAATTGTCTTCCATAGACAGAAATGGTGTCTAGATAGGACAGGTAGTAATGTTCCTCTGTTGCTTGACATTGACCCTAAAACTTACAGGGTTAGAAAGATATGAATTTTTTACTTGTTCCATGAACCTTTGACATGGGGAAATCAATACAGCACACTGTAATCTAAACAGTTTGAAGGCAATGCAATGTTAGGAATAATTTGGATTGTTTCTAGGAAATTTTTTTGTGAAATATTAATTTTCTTAAATATGAAGAAAATTACCAAAAAATAGAGTAACCAATTAAATAGACTTTGTATAATTTTATTTTAATTTGTTTTGGATATTTGTAATGTCATTAATGTAGGTTATGATATAAAATGATGTACCAAGAAAGGTATATGTCATAATTTTATATTGTGTAATTGCCTGTTTGATAAATAAATTAAAAATTATTTCACAAAAACATTTTGTAGGACCATGTAAATTGTAATGTTTTTAAACATTTAATAATGAGTAACTTATTTCAGAGCTGTCAAAAATTTTGTGAAACTCTAATTACTTGAGAAGTTCACAATTTTAACATTAAAAATTGAGTTAATATGGTGGGGACACTCACCAATTACTTCTAGTCTTGCAGTGGCCTGGAATAACACGGAGTCACCCTCATATCCCAAGCACGAATATTCACCCTCATCTGACTTTTGTACTCTCTGAATGACCAACAATCCATCTCTTTGGTAAGAATTAGGCGACAATTGCTGACCATCACGGCGAGCCCATGTCAAGTAAATATTAGCTCCAGGTGCTGGAGCTAAAACAATGGCAAACAATGAAAATTTATAAATGATTTGTTTTAGCCAATCAATTAGTATGTTGCTGCTCCATCTACTACATTGGTTTCATTTTTCTACAAGGATTTCCATTTGTAGATTGAATTTAATAAAACATTGACTTAAATGTTACCAATTTAATTCTTTCATTATGGAACATTTCCATTTAATTTACAGCATATAACTTATAGAAATAACAAATTTCTAACTTATTTATTCTATTAATAAGTTCTTAAATTCAAAGGAATTATCTTCATTCAGGTACTAAATCCACTGCAGATGAATCTGCAATTCATATAATTCAGAAATTACACAACACTTTTTGAACTATTGTCAGAAAATTAAGTCCAAACAAACATTAATGTCACAATAACAATCATTTAACTACAATGAACAACTCCAAATATTAATTGGCACATACTGTGAGATAACAAAATGCTCTCTACACAAGTTATGAATAAAACATTAGAGATCGATGAAGTAATTAAATAATAATAGCAATTCTCAGACTTACTTTTAACAAGGCAGCGCATTTCCGCGTTGCCATTCTCAAGCACAGTGAATACTTCTCTTGAAATTGAGACTCCATTTCCAGGCCCACTACCACCCTGGCTGTCACTTCCTGGCCTTCTTCCTGATCCTCCTGGATAATTCCAAGGTCGGGTAGGAGGACGTTCAGGTCGATACGGAATATCTCCTGTGATAAATTTTTAACTATTTGCTCTGAATAATACATGGCTAGGGCAATGCAAACCAGAGAAATACAACAAATCTGAATATTCTTTGCAGACAGAGAATGTGCAGACTACTGAATGTGATTTCACAGACAGAGGCTATGCAGACTGGGAATTATACTGCCAAGCATTTAATACACTGTACTTTAAAATTTCTTGGTACTATTTAGACATACACTATTTATGATGTTTAGAGTGAATTCTGAGGCCTAGTTTGTGTGTAATGCTTCTGAAAAAACAACCCTACTTTTTAATTAATTAATTAATTAATTAAAGAAAACAAGATAGTACAGAGCATTGGCTAACATTTTCTCATCAACTATGAGTTTTTATATGGAGTATTTAGTGAAGAAACTGTGAAATATTGATAAAATGTTTAGTTAAATAAAGAGTGCAAATATAATCTGTTATCTATCAAATATGATCAACAGTTCTGACCCAAAGAGAAATATCAATATATTATGAAAATAATGACATATGTTATATTACTACACAAGTAAGAAGTACTAGCGTACCCGTGCAAGAACTCTCGCATGTTAAATCCCACCCTTTCCCTATCCATTTGTCTATCCTTTCCATAAAGGAGAGGAACTACTAATGTACTTACAGAATATCAAACAAAATAACAATGCAACTAATGTTTGAAAAAAATTTTCAATTAAAGTTTATTCAACATTATAGAGAGATGTTCTTGGAACAATTCATACTTCTTTCAAAACAACATTTGAAGAAATATTTCAATCTTCCTTGAGAGTAAGCTTTTTGTTTTCCTTGATAGTCAAATAATAGAAAAGGTTTTTATTCTTGAGCAAGCCAAGTAAAGTAGTGCGAAAATACCGGATCGGGCAAGAACACCTGGAATCGGGCAAGAACACCCGGAACCTACTCATTGCAATATTATTTAACTTTTCTTGATTTGTTATGAAGAACCGAGTGGGTTAGGAGAGTCTTGCTGGGGTGAGAAAATTGAAAAATTATTTGTATACTAAAAAGTATTGAATTATTTTCTGCATCCTTACGTACCTCAAGAAAAGAAATTCTGAGCCAAAAAATAATCAAACTAATGTTTTCACCTTTGAGTACTAAATACCATTTGTTAGCATTAGGAAAAATTTAGTAGGCATTAGTAAGCCCACTTCAGTATATGGGAATGTTGCTCAAACGAGGTTTGCATTTTTAATATCTTAACGAACTGACACCTTGAGTTTAATATCAAATGGTGTTTTATTTACAATATGAGTTTGCAGGTGGGCGTTGGTGTACATACTTCCAGATACCGCCAACATTTAAATTGTGCGTTTGGACTGCGATTGTTGGCAGTTGTCGGGTGACTTGCACGATTCTTTCTATAATTTTAAATTTAATTGTTTTTTAATTGATTCACATAGTATTGTAGGATAGCACGTTTTGATTTTTGTTTTCCATTTATTTCAAGCTACTTTAAAAAGTTTGTTCTTTGTTTGTGCCATAGCACAAGTTTTCCCCACTACCTCTGCGTACCTGTGCGAGAACTCTCGCATGTTAGACACCACACTCATCCCTAACCTTCTATTTTCATTCTAAGAGGGAAAGTAGTTAAGGAAACGTATTTATTTGTTTAAAAACTATAAAGGTATCTTGCAATGTACTAACACAATTACAAATAAAAATTAAAAAAACAATGCAATTAATGTGTAAAAGAAATTTTCAATAAATATTCATTCATGGAGAATGGAAAATTTGCTTGGAACAATTCTCAAAACTTACTTAATGACATTTGAAGTAACTATTCAATATTCTTTGTCATTTAGGTTTTAGTTTCTCGTGATAGTCACAAAAATATTAGCTTTTT
The DNA here is from genome assembly GCA_031308135.1 of Acheta domesticus. NCBI lineage: Eukaryota > Metazoa > Arthropoda > Insecta > Orthoptera > Gryllidae > Acheta > Acheta domesticus. The sequence continues at coordinate 59,066,143 of JAHLJT010003656.1, forward strand.
ACTTTTGAGAAAGCTACGTGTCTGAACCTGTTGACTTGAAAATTTCATCGAATGATAACGAAAATATTGGTACAGGTAAAACACAAACAGTCTTCACTCTTCACTGAACACCCACATCCCTCCACAATTAAGTACACAGCACTTACAGACCATGAAAAAACATTAATTGAATCGTTTCACTACACGCATAAGAAACAATCTTCATAGGTATAGGTATCAAGCAACTATAATAGTACTTCTAGTTGTTGCTGGAGAGCAAATCTTGAATTAATGATTATGCAAATAAACCTCGTCAGACTGCACAAACTACGGTGTTAACAGAAAGCGTAAACAAAGATTGTCGAATCTAAGCCTTCTGAGTGTGTTGCCACAAAAATTGCTACCAGCAGAAAGGGCTGAAATATTGAGGTGGCCTTGATAGTATTGAAGCGTGGAACCGAAAAGTTAATTGAATGGATCGGAGAATATCTCATCTTGTAGATTATGGTGTGAAAAACGCTTCTTTGAGGCTTTTGGCCTCAAAATTTTACATTTTAAGGCTCTAAAACGCTTTGTTTATGAGTTATTTGCCGATATAGGTTGCCGTGTAATGCGGGTTGCATTTTACATAAATATTTCGATGCGGTTTTTTAAAGAAATCATCCATATTTTTAAAGTCAAAGTGAAATTCGTCAAGTCTCCGTGAAATTCTCTTTCTTTAGAGCACTCATTTATAAAGATTGGTTGCGTGTGACAGCCGGAACCCAAAGGTATACTACTGAAATAATACAGGAGACGATATTACAACATAAGCAAGCTATGAGAAAGTTTTAACTTCATAGAGGTGTATTAATACCCGTTACATCGAGTTTAATAATTTTTTTTAATGACTAATGGAAACATATAAAAGTTGAAAATAGTTATAATTTCTGCCTTATGTCATCTTTCTGGATGTGATAATTTCAAGTTGATTCACTCCCATTTAATATTTTAGTATTTTGCTCTGTTACAATTTTCCATCACCTCCCCACTGGTCATCTCTACAGAACGAAATTCATACTAGGATATCCCATCATGATTAATTAAGTCACAATGTTTGGTTAACAAAGAATCACTCTGATTTGTAGCATACTGATGGTGTACCATATTTACTCTTATTATAAAACAAGATGCGGACATCTACTAAGAGAATCATACCATGGAAGAAGAAAACAATATTTATGTGAAGAAGTGAGAGAATTTTGTGATGAACATCTGATTAACTTAATAAGATTTTATCAATAAATTACACAAGCTGATGTTTTTGCAAGCAAGGAAACTTGTAAAAATTATCTTTTGTAAATCACAGTATCTTATCAGAAAATTGATGCAGTGAAAACTGTCTTAAGTGGTCACTAATATTTCCAGCAAAAATTGACTGCTTATAGAAATGTCTGCTTAATTGAGATTATGACTTTACGGGAAGTGCATCTCAAGTCTAATTGTGCTAACTGCTTTGAAAGGAAATGTTTTAATTACCTTAAACTACAAAATACAACTTTTGCAATGAAAATCTACTTTGAATTATAAAATATAGGCAAATATGTTCGCCCAAAGATTTTCGCATTTTTTCATGAACAAATGTCATGTAGAGTTGTTTGTTTAGCAATTTTACATTTCTTTTTTAGTAGCACAGATTTTAAAACTTTATAAAAGTGTATCTTCTTAATAATTTTATTAATATGTTCCCTTCTGCACTTGAAATGTCAGAAAAGTTTTCACTTAGAAACCCTTTTCTTGTTTCTTAGGATCACTTGCTTCCTCTTGGTTGGAGTTAAAGACCTTTGAGTTGTCTCACAGTTTCTTTCTCATGAAACACACTTTTCTTCCTCACCAAACCAAACTCAAAAGAAAACTTGACATGAAAATGTAGTTCACATTCTGTAAGCACAGCCATTCCAAGTGAGATTGAGGAGGTGACAATTAAAAAGTGACTCAAAATACTTTCTCCAAAATTCTTTCCCCAATATTAATATTCCTAAGGAGGAATTATTTATCAGTAATATTGAGAGGAATACAATACTGCAGTAACTTTGCATTGGGATCAAAGTCTATTCCCAACATGATTAAGATTTGTGAAGGTTGGGAGGAGATACATGAAATGGTGTTTCTGATGTAGATGGAGGGTTGTGTTGTGCATAACTCTGTTAGATTACAAGCACTTCAGTTAATATTTGGCAAACATGTCAGACATAAGATTCAGTTATGCCACTCTGGATATCATCTAAATATTTAAATTTTGAGGACCTTTACATTAAGTGCATTTGAGATTGGCAAAATTTTCTGAAAAATGGCAAAGATGTTTCTTTAATTTTCTTGTTCTAGAAAAAGAAAATGTATTTATACATACAGAAGAGTTCTGATTTTAATTAAAACTTCTGAAAGTTTGAAAATTGCAAAAGTTCAGATATTTTTCAAACCTGTCTTACACCTTCAATATTAAAGCCAGATTATTTCTCAATGTAATTTATCCTGTCATTTTTAGATCCTTAAATGATCTACTTATAAAATAAATTATACAGGTGTACAATTTAGTTTATATGTAGGTAGTGGTTGAGAAATTTTGATGGAAAGAGTAACATTTTTCTAAAAATTTCTTAATAAGGTTGGGTAAAATGGGGTAAGTGGAACCTGCTATGTTGTTAGCTCAGGTGGATGTAACATGAACTAAACATAAAAAATTACTATTGGTAGTATCCTAAATAAACATTTAAGTGTTGCCATCCCTATCGGTTCATGTTGGAGAACATGGGATGGCAATATATTCAGTTGTTTCTGCTAGAGTGAAGAGTTGTCACCATCAGCACATTTAGCATTAACTTCAATATCCAAATTATGCATTTCATAATACTCACTGTGTATATTTATAACTTACACAGATTAAAAAAATGTTTGCATAAAAAAATTACTACAGATTTACCAACCTGGAATTACATTTGCTTCTTCTACTGTCAACAGTAATCTCTCTTCAACACTACCAGCTGCATTAGTTGCTCGACAGCTGTACGACCCTTCATCTAATTTAGTTACTCTAGTAATTTCATATACTGCAGCATGTGGTTGTTCTGCAGTAACTGCTTGGGGTTCACTGCAATAATAATGTGAGTGTTAAAATAGTAGTAGTAGTAGTAGTAGTAGTAGTAATAATAATAATAATAATAATAATAATAATAATAATAATAATAATAATAAAAGGGTCGTTACTTGGCAAGAGCCCGTACGGTTACCTCAATCCTGAGATTTTATCCAGAGACAGAATTGTATGATGATGATGATGATGATGATAATAATAATAATAATAATAATAATAATAATAATAATAAGAAGAAGAAGAAGAAGAAGAAGAAGAAGAAGAAGAAGAACAGCCTACATTTTGCGCAAAGTATTCTAGAGGGAAAATTGTAGAAATAACAGAGTCATAACATCTTTAGTTGTAAACTAGAGGAATAATAATAATAAATATTAAAAGTTTTATATTATATAATATTTTAAGTGATAATAAATATTTAAATTGATAAATATTTTAAAATTTGTTTCCTTTGTTAATTTAAATGTGGTTTGGGATCCTGACAAGCCCAAAGAACTGATCACTTGAATTTCTTTACAAAACGAGTTGAACATAAATAATATATGGGAAAGTAAAAAATAATAGTAATCATTAGGGAGCAGATTTCTATGATTCTGTATATTTTTGTTTGTTGCTTCTTGTGTAACTAAGTGAAATGTCTTGAGATTTGTTTCAAATTGCATGCCATGTAGATTAATATGTTAGTGCATATTTGTGCATAAGTGGCCGATTTTTTCTATTGGTGCATATTCATATAATTATATGGGCATATTTTGCATATTTCGTTAAATAGAGATTTATCTTAAATACGTTTCAACTTTTGTTATGATCTATTTATTTATGAACATTCATCATTACAAAGAGTCACAGTTTGCTAGTTTTTTTCTTTTCTATACATGACAAAATTCTTGTGCAAATGCAGGAAATTTCTTGATATCATATTTTTTTTTACCAGGCAGAAGATATGCAGACATACAATGTACTTCATTAAGATGAATATTTACTTTAATTATTTATCCTGCGAAGTAAAGTAGATTATATTCTGTTTGGATAAAAATATATCTTTCCATTCCAAGCACACTTCACCTGAATTTTATCAGGAAAGATTAATGCAGGAAATGAAATATTGTAAATTTTAATTGCATATTAAAGTGCATATTTGAGAACGTTTAGGTCATAAATGGATATTCTTAAAAGCATATTTCAAGATCTTTTAGGGCATAAAAGTCCTCTTCCTATTAATCAGGTAAGGTATTATTCCATTTTTGTCTTAATTAGTCACAACTTATAGTTTTAATCACAGTTTTAATTAGTCACAACTCACAGTTTTCATAACCAATAGTTTTAACTCTAGGACTATGGCAGCCAGATGGAGAATATTGCAGTGATTCTCATGAAATTTTGAAGAGAAAAAAACACTTTTAAAAACATGAATATAAAACTGTAATCCACCCTCACATTGTAATAAGTTTTTAAAAATTATTTGAACTTGTATGCTGAAATGATAAGAAACTATTCAAAATTAACATCTGAAATTATAAAAGTAGTCACTACAAGAAGCTCATCTTATTAAAAAAATACATTAAACATCCTAAACATTGTTTATATCTAATGATGAAAATATATTTTGTCATGAAATAACTGATAATAAAAAAAATCATAAGCAACAATTTAGAAGATAATGATTCTTAATGAAACTTACTAGAAACTTTCTCCTGGCTTGTGACGTGACCAAGTAAGCATAGGAGTAGGATCACCAGAAGCACGACATTCCAGATGAACTCTCTGCCCTTCCACAGCTGACACAGGTGATGGAGGAGTCAGAGAAATGCGGGGCATTTCTTGTACATCAAGTTCAGCAGTAACAGTAGCAACACCAGCAGGATTTTCTGCGGTACACAAATACTGTCCCTCGTCAGCTAGGGTAACTCCTTCAAATCTGGAAAATGTGAAACAAATAATGTGTATAGTTCCATCTGTCACTTGCAGAATGTTAAGATCATTTTGTTATTGAATAAATTTGCAGAATTCTAACATTAAGAATTTTTAGGTTATTTATTGGTCATTAGTTTACTATTTCATAAGTTTAGTCCAGGCAATTTTTTGACAGTCAGTTGATAGAACAACTAAAAAATACATGAACATGAAACACAATTACAACTTGTTGTTTAAAAACTTGTTGCTTAAAACTACCCTATTCATTTCTTTTCTTCTTCAACACTTCCAGCATTTTTAAACAGAAAGTTTTATTTCTGTTTAATGTTTGTAAGTTTTTAACTGTTGTACTGTTAACTGATTGCTGAAAAATTGCCTGGATGAAACATACAAAATTAACAATTATTCTTGTTGCAAAAGGATGCAAGGAAAATGAGCAGTTTGTAAATATTAATTTATACCTTAGAACTCCTCCATCCAATCTGGTAATTGAGGGGGAGAGAGGCCGTCCATCAGATCGAGTCCAACGAACAGTTGGTGGGGGAAAGCCACCTGTCACTCGGCATTGCATTAAAACACTTCCACCAGCTACAACTGTTTGCTGTGGTCCAGGATAGAGATCTATTGATGGCCGTTCTCGAGCTGTTAAACATACACATTTCACTTTCAATGTAACTCAAACATAACTCAGTGTAGACCCATTATCTTGAACATAAAACAAAGAACAAAAAGGTAAAATCTAGATTTTGAAATGATTTACATTTTGTACCTAATATTTGATACTTTTGCTGCCTGCTTTTTGGTTTGGATTACTAATATAACAGGTTAGATAAACATTAGAATTGAAGTTATCTATTGAATAAATGCAAAATTACACGTTAATGTTACACATGAACGTAAACACGTAAATTACACATGAACTAATCTGAATTGAATTCAAGCAAAGGTTTACATTCTAATAAAAAGCCTTTACCTTGTAAGAGTTTGCTATTTATTAAATGTTTTTGATGTTAATAAATAAAATCAAAAGCAATATAAATGATTAATATATTAATCCTTGACTTTAAAGACATCTGCCTTGAACTTCATTATACACACATTCCTAATTTACAATAAGAATTGCCTCCCCAGCAGTAACTCTACAACAATTTGCCATTGGAAAATTTGTCACCCACATAAAATGTCTGAATGTTTTTAATCCTATAATATTTGCTAGTGAGAGGTACATATTTGGATTTATAAGCAAATTCCAAGCAATAATGGGTAAAAAGCACTTTAAAAAAGTTATGATCTTTCAAATAATGTGTTGGCATACCCTCATGTGTGTGTCTGTGTGTGAGCACACTCGTGTGTATGGGTGTGTGTGTGTGTGTGTGTGTGTGTGTGTGTGTGTGTGAGTGTGTGTGTGCATGCACACACACACACACACACATACACATTCACGTGAGTGCATATCTGTGCATGTGAGTGCACATGTGTAAATGTGAATGAAGGAAATTGTGCATACTTTGAAAGAATCATATTTATCAAATTTTAGTGAGTTGTTATCCCCCCTACAGAAGAAATTATCCATTTTGGATGAAAATTGTCAAAATTATGAATATTAATATTTTTGGCCCTTTTCCCTAAAAAATTTAAGACATGTTTTCTTTCTTTCTGTTGTTTATATTAGCCATTATTTCTTTATTTACAATGAAAAGATATGCAACATCATTTGTACGTATGCTATAGCATGTTGTTTTCAAATTTGTCTAGCAATCTGCAACTAACTGAGTGTGCCCTGTTTACTTTCACCATGTTAAAACAGGAAGTACATTACAAGGCTTCAGAGAATTCTTCTCTTTTTCTTCTACAGTGTGGTAAGTTTCTTCCATAACAGGTAGAAAAGATGAATTGTTCACAGAGAATTATTCATTTTGGTGGTAATTTAAATAAAATTGTTTCAATTTTTACTTATTCATAACTAGGTAGAATTGATAAAATAATTTAAGTAGAAATGGATATTTAGTTATTTTTAAAATAAAAAAATTGGAACTTTAAAAAATTAGCCTGAAATATTTCAAAACTATAAAGGGGGAAATTTCAAAAACTGAATAAATATGAAAAATATGACTCATTATTAGCATCATTGACTCTGAACAATTTTGTATCCTCTTTCAGAATATATTTCAGTTTGTTATTAAAACCATGTACTTCAGAATTAACTTTGGATAATAACTGTTCACACAATATTGTCATTTCTGGGTAATTGCCAAATACCTTCCTACAATAGAAACTAAAATAATCAATTCATAAAATAATAATAATAACACAATATTTGAAGATGGATAATTAGGTACATCACAAATACAAGACAAGAGGCAACTATCTGAACTTGTGTTGTGCTCCTAAAAACTTGGGTATTGTCAGACTCTTATGAACTTGAGCATTCACCAACTAGTAAGAAAATAAAAAAAATAGAGTAATAATTTCTGTAATTTCTGATTTTAATTGTAACTTTCATGTTAAGGAAATGAATAGAACATCTTATTGGCTTTTTTTAAAATTTTTGACATCCTATTAACTTTTTAAAGTGAAAAGCTTGCTTTCAAGACTCTGCCTAAATTTTGAGGGAGATATCAGTTTTTCACAAAACTAACTGTAATTTTTTTTCCCTGAAATATACTTACGTTCCACTTCAAGAACAGAAGATGCTTGCGCAGGAGGGCGGCCTGGCATTGAAACAGAACAAACATAAACTCCGCGGTCACGCACAGCTACATTGGGAATGCGCAATATTGGTCCTGCAGGGGCAGCTCCAGGAGGAAGTGACTCTCGAGCACGTGTCCATGATATAGCAGATTGTGGGGCACCAACAGCGACACAACGCAATTCTGCTGTTGTTCCTTGGGGCACTGTCTGTCGTTCTGGTTCTACACGTATAGATGTCGGAGGTGGAGCCCTAAATAACACATAATGAAGTGAATACTAAATTGCATTGTGTGTTTAAAAAATAAATAAAACAACAAACAACTATAAATAAATAAGGAAATAATTTAATTAATTAATGATTATTTTTAATTATTATTGTTGTTATTACAGTTCCTCACTCATTCCCTCTCAGTTATTTTCATTCCACAGTAAGCTTCATACTTCCTCACACAGGTGACATCTTTCTACAATGCCTAATTATTAACTTGTATGTGCTCGTATTTATTTATGTATTAGTTCTGAAAATGAAAGGTCCTATCTACTTGTATTATGTGTTCCCTTGTTTGTTATACTGGATTTCACAAGGAAGTTATAATTTTAATTTTCATTGTTTTTTAACTTTACTGAACCTGAAGATACCTGACGATAGAAGATGCTTCCTAAACATAATAATTCTAATTGTAACACTTTCAAAAAGAATAAAAGTTCTACAATAACTTGGAATGTTATGATTTACAGTTCACAATTTATCCTGATTACCTTAAATTAAAAGGAAACCTCAAATACAAAACTACAAGCAAAAACTACTTGGAAATACAAATACAATTACTTGGACAATCATTTTGAAAGAAATTTAAAAAGACAGATTGTGATCAATACTGAATTTTTAATATTAGTTTTCATCCAGATAAAAAAATACCATTTCCAATTTTACATTTCAAATGATTTTTCTTAATATTAAAATAACTTACTTATGATAGTTTTATCTGACTTTCCTTAAAGTACTGTACATATACTTACGGGCCTGCAGTTATGCTGACACGAGCTTCTGCTGTGGTTGGAGGATAACCAGGGCGGGTAGATTGACATACATAAACACCAGAATGGGCAGGACGTGGAGAGTACAGTAGTAGCGCTCCATCCTGTGATCGGGCACCAGGTGGCAGTGGTGCACCTCCAGCCCGAGTCCAGATGAGGGTAGCGTCAGGAGATGGACCACGGCATTGTAACCGAACCGTTTGATCAGCTGGGCCAGAATACTCTGATGGTTCCACCAATGGTACTTCATCACGTCCAAGTCTCTCTGCACATACAACACACCATTTTATTACAAATTCAAAAGCAAAAGCGAAAGGTAATTATATTTAACTAGGTTTTCCTTCATTCTATCACATTATATAGCATTTTCTGTGATAACAAAGTTCAAATAATCTATAAATAATTAGAACACTTGGGGTTTTTACATTTTTTAAAAGCTTCCAAGTCTGAATATACTTCTGTAGTTTTTTAAAGTCTGATACACTAGTTTAATGCTTGAAAATACTCGCTAATGAATGTTTGTTCAAAATGTTTCCGCTACATTCGTTTTTGATACTCAAAAATTCCTTCATATTAAAAAACATGTATGCATAATTTTTTCCTATTCTTATGTTTGCATGAATTTGTATGGATTAGTATATTCAAACCTTTAAAATACACATTAGTTAAAACTCTCTAATTTCGTTTCCAAAAAAAAGTTACGAAAACAATGGCCATTCTCTGTTTTGTGACATTCTCATATAAAGGCTTAAAAAATCCTAACTACTTAAAATTTTAATAAATATTTGTGTTTTTTGGCCCAGCATGTAACTATACTGTGGTTTTTCTAACTTTGCCCCTCGAGGCCCATCTTCATGATGGAATATGTCACAATATTTCGTAACATTCTTAGACGTGCCGCCAGATATCGCATGATCGTGACTGTATCAAACAGTGCTTGCGATCATGCGACTTCCAGTGGCATGACAGAGAAAGACACAAATTGCCTCGTGATATTCCATCGTGGCCATAGGGGCTTGAGGGGCTGAGTTAGAAAAATTGCACTATAGTGGGTGTTCTTCACAAAGAGTAGTAATTTTATGTTAGGCACTCATTTAAAAATATTATTTTCATGACCAACATGGCAATTGTAAAGGTAGTTAATAGACAAAAGTAACGGTATTAAGTTAAACCCTTCCTCTACGTTTCAAAAACATTGCATAGTACATTCTACTGAAAGCCAATCAGAAAGAAAATTGCCTTATGGCAATGATGACAATTTTGTTCCAATTCCTATGAAACAATATAGCCATAACTGTCAATTTTTTATTCTAACACTTAGACAATAGAGAAGCAATTCAACATTTTTTTCTCAATTTGGTAGTATTAGTAGAACTGTATTAAAATATTAGTTATGGCTTCCTTCTTCACTTACACTTTGATCATTTTTAAGTCAGAAGTAAAAAATAAATAAAAGCAAGAAATAATCTTAGCACTGAAGAAAAATCAAAGACTGCACATACATTTTCAAATCAATGACAAACACTCTACACATTTCATGAACAATGCAGTACCTCTAACATAAAGAACAGCTCGACGAGAAGTGTTCCCTCCAGGACTCCATGCATGGCAAAGGAATTCTCCAGCATCACTAGGTGTTGCTGCACGGATTCGCAGCACTCCAGATGAAAAGTATGCTCGTGGACCAAGTGGGCGACCATCAGCCCGAGACCAAACAAGGGTGGGTTCAGGATAACCAGATGCTCGGCACACAAATTCAGCAGTCTCTCCATCAGATACAGTGGAAACAGGTGGTGAAACATCAAGTCGAATTGGTTCTTGTACTGGCCCTGAAAACATAATAGTCCAATAAAACTGACCCAATCATGCATTCTTTTAAATAGCTCTATATAAAAGAATGTATAGAGAAAATTTAAGAAATGGAAGTAAGTAACATTCATATAAGAACCAAAAACCAGACATATCTTTTAGATTATAAAACTTATATACAGTAAAACCCCGCTATAAGAGACCCCGTTATAAGAGAATCCCGCTTATAAGAGACAAAATTCACGGTCCCGAGGTCAGTTGTATATAAACAATGCATTTATTTCCCGCTTTTAAGAGACCCCGTTGTAAGAGATTCCCGGGTATAGTGGACAAGATTTTATTCTCCGCCAAGCGTTTCTTCTCGCTTGTAAGAGACAAAGCGCGAAATTTTCCTCCAGGTGACTCAGGAATTTCCTCAGCGTGGTAAGGGTTGGGACACGTGCTTAAAATACGCTGGATTAGGGGTTCGCAACACCAGTGCCAGCGGTGGAGGGGGGAGGTGTGCGAAGTTCTCGTGAAGAAAGCTCATTCGGTAAGCTTCGTGTCTTTTGACAACAAGAAAGACGCTTATAGTGCGACTTTTGTAACCGTGTCTCTAGGTCTAGAAGGTATCAGCTGTTTACGGTTTCATCCAATCGGAAACTTCTGTGTCGCTAGTGACATCACGATGGTGACTTTCAAGCTCTTGATTGGATGTAACCGTCAGCAGCTGATACTTGCCAGAGTAGAGTTGAATGAATCACATTTTGCTTTTTTTTTGACTAGGGTTTCTAATTGTTACTTTCTTGTATACGTACATATATACGTAATATAAAGAAAGTAATATAATGCTGCAGAAAATCGACTTCGAGATTTTAACAGAATGTATGTTTTGGGGTCTCCTGATACCGAAAAAGGTTTGTTTTTTTCTTTCAAAACTTCCCTTCGCCCGTCCGTGAATAACACTAGCGCCAAAACTATTTTTTTCCAAAATGAATATTCCGCGATCGATCCGTTTCCGCTCGGAACTCTGTGGTTTTGAAAAACATTCTAAATTTTTGTGGGTACTGTACACAAAGCCCATGGGACATTTTCAAAATTTCCCCAAAAATGTCTCCCAATTTTTTCTTGAAATTTCTTGTAAGAATAGAGTGAAATTCACTGATAGATGTGACATTGTTAGGATTGTCACTGTTAACTGTAAATTTTCAAAAATTGAAAAAGTTTGCAGTTTTTTCAAGGTTTTTCTACAGTTACAAAATTGAAGATAGAAATTTTTTCTTATAATAAAAATGTTTCTCTATAATTAGGTCTTTCATTAAAGTTATGTACTAAAAAAAAAGTTTTCACATAATATCGAGTGAACTGATAAACATTTACAAAAACAAGTTTTCTCAAAAACGGCTCCAAGTTTTTTCTTTAAACATTTGGTAGTGACAGTTATAAGGGTAGTTTATAAGACTCTTGACATCATTTTGCTCTATTCATTTATTTTTTCAAAAATTACACAAATGTAATTTTTTATAACTCTCGTGAAAATATTTATATTAGAGGTGATTTGTTCACATAATCCATTTATGAACACATGTGCTTTAAATGTCATAAAGTTCACTCAATAGATCTGGTTAAACGGGCTACTGGAATCAACTAATTTATGTTTCCTCAAGTTTAAAATAAGTGTACAAATCATACTAATCCACTAAAAATGTGGTAACATCTCATTAAATAAGTCAAAAATGCATTTCCCACTTATAAGAGTTCCCGCTTATAAGAGACAAAATTCGATTCCCCCAGGTGTCTCTTATAAAGGGGTTTTACTGTATATAATTTAGATATATAAACTTATAAAACTTATAATTCATCAAATAAATTTCATTAGTTTAAAATTGTACATTCAAACTTTACATTAAAATTTGTAATCCATCACAACCTCATTGATCCTTATGATGGAATATAAATGTTAATATTAAATTTTTGTATTGAATTTTGTATAATTATATACAATTTGAACTAATAAAATACGGTAAATTATTAAAGTTTTATAATCTGAAAAGTGTGTCTGTGTCTTGGTCCTAATACTGATGTTTGATCAATGTACATCCAGACAGAAAACTAAACCACATAAAATATCATTATCACACCAGTTGTTGTCTGACCTGACTGATGAAGTAATGCTGATCCAAAATCTAAAATGCAGCGTGCACAAAACAAAATCAATAGACACAATGAACTTCATTCAATGCCCATAAATATTACAAGTATTACAATGACCAGAATGGAGATAATTTAAAATGGAGCTTGTCCAGAGCAACCATGCTTAATTTATTATGATTTGATCAACAATTCATTTTAAGTACCATATGACTGGATAACAATTCTCCTTTGAAAAGATTTAAAAATCGAAAATTTTCTACAATAATTGACATTTTTTTGAGTCTTTCTGAATTTTTAAGTTATCACATTAAAAAATTGCCACTTATTAATTGCCAAATTATTGCCAATTATTGGCAATTTTTTTAATGTGATAACTTAAAAGTTCCGAAAGACTCAAAAAAATATCAATTGAGAAAACTACAAAGATCATTTTAATTAATTTTGTGGAAAATTTGAAAAATAAAATAAGAGACTGGGAAAAGAATATAAAAAGTTGTAAATAATTCATCAGCATGTAAAAATGACAAGAATAATATAATGACCGATTTATTATTTTGTTTCCAAGCGCATGTATGCTTATGAACACACAGGGTAGACCACCTTGGCCAGAACAAATATCTTTGAAACAGTATGAGATGCATTTAACAAGTAAAGTTGTTGTAGATAATGGGAAAAATAACATATTTCTTTTTTTGTTTGTAACTTTTTAAATTTTTTAAATACTGACACAACTTCATATAATGGAATTATATAACCCGCATATATTAGTATAACTCGAATATAACCCACATATATTTTTTCAAAATTAGAAGCTGAAAATTGGGGTGCGGGTAATATTCGTGTCAAGGTCAGTACGGCGAACTTGAAGCATGTTGCACATGGTTACATGGAGGCATGGTTTATTCTTCAGGTTTTTATAATGTGGCAGGTCACGGCCCATCTTCGTGATGAAATATGTCATGGCATTTCATGGTCTTGGTCATGCCACTAGATGTTACATGTTCACAAGCGTATTAAACAAGTTTGTTTGTTTTTTTAGATAACTTCCTGTAAAATTAGGGTGTGGTAATATTCGAGGGCGGGGAATATTCAAGAATATACAGTATATGTGAAGGTATGTCACTGCTGGCTGCTTCTTCACCACTGAGAAATGTGGATAAGACTTTCAAAAAAAGGAAAACTTAATAAATCATTTCAAATAAAAGTTATAAATGTTTTGTAACTGTTCATCACATCAGCTGCATTCTCATATTCATACTTAGTATCATAATCATGTTAATTAAATATGTTGTATTCAAATTAAATATGTTGCATCTGTTTATATATAAAGCAAATATTGGTTTGCGTTGACTTGAGGATAATGGGAGATTCAAATATGAAGAATTCATCAATATAATCATTGGGTTATATTATTGCCACGGATTGAAGACACAATCTACAATGGAGGAATAAATATATTTTGTTTTCTTATTTGTAACTTTTTAAATTTTGAAGATATTGACACAACTTGAATTTTTTAAATGGAAGAATATTTTTTCCACCAGCATTCTGTAGTTCTCAAAGAAACGAACTGTAGAAAAAATGTGTTCTTATTCTCTCAGAAGTTAGGCTGTTCAATGGCCTGGAGTTCTTAAAATTTTATTCCTCCTTTAGAGACTTTCTTTGCATTTAAATTGCAATTTTGGTATTCATTATTTCTCCACTAACACCATTATAAAACCAATAACATTGAAATTATTGTGTAATAATCTTACTGTTATTGCACAAATTGAATTATTTGGAGATTGCTGGTTGCATTAACAAATGTCCTTGTGAGTTAAACAAAAATACATAAAATATCTAACATTAGTAACATAATAAAAAAACATAATGCATTTTTTTATAGTAGTTAAAAAATAATGATTTCCTGTTGGCAATACTTATACATTAAAAATGAATTAAATACTCACTACCAACATTGAGAGTGGCACGCTGAGTGGCTACTTCATACCCATCATCTACTGAGCAAATGTACACTCCAGAGTCAGGTGGTTCAACGCGGGTAATAATCAATAATCCTCTTCCATCATCTATTGCACGACCTCCTGGAGGAAGTTCTCCACTCTCTTTACTCCAACTCACTTTCACAGGAACCTACAGTAAGACATTACATTTATATTTATGCTTGTGAATCAAAGTACATGTAGTTCTCCCAGAGAACCACACACAAAATTCATCATAAAAAAATTTGTCAAATCACATTCTAAATCCACATTTGATTAATTTTTGTGTTTTCTTTATTTTTAAATTTGCTTACTTTCAGAGATAAACAGTTTGTTTTAAAAGTGTAATAAATCAATATTTTTTTAAATTTTTCTTGCTTACATTGACTACTAAATAAAATATGGAATCCTAAATAACAATTTATCAAATCCTGTTAGCATGTATTATAAGGAAACATTCAAGCCACTAAACTAAAATATTAAAATTTCTGGGTAGCCAGAGAGAGAAATTTTGAAAAATCTAAAAACTTCAATTTTCTAAGCATGGGGATATAAAACAATGCCTTTCTTGCAGGTGCATTTGCTCTCTGAATACAGTATTCTTCTCAAAAATTTAATTTTTTTAAATTTCTCAAAATTTTAATTTCATTTTTGATGTTTGAAGGAAATAAATAATACCAAAAAAAAAAAAAAAAAAGGTACTATGCCCCAAATTGCATAAAAAAATCATTTTTGGTTATAAAATACTTTTTGGTCAATTATTTTTACCACTTTGGTTCAGTTATTTTGCTTTCAGTTGATGAAAATAAACAATGTTCTCAATTTCATTACCTAAGATCCTCACCTTGAGTGCAGTTTGTATGAAATTATCCAATCAGTAAATTCAGACCATAGTCATGACATTGCAATAAATGAGTGAACCAGATCATGGTGCAAAGATAAAGTTGTTGGACAAACAAGTTGTGAATAATGGTGTACATCTGATTTTGCTCCTGTAAATCCTATCAAAAGAAAATGCACTGTTTTCTGATATTTACTATCATAATTTTTTACTCAATCTGTTAATAAGTTACTGTACAAAATGTTTCTTACAGGAACTGATTTTGGGGCAAGGCTAATTCAAATTAATTTCACCTTCCTTTCGTGATGCTTTTTTAAATAAAAATGATTTTGAAGTTTACTTGTCCTTCTACAAATAATAACTATCGGGATATTATTAATTATTTCTTACCCGTCGAACAGATTCTCCTGAGCATCTGAAACGAACAGTACCACCAGCATCTACAATCTGAATTGCCGGTCCCAGAATACTGACTGTAATAGTTGGGGGAGGTGGAGGATATTCTGTTGGAGAAGGTGGGACACCTCCATCTGTAGACAATGAATTGTATTACTTAAGAATCACGGCAAGTACAAAGCAACAAATGACTAGTCTATAAAACAATTGGTCAAATATAGTCTGCAAAGAGAAGCACCATGAAGTTTGGAGGTACTATTTGTTAAAATTATTTTTATTATTATAATTATTTTATTTTTTATGTATTTATTTATTTTTAAAATTTATAACACATCACCGGAATCACTGAGCAGATCACATTTTGTTACTTATTAAAAATTAGAGCATAAAACAGCTTTAAACTGAGATCCCTGAAACTGGTGTTTCAAACACTGGAATGAACTAAAAATCAATATATTTATCATTTCATTTTTAAAAAAACATTTGTTTTGATAGAAGTAATTTTTTCATGAATTATTTACACTTTTTTAAGATGATATCATCTAGTCTCCAAAATGTTACCCAGGAAAATAAGCTTTTCTTTGTACAGCACAGGGATACAACTAATGAAAACGAGAAATCCAGCTGAACCAAGATCCCAAAGATGTAGTATTTTACAGAGAATCAGAATTTGACGTTAACTTAAATCCATGTAGTGTATAATAATGAATTTTTCAATAATTTGTGTATATTGTAATATACCACAATACACTGATGGGAAAATTTGGTTGAATTTGGTAATTGGTTTAATAAATCATGTTATTTGCATTATTATTATCTACAAAAAAGAATGTAGTCTGACTAATACTTTTAATAAATCAGAACAACAAACAACAAATACAATTATTTCATTCAAATTCATTACAAGAAGACATTTACTCAGAAGCTCAAAACTGTGCAACTCTTCTTAAATATTTCAAACTGTAGTAAGTTACCTTTCTCCTAAAATGATTTTGCTGAATTGTCATTACTTTCTCTTTTCATGATTATGAGGGAAAATCTTTTTCCATTTCATGCTGAATATATTTTTCACCTATCTAATTAAAAAAAAAAAAAATCAACTTAATATAAAATTGGAGTTGCAGTAAGTGTACTTGAAACTAGCAATTTACAGGTGTAAATCAGCGGGTCTTTTTAAGTGTAGTACTTAGAACCTAATTTTTCATAATAAGAGGATGATCTATCTGCCTAATTATTACAATGAATATTCTGAATATTAATTTTAACTACATCTTCACCTTCTACCTCAAAGACATACAGCCTCAGCTACTAAATTAAAACAACCATTTCTTCCATTCTAAAAAATTATGATTTTGTCATTACATTCTGATATTCAAACTATTCTACAAGAAAATGTAATTCACAAACATAATTACAGTGACTGCATCACTTCATTTATAAGCAAATGAGTAGAGCATTCCTAGGAAAAACCTCTTTTGTCACTGGCGACTTTATGAAATAACACAAATAACATGTAATTAAAATTCAATATAATTCTGCACTTTCAATTAAGAAATATTTGAATATTTATGACCAGTAATGAAAAATCCATTTCATACTCAATATGGTATTTAACAGAAACATGTTAAATAACATTTAAATAATAAATATTACATAAAATGTCAAATCCTTGAAGTCCAACACCAAAGAACTGGAAGAAAGTTAAAAGAAAAATCCAAGAAATATTTACATTACAAATACTATTACACAAATGTAGGGTCCTTTTATCACAAATAAGAAAATAAGAGTAAGATAATGAGACATCTTGTACCTACAAATACTAATTTTCTAAAAATAAAAATATATATTAGGTTATTTCTCATTAGTAATTGTGAAAAATGAATGTATTTCCCTGCTTTTAACAAAGCAATTATTGGTTAAGTGAGCAAAACTAAATTGTTCGGTTTTGAGAAAATTATATTCAGCTTTGGGAAATAAAAATAAGGAATTTAGAAGTATTCAATACAAAATTTAGATTTGATTAAGAATATTGTAAGTTTGTATGAAGCTAATTTGCAACACAGACTTATCAACACAGCTAACATATCATGATTTTCACTACAAAATGAGAAAGGTTTTATTCTACTTCATATATTATGCAAAACTGAATTTTGAAAAAAATTAATCAAAACATAAAATAAAGAAAAACTCTGATATTGTTTTCCCTTGAAAAGAGGGATATCGGAGACATTAACAATACTTCATTACCTATGTGAAGCCAAGGACAATAATCCCCAAAACCTCACTAGGCTAGCTGTCTCCAAGTGAATATTTTGAGAAAGTTATAATCATTACAACTAAGCACAATAAAAATCAACAGTCACAAAATTTGCATGACTAGTCCTTGGTATCAGCTTGACTGCTTTAAAAACAAAAGGACCTCAGTCTCTCAAGTAATACCACACAGCTTCTGTAAAATTCAAGTACTTTTTTTCATAACAAGGTGATTAAGTCAAAATTCCAAAAGGTGGCTAATATTAACATAATCTAGCACACTTTACAATAAGACTTTTAGGAGGGAGCCTAATAGGGCCTCTATAAACACCCTCCAAAAGCAGGAATCAAGAGAAAGAGTGTCTGTAAAAAGAACTAAGCAGTAGTCACATTTCACAGAAGCAGAAGCTGCCTCCAGGTCTGCTGTCAATTTAAAGAGACAATCACAGAGAACACAACATCAAAACATGGACAACCACAAAACACTGGACAATAAACACAGACAGAAATACAGCCCAAACAAACATGGAGAGAAGAGATGAACAGATGAAGCCGCGCAGTCTGGGCAGGTAGGTCGTGTGCTGAGCTCAAACCTGGATGCAGAATAGATGTTAACATTCCTACTTTGACGCCATCCGCTGTGCGAACAGTACACTCCACAGCATAGGAATAGGGTGTCACACGCACTTTCCACAGAGAGCGTGAGCCCCAACGGTATCGCATGAAGGAACTCCGATGCAGTGGTCCTGGAGCACGCACCTCCCCACCAGTCGGCACAGCACGAAACTCGATGTTTAGCTCTTCATTACTGTGGTAACTACATGAGAAGGTCACCAAAGACCCCACAGGCCGTCGAACTCGAGAAGGCACCAGCTCCATCATGATTCCGCCTGTAGGGATGACGGCTCTACCTTATCAGAAACTTTCAAACCCTTACACCACTTACCCTCCTCAAATGAACATGATAAATATTTTTCCTCGAACTTGATTATGTTTTAATAGTTAATGATAACTGATAAAAGGAAGTTAACCATGTAAAGAACACCAAGATACATTTGCAGTATATTTCTGTGTTCTTTTCCATTAAAACAAGGCAAAATTCAAACAAAAACATTAGAAATATTACTTTCCTCTACTAGTTTTTCATTTTTGGTTATGCAAATAAACTGTTAAAAAAACTTAAATAGCATAAAAAATTTTTATCTACTATAGAGAAGTTAGTGCATCTACATAGACACACCTACAAATAAAATAATAATGTACATTTATTTGGTCATTGAAGTTCAAGAAACAACACATCATAAAACTACACAAATAGTATGAGTTCAAGCTCATATATCACAACATACATTCTAAAAGATAATATTTGTAGTGCCTGTTAGTTGACAAAGTATAATTTGTAATCAAGGTAAAAAAAAATGGGTAAATTTGCCATGCAAAAATACTGAAATGCAGCAAAAACTATGATATTAAAAGAAATGGTATATCAGCTACAGATATATGTAAGGTATTTTAAACCAACACCATGTTTTAAAAACAATGTAGAAGAATTGCATATTAAAAACTTAATTTTACATTTCTGTCTTTCCTTCATGAAGTATTAACCCTTTGCAGTCCTTTCACTTTTCCGTTTTCTTCGTCTGGCGGTCTGGTGACCCACGTCACGAGACTTTCTTTTTTCACAGTTCTGGTCCTTAGTCCCATGGGGCGGGACCTACTATCTCTTTGTTATTTCTCTCAGGTAAATGGCACCCGTTTCCTGTACAACTAATTATCTTCAGAAGAGATTACACAGTATTTTCCTTCATTCTAGCCAGACTTCACCCATTTTATGTTGTTTCAAATCAATTTGCTTATGAGGCTGCAGTTAAACTTATGATGGCATTGAGAAGTAAGTGTTTGAGATTGTCACAGCTTGAACTGAGTGAATTGGTAAACAATTTGGAGAGTAAACAATGTTCAGGAAAGTAAGAATTTGAAAACATTTTCTCGAGTTATTCTGAGGAGTTTGAAGAAAATGACAGTAATGATAACTTGGACTTTGTTCATATAATGCAATATACAGGCTGTATTGGTAATGAGTTGAAGCTCTCCACACCAAACATAAAGTTACACAACTATGTATTATGAATTAGGCAAATAAATTAAAATGTTTTGTTTGCAACAATACGAAAAATAATTTGAAACTTGAGTACAGTTTCTTATGCTGTGGCATGCCGGACCAGTGCAACAAACTACCCGAGGATTTAAAGGGTCTGCAATGAGGAAAACGCTGTGTCCCACCACGTGGTACAGAGGACCGCAAAGGGTTAAAAATGCTATATTATTATTATTATTATTTCACGTTTAACATGTTAGCATTAACAATGAGAAAAAAAGGTTGCACATAAATGAAAATTACTTCAACATTAATTTTCTCATTAATATTTACATGATTATATACAACATCTTACACAAAGTAATGTAGAAATGGATGGCTACTGCATGTACATATATCTTAACATAATTTATTATCAAATGCGTTTGACAATACCTGGATTATCACAATAACGGCCTGTAAATCCTGGAACACAACGGCATAAGACGTCACCATTTGGAGCAGCAGAACAACTTTCTTCATTGTCGTTGCAAGGACATTTCTCACAAGAGAACCTGCCATCTGGCTGCACTTTTCGATAGTAGCGTACAGAGCAGGACTGTAAAACACAAACATTTTAGCAGATTCTTTTTCAAATATAATTACGAGGAATATCTTTAAAAAACAATGATTAAGGTAACTAAATAAGGAACATTGATTACAAATTCACTTTTGGTGAATTGTGTAGTGTGTTAGTGGTTTGTACAAATCAGGACTCAATTAGTGGCTTCAAGCTCATAAAAAGGAAAGAGATTTCTGGGTAAGGTCAGCTTCTTGTCCAAGGTTTAAAGGATGGGCTAAAAAAATCAACAAATTGTTTCAGAAAATGCTACTGTAAATTGTTTGAAAATATCTGAAACTAGGAAAAGAACTACAAATTTCTAAGGGGTTGAGGCCTGAAATACCAAAATGAATTTACAGAGAATTCGGTGTCACAGAGGTTTGAAATTGACTCACTGAACCATTTTCTCTGCAACGTACAATAGTAATTTAAGCGCCAAGGGTGTTATAAGGGTTCTAATGATCGACTGGGGAGAAAAATGGTTGTAACAGAGAAATGGAAAAGGCTTTCTTTGGGTGACACAAGTCATAAAGGACAATTAAGAAACATCCGTGTCTATGGAGGGATTCAAATCTATGGCCCTTTGAGCAGGCGTACAGTCAACAGGTGCTGTAGCTACTTCAGCTACCAACCAGCTGGGGTAGCACAGAGTCAGCATTATCATTGTCTCTGCAGCGACTTTGACCAATAGGTTTGAATCTTGGTAGTGGATTTTCAACACTAGAGAGCTTAGTCAAATTCAGTTGTTGTCTGGAGGACAATCCTAGAAGCCAGCTGCTTTAATGAGTATTTTTCAGTGGTTTTTCTGATCAGTGCTAGGCAAATGCTAGGAAGTTCATTAGCACACTAGCCATGGACTGTGCAGAATCCTTATCTTCCTGTTCGTTTTCCTATCCTCTCTCCTTACTCATACAAACTTACACATACTATACTACTGTACATGCCAGGAGATCAGCCAGGGGCTTTGAGCTTATCTCTGCTGAAAGGAGATAGGAGAGGGAAATTGCCCGTAAGTCAATGCGTAGGTTCATGCCAGATCTCACCATTAGTGGGAGAAATACTGCCACCTTCCAGGATTAAACATTTGCTATGCTAAAGAGATGAATGACCAGAGCTGTTGATGTGCCCAGAAAATCAACCAAACAAACCACCTCAGCAATTTATATAAACAAAATTAGAGGGGAAAAAACTAAAATTATATTTTGAAAAATAACATGGTCTAGATATAAGTTCAGTTAATTAACTGACTGACATTTTCGAGCATTTCAACTGCTATGGTCATTAGTCCCATGAGTGTAGTGAATATTTTAGTGCAGGAGATGGTTGTGTTCCTCCCCACTGGATTGTGAGATCTGGTGTCTACCTGCGCATCGGCTTGTGGGAGTCTAACTTACTCGAGGTATCTCCCCCTAGTGAATAGGAGAAGGAAGAGGAAGGAAAGATCGCTTGCAGACCATGGCCCTGTTTGTTAGGGTAGTGCTCCAGCATTTGCTTGGTACTGATGAAAGAAACCACAAAATACCACCGATCAGAGCAGCCAGCTAGAATTCTCCTCCAGACAGTGAGTAAATTGGACCTAGCTATTTAGCTAGTGTCAAAAAATTCTGCCACTGTCAGGACTCAAACCCAAGGATCTCCTTGTCAGCCATTGCAGAGACAGCAGCAATGTTGACTCTGTGCTAAACTCAGCTGCTTATACAAATATAAGCACCCTTTGGCTGCCACAGCCATGACTAGAGTGAGTCAAGCAGTATGTGCATTACCACAGTGCAGTAGTGCAGTATGTGCAGTATGATCATCAGAACTATTGTGTGCTAAGCCTGCTGGTCAGGCAGCGCTCAGCACTGTTGTCCAGCAGTAACTTAGAGATCATGTAGCAAATCCAATCATAACTGACCGCAGTCACAGAGAAAACTTCGAACAACTCAACCACTAAAAGACAAGTAACAAAAGATAAGAGAAAACATGTGCTAGGTAACACGGGTCTTCAAGGGCTGAAGGGTCTTCAAGGGCTAATGGGTCTTCAAGGGCTCCAGCATTTTGGAGGACCAAAAAGTAAACAGCAATAGGAAAGTATCAGTGCAACCATAAATTTATTTTGTGAAGCAGTCCCTGGTGAGGGAGAGACTTCTCAACCCTCCTTGCAGCTCACTCTAGTGATGCACACAGAATTTAAGAAACCAACTTTGGTTGTTCCTACATAGAGAGCACTGAACCAGACAATAAGCATTCGTATTGTAGCAAAGCCCCAAACTAACTCATAGAAATTCAAGACAACGAACCAAAATAGCATCAATTGGACAAGTTAGTATGTTAAAACACACATAGGTACTGCTAAAATCATCTCAGGAATCATTTGGCTCACGCCAAAGACATTATAATAAGGAAAACGGCCTTGTGTCTGTATAGTCCAGAGGCTCCCAATGACAGTTTGGACTGCAAGCACCAGCATATCTAGAGGCTCCAGGCATGGATATTTTCTGCATGTCAACATGCCCACAGCAATTAAAGGCTTAAGGCATCCAGATACCCAATACTTGAGTATTTGATACCATTATATTCAAAGTGTTATTTACATTAAATTTTGGAAATGGGACAAAATGTGAGGGAAACTTACAAGGCTTCAAAATGTTTTATTCTATTTTTTATCAATTTTTTTTAACCATCTCAAAAAAAAATAATACATTTTATAGAAGTTTTCTGTATTCAGAATTCAACTTGTGTGTGTCTTGGACTAGGGATCCCAGTTTTAAGAAAATGTGCACAAAACACACTTCTCCCATAGCACGGCACAGTTTTTAACATTTTCAATGTCAGTTTGTAACAGCTAAATGAAAGTTTTAAAATGTTTTTGATGCTAAATAAAGTTTTACTTTTATGATTGAAAAAAACTAATATAAACGTGCAAGCAATGTATTCATCAAGCTCTTCAGAATGAGTCTCACTTCCCTGCTTTTATATAATGCAGTTCCTATTTTGTTTCTTATTCTCTTCACAAATAGTTCACGATCATGTGCAGCAAACAAATAATTCAGTGGATGAAACACTGTTAACTCTTAGTGTAATGTGTTTTCACATATGTGGCTGATTTATAAGGAAAGTCTGCTTTCTAACTCTGAACAAGCTAAGCTTTGACATGAAAAAATATATGGTGTCCTTGTGAAGTATCTACGATCTCAGCTGCATCAGTTAACTGTATTGACTATTTACTGAAAGATATTATGAAAGGATCAGAAATAAAGGCACTGAAAAACATTGATCAAAGACTAGAAGCTATATAGAAGAGATTCCTAAGACACTTTGAAAATGGAGTCTCCGTCAAAAACTGGCAAAGAAGTAAAGACATTACGAAAAGATTTAAAGAAAAAAACATGGAGTGAGTGGAAAAGTAATATTTTTTTTGTGGAAACGTAATGTGGGGAAATGAGGTCTAAAATGATTCGTGCAAGATGCACGACTGAATACAGGAGTGTGGACTCCTCCATTCAAAATACAGCAAGATTTGGAATTTCCCTATAATTTTAATGTACTAATGTCAATGCATGAGTATTTTCTAAGAGATTACATAAACTAGGAAATAGACCACTTCATGTCAACAATATTATCCTCATTCCCAAAAAGTATGCACAGCTCTGACCTGACTGTGATTGTTAACAATGTCTATTAAAAGCTCCTTATCATATAGATTTCATTATGATTCTTTAATCTACTTCTTTATAAGAACGTTTGAAATATTGCTCAATAGTTGAGCATCTCTGGTGCTGCAGCACATTAGTACTGTAGTAACATTTGTTATCATTTTCTGATCAAAAATAAATTAATGTTATGTATATTGTTTTCAGATTTCAAAAGTGTTTGTATTTTGTATTAAAACATCATTCAAAATTAAAAGATCACTTCATTCTAAAGAACCAAGATTTGATGAATACAAAATGCATATCAAATAATACAAGCTTTAGACACAATTCAATAAGCTGCATGAAACTAAAGATGCTTACAGTTTACATTACACTATTCAGGAAAAGATAATAAAAGTGTATAAATTAGCTTCCAGCTTTTACTGGACGATCTTTCAAATTAAAAAAAAATATAATCAACAGATGAGTCAAATATATTTTAACATTAGTACTCTAGTACTCTCACCTCACATGATGTGCCTCTATATCCAGGAGGGCAACGACAAATTTCAATATTAGTGACTCTTCCTTGGTTAGTAGTCTGTTCCACAGCAGTATCTAATGAAACATCACTGACAAATGTTTGTAGTGTCTGAGTAGCTGGCTTTGCACGAATCAGAATGGCCTCAACATCTGATAATACTGTCAACAAATCGGCACGTGATGCTTGTCGAGGTCCAGCTGAAACCAATCGTCGCCACTCATGCTCTACAAGAGGAACTACATGAGTCTGTAACACAAAAAATATTTTTTCTTGAATTAAAACTGTTTCATTCTCTTACAAAAAAGAGTTTACAATTAATCTAATTTATTACAGTACATGAAAGGCACCAATAATACATGAAATAACCACAGAAAGAAAGAAGTAAAAGAAGAAAAAAAACTTACAACAGGAAGGTCAGGTTGTATAGTGTTTTCTCCTGACCAATAGATGCGGATTCCATTGCCAAAAATTAAAATATCTGTATCCTGCTGCCACTGACTACCAGGTCTTGCTGTATAACGCTGAGTCACTGATAAGTTGCCACCATATGAGGCTAGCTGGAAAAAAATGTTTCGTTAATATGTACCTTACAAACAATTAGCCTGAAAAAAAAGGAATAATATAATATATAATATTTTTTTTAAGTAAGGGAGATTCATTTACTGTTTTGGGAAACAAACCTTATTGCCAGTAAATTGTGGTGGTAGAGACCAGAAAAGGCGTTGATCTCGACCTCGGAAATCATAACCCAGCTCATTTTCAGCAACATTCTCACTAAAACCAGATCGCACAACAGCATTTCGCTCACTATCAACCAAAGTAAATCCATGTGTACCGCTAAGTAATTGCATTGGAATTTGGGTACGTTGTAATCGTGAAGATTGACATTGGTCAGTTACTCCTGAGCACCAGCAGGATATACAACCTTCCGAGTGCCTTGCTGACAGATCAAATGTACCACGACGGCATCGATCACAATGAAGACCTTCCACATTAGTCTAAAATAATGACACATAATTTAAAAAAACTGACACTTCAAAACATGTAACAGAATGTAGAAGAAAATACCACAAAAAAAGCTAAGTCAATGCTTCTCAAACTTAGTTCTTTGGTGGGCTACCTAAAAATTACTTGGGATGCATACATAGACAACCAGCAAACCATCTGCACAAAATTGTATGATGCAGGAAATCCTAATTTTATCACTGCCATTTGTATTGGTCATTATTACTTTTTTTCCCAAATGTCAATTAATAAGATTTCAATATTTTTTATTTTCTCTTCCAGATAAAATGTTTTTATCAATATATTTATTTATTTCAATTTAGAGGTTGTTACTACTGTGGTCATTAAGGCCTATGAACAATGATCTAATGAGTAAGTAAGATAAAATCATATTGAGGTTGAATGGCAACAGAGCAATAGTGGATTAAGAGGCAGGAGAATTGGGAGATCCTCAAGAAAACCTGGTGAGAGATCACTTTGTCCATCACAATTCCATATGGATTGGCCACATATTGAACTCAAGTCCCAGACATGGAAGGTGTATGCACCAGTATACTACGGGTCTCCTCAAGAGAAAAGCTAAAAATGTTATTCACTAATAATTTCATCCCAGGAAATAGCCTGAAATGTTTCTCTTCTAAATTCCAATTCTGGACACTTTTAAATTATATGTGCTTCATAAGTTTAAAAAAATGTATTTCTTTATTTAATTTTTTTTTAGAAAAAGCTATATTTACACAGCAGCCACCTCTTTGATTTGAGAAACAATGATTTATGCCACTGATTAATGAACTGAGACTAGACATTTTTCACAGGCAAAGAAAATACCTTGCAAACACATGATCGCCCATCTGGGCAACCTGGCTGCCGAATACCACGAGGATCACAGCGGCATTCACGCTGTGAGTCAGATTCATAAATGCAACGGCCATCTTGACCTTTTGTGTAACCAACAGCACAACCTTCACACTGAGGTCCGGCAGTATTGTCACGACAGTTCTAATACAAACAAATAATGAGATATAATCAATGAAATTAACACATAGAAATTTATATAATACAAAGTCTTTAATATGATTAGAGATGATAATTTTTTTTTAATTTTTATTACTTGTGCTTTAAATAATATCATATAAAGTTTCTCGAAAACTCAACCGTTTTCTGTGAAAACTAGCTCAAAATTCCGCATTTTCAGAAACAGAAATTATTTCTTCAAATTTTTTGAATGGATAGTGCTAACTGCACTCTTTAATATGATATAAAGCTCTCTCTCTCTCTCTTTTCTTGAAAATTATACAAATGTAGTTTTTTTAAAGATATCTCTCACTGTTAATATGCAAATTTCCCGCAATTTGTAAGCTATTGTATTTGTGAGTTAAAGTGCTTTGCATGACTTCTAATAAAATTTTTCAAAAACTCAAAAATTTTCTGTGAAAAATAACTTCAAATTTCAAATTTACAGTAGCGCTTAAATGCCATTTTCTCAAAAACGGCTCCAAATTTTTCGAAGAAAATTGCTATTTAGGATGAGGTTTTACTGTTCTTTAATATTCTTAAAATAATATTTCCATTTTACTATTAGGAAGCCAAAAAATTAAGAAAATGTCAGGAAAGTCTGTACATTCTGTAGCACCACTAGTTTATTTCAAGTCTTCAATTATATTAAGAGAAATTACCATAATGGAACTAAATATATTTCAGGACTTTTCATTTGTTTTTGACATCTCAAACAAAAGTTAGAAGAAAGGTACAGCTTTGTAAAACTAAATATATCAATAAACGCTATTAATTGACTGAGATGCATGAATCTCTCAGAAATAAGTCACAATTTGTCTATGGTCTATTGTAAATTAGTCTATTCCCTTGTAGTGGACCACCTCCTATTTGTCTTTTATGACTGATACAGTCTTTTACATTATCAGTTCAGGTTGGACATTCCCCCTGACTGCAGGCACACTTCATTATATGACTGACCCTTTAACATGCACTTACATCAAAAGCTTGAGAGCGATAATGCATAATGCTCCTTAATTACAATTTACAACTGACATAAATCCAAAATTATTCCACAAAAGTACTTCAAAAGCTATTTTCTCATAATAACATTTTCATAAATTTTTGAAAACAGTTTTTTTTTCACAGAAATAAAATTTTAATAAAAAGAGACTTTTCCAATGTGTAGGAAATTTATTGACAAATCCTGGTTTTCCATGTCTTTTCACCATCCTGTTCACAGCAGCAAACCTCGAACAGCGCAGCTACCACTAAAAATAACTACTACTTCGCTTGCATGTAACAAATTTGTTAAATACGATATATTTTTTATGTATTTTTTTATCATTATTTAAGAACCAAGATCCTCTTACAGTTTCAGTCATGATTGTTCAAGTTCACTTACAGTGCAAACTCCAGTTTCTGGATCACAGTCTTCTGAAAAGCCGTTGCAATTGCAAGGTTGACAAGTTCCTAGATAAAGTCCACCATCCGTGCGTGTATAACCAACATCACAGTCATGGCATGATAAGCCTCGATAACCTTGAGGACAAGCACATTGTTCAACTTCAAGAGCTCGATTTTGTCCTGTATTACGCTCTTCTGCAATGTCAAGGGACACTTGTGATAACCTGAGGACAGATCAATTTAATAATAAAATACAACTTGTAGATATAGCTTCTGTCCTACAATGCACATTTCATTATTTAGCTTTAAGTAGTTGGAGCGATGTTAATGGCAGAAATGTGTCAGGCAGGGCAGCCCAGTTTATACCATTATGTCTGGTTGATGTTTCTAAATTATGAAATCACAGTAGATTAAACTCCAAAGCATCAGATTCCAATTAGCAGACAAAGTTGCCTTGAAAGTTGTATTTTCGTAAAACATCAGCCTGGGCCGTTGAGATCACTAAAGTGTGAGTGTAGCAGTGGTACTGGCAAGATGAACTGTGTTGTAGCATGTAGCATGGAGCAACAACTTCCACTCACTATTCTATTCAACAATATCCCATCTTTCCTGGCTTACCTATGATGCACATGGAACCAGGTACACATTACTCATAGGCGAGCCGCTCTCCCAGTACCCTGCCCTCCTGTTGGAAACTGTGGGGAAGGTAAAATCAGGTTGCTTTCCATACGGTCTTTTGGGAGGGGGATTCCCAAGAGGGAGGAGCTACTAAGGCACAGCAATGGCCCCACCACAGTGGACAAAAAATGGTTCATGAGCTTCACTTCTAAGAGGATTCTTGGGAAAAAGGGATGGACAAAATAATATGAAAACCATGCAATACGGCACATCTTTTTGCATATTGGCAGAAATGAGGGCTTGTAAACTCTGTGATATGGCTGTATTGTACTGTTGACATGCCACATTTTGATTGCAGGTATTGTAGGCTTTGGTTTGTGACATGAACAGTGAAATGTATGACCTCTCAGACTTCGAAAGAGGGCAAATCATTGGTGCATGGTTAGCGGGAGCACCTGTGCTGAACTGTTTAATTTTTTGTGAGAAACAGGTCCAAGGCAATGACAGCATATACAAAAAAGGATTGTGGCCCGACAACATAAAACTACCACAGTAAATGTGATTACAGGACTCAATACTCACTTGAGTTCTACTGTTTCACAATAATAGTTAGCTTCACAAAGCTACAATTTGTGGAAGGGTTGCAATTATGAAACCCTTCATAGTGGAAGCCAATGCAAAGTTGTGAAAGAAGTGGTGCCATGATCATAAAACCTGGACACTTGATGACTGGAAGAATGTGGTATGATCCAATGATTCATCATTTACATTACTTGCTACAAATGGCCAGGTTTATGTATGGAGAATCCCAAATCAAGCCTACAATCTGGCCTGCCGTCTTCCTACAGTCAAGCATGGGGGAGTATATCTTATGATTCAGGCAGCTGTATTGTGGTAGTCAGCTGATGGTGACACAATCATAAAATATAGACACTTGACGACTGGAAGAACATTGCATGATCCTTGGTATGATCTCAAAATAATCAGCTAACTAAAAAATAAATACTCGGCTGGTTTAGATGATTTTCTGGATTGTTTGTTAAAGACTGGTGCAGTTGCTATTATACACCCATTAACTTACATATTTAATGCATTGTTATGCACTGGAACATTACCAGATATTTTGAAAACAGCTAAGATTAAGCCGCGCTTCAAAAAGACAACAAAAATTAAATTCAACATTATCGGCCAATTCCTCTTTTGTCAGTTTTTTCAAAAATATTGGAGAAACGTTTTTAACGTACAAACAGAAACCTTTCTCAGTAAACACAAAGTGTTTTCGAATTGTCAACATGGATTTAGAAAATCAAAATCTATAGAAACAGCTATATTTTCTTTTCTAAAAGGTGTCCCTTCATCTATGGATCAAAATAAATCACCAATTGGAATATTTAAAAATCTTTCAAAAACGTTTGACGTCATTGATCACCTTTGATTTACTTTCAAAATTTTCTTCGCATGGAATTCATGATATTGCTCTAGATTGGTTATCTTCATATCTTAAACAATGATTCCAGAGAGTAGAAATACAGTACTGGAATGATGGGACATGATATACACATTTTTCCAATTCATTGCCAATTGCACAAGGAGTCCTGCAGGGTTCAATTTTAGGCCCTATTCCCATTCTACTATGGGTCAATCCATTTTAAGTGGTCCCGCACTGGTCGCTCGACCATCTCAGGGGGAAAAAAAGGAAAAAAAAGAGGAGAGGAAAAATCATAATTTTGTATATAAATTTCCTTTGGCCTGCAAATAGAAATATTATTTACATATCTTCTGTGTTTTTATTTGGGAAATATTTGCAATCAAATCTATGGAATGCAAATGAATGAAATTCAATTTTCAGAGAGAATAGAATCACAATCTTAAATTTTTCTATGCTTTTACACATAACTGTACAGTTACTTCTTGTAAAATATCATTGGTATATAACGTACCACTTGAAAATTACATCCGCTTGAAAATTGGAATTTTGGAGTTTTTCAAAATTTTGAAAATTAGATATTAATCTCTGTTGGGGGCTTAGATAAAAATCTGAAAATTTCACACATGCTAGACTGCTATCACACCGAACTTCAGTAAAAGTTTCAACTTTTAGATTTAACTCGAAGTATTCAAAACAAATTGGGGAAAAAAAAAAAAAAAAAAAAAAAAAAGAGGCTTCACTTCCACATTAAGGATACGTTGTGTAATGTATTAATCATATTATTTTTAAGCTTTTTTAAACTGAAATCTGCATTGATTTAAAATAATTAATTATCCTTACTTAATTATCCTATCTTAACATAAAAGTGGCCTAATATATAATTTTTAATATTACATGTACTTTACTATAAAACAAACTTATCACTTGACATCTACGTTTGTAATTGAAAATATGGTCATCTTGATTTTAAAAGTTGAACCAGCAAAAACAAAAATTGTTTAAAAAATATAACAAATAAATAAATTCAGTGTTTTATCCATTTTTTCCAATTTTAAATTTGCCATTCTGCTTACTATTACAGATGTTCTTATTATTTTTTCAAACACCTGAAGATATTGAAAATACAGGCCCTGAGGGTCTCTTCAGAGTGAGAGTGGGGGAACCATGACAAGTGCAATGGTGAATGCACCTGGTGATTAGCCAGTCACAGCTCACAGGAGGAAGAATAGATAAATGTTCCAAAGGATTGCAAGACTGTTATTAACAACCGCCCTAAGTAATGATTCCTCAAAACTTCAGAAGAGGCAAGAGAGTACAGGTTTTACTAACTACATTGTTAATGAAGCAATTCTTTAATAAAAATTACACCTGATTTCATATTCAACTACATCTGACATACAAATAATTTCTTTTAACACTTACGCAGCCTCTCGAGTATTTGTGGTGTACGTTGCTTTGATGTATATTGCTTCCAGATCTGCAAGTGTCATTAGAAGATGTTCTCGATCAGTAGGTTGTCCATCTTGGCGTTGCCAGTATTGCTCTAAAAGAGGAACTTCAATAGTTTGGGGTCGTTCAGGACTAATCTGTTCACGACTAAAGTGCATCAGATGGATGTCATTTGTCTGTAATAATTGCAGTACAAGAACAGTTAAATATTCAAATATAAGATGCATTTCATAATAAAGATAAGAGTTTTCACTAAATTCTTAAACATACGCTGATCAGTTCAACATCAGGAGCATTATTGCGAGAACTAAGACCACCAGGAGCAGGTACATATCGTAAAGTATATCTTAATTTGCCACCATATGCTGTAATTTTGTCACCTAAAAATTGACTCGGCAACTTCCAATACAAAACCTGTTAAAAGAGAGAAAATGAAGTTATATTATTTAACATTAACAATAACTGTCTTGAAATAAAAATTAATTTTTGTTAAAAAACATAATTTAAATCACTGTATTAGACAAATACTATTAAAGAATTAATCAAATACAACTAATTATTTGAGAGTATTAATTTTGATGAATGGAAGTGCACTGAAGAAAAAACTAGGACAGAAATATTTAAGTTGTGGATTAATTTATTTTATTGTTATTCTTACTTACAGATGGACTTCTCCATGAAAAATCATTGAACACAATTTCCCGTTGTTCTGCATTCAACTGGATACCTTCTCTTATAGGCTCATCTTTTTTCTGGGATTCCACTAAATGGAAATCATTAGTACCCCTGGTAAATGTTGATGAAATCTGCAAGAGAAGCAGTTGACATACGAATTAATATTAGCAGTGATGCCAGTAATGCCCAGGCATGTTTGTATCACAATCATCTATTAGACAAGAAAAGGAATGAATTCTATCTATTCAATAATCCTCAGACTATCTTTAAGATTTCTATTTTTAGATTTTAATCCAGATTTATTTTACAGTCATTTTTAATTAAACATATTGAAATAAAAAGCACATTAATCAGAAACCAATTTTGCATTGAAGAATTTTATAAAAATGCTTTCTAAATTTTGAAGTTTTTACATCTTAACACATCAAGGAATACTTTTCCGCTTCTTCAGGAGTTTTAAATTAATTATGCCATATTTCAAAATCTATTTCTACTCTACGTAAGAAATTGTTTACAAATAGTAGAGATTATTTAAAACTCCTAAAGAAGAGGAAAAGTAGACCTTGAAACGTTGACATGTAAAAACTTCAAAATTAAGAGAACATTTTCATAAAATTCTTTAATCTAAATTATGGTTTCTGATTAACTAAAAACATCTAAAATAAATGTGGGCTAAAAATCTAAAAATAGAATTCTATCTAAGCTGTAAAATGCAAGTAACTGAATTACAACCCCACCCAGCCCCACACCACAATTAAATAAGTAAAAAACTAATATAATAATAGCAGACGTGTCTGTAAGCAAATATGATGTACATAAGCTTGTCTACATGATGCTTGTCTGTACATGCATGTGCCGGGATGTGCATATTAATGCATGAGCCTTTCGTTGTGTGCAAATGCATATGTATGTCTGTCTTGTTTGTTGGTGTGTGTCTGGTTATTCCTTTCATGATCATTTGACTATTGAGAATCCATCTATGCCTCAAGAACAAAAATAATTATTAGCGTTACACTTACTTGTTGCCGATACCAATTAGAACTTCTACACTGGTCTGTAATTCCCATGCAGAAACATGGAATACATCCATCAGGATTTGATGCATCTAGATGGAAAGTGTTGTTAGTACACTGATTGCACCTGACTCCTGTTGCATATTCCTGTAACAACAAAGAATTTCTTTTGCAGAAAACTGTCTTTAAAATACTGAATTTGCAGAAAAAATGTTTAAGTCAATAGAAGGAGAAGAATAAAAAGGAGATGCAGGAGGAGGAAGAGGAGAAGGAGAAGGAGAAGAAGAAGAAGGGAAACAGAAAAAGGGAAAGGGAAAAGGAAAAGAAGGAAAAGGAGAAGGAGGAAAAGGAGGAGGAGAAGAAACTTGATGGAAAGCAAATACATATAATCAAAAATGCAAATGCAGAACTTCAAGACGCTTACTAATTGCAAACATTACAGAACTAATTTAACAAACTTTATTTCTATCCATATTCTAGGAAACAGTAAAACAAAACAAATAAGGAACCTCTCAGTTAGAGGCACTGCAGTGACACCAATTGATGTCCTGAGCCACTTAGGCCAGTATGTCTTTCTTTTCTTCAACTATTTTTTGTCTTCTGCTCCCACAAGCCTCCAGTTTTATTTTCGCGTTTTCCCTTTTCTCCCAACGCTTCTTTAGCTGCTTTGTGAGAGTATTTTTCTAAAATTTGATATTCATTTACAGCCATGATATTCATCCCACAACATTATGTGCTATTCTTTTTCCAACTTGACCATTAAAATCACCTGAAAGCACCACTTCTTGTTATTTCCTACTGATTCTAGTAGCATAATCATAGTCTCTAAAAACTATCTTTTTCCACAACACATGCATTGGAATAATAGCGTAAAGGAAGCTTCCAAGTTACTTGATCCACTCATTGGTTCCTGGGGTTTAGAAAAGGATTTCAGATAAGGATATCATATAGCTACAAGCAGTGGTCAGGCACTCCTTTCTATGTAGGAGAAACCAGGCCAAGTGCTACACTCCCAACCTGTCCATAAGGCCATGCAGAGCAGGTTCACTTCATCCCTACACCAACATAAAATATTAATATCTGAAAAATCCCTATATACAGGTTAGGCACTAATGCTGTTTGCATGATAAAAGTAATCCACCCCTTCTTTATCTAGTCTTATCTTTAGACCAATTAATCTAATAATGTTAAATTACTGTGGTGCCATTGGAAGACAAAGGAAAAATTATTTAAATGAAAGTATATTTGCACAACTTGTAGGTGAACTAACAAAAAATGTATAACCTCCTTTTAAAGTCATTCAATCATTTTCACTCCCAAAAACAAACGCATGAAGCAAAACAAGTCATTGCAACTCACCGTGTTCTTGCAATCAAGCCAGCATGAAAAAGCATTACATTTCACTTTTTAACATATACACATCATATGACATGAAACAATGGAAATTCAACAATATATTACTGAAAATATTTCTTATAATTCATTTTGTAAATTAATATAGTGAGGAAGAAGATCTCTTAGAACATTTTCATTCTTATCATCCCTAGCATCCCATTGCAGAGGGGAAAATCAAAAGGTGCCTATTGACAGATACCTGCAAATGAGGTTAAAAGAATGTGCCATCTCAAGAAGGCATTAAGTGTTGAAGAGTTAAACACATTCTTAGTTCTACTAGGTTTCACACAATATTTTACAGTGAAGCTATTTTGCAGTGAAGGTCAATGTGTTATGATTTAATTAAACCAGTGAATAATTTATAAATTCAATGGATCTCCAGGCCACTGGATATTTTCATTGGTATAGCAAGACCTGAAAGACCACCAAACTGGTGCAATTTCATTTTGTTAATTTTTTCCTTTTTGGGTCTGGATTGAAGAATTGAAGAAATCAGATCAGCTGGATATAGCCCACATCTGAAGGAAATCCATTTGAAGAGTTCACAACTGTGGTTGACTTTGTTCATGACCTTGAAAATATAGCCAGATTTTCAGATTCCCTAATACAATTAATAGCCAAACATATCCACTTACTTTTCTGATTTCAGATATCAAATACTAACAGAAAACAAGTTGGAAAGAATAAAAATTCTTGTGTAGTAGGAATAACATCATAGGCAAAGGCACTTACATTGACCTACAATATCATATACTACTCAGAAAAAGAAATATTGCAGCCAAACTGATGTTAATAAATCTAGAGTGCAGATTTAAAAATCATAAAGATATGAAAATTATATTTAAAACATCAATAAACGTTAAAAAAAAAAAAGTTCGAAGGATGCTCTTTCAGAGGAATATTGTTAATTTTTTCTATTATTTAGGATGTTCTGCTACACACCAGCATAGGTAGCTGTGATAGGCAATGCTTAACTTTCTACCGTTCTGGTGTCTAAGGGTCACAGGTTTGATCTCTCAGTCATCACAAGGCAGGTGCATAAACAGTGCAGGCCAAAGCACACTCAAGACTATCATTCTCTAGAATATTAGATGTAATATACCCACAAGACTGAAAACAAAATATCCAGATGAAAATTAATGTCATTGCTGAAGTTCTTTTCTGGTAAAATATTAAATTCCTGTTATTAATATAAACTTGGTTTCATTTTTTTAACATATTCTAACTTCTAGTAATGAATTTTACAAGCATAAATGAAATAAAAGTTTGTCACCAAGGTCTTACCTTGCAGCGGCATCTTCCAGATGAATCAGGACGTGGCTGCAAGCTCCCGGCGGCATCACATTCAGCAGCTTTAAAAGATTAATTGAAAATATCTTGCTTCAGTAAATATTAAAATATTCTCAACAATTAGTTGAGTCAAGTTCAATCAATCTGTCATTTGCATTAGATGCAACTATATTTTTCAAATAACTAATTTATTTGCAAATTGTTTTTAGTTAATTATTATTTCAAATTTCATTTTATTTAACTGCTTCTAACATTTTATGTAACCAATATTTTGTTTGTTTTTTACTCCCTTACGCCTGTGAGTGTACATGCCACAGTTAAAGTGCAAAATATGGCTAATTTTAGGAAAACTTGGTTAATTCACACATTTGCCAGACAATGTGGATAAAGCTGTTTGAATGATCATTAATGAAAAATTTCAGACTTCATATGGATAATGTGGGTATGGATAGTGTGGGCCTCAGAATGCTGATTAAAATAAGGTCTAAGTGTGAGGTGTCTTGTGTGTTATCAAGAAATATTTTGGTGTAAAAATGAGTAGGAAATTATATGTTGCACAGACAACAGGTTATTTTATGAAAAATGGGACACAAAACTGCACACTTTGTCTCACATTAGCCTTAGAAATTTCCAATCAATAGTTTTATCCTTGTTCACATATCTGCTACTTCACATCACCCTAACGTAGCTACCATACTCTTATCACCACTTTGTGTTGCCTACTGTCACCTTCATTCGCTTACAGTGAAAACAACGTATGCTTCAAAGCTTCAGACTTTATCCACCCATTTGGTTATGTGAACACTAAGTTGCTAATTTGGGAATGGCCAAATTCTGTCTTTAGTCATAACACATACACTCTACAGCACAAACAAAGCAACATTATCTGATCTTTAATTAACTATTATTTTTTACAATTTATGTACAAAAAACAGATAATAAATACATTTAATACAAAATAATTTCAATACCATCAAAGTTCAAGGAAGATTTTGTCTAAAATATTTCAAACCTACTAATTTATTAATTTCATTTTCTCTCTTTTCTCCTTTTCTTTTCATTATTTCAATACACTGACAAAGAATTTGATTACTTATTAACCTAATTCTACATCAATTATCCATAAAAAAGGAAAGTATTGTAAATATTCTATTAAAAACTTTATCTAAACATTTGTAATCCTATGAATTCTTACCAGGTCTGCATGGCTGGCTTGCTATTGGATTACCCTCATAACCTACATCACAACGTTCACATCTACGACCACTATATCCAGGTGGGCAATTACATATCACATCACCATCACCTCCCAGTTGACAAGTGCGTCCATATCTGTACAAAAATTAAAAAATAACAAATATTTATAATGGCTGCATCATTTTAGCACTTAGAAGCTAATCCATTAATAGTACAACAATTTGTAAGGGTTAATTGACAGTTGCTAATTGAAAAACTTCACAAATAGTTTGAGATTGTTATATAAATCAAAAGTCAATGGGTCCACATGATGTTTTGGATTATTTGCAATTATTTCAATCATTTGTTGAGTTCATGGTTCAATTACCAATAACCTGACTTTAAGTGAATTGACTTGAAGACAGATTTTGGAGGAATTATTCAATACCAAAGGAGCCCATAAGACTGATTACCTTCTGTTATCATATGATGCTTACCATCCTGCACTTGACATTTTATTACCAATTACTTATGAAATTACATCTGCGAATCTTTGAGAATTAAGTTGTAACTTTGATTGGACTGATTTTCTTGCAATTAAACTTCAATAGGTATCCTCTGTTTTTAAATGTTGACATTGTTAAATCACTTCAAATTTTTATGAGAAAATGTATTAATTCATTGAGACATACTTTCCCAAATGACTTATCATCCTCACTGTTTCCCTCTTGGTATTCAATTAAATTACAGTGCATGCTTTGATCAAAAGCTAATTTTCACTGAAAGTACAAAGAATCATTGAATATCGAGGACTACCTTTGTTTCTTGGTGCTTCAAGAAAACTGTAAAGCTAAACAATCTGAGGATTACTTGAATTATTTATGTAAAATTCAATCCCCAATAAATCATGATATAAGATACTTTTGAGAGCACGCAAATGCAAAAAGAAATATACCGGATCGCTGAACTCAAGGTTTTACAATGAATGTCATACTGATTCCCCACAACAGATTGTAAACCTTTTTGCTTCATATTTTGATTCTGTTTATACTTCTGATGGTGATATTGTTCCTTGTGAGTATGAATGTGATTGTAGATGGACAGATATTGATATTATGGAATTGATTTTGTGGAAAAAACTCAACGTGATGTTAATAATGTCATAGATAAACTAAAGATAAATAGTTCTCATGACCCGATGGAATACCTGTCATATTATTGAAACATTGTAATGCAAATCTGTCACCTATTCTACAATTTCTATTTGAGAAATAACTGCAGGTGGGAGTACTCCCTGAGTAATGGACAAGCTTTATTACTCCTATTTAAAAAATTATAATCGTTCCAAAATAAAAAATTACAGGCTGATCTCTAAATTGTATGTGATACCCAAATCAATTAAATTGATGGAGAAAGTCAATCTGTTTTTGATTGAGGAGCAACATGGTTTCAGAAAGACGAGGCCTACTGTTAGTAACTTGCTAACATTTCAATGTTATTTGCTGAAAAATTTGGACCAGAGTAATCAGGTAGATGTTTTTTAAAAAGCCTTTGACATTGTGAATCACAATTTTGATTCGTACTCTAATGAGCTTGGGTTTCCTTGGTTCCCTCTTGCAATGGATCGAAAATTATTCGACAGGCAGGGTTCAAAAAGTTCAATATAAATCATTTATATCTAGGAACATTTCATGATTCTCCACAAGACAAATTATTACTCATGTAGATAAATATGCCCTCACCTAAGCCTCTTCTATCCTTTCTAAAAGATGCAACACACTTGAAAGGTCCTGCTGAATAATTGTTTTTTTTCTGTAATAAAAAAAAAATACTCACTGGTTGCTGACTGAAGTGCCAGGACACGGGCAATCAGTACATGGCACTCCCCGACTAGGGTCTCCAAACTGTCCTGAAGGACATGGTTGAACTTCTCGTGTACAGAGTCCAAGCCACGGACCTGTCTGGTGCCTGTGAAAACCTGGTGCACATTGCTAAAAGACAAGAAAGTCCATCAGAAACTTGTTCATAATAAGATCAATAAATGAAATGAGCAATGCAAAATGTTTTCTTTGTTATAGAAAACTACTCTAACTTTTTCAATGAAAATTGCCATTTATAATTTTACTCTTTTTTAATATTCTTAAAGTAATATTTAGGTTCTACTATTTGGAAACCAAAAACTTATGAAAATGTCAAAAAAATGTACATTGGGTGGCAATAAATGGCAGCTGGCTAGAGTATGTGGCAAGTCCGAATAGCTAGCTGAATAGCTAGAGATCAAAGGAAACAGACAACTAATATGGGAAAGTCTGTGCCATTCTGGAGCACCACTAATTATCTTCTTTAATGAGCATTGTTGTACATTGTGGTACATACTGTATAAATTATACAAATTCTAATGTTTGTTATTTCTGCTTCAAGAATTGGAAAAATATTTATTCAAGAAATATCTTGAATCCTGTTAATCAAGCATAAATTTCAGGTTCAGACCATTCCATTGTCTGATTAATTACATTAATTTTATTTTTTTAAAACCTACAATTTTGGAACTAGACAAATCCTCCCAGTCACAAGAAGCTATATTCAAGCTGAGTTAGAATGTTTTGATTCATTCTATCTACAAACTATCATTATTATGTATTTGCACATGAAAGAAATGCTTGATTCATTGTCTAGAAGGATTTGTAAGCAGATTTTCAATCTTTCTAAATCTGCCCAAGAGAGAGCAGCACAAATTAGAACCTGCCTCAAACATGCGCAGGAGGAAACTATTGACATGCTGAGGATATCACATTGCATTGAAGGGTTCAATTCACTTGATAACAAATAGAAGAAATAGCAATACCTCACAAGACAGACCAGTATAACCAGCTGGGCAACTACAGAATTCTACAAATGATGCTTGTCCTTGTCCTGTGTTAGTAATGCCTGCTGAATCCATTTCAATATTTGAAAAGATAGTATCCAAATAAGGTCCTTGCACATACTGCCCCCTGAAAAAGAAAACATATTCTCAATTTTAGATACACAAAAAGAAAAATATACCCAAAGGAACAAAGAAGTCTCATTTATGGTGTGTATTTACACATTATAATAAATATATATTACACCATGTTGTAGAATTTAAAAATAAGTTTTATGAAAAAAATTCTGAGGTACTATCTAAAACTAGTATCAAGAATATACAAATTAAGTCTTCTCTTTCCTCACTTATGGTTAATCAGATACCATTCATCTTGCAGAAAAAGAACTAGTAGGAGTAAATTTTATGTAGTTAATATGTTCTTTTGTGAGTTTCGCTGATTAAATCAATGAAAATTAAGTTATACATCAAATAGGTATAACCTTGTGTATCAAAGTCTCTGCTTTCAAAATATTATTTTTTATTAAAAGTTAAATTAGGCTCCAATGAAGCCCAGCATAACTGGATCAAATATTAGCACAGAATTTTGATAAAAAACAACAACAACAACAACAACAACAAAAACTGAGATATGTCATTGACTTTGAAGGTCATGGCTACATACATACTTCATTGTATAAATACTTCAAATATAAACCGTATGCATAATATGTAGCCCTATATCAGAGAAAAGCTGTTTTTTAAGGTTTCTTTTTGTTGCTACCAACAAAAATATTTAAATAAAATACAAATGAAATGAAGTGGTAAAAGTTAAGCTCATGTTTGCTTAATATTCTGAAAGAACACAAAAATAGATATATGACTTTCACATGTCTTTCAGTTTACATTCATCATTCAGTCAAGTTGAAATTCCAGTGTAATTGAGAAACCCCACTTGAGCTGAACGTTTTAGGTGTTCGTATTACAATTCCCTAGTCATTGTTTTCCCATATCTTCTGATATCACAGATGAATGTAAAAATTATGTGGCTAATGTTTTTGTTAGCAAATTCAGAAATAAATTATACTATTAACTAAATATTTTATTTAATAATATTCAATAAAACTTTTATCAGAATTTTCACAAGCCTCAGGTTGAAGTGGGTAGAATTTCCAGTAAAAATAGAATATCTTGGTCTCAATGGCATTTACAAAAGAATGACAGCAGCGGAATTATCAGACTAACAAAGAAAAAGAGGTGTTTCTTTTTCTCTTTAAAATGACAAATATGTTTTATTTGCAGTTCAAGAGAACCCCATGTTATATTGCCTCAAGGTACTCAACTACTTGAGTTTGAAAATTTTTATTCACGGCATATATTTGAATTTAATTATGATTACTCGGATTAGGTATTAACAAAGGATTGCTGGACTGAACTCCACCACGTGCTTAAAATCAGATATGTTTTTGTATATTTTGAAAATATTTAGAATATGTTTTTATTACTTTTAGTTTTCAAGTATACAATAATAGATGAGCTTTCATTGAATTGGGCATGGTATAGATCCAGTTATTTTTTATAATTTTTACATTCTTCCTTCTTTTATAAATATTGAAAAAATCATTTTGGTTTCATCATTCAGAACTATTTTATAAATAAATTTTCAGTTGTACATGGTGAGGGAGACAGAACAGTCTCCAAAACATCATCAGATTTTAGAAACTAAAATAAAATTATGATATAAAAAGCTTTTGGAAGTATTTATTGTGGTTGTCCTAAATTAAAAAAGGGACTCAACAACATTTAAATAGAATTATAATGTTACAACTGTATCGAGTCAACGTGGCATGGAGAATGTATATTCAGAAGATATTCTCAGAAGATAGACTCAGAAGATATGGGAAGCCTTCTTGGACAGATATTGTCTTGAACACGAAGGCAACAGACAAGCTACCAAATGAGTGAAGACACAACAGTCAGAAGAAAGTTGGACGTCCCGAAGTACAGACGAGAAGTGGACATATCAAAGTAGAGATGATATGTTGATGTTATGCTGAAAGAAAGTAGTTCATAGTCTGATGGATTGTACAGATGTATGAAATATAAAGTGGAGAAGGTCTCTTGAAATATGAGGAGCTGAATGTTAGAATTAGAACTACAGAGTAGATGCATTGGAGAATTCGAAAGTCCAAATTATAGATGTGAGACAATTTATGGATGT
This sequence comes from Acheta domesticus, assembly GCA_031308135.1. Lineage (NCBI taxonomy): Eukaryota > Metazoa > Arthropoda > Insecta > Orthoptera > Gryllidae > Acheta > Acheta domesticus. The sequence goes on from JAHLJT010003656.1 coordinate 59,108,679, forward strand.
GAACAAGGTGTTTTAGTATGCAAAAGCATGTATGAACTGTGATAGAGAACTGTTAAGTTTGGTTTAATTCTACGGAGTTGTTTTTTATCCTTTCCTTTTTCTTTATGTTCATATTATTATTGTTTTGGGTTATTGTTAATAAATATTCTACTTCTATTCTGAAACTTGAAATTGTTTTGTAACTTTCATTGAACGGTAGTTACCACCATTCAGATCTGCAATGTATGCCATTGAATCATCGGCCCTCATAAATAAATGGATGTTTCTATTTTTTTTAATGATGAACCTGATTCACTAGAGGAAAAAAAATTAGAATTTTCACACAACCAATTTAAAACTTATATTGTATTAGTTAGTATCTTGATAAAAAAAATTGTCATTGGTTTAAAAAACCTGGTCAAGTCATAAACATCTTCATCATGATGAAGTTTACGACTTGACCATTTTTTTTTTAACCAATGACAATTTCTTTTATCAAAATGCAAAAATAGTCAAGTTGTAAACTTCAACATGAAGATGAAGTGATCAGGTTTTTTAAATCAATGACTATTTTTTTTATCAAAGTGCTAACTGTTTGTTTATGAAGTGTGTCAACAAACCTGGACACTAGATTTTTTTTGAAAAAGACCCCAAATAGGGTCAAAACATCATGATTGTATAATAAGAAATACATTGTTATAAAAAATACTGAGTCTGTTTATTAAGATCAAGAAAGCATTATAATATAAGGAAGAATTTGTTCAAAAGGATATTCTGCTTTAGATGTGAGGACATAAGGACTTCACATTAATTTTAATTGCATTTTTTTAAATTCTCATAAAAGAATCTTAATTTTTCTTTCATTCTTTGCGATCATGGCCACTTGAACTACTAATGGCTGTGGGATTTGGCACATATGCACACATTCAGAAAAGTACAAATAAATAAAAAACTAAAAAACTTGGAAACATATGGTTTTAAGCACTACAAAGTACACACCAATGCACAATAAATAATGAAAATAAAAAATTCCAATTTTTCACAGAAAAATGTTATTTTGAGGTAGATGAATATCGTAATATCTGGCGATTATATGTAAGATCTTCAGCTGCCATTTATTCCGATCCTAGATACTTTACTTTTTGTAACTATTAAATATTTTATCTATGGTGCACTAACTGGACACCAGATTAACTGCTGTACAGCACATCCATTTGAGCGACTTTATGAGCTTCACAATGAAGCACATATTCTTATGGATTCATAAAAACACTCTTTTTATCCGTAAATGTTAGAGAAAATAAACACAACTGTGAAATTTATTACAATTATGGACTCTTCACTCTTTTACCATGTTTGGTACAAACAATTTTAAATAGAATCACAAACTTTTATTATAAATGTTAGCCATAAAATTTTTACAATGTTTGATGCTAAATTAATGAAACAAACAAAAGTCTGTATTGTTGAGACCATTTGAAACAAACCCAGTGGCTAGTCGTTGATGGATATTATCTGTGGATTATAGGACTTAAAAGAGAACAAAGGTACAGGTTTGCCATTTCTATCGTTACTGATAAATGATTGTAGTGTAAATTTAATTCAGACAAAATAAAATATTATGCTTGAGAAAACTCAAGAATTGATGTAAAAATGAATGTAATAGAAATAAACTAATTATTTATAATTATTACCTAATTAGGATGCTCTCCACATTACTGAGAACCATCATAATTTCTTCTCGTGAGGCCAAATCTTCATTTGAAGAACTAGATGGAATATCTCCTCCTGGACGACCTGAATATGTGCGCTTTTTCCATTGACCATAGAACAACCGAGCTGACACATTATTTTCTCTTCCTAGTTCAATATTATCCGCATAATGCACAAGTGTGTAACCATTGCCCTAAAAAATTGGAAACTTGAATGATCGGAAAAACCATGTGTTATTACTATGCACTATGGTTTCTTCTATAATATTATAGAAATAAAAAAAAAAACTTATACAGAAAAATGTTTAATCTACATTTGGGTTGCTTTAAAGACAAAACACTCACAGTTAGGATAACATCAGGAATATTTAGAAGTGGCCCACGACCTTCAGGACGAACTGTGTATTTAACATAACCTCCATATGATTTTAAATGGTGCCCCAAGTAGTTCTCAGGCAATGCAAAGTACAAGTACTCATTGTCAGGCAGCCTTTCATAACCGGATTGATGATATATCTGAAAAATTATCATTGTTTACAGTAAAAAATTAATATAAAGAGAGAAATGAAATACAACAGTAGACGGGAGGATATAGTTAAGAATCAAATGTTTTGATTAAAAAAAAATAAATAAATCTCTAAAGTTTCTATTGCTTCTCACCTGAAAACCAGTTCGTGAAACAGACCTAACAGGTGAAGTACGGAAAGGTGTAGAAGGTCGCACATTCACTTGGCCATCAGTGTCCAGATTAACAGTCACCAACCGATATTCAGTGATTGGAGGTGGCAACTGTAAGAAACAATCAGAAAATAATAAAATTATAAGGATATTTATGAAGGATGAGAAAATTTTTAATGTAGGGCATCCATGTTCTTACTTGGTATGTGAAGAGATCAGCACTCTTGCATTCAGTGGTGATGCCAAAACAGAAGCAAGGTATACAGTCACGTTCAGTAGCAGCCAAATCATTGAAATAGCCTCGCTGACATGGAGAGCTAGGTCTTTTAACCACCAAAATAGTATCAGGAACTGCAAATTCAGAACCCCTAGTGTTGATGGCTTCACAACTGCAATAGATTCCATCCATGAACTTCATAAAAACACATCAAATATCTTGTTACCACAACAAATTTATTCTAGGGATGCACTGTTTCTGAGCAGAATTTGATTCTGATACTTTGTTTCCTTTTCAAACTGACCTGTATGCACCCTGGTCTTGAGGTAGGATATCAGGACATGTGAGCTTTCCTTCCCCTCCAACACTTTCCATTCTGCATTTAGCTGGAACATGGCCCCAGTTAAGACGCCAAACCACTTCTGGAGTTGGGACTCCAAGGGCCTTGCAAGTTATTGTGAACACTGACCCTTGATCCAACACGACCATAGGAGGTGGTGGACTCTGAATGTGAACTGAAGCTGTAAAAATCAAACATTTTATAATTTATGTAATTTTAAATTATTCTGAAATACTGTATTCACGCAAATATAAGATGAGGTTTTATTCTATCTCAGTTGAAAAATGCAAGGTCATTTTATATTTATAGATTTTCTAGTCAGGGTTTACATTTTTATGTTGCCAATCAATGTCATGAAACTTGTAAACATTAACGTAACAAGAAACAGCAAAGACTAAAAATATTGTGTGAATCTTCAGTACATAATTGTATTTGTGATCGTATTTTTGTCATCCACCATGGTTCGATGTGGAGGAGCGAATCTGTATTTCAAACTGTTAAGAAACGGAGGACATCAACAAGCACGAGAGAGAGAAAATCTGGTGACAAAAGGGAATGTTAGTAGATGGGCCCTGATAAAAGACTAAGAACAATGCAAATTCAATGTGCAAAACTTTCAGTCAGATCTAAAAAGTCAGAAGATGTCAAAGCATGGAAGGAGGACCATAAAAAAAGAAACAGTAATACATTTAAAGACAGTTGAGGGTAGTGACAAAAACTATTATTATGATGATTTTAAGAAATAAGAAAATGATAGTTCAGCAATAAGTCTTGACATTCTCAGCAACTAGGCAATTTTCTAGTTAATACGACAATTTGCAATTTTATTTTGACTTAATAGTAAGAATTAGTTAAAAATTTTAAAAATTCTCAGAAGGCCTCTTCAAAATCAGGAGGTAGTCTTATATTCAGAGTTCCTTATATTCAGGTAAATACGGTATTACAAAAATATAAGTAATTTTTAACGTAAAGTATTAACTACGTGAACATATAAGCAAAATGAAAAAAACAACATGCATCTGGATAGTTGCTGATTTTAAAAGACATTTTCTTTCTTCAAAATAGTATTTTGTGACAAGTGAGTGGGATAAATGTTTATGAAAATATCATTCTTATTAACATCTTATTAAGGTATATTTTCATACATCAATATCCACAGGAATGTATCCTATTTAACCCCAAATAAAAAATGCTTAAATTTCTTCTGCTCTGAAAATTCATCCTCCTATATTATTCCAAAATTATCCTTGTTTCATTTTGCAATATTATCCCAGAAAGTGCATGGTAAAAGCAAAAGTTCTCTGAAAAATAATCTTTTTTGACAATCCTGTACACTTTTCAAGCAAGATCAAATACGAGATTTTTCCACATTCTCAATAAGATAAAGAATAAGAAATACTTATGTAAATATTTTTGAAACAAGAACACACAGAAAATCACTCTGTTAACAACATTAAATAAATCATATTTTAGAAATAAATGTGATCAAGTAGTGTTACAGTACAGTCACACATATTTTATTTTGTATCGAGGCAAAAATGTAATCAAAGTTATATGCCACTATTACTTATGCAATTGTTAAAGATTTCTCAGACATCTGTTTTATGTTTGCACAGGTTCTGTTAAAAATGTTATTAAAAAATCATCAAAATAAAATTGTAGAATATTACTTACAACAACCATATTCATCACTTCCATCTTGGCAGTCATTTTGTTGATCACAGTGGAAAGCTCGTGGAATACACTGATTACCACGGCGACATTGAAATTCATTATAACGACATGGAGAACCAGGAGGATTGGTGGCACAGTTTTCTTCATCAGAACGATCACCACAATCATCATCTCCATCACAGCGCCAAGTTTTCAATACACACTTCTTATTAGAGCACCGGAATTCATTGGGTTCACAACCACCAGCACCTATAGATTATGGATTCATTCAGAAAAATCACATTCCAAGAGAGTAATTTTATCACGAATTTGTTGTGATAAAATTTAAATTTCACTACAATTTAAGTACTCACTGCATCGCATCTCATCAGAACCATCACTGCAATCGAAATTCCCATCACACACAAGGGTCTTGCTAATACATTCTCCATTTGAACAGGTAGCTTCATGAATTGCACATGCTTCAGGAGGTCGAGGTTGAGGCACCGGGACTAAAAAATACACAAGAGAAAAAATACTTGAGACTTTTGCAATATTAGTCAACGTGAACACTTGAAAATATTTTGCCTTATATACGCTAATTTCTTTCAAATATTCTTAAATTAGAAAAGAACTATGTTACTTACCAAAAAATAAATCCAGGATTGCATTAACGCAAATAAATTTGAATATAATTGTCTCATTTGATAAGCCACAGTATTCCAAATATTAAAAAGGACAATTTCCATAAATTACTATTCTGAAATCCTACCTGGGCCATAGTAGTCGTATTCAGTGTATGGGAGTACACCATATTTAAGAAGGGAAGGAGATCCTGAATGGGAATAGGATGTATTTTGAGATGGGGTGATAATAATCCTTCCTGCTGCATGCAAAGCAATTATTAAGTTAGATTTAATACGTTTTATACAATTGTATACTGTCTAATTGTTTTATTTCTCTTAAAAAACAGGTTCCTTTAAATTTTTTAGACAGCATAAATTTTTCTAGTTAACTTATTTCATAACAAGTAAAAATTAATATTAAGTCTACATTTTTACACTCTTCAACGACGTTTTGCGAGCTTCTGAACCCCCATCTTCTTCAGAAACTAGACTCTAATTCCCATGAATTCGAGTGTCAGAAGACAGGGGTGCAGAAGCTCTCGAAACATTGTAGAAGACTGAAAAAAAAAATTAAGATTAATTTTTGCTCGTTATGAAATATATTAGAATAATTTCTTCTGTCTACTATTTTTAAAGGGACCTGTTTCTTAAGAGATTTAATAAGAATGGGTAGATGATTTCATGTGGTGTACAAAGCAACCGAATTCTGTTTATGCAAGTTTTCTGTTTACTCTACTCTTTACTTGAAATTTAAAAAATATGAAATAGAAATTTTTGATGATCTTAATTATTTTTGTTAGCATTCACAAAGTTCACTGGAATTCCTCTTAAACTCAATGAGATATTTAATACAAATAACATTTTTTTTATTTAAAAGAGAAAGTCCATGGCTCTTCTACAAAAAACATCAGAGAATGAAAATGGTGATGTATAGTAAAATTATAGCACAGGTAACAAATTTTACCATACATGTACTTAGATAATAGATAAGTTCAAGAAAATGAAAATTTTAGATGAAACTAATGAAGTATAATAAAATGAATGTCTGCATCAAAAGTCATTTATAAACACAATGCAAAAACAAAAATTAGACTACACAATATACTATTATTTAATGCAAATTATTACTTTGTTTAAGAATGATGCATCAATATTACTAATTTCCAATGCACACAGATATTAAATGAAAATTAGGCAGCCTCCAACATTGAGAGAGGTGTCTTATTGTTTCATTAGATTCCCAGGAACTAAGGGAAAATATTGAAACAAAGACATAGTTTTGATTTTGACTGAAAATGTAAGTATTAGATTGTGTTATTCCACCTCTGCTCTTACTGTGCAAACTGATTAAATTCTCTTACACAGTGCATCACAGCTTAAGAGACAGCAGATGTCACCAGACAGCAAGGCACCAAATATGAGACTGCTATTAAATAATTGCTATTCATATGTTGCCTTTTTTATCTTCTTAATATGTATAGAACTGTTGTTCTGTATGTATACTTGGCGGGTGGGGGGGGGGGGGGCGTACTTGAGCAAGGTGCATGTTACTTTTTGGAAATCCTTTTTTGTGGTTTTGTTCAGAGTATTTTTGCTACAGCAAACTACTAATTTTGAAAAAATTGAATTTGCTATTTTCAATAGAAATATTAATAGGAATTTTTTGCTAGTAGAAACATTCCCTGAGGCAGAGAAAATAAATTTTAAGAAGATTCAAAATTTTAAATGAAAGAAACTATTACTGTTCAAGAATAATTGAAAATCTCTCTTTAAAATGTTTGTACTTACATGGTTCAACTGTCAGATGCACTGACACTTGCCTTCCAGGTGTATTAGATGGCACACCTAGCGCTTCACAAATATATGTGCCTGAATGATCCAGCTGTAAAAAAATAAAATAAATTATAATAATGAAAGAAAGCATGAAAAGAAATACCCATATCATTGTTTGTCTGCCCAGTGAAGGACAGAGGCAATTAAGAATGCATTAATATAATTATTTGCAGTGGTTGCAGCCTGCAAGACAAAGCAGAAATGTACTCTCTGTTGCATACCAATGAATATGCTGGCAACTACTCATAACTATTTTATTTGTGTCCTATAACGGGCTTAGCCTGATGAATGGATGGATGTACAAATAAAAATGACATAAAATAAAATAAAAATATATTTGAGAGCATCCATCATTTATGGGTGATCCTTAGAGCTCGGACGTTTGGCAAAATGCCTATTTGTTATTATTACTCTTTTATGGTTTTTAACATTAGGAATCACTTAATTGTATTTCTAGGGTTATTTTAGTAGATTTCTTTGTTGTTGTTGCCTGTTTTAGCTTCTGATGCCTATTTTTGCCTTTTTCTGTCTTTCATGTCATTCTTTTGCATTATTTTCTTCTGGCACTGATCTCGATCAAGCTATGCAAGCCTGGACAACCAGAAGGCTTTCTTTTGTATTTTCTTATTATTTCTTGCTTTCTTCTTTCTTTGATAACTGTTAAAACTGCCTTTCCTTTTCCTTTCTTCAGGCAACTCTTAAAACTTTTAAAGTTGATGTCTGAATTCTTCTATTTACTATTAAAATATTTTTATTTTCTCTATGGCTATTTTAAAGTTCTCTGATCCAGATCCTTTGTGCCTTTGATTTTTTTCATTTAATATTATTTTTTGCTGACCTAACACATTAAACAGGCTTCAAAAATTGCAGAGTGAAACCAACTTGAGAAAATATCTATAACTATTGGAATAATTGTATTTACCACCTTAGTGTCATGTGTTATACTTATAAGAAATAGAAAATAAAGATTAAATTATATAGATATAAATGGGCAAATTGTATATACGACATAACGTGAAGCTTTCAATGTGTCCACTAAATAACGTGCACTGGTGCCAAGAGCGCTCGTGCGCCATTTTGCAAAGAATAGTGTTAATCCACAATGCATGTTAAGTGACTCATATGAGCAGGAATCGATGTGAGTCAATGCAGCTGAAGTCATCAGCTTTCCGTGATGTGTGTCATTGCAACACTCTTGTGACACAGGCCTTAAAAGATATATTGAAACTCAAGGGAATTAACAATTTATAATGACATTAAAGGACTGGCTACATTGAAGTGCAAATATCAGTGCCATCTTTTCCACTGGACATGCCTATGCCTGGCCCACATTTCTTCTAAGTAACAAGTGATGCACTTCAGCTTCCTTCACGATCACGTGGTTTACCAATGCAAATAAGTTTTCTTATCTCGGGAGAGAAAATGTCTAGTTTTCAAAAGTTGTTAACTTGGCTTATTTTGAAGCTTTTATCCTTCATTCAATTATTTTTAGTTAAATGATGGAAAAGATTCTGGAGCTCAAGAAAATGTATGCAGATGGTACATCTCCCCCAAACATCACATACAGTTTTCACTGTCCTTTGACAATATAAATAAAATCAAAGAAATCTAAAGTAATGTTGGTAGGAGTTCCTGCAAGTAGGTCCAAGAGTACAGCACAACAATTCAAAACTATTGAGTATTTGATTAGCTCACAATATTCAATTTTAGTTCACTTATACATTTTTCAGAGGACTGAAGGGAAAAATGTGTGAGAAAAATGCATCTTTCAGTCCCCTGCAAAACATGTAAGTGAAGTTTTATAGTATCGAGAATTAGGTATGGAATTTAACACCACAATTCAAACAGTTAAATTTGCATAGTATCAACAAATGCCTAGGATTTTACCTGAATTTCTGGCATCTCCAAACGACCATTGAAATCTCTTGAACCAGGAGGCAGAGGCAAACCATTGCCTCGCACCCAATGAACACGAGCACGGCGTGGCCCTTCATCTCTGCATTGGAATACCACCTCCCTTCCTATAAATAAATATAATTAGCGTCTTTCATAAAATGAAAACAAATACAGATAAACAAGGATTTGACAACCACAAAATTCTCATGATCCCAAAAAATAACATAATGAATTTGGAGAATACATTTTCATTGAAATAAGTATATGAATACTTTTAGTTGAAATTTAAGAGCAAATACAAAGCAAAGTAACACCATACAAAATAAATGTTAATATAACTTATCTTTTGCATTATATCTGGTGCTGATTAAAAGCTGTTAAAAAATCCATGTACACAAGTCATGTAAATTAAAATGTTTCATTTTTATCACATCATTACTGGTTGGAATATGTTCTTTATGGTTCAGTAACTTTTGAAATGGAATCAATGTGTAGAGATGATTTGGGTTTTAAACAAATGAATTAAAATTTTAATTTAAAATAGGTAAATGCCAGTCTGTGTAAGGGCAGAAAATAGATTTTAACATTTGATTTTCATACAATGTGTCATGTACCAACTGCACATTAAATTATACATTTTAAAAGTGTGTATACTTTATCTTTTATCTATACTTGTACCTATCAAAAAGTCACTTTAAATTGAAATGAATCATCAATGATAATAAATTTCTTTTAATGATAATTTCATTCTTTATACTCTAAGGTTTTAAAAGTCAGATCAAGTAAGGCAGCTTTGTAACTGACTGGTGATTTTGATGCTCTTTTGTCAGGCTGGTTATTTATTTAGGATTACACATGTATATCTTTTTCAATTCAATGGTATTATTGTGATAATCATTTAACTGAATAAAGGTAAGCAGGGAGAGCTGTAAATGTTAATGAATCCTTTTCTTTAGTTAGCAACAGATTTTTACCTGAAGAGTGTAAGCAAGCAGTTAGGATACCTTCAAGAAACTCTGATGAGGTGTTTCAAGACAAAAGCAGGTATCTTATTTTTCTTCAAGATCAATTTTCAGATTTTAATGGTTCCTTCATTTTTCAATTTTTATTTAGTAACTTCTCATTAAAACAAATATATATAGAAATAATAAATTTGTGAATAATGTTTGGGGGTATTTTGTGCAACAGTTATGTGATGGAGAAAAACATTTGAAGCTAGAAAAAGATTTGTAAAAGGAATTGGTGAGGGGGGACACATTTTTTTCTATTCTATGTTAGCCATAAAATATTAAATATAATTTTTTATTATTTTTTTCAATTTATTTTTTTTAATTTGGATCATTTTGGTATTGTCAAGACATGCAACTTCATCTGGGAATTTCAGCCAGTAAGCAGGACATCTTTAAATAAGGAACAAGAGGGCTTCCATGTTGGCCTCGTTTTCAACATTGGTTTTTATCTCTGAAGGAAAAAAGCTGTCTAAAGGCAGTGCCAAAATGTTGTGACATCATAATGCTGTCATATGATGGCTCAGTATGCTGCTCACTCACTAATTTTGTCACTAGTGTCTGAAGGTTTCAATTGGCAATATTTTAAAGACAAGAAGAACACGTGATAAAAGATTAAATAAATTTAGATATATCTGTGGCACGATACACAGACATCTAAAAAATAAAACAAGGATAAAAACAAGAATAAAATTTTTCAACACAGTAGCTGTGTCAATGTTAATGTATGGAGATGAAGCAAGAGTGATATCGAAAAAAGATAACTCTAAAATCCAAGCAGCAAAAATGAAATTTTTGAGAAGCACTCTAGGTTATAACATCTTAGATAAATAGATAAATATGAAGATAATAAATAAACTGGGGGCCGAACTTGCTGGAGAAACAGGAAAGAAATCAGAAAAGATGGTATGAACATTTTATATGAATACCCGATAGCAGACTACCAGCACTCACAGTGGACTACAGATGCAGAGGAAGAAGAGATGTAGGAAGGCCCAGAAGGAAGTGGACACCAGAATAGGTTCTTGAACCTAACCCTTGAAGTGCCGAAGGAGAAGAAGAATATGTGCCAGATATTTGATTATTTTGGTGTGTTTGAGATTACATAACATATCATAACAAGATATTAAATTGCAATTTTGCATAGTAATGTGGGATATATATCCGTAAATAGTTCAGTCTCTAGTGCAAAAGTACGCCAGCATATCACAGTACTTTAAAGGTTAAGATATTCACAACCTCCTCTTTTTTTTTAATAAGAAAACTTTAATGAATAAGACATTAAAAATAGTAAATGGGTGCACATAAACGTAGGCCAAAATGAAGTTTCTCATTGCATAGGCAGATTTCACCATTAAAGTAACTTGAGGAAAGTTTTACCTCCATAATAACTCTTTGTGGTAAGAATTCCCTATATAAATACTGTACAAAAGGTTAAAAACACAAAAGTACGGAGGCACGATGAAAAGTTCTTGGTCTTGCTCGGAATGGGGCCAACAATTAACTTTTGTTTGTCATGATTATACAATAACATTTATCAAGTGTCAACTGTTCAAATTATTACTTTTGTTTGTATTGCTGTAGAAAATTGTCGTGAAGTCTAAGTTTCATGCAAATGGAGAAATTGGAATATTGTGCCATTGTAAAATTCTTTGTTTTGGTCAGTTTATTGCCAACACAAATTCATCCAATGTTGAGGGCTCATAAGGAGTTTGGTATTTTATTTTCGACATTCATGAAATGGACCGCTGAATTTAAACGCAGTCATACTTCTCTAGAAGATATTCCAAGTGAAGGACATCCCAAAACTGCAACCACAGGAAAACACTGAAAAAGTGCACAATGTTGTATTGGAAGACTGGTGGTGCATGAAATAATTGACACTATAGGTATCTCAGAAGAATATGTTTAACAGATTTCACATGAAGAATTGATGATGAGAAAGTTTTGTGCAAGATAGATGCCACTTTTATTGGCTGCTGACCAAAAGCAAATGCAAAAATGACTTTTACAGCAATGTTTGTACCACTTCAAAAAACCCAACTGATTTTGTTCATCAATTTGTAACAGTGGAAGAGATGAGGGTTCACACCAAAAATGAAACTGAAATTAACGCTCTGGGTGGAAGCCAGTGGCCATGTATCAAAGAAGACAAAGACCATTTCATCTGTTGGAAAGATTCTGGCAAGTGTTTTCTGGGATGTCAAAGGTATCATTTTCATTGATTATCTTGCAATGGGTAAAACCATAATATCCCCTGTTAAACACTTAATTAATAGGGAATATTATGCATGTCTTCTGGAACAACCAGATGAGAAATAAGTCATGAGAAGAGGCCTGGATTGAAAAAAATGTCCTTTTTCATCAGGACCTGCTCACAAAATTGCTTTGGCCATGGGAAAACTGAGGGATTTGAACTACGAATTATTGGAACCTCCTCCCTCTTCATCAAATTGGGCACCCTCTAATTTCCACCTATTCCCACATCTAAAAAAATGACTGTCTGGAGAATGTTTTGCACCCAATGAAAAAGCCATGGCAGCTTTAAATGGATATTTTGCAGACCTTCCAGATTCACACTTCAAGGAAGGAATCTATTTGCTGGAAAAACATTGGACAAAGTGTGTTGACCTTGAAGGGTCTATATACAAAAATAAGTGCAATTTGAAACTAAAAAAGTATTTTTTTCACTGTGAAGCAAAGATCTTTTCACCCTGCCCTCGTAAAGCACACATTTTGTGAATCAGCACATAGGGACACAAAAAATTCATTAGAAATAAACCAAGTGCAACAGTCCAAGAAGACAATGAAGGCTTTCTTGACCATTTGTTACTGAAAGCAGGTGTTTTTAGGACACATGCTCCAACATGCGTCAGAACTCAAAAGTGTCCAAACTTACCTTCGTGAACTGGAAGTCCATAGAAAGAGCCAAAACATGAACAAATGGGTTTGTTAGTCACATATTTAAATAGAATTTCAACTTTTTTTTTATATGGAAAATGGAGTCAAGTGAGAAGGTAAAAATGAAATTGGAATTGCTGTAGTGACATTTTTTCTTTAATTCAAACAACATTCATTTTTCTGTTCTTAAAATATTTTGAACTATTTTAATATGTACAAGAAATCAAATACAGTAAAACCCCTCTTTTACACTTTTCAAGGGTCTGTGAAAAAATGGGGTAAATCATGGGGAAGTGTAAATGTGGGAAATTACTTTTGCTTATATAACAAAATAAAGATCGTAAATTCTGTATGTTTATTATTAATATTAATTTTTAATGAAACAACACTGGGCTTTCCAGCCCTTGCAGTTCAAAATACACATTCTGTTTTCTATTTTTTGCTAGAATACTAACTCAGTTACTGAGAGAAATTTATGATCAAATGAGCATTACAATTGTTTTAAAAAACTGTACACAAAAAATGAACATGTTATTGTATAATAATACATTAACGCATTACTGGTAAAATACATTACTGGTATTATATAACACATTCCAAAAACATATGCAATGAGGAACATAATCATTTTCCTATATTTTTCAAAATAGTATTAAAGAGATAACACCTAGCTCAGAACAATATTGAATAATTCTGATTTTCCCTTTTCACAAACAGAAAAGTATTTGCAGGGCTTGGTGGGAACAAATAAATAAAATCATTAGGGAGATGTAAAAGACAGGAAATATTGATTTTTAAAGTGTAAAAGTTGGCACAATTTTACATTGTAAATGGAGGGAAATTGAAGCAACTGGTAAAAAGTCAGTGCAAATGGCAGGAAAACGTAAATTCCAGGAATGTAAAAGCAGGGGTTTTCTTTAATATGAAAAAGAGACAAAATGGCTAATACAGTTTTATTTCTTTAAAAATAAATTAATGTTTCTATGGTTTAAAACAAAGTAAGAGTCTACTTCCTAATATAACATAACATCATTCAAAATATCATATAAAACAGTCGGTAAAACTCTACTAAAGAATCCTTTTTCCTAGATTTCATGATTTATCATAGAAAGATTTTCTAAGTATTTTGTGTACCAGATTTTGTACAGAATTTCAAATGTATAAAATCTGCATTGCAAACAATAAGGGTAAGGGACAAAAAAGTAGGAAGAAAGGATAAAGAATCATATTTTTAAAATATGAATGTTTACTATTTTTTTATTTAGAGAAGTAAAATTGTATTATCCTATAATATTTAAATTGGAGGAGCAAAGGTCTCTGTGAACACTGAAAAATTAAAAATTTTATTACTCACATTTTACTACAGTAACAATTTAATGATTGCAATTTAAACTATCTTGAATGAAAAAATACATTTTCATAAAATATATTTTTCCTTAATTTCAGAATGAATTTTTTCCTATTTTGAGAATAACAATTTATTTGATAAAGAAGATTTGCTTGCCTATAGGAAATTTAATATATTAAAATTTAATTTAATTTGTTTTATTTTCAGAAAGTTCACATTCCTTTGCACATTTCAAGTAATTTATAAACAATTATTACAATGACCAAATCAGCTCCAAATTAGTATACTAATTTGGCACTGTCATTCCATTACAATTCGGAACACTTCAAAATTGATTTGAAACCTTTACAATCATTTCTTCAAGAAAACTTTTAATAAAAAACATTGGTTGAAAGTGATGCTTTGAAAATGTTGTAGAATAATAAAATTGAATAACTGCAAGTTTTAACAAAAGAAAGAATTACTATTCTCTTAATATTTACACAAGGTTGAAATAATAACAATGACAATAACTTCATTTAAGAATTACAACTTAATTTAATTTTCACAACATCAGGTCATTTTTGAAATGTTCCAAATAAAATTAATTAATACTACATTAAACTGAACACATTTATGTTAGTTTAAAATTCACAAATGTAAACATGCCTAAAAATTCATTACATCTTACCTTCTTTTATAATTTGTTCATCTGGGTAAGTTTTCAGGTTCAGTCCATCTCTTGAATCTAAAAACATAACAATGTCTCGTTAACAAAAACAACAGATGATACACGAGACTGACGTATATTCCTGGAAATATGACAGTGTGTATTGCCAATCAATTATGATCTATCTTGGGATTTCAACATTAAACAGGGCCATACTTCTTCAACAGCAGAATGAGAATATAGGGTACAACATTAGACAAACACTTGCATAAAATTCCTACACAGGATTGTGAACGTTATTTTCTTCATCTTCTTTTTTATTCCAATACACCAATGATGATACAGTAGGAAAAGGAACCATTACACCTGTTTGCATTATTCCTTTGGAGTACAGATACCCAAATTTTCAAGCCAGAAAGGGCTTTTAATTTTCAATTCTGATGAAGAAATTATGATAGTAATTAAGAAAGAAGGAATCTGAGTTCAATGATAGTGAAAAATGTAAGATTCTGTGATAAATAATGATCAAAAAGCAGTTCAATATATTGTCATTTTGAAACAATACAATCATTTCAATAAGCATTAAAGGTGGATGCTCATATGTGTGCAATTTATCTCAAAGAACCTGCAGTACATTAGTTGATAATTATTTACACATAATGATCTCTTGTTATTGTCACTTCATACAAGATTAATGTTATAACACTTTGCTTTAATACGTGAAGCTTCACAAGTAATATTAATCTACTTCTGAAATGACGCATCTCTCCTATATTTTTGTCAAATATACTATTAACTGTACTTGGACTCAAGTATCCCCAGCTTCATGATACATGTAGTTATAAATTTTTTTTTTTTTTATTAAATTATATTTCATAATAGTCTTTGATGGTTTCTCAACAAAATGTGTTATTTGTTAAGATACCTTTAAATTTAGTCTTTACAATACATTTTTCTTCTAATTAAGTTCCAGTAGAGCATCAATAATGAGCATAAAAAATTTGGACTGTTGATAATCTGGATTCAATTCTTGTGCAAAACTCACATGAAATGAATTCTGTACATGAGTACATAATTGTTTAAAAGCATTGGCATAATTTTAATAAAACTACTTTTTGCAGAATAGTTATTTACATAATAAGTCCTCTAAACTAGTCTTTAAGGATGAGGCTGGAAGGTTAACTGCAAGGTGGAGCTGAGTAGTTAACTTTCCACCCGACGGGAGAAACTAGGACAATGGGGACAAAGGAGCAAAAGGGCAAGTCAGTCAATGGGGACAATGGACAAAATGGGACAATGTGATGAGGGGGAAACTGGGACAAGAGGGACCAATGGGACTATACGGGACAAAAAGAAAAATATAGGGAAAAATTGACAAAATGAGACTAAGTGACAAATTGGAACAAACGGACAAAATGGGACAGAGACAAAATGAGACATGGGAACAAAATGGGAAAATGGGGGCAAAATCAGAAAGGGAGCCATAGGGACAAATGGATAAGGGAGATAAATGGACAAGATGGGCAAAAGAGACAAGGGAACGAAAATTTCAGAATCAATTTCTTGTAATACTAAAGAAGAGAAATGTCACGACTTTCAATGGCATTACATTCAGTGGTTAACTCAAAAATAGTAACTTTAATATATCTATACCAAACCAATTGTAAAAGTAAATTTTGTTTACATTTATTCCCAAAAATCCTATTTTGTGGCAATGACATGTTTATCCAAAGATATATGAGCACTGGTAAAATCTAAACCTGAAAGTTTATTAAAATATTTTTAATGAACACTTGAGCATTTAATAGCCATTGCTTAAAGTGTGCTCTTAATGTGTTGTTTAGACGATTGGTTGCTAAGGAGCTAAGTGTGTGTTTATGATCATAAATAACAAAAAATTGTCAAAAACAGACATAAAATAAGCTGTAAATAAGAAAACTCAATTTTATAATATGTTTACAGTTTAAGTAAAAACTATTGTTGTCAAAAATACAAACCTACATGTAAAGTGGATCAAGAAGTAATTTTCCAAGACCCCCAGGTTGGACCTTAGCTTTCCGCTCATTAATGACTTTTCATGTGTCTAATTAAATTCAATTTTCTGGAGAATTTCTGAGAACAATGGGCACGTGAAACAGCTTACTATATTAATGATTTTATTCATCCATGTCATTTCTGTAACTATGAGAGTGAATTATAAATATTTTTTGCATTTTTTTATGTTGAAGATATCCATCAATTCTTTTATCAGCTCACTTCAAAAATCTGGTCAATGATGGATCTTGTGAAGTTTTTTCCTCCGTCTTCTTTGTTTAGGCAAGAAGTAACTGTTTCATCATTCAAAACTTCTATAATTACAACTTTTCCTTACCCTAAGAGATAATTTCATTTTTCAATGCTTTTCAGATATTTACCAAATAATCTGAAACCATCACCATGTGTACTTTGTGGAAAATTCAGTGTTCTTTTGCACCCAAATCTGCTAATAAACACATTGCAAGCCAAACACATTGCCATTTTAGTATATGTCACAGCAACATAATAAAAGTTGAATTAATTCTTCAAAAAAAGAACATCATCTGCATCCCCCAAATAAAGGACTGCAGAAAATATTCAAAATATATACAACCTTGCCACATCTCAAAAACTGAAAATATTTTAACATTAACTGGCAGAAAATAATAATATATTTTTAAATGAAGAGTTAGTTCTTGAGTACATAAAATTTTCTTTCAATTCTATTGTAATTTATACTGGGGTTCTCTGTTGACGTTGGTGATCTCTGGGTGCCATATAGGTATATGATGATATCATGTACCTTTCAAGACATTTGATCAAATCTCTAAATTGCCATAAAGGGTTTATTTCCAACATGAAAGGCAAAAGAAGTGTTTTGGATGTGCATTTATAAATATATTTGAATCTTGCTTAGGATTCTAAGTACTTAGAAAACTGGCTTCCAACCATGGCTAATACTTAAAATCTTCTATTGTGTTATTCATGCTTAGATCATTCAACTGGAGTTTTGATGAATGAGACAAACTATGTTGGATTTGTGCATTAATTATCTGTTCTATTGATGAAGCAAACCTCTTCAGAGCTTCAAAATTCAAATTGCATATTATGAAGAATATGGTCTTCTTGTATACCAGCAGTGATTATGCGTAAATATTTCTCGTTAACATTTTCTCATTAACTTTTTCTTCCTATTTTTCTTTTTTTCTTAAATGACACTAATGTACACCACGGATAAACATAAAACAAGTGGACTCTGGCAACTTAAAAAATGGAATTTGAAATGGAATTATTTTATTTTATTTATTAGAGAAAACATAAAATAACTTATAACCAGGGACAAAATTTTCATTATCTAAAAATACTTTACTAATGAGATTGTTATAGAATGACATCAAAAGTTAAGAAAAATAATCCAAAAAATGGTGTGGAAAAAATATTTTAAATGACTTAAAATACAATAGTAATTAATTCACTCATTCAAACTGACAACACAAAATGCAACATTCCCATTTCAAAGACTGCTTATTAATCATTATCCTTCTAAACCCATATGAAAACTACAAAAAAGATGCATTTCCTACTGCTTTTTGAGACTAATTAGTCGAGCATAAATAAAAATGTATTTTTGGAAACAAAATGAATGACCAATGCCACTTAATCGTGATGCAATCATATCACATTTAAGTTAAAAACATGAGAAGTACATGTTTGAAAAGAAAACTAATAAGAGAAAGAAAACATTTAAAAAAACAAATTTTCAAAAATTATGATATGAAGTTGAAATAATTTTCAAAACTGCTCTAGCAAAAATACAATTTGAAAATTCAAGATTCGTGATCAAAATCCAGGTATATCTTGGTGTATCAATTGAATGGTGAAACATGATAATTACATCTGGTCCCTGCTTTTCAGAAAATAAAAAAGTTAAAAATTGATATTAGTGTAAGTTTAGGACAAATATATAATATTTAAATTTTAAAAGCAAAATATTTATTAAAGTGTTTAAAAAGCCACATTTTTTAAATATAATATAATATTATATATTATATTACAGCTAAAGTCCGAAATATGTCTAATTCATGAATTAGCATATTAATTCGCACATTTTACAGACAGTTTGCAGAAAGATGTGTGATTGGCAATGAACATATTTTTTCAGATATGATTTGCCTAACATTAGCATTCGTCTCAGGACACAAACTAAATTAAGGTGAGGCATCACGGTGTTCAAGAGAAGTATTTTGTTATAAGAATCCTTTGGAAATTTACATTTCACAGATTGAAGATAGTGTTAGCAAAGTTCAAAGGTCAGAACCTTGAAAAGAAATATGTAGCAAAGTGTCAAGTGAAGTACAGAGTGCGATTAGATTAGTGGTTTCATGTAAAATGAAATGAATGACTGACATGAAGGAATCAAAAACTATACACCTTGTCCCTTTTCTAGCTTGAAAAACTTCCCAAAAATTTATAACACAGTAATGCTATTCCTCTCTATCATAAAAAATGGATTTGAATGCCACCTTGAGCATGGACGTAGCTTTCTGAGTGTTGGGACTTTTCTACCCCCCCCTTTCTCATCCCTTACTCCACCCTGATTAGATGTTGGTAGGGTGATTTGGTCTGCCTATACAGGGAAGTAAAGCAATGTCAACAGGTCTGCAGACAGTGACACACATACTATCTGCCTGTCAGTTTTTCCACCAAACTCTTTTAACTTCCAAGCATCGCTACAGGTTTGTGGGTCACAGGGGCTGTGTACGCACAAAGTCACAATGAATCTATGGACTTCAGTAATATTACGGATTGGAAGGATGATGCATGTGCTTCAGAGTGCAAAGAGCAGAGATAAAATTGAGAGGGGGAGGGGCAGCGAATCATAATGGCTATCGATATTAAGCATGACGATGATGATAGTGTTAACATTAACTGGCTAATTCCCAAATTAGCCAGATTCGGACATTAGCCATAATATAGATTCAAGTTTCAGCTTCTGATGAAATCATAAGTTCTAAAATTGAAGTTACTGAAAATGCTGATAAGACTGAATGAAGAAAATTGAAGAAGATTGCTATGAAGAAAAATTACAACACTTTATATGGATAAGGAATTATAATTTAAAAAAAATATTTTTTATGAATTCATCAAAAGCTTTCTAATTATTAAATCTGTTGTTATATTGGTTTTAAATGGTTAATGTTTAGTTATATATTTATGTTGTTGCCAGCCGTTTCCCCATACATATTAGACATGAAATACCTATTGCAAATGAGCCCCAAAACTATAGAAAATGAATACATACACCATAAAATTATAACAAAATAACTTATAGCTACCATTAATGATAATTTTCACCTTACGTAACCATCAACCATGTGTGTTGGGAAACTTTCTACCATTCTTACGGGATTTCTTTTGACAGTTCAGAGAAATGAGTATTTAAAATTGAACAAGATTGTCCTTGAATTTTGAAAACGGTATGCTAGTTTTCATTATCATTATCCATTCATGTATACAACATTAAAATATCAACTCATCAAATTTCAAAAATGAAAGAAAATGATACAATAGAAAAAATTATCAATCTCATGTTTTCTGAACTAATAAAAGAAGTAGTTATTGTCCAAGTTCATAGCAAGCAAGACAGGTTGGTTCCCCTTGGCACATTACTTTTTAATGTTTGCTAGATTCCTGAGGAATATTATTTTAAATGCAATTCCAGCTTCTAAGTCTGGCATCCAAGAATGAGAACAGGGTTTTGGTTACCAATTGTTAAAAACCAGCAACCACTGCCACAATCAGGTCCTATCTCCAACAAACAAAGGACTTACAACAATCTAGCTCGTCACTGCCATCATGTGGACAATCCACGCGGCGGTTGCAGCGTTTGCTGCTGGGTATGCATGGTCCGTTTTCACAACGGAACTCGTACACGGAGCAAGAACCCCTGCCAGCAGTTCTCCCTCCAATACAATATTACACAGGTCACAAATATTATACAAGATGATTTCACACAATAACAGCCTCACAATAGTAGCATACTTACAATATTTTGAGAATTGGAGTTTAGTTTCATTGATTTATCTGTGCTAGATACTCATCCACCTTGTTCAATCAATTATATAATTTACAACTCATTGAATGAAAACCACAATTAAAAACCCAATGCCAAACAATACAACATAGCAAACACAAATACAACCTAACTTACTAACAATATATTTCTAAAATCCCGACAATCACAAAAGTCACAACTAGGTATCTTCTAATGAAATAGAAACTTAAAGTATTGAAGAAAAATATTTTCTGAAAATCATTCACGTTTATCTAATCAATCATAAATATTTGTGTCAAATAAAAATAATACACAAAAGATTATTTCCATCTTGAACTCTTTTTACTAATGCTAATATAAATTTTTTATTTTAATAGATCAAAAAAGAACTGCTTTACTAACAGAAATGTACATAAGTTTGAAAAATTCATTATTAGGTAAGAAACAAACTGCAATTTGTTGCTTCTGAGGGAAGTAGATCAGAAACAGAATGTTTTGTTTTCTTTCACTGATTTATACAATTTCAAATTAAATTTTTCTTTCCGATGTAATAGTTAAACTATTAAAAACTATTTAATAAATGAAACGCTTTTAAGATGTTTGAAATAAGGAACAATCTTAATTTACAGGAGCATTACAAGTCAATTTACCTACACCTTTCTTTCAACTCAACTCAAACAGACTCAAACAAAGACAAAGAGAGAGAGTCAAATGAAATTGAAAACATTCAATTTTAAGCAACAATATAAAAGTCTATGAAGTTGTACACAAAATTTTACAGTTTACAAATTGTATTTCACTCCTTCCAGAGCAAGTAAACAAAAATTATAAGAATATAATACATACCACAATTTTCTTCATCAGAATAATCCTGGCAGTCAAAGCGTTTATTACACACAAGAGATGAACTTATACATTCGCCACTGCGAGCACATTGGAACTCATTTGATCTGCATGGTGAAGGTAGTGAAGGTATTGAAGTTGTGGGGTCTGTTTAAAGAGGAAAAACAATCAATTAAAATTCTGACAGTTCTAGTTTCACATGGGTAGTTTAATTCTAAATTAAATGCTTAATTAAATGCTTAAATAAAAAATAATTGTTTTGCGATACATTGTATTGGCAATGAATTACATTTTATTAAGTCCCCTCAAGGTAAAACAATTATTTTTATAGATAACAAGTGTTGATTCTGCAAACTTGAATTTTTCTGGAACAATTCTTGCCATTAGACACTTGATAAAAATCTTAGTAATTTGTTTCAATATCAGTTGAAAATCAATTTAGTGCTTAATAGAGTTCAAATACTATCACTTAATTGTGACAGCTAATTAACCCCATCTAATTCATATTTCTCAACATCAATTTTTAAGTGTTCTCTCCTCTATTAAGACTCAATTTCTAAAACAATTTATCCCAAGATGTTGACTTAACACTCAGAAAGATATGAAGAGAAAAGAGAGAAATTTTAACTTTATTAGAATTGAGTGAAAACTGAATGAAATATAAAAAGGAAATTTAATCACTTTACACCATTACAGTTTTACTTTCTTTAAATTTTTTAAATATAAATTTCAATAATATAAAATCATCAATTATGATTTTGATACAACAATGTGACAAAGATTGCGATTGATGATGATGATTATGATGATGGGAAATAAAACTTGTGTTCTGTGTTTTCCTCTTCATTTTCAGAAAATATTGAAAGATGTTTGTATACAACAACAACAACAACAACAACAACAACAACAACAACAACAAAACCCAAGGTCGTGCAACATTTATCCTAAAATCTTTAAAATATCTGAAGGTGTTTCCAAGTTTAAAATTCACAAAAATAAATTTGCACATTATGAAGAGGGGCATGTTTGAAATCTTTGGGATATTGTTAAGATTTACTAGTATTTATAAACAAGTCTGGACTAAGCCAAAGACTGAAAATATTTTCTTTCCTCTTAATTCCATTGAGAAAGTGAAAGTGTGATTAACTGGGTAAGTATTGTGAATATATGCATTCAAATGATGATAATTCCTGTAGAGTCTCCAAGTTCCACTCTTTCCTCAATCAGCTTCAATAAAGATGACCAAGAACTATTGAAGAACATTCAAAAATTTCTTCATCTAGTATATTGGCAAATTTAGCTTTTGCATAAGGTAGTCGTGGTCAGCAGCTTAGAGCTGTTTGTAAGGAAAGAAATGAAAAATACAATAAAAATATGTATTTTTTGTGACATCAGGTACTGTAATTTTTCATCACAATTGCCGTCTTGGGATTTGTTGTATGTGTTTGACGAAATGCGTTGACTACAGACTTGGAGGCTTGAAATTGCAGCAGGTTTTTATGAAACTATCTCGTAAATGAATCATACTTATATCCAAACTTTTATTAAATTCAAATAATATTTTAAATTTTAGCTCATAAAGGGCAAAACATTTGCAGGACAGCCACTTACCACTGTCAAAGACTGTTTCCTCTGACAAAATTTCAGGGAGGAACACATTACTGTGCATTAATCAGTAAGCATATATTAAAGACCGGCCAAGCTTTCTCAAAGCCTTGAGGGCACATCAGTGTACAATGTGAGCAAGTTACCTTTGGAGATAAGCCATGAGTTTAACCGAGAGAGATGGCATCTTATGGCAAAAACAGCAGAAGCTGCAGCGGTGGCAATGGCAGTACTACTGTACTGCTGATGAGATGCTAATCACAGTAACTCGACTTCCTTCCTCTCTTGTTCTCCTCTCTCTACCTTCTCTACAAATGTTTTCTCTCTCCCTCTCCCTGTCTAGGCACTTTTATGAAGAAAGATCTCTTAGATGTACTCCTGTTTATCATTTAAATCACCATTCCCCTATCCTCCAAAGATTAAGAAAATATCTAGACAAGGCACCCAGTATTCTTAAGTGACCCACCTCCCTAGGAATACACTGAAGTTAGTCAGCTTCTGTAAGTTAGAAGTTAGTAATTTTTCCAAAAATGTAAGCATCACCAATGGCTCTCATAACCAACTGATATGTGGTTTTGGGAGGAGAAGAACTTTTTGCTTTATTATGTTATACACTTTGTATGTTTGTATGTTTTACACTTGATACCAAGGTGCTTTGTATATAGGTTCATAGAATGTGTGAACTTCATCTATTCAAATTTAAACTCAAAAACATAAACAAAATGCTGAATTTATTTATTTGTTGTATTTTATAAATAATTTTTGTTTTAAGCGGTTCAGATTTCAAAATCAAGATAACCATATTTTCAATTATGGATGTAGATGTCATATTGTAAGTTTGTTTTAGAGTAAAGTATATGTAACATTGAAAATTATATATTAGGCCACTTTTATGTATATTAATTATTAAGTATAATTAATTATTTTAAATCAATGTAGATTTTAGTTTAAAATAGCTTCAAAATAATGTGATTACTACTTGGCACAAAGTATCCTCAATGGGGAAATGAAGCCTTTTTTTCGTAAGTTTTCAATTTTTTTAAAAATACTTCGAGTTAAATCTAAAAGTTGTAATTTTTACTGAAGTTTGGTATGATAGCGGTCTAGCATGTGTGCAATTTTCAGATTTTTATCTGGTCCCCCAACAGAGATATTACAGTTCAAATTTGGGAAAAAATCCAAAATTCCAATTTTCAAGAGAATGTAATTTTTAAGGGGTACGTTATATACCAATGATATTTTACAAAAAGTAACTATACTGTTGTGTGTAAAATCACAGAAAACATTAAGGCTTAGATTCTATTACTTCTTTGAAAAATTACTCTCTGAAAATCGAATTTCGTTCATTCGCGTTCCATAGATTTGGTTGCAAGTATTTCCCAAATAAAAACATATAAAATAGGTAAATAATATTTCGATTTGCAGGCCAAAGTATCCTGAATCGAATGCTTTTTATTCTAGATTGCTAGAACAACCGAGAGCTGAGCAATTTAGAAAAGAGTAAATGTCTGCGAACGCGTAAAATGGCGCACGGCGCAAAACAAAAATGGCCGCCATTGCTAAACAAGGTACAATAAAAAAAATTCAAGGTGGTTTTGAACAGCCAAAACTTAAAGAAAATTTATGTACAAAATATGAATTTTTTTCGAGATGGTCGAGCGACCAGTGCTGGACCACTTAAAATGGATTGACCCTTTAGTAAGGAACAACATGCTGAGGAACAACCCCACCGCAGTGAAAGAATCACTTGCGAAAGCCATAGAAGAAGTGGACATTATGAAAAACAAATGTCTAGCTATGGCAGAGGAACATGAGGAGTTCTGGCAACAGCTCCTCGATGAAGAGAAAAGCCGGAACTGCCCGACGAGCCATACTGTGGCTGAAAAGCCTAAAGGTCTCGCTCGGCAGGAGAAGAACCAAGCTCCTTGCCCATCAGTTGAAGACTGTAGGCAGCAGAAGAAGAAGAAAGATAAGGCTCCTCGCCCCCCAGTTGAAGAGTGCGGACAGGAGAACGTTGCAAATATTGTAGCAGACGCAACAAGTGAAGCTACAGAGGAATGGCTGGTTCCGAGGGAACACAGGAAGAAAAACCGGAAGAAAGAAACTGAGGCTGCTAAACCGAAGAGAAGCCGCCCGCAGAACCAGGCCATTAAAGTGTCGGCCAAGGAAGGGGAATCCTATGCCGACATAATTAAGAAGATGAAGAAGGACGTCGATCCCAAGACGCACGGCGCGGAGATCCTGTCCATCCGCAGGACTCAGAAGGAAGAACTATTAATAGTTCTGGGCAAGAGTAGAAACGTAGCCTCTCTCAATGAGGCAGTAGAAAGGGCCATACGTACTCAAGCCAAAGTAAACTTACTTTCGCCGAAAGACCTAGTTGAAATTCGTGACATCGACGAAACTGTAGTCGTCGAAGAAGTAGTGGAGGCTGTCGCCCGTAAAATAGGCATACAGAGTGAAGCAGATCGCTGACTCCTGCCGTTTGAGGAAGGGATACGGCAGGGCGAAGATAGCGACAATCCTTCTGCCAGTAGATTTAGCCCGTAAACTGGTGGCGGAGGAGAAAGTTAAAATAGGTTGGGTTTATTGCCCGATTAGGGAGAAGCAGCAGCCCAAGAGATGCTTCAGGTGCCTTGAGTATGGACATCTAATATCCATGTGTTCGGGCCCTGACAGAAGAAATATATGCTATAAATGTGGCAAGACTGGACACATTGCAAATCAATGCAGAGGTAAAATGCACTGCATTATATGTAAGGAGAAAAACCTGAGCGATGACCATCTTTTAGGAGGTACCAAATGTGCCTCATTCATCGCTGCAAGTAGAAAGCTCCATAAGACCAAGAATGCTCAGGGTCATACAAATTAACTTGAGGAAAAGCAAGTAGGCGCAAGACCTCTTGACCCAGGTCGCAACTGAGAGGAAAGCTGACCTGCTACTAGTCAGCGAGCAACAGGACACGTCCGACGAGGTCACGCTATACCAAGATTCCTCGAGAAGAGCTGGAATAATTATTTTAATAAAAAGCTCAGTTTCAAGCATTTAAGAGGACGCAGTTCGGGTTCGTCTGGGTGGAAGTAAATGGAGTTCGGTTTTACAGCTGCTACTTCCCCCCATGCGACCCGAATGAGAAATTTGAGAGGGCCATTGCTGAGCTTGAAGCTAGCCTAACGTCAGCAAAAGGCGAAACTCTTGTTGGAGGTGACTTCAATAGTAAATCCCCAGAATGGGGGGAAACTAGGTCAAATAAAAGAGCAGCAATTGTTTGCGAGTTTGTCGCAAGAAGCGACCTAGTCATTCTAAATAACGGCGACAAGTTTGCCTTCCAACGAGGGAATGCTTCCTCAATACTGGATATAACCATGGGCTCCACAAAGCTTAGTAGGAGCGACATGGATTGGGAGGTACTTGAGGACGAGTCACTTAGCGACCATCTGTATATAGGATTTTCTGTCGCTACAAATCAGGGGTATAACCCTGATGTGGCTAGAGGTAACAAAGGCGGTGCTGCCTGGAATGTAAACAGGTTAAATGCAGACAAAGCCAAAGAATCTTTGGAGGAATCTAGGCTGATAAAGAGTATTGGCTGGACGAGAAACGCGGAATCCCTTGAGGAAATAGTCAGGGAAACTACAGGTATAGTGGTAGCCGCGTGCAATGCCTCGATGCCCAGACGCAGAGGCCCTAGAAGCAAGCTTCAGGTGTACTGGTGGACGCCAGAAATTGCAGAGCTCCGCAAGAATTGCGTCAAGGCGAGACGATTAGCGACGAGAGCCAGGACAAATCTCTCCCTTAGAGACCAGTATAAGAAGTCTCGAAAACTGCTCAAGAGAGAGATTAAAAGAAGCAAAGCCAGATGTTGGAGGCAGCTTATAGATGACGCCGAAAACGATCCTTGGGGCATGGCCTACAAAATAGTGACCAAGAAATTAAGAGCGGACTGTAAGACGCCTGGATTAGACGACCCACGCTGGGTGAAGAAAGTAATAGACGACCTCTTTCCTACTAGGGATCGCTGGGAAAGAAAAAGACCGAGCGGCTTTTCCTTTGACGGAAAAGACCTGTTCACTCAAGAAGAACTGCGGAAAGCAGCGGCGACCTTGAAATGCGGGAAAGCGCCGGGTTTCGACAGGATCCCGAACGAGATGTTGAAGATCGTGACAGAGCAATACCCGGAATACTTATTATCGGTGTTCAATTGCTGCCTTAAGAATGCAACATTCCCCATGCGGTGGAAGAGACAGAAACTCGTTCTTCTCCGAAAGGGCAATAAACCCGAGAATCAGACTTCCTCTTTCAGACCGCTTTGCCTTTTGGATACCATGGGCAAGCTACTTGAGGGTCTTATTCTATCAAGACTCGAGGAACATCTAGGGGCAAACTTATCTCCCAGGCAATACGGCTTCCGGAAGGGACTCTCGACGACGGATGCCATCTTGAAGGTGACCAGTATTGCAGAGACAGCCAAGCGCGGTGATGGGAAGAAGAAAGGATTCTGTGCGCTAGTAACCATAGACATCAGAAATGCTTTCAATTCTGCCAGATGGAGGGATATCATTGAAGCACTGGTAGACAAAAAGGTCCCAGAATACCTCCTTAAGATGATTGAAGACTACCTTCATGAGAGAAGTATAGTCTACTCGGACTCCTTCGTAATCGAAGACGAGATGACTTGTGGAGTTCCTCAAGGGTCTAGACTGGGTCCACTCTTATGGAACGTCATGTATGATAGTCTCTTACAAATTGACACTCCATCAGACACCCAGCTTATAGGCTACGCAGATGATACACTCATCATCTGTCATAGCAATGACACAGACTTGCTGGAGATGAAAGTGAACGAAACCCTTTTTAGGGCAAGGTGGCTTGACAAGAGACTTCTACACATGGCTGTGGAGAAAACTGAAGCCGTGTTGATCACTGACCGGAGAGCATTCCGTTCCCCAAACATGCGATTGGGGGACGTGAACATCAACTGGAGACGCCACATAACTTATTTGGGAGTCGAGATCGACCAGCGACTGAGCTTTGGTCCGCATATTAACAAGACTGCGGACAAGGCAGCGAAGACATGCTCCGACCTCTCCAGATTGATGCCCAATGTGGGGGACCCAAAAGAGGCGAAACGGAGAATGATTGCTTATGCAGTTCATTCCCAACTGTTGTACGCGCCCCAGTGTGGGCCGATAAACTTGGAAAAGCGTGTGTAAGATGGAAGTACACGCAAGTACAAAGGAGGCTTGCGCTGAGAATAGTGTCTGCCTACCGCACGGTCTCTGACAGCGCAGTAGGGGTACTGGCCAGTGTACCTCCCGTAGACCTGCTGGCGAGAGAGCAGAAGGAGATGTACCAAGAACGTAAGCTACCAGACCCCGTTCGTGACGGACCTCCGCGCAGGACGAAAGAGGGCATAAAGAAGAGAGCACGGACTTCCCTCCTGGCAGACTGGCAAATGAGGTGGGACAACGACACCAAAGGAAGGTGGACGTACACGATGATACCACGTATCGAACCGTGGATCAGCAGAAGCCACGGGGAAGTTAATTATTACCTTTCCCAAGTGTTCTCAGGACACGACAGTTTTAAATCGTATTTGTACAGATTTAAAAGAGCGACAGATCGCAAATGTGAATTTTGCGGTCATGAAGACGACGATGCCAAGCACACTATATTTAATTGCATGGCGTGGGATACCCAGAGAAGGCACCTAAACGAAGCCTTGGGTGCGGATGTCTCCCCATCGAACTTGGTGGAACTCATGCTCCAATCAAGTGAACAGTGGAGCATAATTCAAGAGTTCCTCACTTTCGTTATGAAACGGAAGGAAGAAAGGCTCCGTAGCTAAGTGCGGTTGCAGCCCAGCTAACCGCCTGTCTCTCTGCCACGAAGTAATGTCTCGCGACGGTTTCCGTGGAGAGAGGCATGGGCACAAGAGGAGAGGGGTTTTTTAGTGGGGGAGGGTCCCACACACCAGGGATAGCCCACCTTATCCCTGACGGTGCAGAAAGCATTTTTCCCCTCATTAAAATAATAATAATAATAATAATAATAATAATAATAATAATAATAATAATAATAATAATAATGATAAAAAATTTCTTACTTTCGCACTTCTGTTCATCTGATCCATCAGAACAGTCATAACGAGAATCACAACGTGAAGACTGAGGCACACATGATCCATCATTACACTCAAATTCATTTGGGCGACAGCCTGCAACAATTTTTAATTTATATTATACAGTATTTGTTGTTAAAATTGCAATTTCCAAGAACACAATATCACACACACAAGAACACAAGACAAAATTAGAATGTTGGGCAACACTCATTAACTTTCCTATAAACAAACTTCTTGCAAACACATACACCTACACCATCTTAATGTAAAGAAGAAATTGTTAACTTCTGACATGGGCCTGCCTTAGAGAAGACCAAAGGATTTGTAGGGTATTAAGACTGTCCCAGTTTATTTTAATTGCTTAAATCATAGGTGGATTAATAATTGTGTTGAAAGGCAAAAGAGCAAATAGATAAATTAATAAAAAAAAATTATTTAATGTTGTATGTAAGATATAACAGATGTCAAATAAAATATCCACACAGCTACCATTTTTAATTTCACTTTCTCTTTTGGTTTGCCTTGCTTCATAAACTCCAGTGACTGATTTTGTACGTTAAACTCCCACTCTATCCACATTTCTCCAAGTCATCATTCAAAAAAGTTGTGAGGATAATATAAATCCCTGCCTTGTATTAAACCATGGCCATTTCCAATATATTACTGTGAGGATTAGCAGATGGTGAGGACTGAACAAATAAAACATTAAAGGACATTGTAATTAACTTTGGAACTATTGGATATAATTTCATTTGTTGAATAGTCTTATTAAATACAATTCATACCATTAAATAAGATTCATCATAAATTTCCAGATAAATTAGCTCCTTGCTCTGACTTGTGAACATAATGGAAATTTTCAATGCCCTTGTGGTATTACCTATGGCAAATGTTTCAAAGTCTACAAATACGATCTTAAATAAATAATATTTAAAAATGCTACTATGACACAAACAATGCAAAGTACATTGCTGAATTAAGGTTTACTTTCAATGATCTGTGTGTAAAGCCATAATAGCAAGTCCAAATTTGACTTCTACTTCACTTTTCACACTAAATTGCATTTTTTATGCTAAGCACATTATAAAGTAAGCCAGTTATTAATCAGTAGGAAGACTCTGAAGGCAGAACAAGAATGTGTGTTTTTTAAAGATTTTCTTGGAGAGGACTATCATGAAATTCCAAAGTGCCCAAAATGTACTCCAATTAAATAAAAAAAAATTTTGAATTCAAAAGTGGAAAGAGAGAAAGAAAGAAAGAGAGAAAGAAAGAAAGAAAGAAAGAAAAAGAGGAAGAAAGAAAGAGAGAAAGAAAGAAAGAAAGAAAGAAAAAGAGGAAGAAAGAAAAAGAAGAAGAAAGAAAAAGAGAAAGAAAGAAAAAGAGAAAAAAAGAAAAAAAGAGAGAAAGAAAGAAAGAAAAAGAGAAAGAAATAAAGAGAGAGAGAAAGAAAAAGAGAGAAAGAAAGAGAGAAAGAGAGAAAGAAAAAGAGAGAAAGAAAGAAAGAGAGAAAGAAAGAAAGAGAGAAAGAGAGAGAGAAAGAAAGAGAGAGAGAAAGAAAGAGAGAAAGAAAGAAAGAGAGAAAGAGAGAGAAAGAAAGAGAAAGAAAGAGAGAGAGAAAGAGAGAGAGAAAGAGAGAGAGAAAGAAAGAGAGAAAGAAAGAGAGAGAAAGAAATAGAGAAAGAAAGAAAGAGAGAAAGAAATAGAGAAAGAAAGAAAGAAAGAAAGAGAGAAAGAAAGAAAGAGAGAAAGAAAGAGAAAGAAAGAAAGAGAGAGAGAAAGAAAGAAAGAAAGAGAGAAAGAAAGAAAGAGAGAAAGAAAGAAAGAGAGAAAGAGAGAGAGAAAGAGAGAGAGAGAAAGAAAGAGAGAGAGAGAGAAAGAGAGAGAAAGAAAGAAAGATAGAGAGAAAGAAAGAAAGAAAAATGGACAGAACAGTACTTTTTGTGACCTTTTTAAAACATAAAGACAACTAAATCCACTAATGTTTATTAAAACATCTCTCTCTCTCTCTCTGTATATATATATATATATATATATATATATATATATATATATATATATATATAAAATTTGTTGTGTGTTTAAAAAAAATTCTTTTGCAATTAAATGAAATGAAAGAGCAACAAATTCACTTCAATTATTTAGGGCAGACAAATTTCTGAAAATTTTTCTTTTATATCATTGAAGAAAAATAAAATTAATACGAGAATATGTTAAAAAAAATAGAAAAGAAATGAACTACAACTAATCTAATAACTTTACAAATTATGACAATGATGATTTAATAATAAATTAAATAATAATTGATAACATTCAAAGTCGCTGATATCAGTCACATAGGAGAGTATTACCCTCCCCTAGCCTGTATTTACATTGAAATATAAGATAATAAAGAACGAAAATTGAATTTGAAAAACAACTTATAATAACAATACCATACAAACACTAGACAAGAAATGTTTCATGCCATGAAGAAACCATGTAATAAACAATATATATATAGGGGACATTAAAGCTATCAGGAGGTGGAACTATTGTCAAGTACTAATATCACACAGAGGGAGGGGTTTTGAACGTGCACCTGCCTTTTCACAGGGACACATGCATCACTGCTCATACAAAAAGGTACACTGATAAACATCAAAAGATATAATTTTGAGAAATGAGGAATTAAAATTATTTTTTTAATATAAATTATGTTGTATTATTGTTATACCAGTTAATACTGTAAATCCTCATATGCTTAATTTAGATCTTGGATAATAATAATCAGAAGACCGTCTGTCCAAGTTAAATAAATAAACTAAAAATTCAAAAGAAAAAGTTAGGGGGGGAATTTTGGAGAGGGAAAGAGGAGACAGAGCAAGTGCTAAATAACTGACAGAATGGATGGTGCAATCTAATAAAAAGTAGACAAGTTGAAACACAAAATTTTAAGAACGCACAAAAGTCTAGAAGTATTTCTGAACGTATTAAATAGTATGACAATTTTAGTAAAATTATGTTATTTCTTGATTTATCAAAATCTTAATTTTCTTTCTACAATTAACCTGTTTCAGGAGATGAATATCTCTAGATTTAGATTGGAAGCTTGCACCTTATCTCCTTGCCCCTTGCATTAAAGTCATTGAAAGGGAGGGAGAGCATTAAAGTCACCCATGAGAGAGCAGATCGAAAGGGGTCAAGAGATATGGAGAAAGTCGGAGTTAGAAACGGAGAGAAAGAGGAAGATGAGAAAGATATAATGGAGTGAAGTATAGTGAAGAGGGGGGGGAGGTGGATTCAAGAGACACAGAATACTCTCTCCATGTATGAAGAGTACAAGAAGGAATACACTGAGAATAAAATAGTAGGCATTGATATATAAAATTTCTTTGGTGCAAATGACAATTATTAGTTATAAAAAACATTAAACACGTATTATGAATTGAATTGTACATATTTAATTCTATTACATATTCCTCATTTCTCTTTTTTTTCCCTTTTCGTTATAACTATATAGAATAATAAGGCTGCCTAAATGTATCACTAACTACAATGCAGGATTAAAGAATGTACTGCAAAATAAAAATTCCATCAAGGGTGAATGATAGTGAAACAGAGATAAGGACATAGAAAGGGATAAGACACCATACAAGGGTCTAGTTACTTTCTGACCCAGACAGTCCTGTTCGTCGGAAAAGTCTTGGCAGTCATAAAGACGATCACACTGCTGGATGCTGTCAATGCAACGTCCATCACCACACTCAAATTCACTGGGCAGGCAGTGTGCACCATTGTCTGAATGTGGAACAAACCCCCAGATAGCAGAAAATCAATTACAAATTTAAATATAAGTACATTTTGTCCGTGAAACCACTTAAACATTATTATACAGTACAACAAAAAACAGGACAGAGCTGACTAAACAATTGTCTAGACCACATCAATTGTCTTTCAATCAAAGAAATTCTCAGCCTCATGAACTCCTCACTCCATACATCACCAAAAACAAATTATACATATCACATTCCTCACACTCTCAAACACATCTAAGTGGTTCACAAGATTAAACCCTCCAGAATGAAAATTAATGGAGGAAGATGGTGGGGATGGTCTCCCCCTCATTCAGAGTTGGTCGTCTCCTGCTGTAAATGTATTGCTTATTACCTGTATATAGAACATACCCAGTTCAATTACCATTCAATTACCAATAGGGATTCAAATACCATAACCCATTTGTAGATGCCTCATTTATAATGTCCACATTTTAAAATGTTCAAATCAAGGACATGATATTCTCACTCCCCCCCCCCTCATTTCCCTTCACCTACCCTCCCTTTTTACTCTATTATTCCTGAAGATACCTCTCCCATTCCCCAAAAGAATCGCCTCGCACTGATCTTCCCTCACTACTTTCGAACCTCCCTCAATCACACCAACCACCCCAGCAAACTCAAACCTAACTCTCATCATTTCACAAATGCTTCTTCCTATAAAACCTTTGTAATATATGAAAGTGAAGAAAGAAAGAAAGAAAAAAAAAACAACTACAAAATTGAAAAACACGTACAGTAATTTCTGTTATGAAAGCCATGTCACATTAGGGAGAGGTTACAATGTATGTCACATTGATAAATATAAATATTTATCAGTAAAGAAAACAATCATTCAGAAGTAATTTTATGTCTCACACAAGAGCTTTTTAAATGAAAATGTCTTAGTTGATAACAAACTAATACAAATACAATTACTCAATGTAATAAAACTGCCTATCAGCAGTAAACTCCAATTTTTGCTCAAAGTAGATGCATTATAATTTTTTCCAAAGAGAGAGAAGAGAGAGAGGAGGGAGGAGAGAAAGGAGAGAGAGTGGAGAGAGAGGAGAGGGAGAGTGTGTGTGTGTGTATTAAGGGAAACATACCCTCTGACCCTCCCCCACAAAGTCCACAACAGGGATAAGATCTGAAATAAATAAATGTCATATTTCAATCAGGTTTTATAAGGTCTGTGTATAAATATGAATAAGTACATGGTTGAGATTGCTTCTGCTTCGCTAACATCCACTCATCCTTGATTCTGAGAATGTGTTTTCCACAGGGGGGGGAGTGTTTGACAATTAATAGAAGCACTGTTGTATTACATTGCTTTGCAAGAAATATGATTCCAGAAACATTTCGGCTAACTCCGAAATGTTCTGTTTAAGCGTATAAATATATTAAAATGTAACAATATATGTATGAAATATTTTGTAATAGGTAAAATATGCAAAATCAGAGGAGCTACCGAATGGCACGGACTTTCCCATATTAGTTTTCTATTTCCTTTGGTCTAAGCTAGCTATTCAGACTTGCCCCATACTATTGCCAGCTGCCATTTATCACTGTCCAAAGTACTTTTTTTTTAACATTTACTTAATTTTTCAGTTTCCTAATAGTAGAACAGTAAAAATTTCCTAATAGCAGAAATTTTATTTGAAAGAAAAATCTGTATGTTCAATTTTGTAGTTGTAGGAAAACATGGAAGGAAAAAAATCAAAATTTTGCAATTTTCAAAGATTCAGAGTTAAGCGTAGAAATCAAACCCATGCCAAATTTGTAAGTGTATTTTACTCTATTCTTATAAGAAATTTAAAGAAAATGTTTGGAGCCATTTTTGAGAAAATTTTGAAAATGTCCGGGGGTCTTCACATAAAGTACCTCCAAATTTTGAAGAAAGTTTTTCAAAATCGCGGAGCCTTGAGTGGAGCCAGATTACCTACGGAATATCTATTTTGGAACAAATCGTATGTACGTATAGTATAAGCGCTAGTGTTGTTCACAGACTGGCGGAAGGATGTTTTGAAAAAATCAACAATTTTTTGATATTAAAGGACCCCAAAATGTGTATTTCTGTTGACATCTTGAAATCGATTTCTCGCCGCATTATATAACTTTCCCAAGTACTGTGTATATTACTCCATATTCGTATATATGTATACGGGAAAGTAAGAAGTACATTTGTGCAGTTTTTGAAACTAGTGGAGCTACAACAGCACATACTTTCCAGTTTTATTGGAATCAGCTACATAGGATTGAAATAGTGCACTTTCTGCTCTACTAACATCTTAGCTATGATATGAAAATGTCCAATTCAACCAAAAAGCGAACAACAGACTTTTTCCATCGCAGTGTTGTCAAAACTATGTGAATTCTACAACTGGATAAAAATGTAATGCAAAAGTTTTGTAAACTTGTATTGGAAGAAGAAGCCTGATATCAAGTCACAACAATGACACATAGTTTACAGAAATTTGTGACAGCGGAATGGAATTCAATTGTTGCATTCCCTACATTGTCAGTACTTCCTTAAAGAGCTAGCGATTTTTATTTCAAATATTTGAAAATAAATAATTTCTTTAAAAATTAATGTGTAAATATATAACAAAAGGTTGAATGTAAAAATGAACAAAGAAATACACAAAATTGCAAATTCTAATTTACAAGGCATCCTGGTCTGAAGCAATGTAGTAAATTTGCAATGGGCTATTATGTTTTGTCACGAAATTATAGAAAAAGTACTCGTATTTTCAAAAAATTACCACAAATTACAAATTAAAACATGACCGTATTTTTGATAAATACATTTCATTCCAGCTGCCATCTATCGCCGCCCAAAGTACATTTTTTTGACATTTTCTTATTTTTTCGATTTCCTAATGGTAGAACAGAAATATTAATTTTAGAATATTAAAGAACACAAATGCCTCGTCCTAAACGGCAATTTTCTTTTAAAAATTTGTGACCATTTTTAAGCCTAATTTACTAAAAATGTCAAATTTGAAGCTCTTTTTCACAGAAAGTTTTTGAGTTTTCAAAAAACGTAATTTGAAGTCACTTGAAGCACTTACATTCACAAATATAGAAATGTGCATATTAATGCACTGTATAGATATGAAATATAGAAAAAAAAATATAGATATAGAAAAATATAGATATGAAATATAGAAATGTGCAATTGCTGGCAATGTGCATATTAAAGATTTGAGAAACCTTCCAAAAAATTACATTTGTGTAATTTAAAAGAGTGCAATTATCACTATCCGTTCCAAGGTTTGGAGAAAAAATTTGGAGCAATTTATGAGAAAACAGAGTTTAAACGTTTCTGAAAATGCGGAATTTTGAGCTAGAAAATTTTGAAAATGTCCGTGAGGCTTCATGTAAAGTACCCCCAAATTTTCAAGAAAGTTTTCAAAATCGCGGCGCCACGAGTGGAAGAAGATTCACCGGGGAATATCCATTTCGGAAGAAATCGCACGCTTGGTTTAAGCGCTAGTGTTGTTCGCAGATGGACGGACGGACAAACGGACGGAAGGACGGACGGACGGAAAAAACAAACAAAAAAAAACACGTTTTCGGTATCAGGGAACCCCAAAACGTGTATTTCAGTTAAAATCTCATAATCGATTTTCCGCAGAATTACATAACTTTCCCAATACTACGTATATTACTCTGTATTACGTACGTATACGGGAAAGTAAAAATCTGTAGACCTTATTTGCTGATGGCCGAGTTGCTATCCAAGTTCCAACCAACCGATATTAAAGATCACCAAAGCACAGAGGCTCAACTGACCCTATACTGAACCATGATGAGGTAGCTGTCTGGGAGAAGCTGGGATCCCATGGGAGACCAGTAAAGTTGCAGTAAATTACATTGGAGTGTCTTTTTTGTGAAACTACAATCTTCTGAAATCTGGCCTTTTCTATCATGGCACTCCAACTGAGATCGAATATCACTGACAATCTACCTTAAGTAGGGAGAGGAAGTATATTGCAGGAAGTGTAATACAGCAATAGAACCCATGAACTATTTCCTAGGTCAATGCACTTTCACTAAGCCATCAAGAATAATGCATCATGGTGAGATCAAGGGCTTCATAAATGGGGTTGGTACACTGAAAGTCTGACACTGTAGTATCCATGGAAGTCCCTTTTTCTGTTGCTGAAGGGATTAGACTCAAATCTGACCTCGTAATAAAAAACCGGGAAGGGGTCCATGTGGTTGACGTGACTGCCACGATTGATTGATTGTTCGTGATTCCAGGCGCGTCAATTACAGATGCCATTAGTCCCGTAAGTGTAGTGCGTGTTTTTCATCGGGAGGGGGCGGTGATCTTTCCCCGCTGAATGGCGAGTTCCGGCGCCGATCTATCGTTGACTAGCGGGGGTTTTCCATTATGACACGAGGATGGGTCTAGCCTTCTGAAAGCTGAAGAGGAAAATATGGTAAAATACCAACCAGTTATTCTTTTGGCAGCCCAACTTCACGGAGTGGTCAATGCCAAAGCCCTGACAGTGAAGGTGAGCACATCTAGGTCTATGCCAAGAACCACAATCGGCGTTCTTAAGAATTGATTGATTAATTAAGGTTTAGAGAACGCTTCAACTACTAAGGTCATTCACGCCCTAAATCAAAGTATTTAAAAACGGATTTAGTAAGTGTTGCAGATGCAACTTACCCTGATTAAAAACATTTACATAACCTAAAAAGAGGGCTTCAATTCCGCATTAAGTATTCAAGTAGATATGGCAGAAGGAAAATATAAAACGAACATGTAAAATTTATCATAAAACTTAAAATTGGCTGTAAAGGAACCAAAAAATATAAAAACATTGTCCTTACGTCACAAATAAGATTATATATTCCGCTTTCTCTCAAACAATAAAAAAATATAAAAAAATTGAGAGCGCGGAATCGTCATCCCCGAGCACCTCCCGTAGCGAGTTTCCCAGGCCACGTCTTGGTCGGTTGCCAACACATTTCGTACAGTGCAGGAGGACGTGTTCCACAGAAAGAACAGTCCTGCATGAGTCACAGATGGGAGAATTTTCACCTCGAAGCAGGAAACCGTGAAAAAAGATGCAGTGTCCGATACGAAAACGGGTTAAAATGACCTCCTCACGCCTAGAGGAGCGGGATGAGGAATGCCAGGGATTAACAGAATTCTTTATCGCACTTACTTTAAAAAAGGTATTGTGCGACTATGTTTACCAAGCTCTAAACACGGATCGTTTTAAGAAAGTCTTAACATCGGATAATGGTACAGAAGGAATGTCGATTCGAGTCTTACGAGTAGCTGATTTCGCCGCCTGGTCGGCTAGCTCATTCCCTGTGATTCCCACATGGCCTGGAACCCAACAAAGAACCAGGTCATAGTGACAGGACAGAAGACGATGAATCAGGTGTTGAACTGATTTCGTCAGGTAGTCAGACGAAGAACGGGAGACAGCTTGAAGAGAGCTGAGAGAATCAGAACAGAACTACTACCGCAACGTCGTTGACTCGATATATTTTACGGCTTCGAGAAATGCATACACTTTGGCAGTGAATATACTGCACTGAGAATGAAGCCCTTGTGATCTGGTGGCCCTGATACAATAAAACCTGTATGTCACTGCGTCATTGTACGATGGCCCATCTGTGTACAGGAATAAATGATCCAGATAGGCTTCCCTCATTACCTGAAACTGTTTCTGGTAAATCAGAAGAATAGTAGTTTGTTTGGAAAGATTGGGGAAACTTAGGTCAATATTGGGGAGGATGAGTTTCCAAGGGGGAATCGGGTCACTTGGGGGTTTCACATGAGGAATAAGGCGAGCTTCTCCCTCAATCCCCACGAGTGCAAGGTTCGCAGAATGCCATACCTCCAAGTGGTGTCGTAGGCCTTTTCTGTATCAAACCGCACTAACACTTTTATATGTTTTCTCGACTTGATCACACGACATCAAGAGAAATCGAGGCTTTCTTGGTCTATCCTCCCGAAGGAAGAAGCTATTCAAATCTACCGTCCGATTACGTCGCCTCTTCCTTGCGGAAGAGGGCAAGGTGCTTTTGTGCTCCATAGAATTGAACCAGATTCGTCCACGTGCTCCCCGCCCACCATGGAATCCAACAAGAGGACACCCCACTGGGGTGCCAGGGTTGACACAGAGATATGGTGGGGGCATGACACAGCGCTGCCCCGCCGTGGATCCCCCCGCTCATCCTGGAGCTCAGTACAAGACCTAGTCCGAGCCGATTGACCGGGAGTGGGTTAGCTCCCGACCGCCGCCCGTCTAGAAGGATCCGAGGCCAAAAAAAAGGAATGTTCCCCAAAATACGTAAACAATGTAACCCTTACTGCAAAGCAGATAGTAGCACCATGACTACATTTCGGTTTTTCTTTCTTGGCTCAAGGGGGGTGTCATCAAAATGGAATATCTCACAGTATTTAGCGTCGTTCTCCGTTGTGCGGCCAGGAATCGCACGATAGCCAGCGCTGCTCGATAGAGTTGCGATAATGCGACTCCTAGCGGCACAACCGAGAACGACGCGAAATACCGTGAGATATTCCATTTTATTGACACACCCTCGTGCGCCAAGAAAGAAAAACCGAAGTAAAGTTGGGAAACAAACAGGTCCCTCAACTGCTAGGACACACATTCCCTCCAACATGGGTAGCCATGCAAGGTAAACACATGGATGGACGTTCAGCATACAGGGTAGCCAGTGAAATAGGAGAAGAAGAAAAGAGACAGGACGTTATAAAAGAACGACCATGAACGATGGGGGAGAAGAAAGATGACTGGTGAAAGAAAGGAATATTTGAGAGCCCTCCCTGCATCCCTCCGTCAGGACATGGACCGACCCGCCTCAACGGGCGTTCTCAACACATTGGGGATCATTTCTCATGGCGTTCCACTGTCTCATTAATTGCTCTCAGAAATTCTATTAAGCTCTTTAGCCAATTTGTAAATTACAATGGAGCAATTTAGCATTGATGTTAGTAAGTGCAGAAAAGAAGCCTCTCCTAGTGCCCTGGGTGATACTTAGGAATTGCTATTTATCAAGTCTTTAAGTGGGGAGTGTATTTTATTTAATGAGACATACAGAAAATTATGTAGACTAAAACCATGTTTTTGATGGGTCTTTGATATCGAAAAACTGATGACGAAACACCTGTTGGCCTGTCTGGCTGTCTATGGTCATTGTTAGTGCCTAAAGCATGATTGATTTTCTCCAAAATGATACTCTTCAATCAATCTAAATGAACACAAAGCCATGCGAGTTTGAAATGGATATTTTGATTTTGAGGGAACCTTGCAAGAAGTATCAACATTTTCAAAACTTTCTCACAAATGGTTTCAAATCTTTTAATTAAACTTTGTCCTCTGATAGCATGAAATATGCTTAAAAGAATGGTGAGAGTCTCATTCTTGTTGAAATTCCTGATTTTTTGAAAATTGCACAAGTTAATTTTTTTTTCACAGTCTTTTTACAACCAGAATTTTGAAGATAAGAGATTTCTTCCTTAATAAAATCTATTGTTCAAAGAAAGATCTTGAAATAAGTTTATGTACAATTTTTTGAAAATATGAGTAGTTTTTGCATAATTTTACATGAAGTTTAGGTAACTTTTAAACAATTATTTTCTCAAAAGTAGCTCAAAATTTTTCATGAAATTTTTCACCTTACACATCAAAGGACTGTTAAAAAATATATGTTGGTCCCATTTTTGACAAACACACATTATTTTCAAAAATTGAAAATGAAAAAAAGTAACAATATTAACAATGGAGAGTTTGGTCTTCAATAAAGTCTGTTCTAAAAAACAGGTACTTAAAACAGTCCAATAGAAAGGAATAGTTGTAGAATTTTTTGAAAAAACAAGTATTTTTCTCATAATTTCTGCTTGATTTTAATGCAATTAAAAAAACTACAAAACTGCTTCGAATTTGTTCTTTAATTTTTTTTTCTCCATAGATAGAACAAGGGACACTTAAAAGAATGGCACAGGTCTAAGTTTTGTCAAACTGAATTTTCGAAAATTGAAAAAATTAAAAATTATATGTGAAGATACCATGTGCTGTTGATGTATGTGGTGTTTATTTCCCCTATCTTCTTTTTCCTTTGAGCTATTTTAATAGGATAATTAACTTTAAATATACATTTTAAAAACTCATACTATGAAAAAAGTATTTGTAAATCCTCAAGATTAGGATAACAAAATTCATGGAATGTTTAAAAAATCAAATCACTTGTATAATGCATCTATTCTGAATCATAATTACAAAGAAAAAACATTAAAATAATAAAATCAATAATAACAATACTAATAATAATAATTAATAAATCATCTTACCACATCCAGCTTCATCAGAAGCATCAGGGCAATCTATCTCATCATCACATCGCTGCACATTTGATATGCAAAAACCATCTGAACACTGGAATTGTTGGCTATTGCATGTTGGAGGTCCTGTAAATCATTATTTAGGATTTAAGGTCAGTTTTGAGAAATGAAGTTGCAAGATAGAAATATGAAATAAATAACTAATGGAGAATAGAAATAATGAATTTTTGACCATCTGCCTATAATCCAGAGGGAGTGGAGGGAATCTAGCATTAGAGAAAATAAGTATGTATTAAGGACATACTTATATTGTAATGCAGAAGTCACTCAATCACTGCAATTTCTAATTATCTTCAGTAAAACGCTGATTTACTGTAGACTAAAGACTTTAAGGATCCAAGAACAGTTGGGTAAAAGCATATATGGTGTGAAGTTACTTATGCTGATAAAATAAAATACAGGAAAATAATATACTTTTATAAATCATATTAACCATTAATGAGAAATTTTTGGGCTACTGAGGTCTCACACTTCAAAATACACTAATTCTACTGTTTTCTATCCCCCCCTTTCTAGAATATAATGGTTCTTGTTTTGAAGCCTTTTCTGAATTAAATGAATACATTTTTTTTTCAAACCAAGCACAATAAGATTATTGTATAATAAAGAAAGGAAAGGGGAAAAAATTAATCTAATGTAAATTTGTTGAAGAGAACGACTTCAAATTTTACTACAGAAATGCTTTTATTAACTATGTTAAACATACTGTGAAACTCTTTTACTCTCAGCAAATAGGAGTTATTACTGGTTGTTATAGAATTGCAAACTGTACTAACTGGTATAGTAGCCAAATTAGAAATGAAACGGAGCACTTTTATCTTGTCATGGTGATATGTCAAACATACTTAAATTTAGGCTCCTCTTCCCCCCCCCCCATCACTTAGTATTTTTCTAAAAATTTTATTTTCTAAATTTGAAGAGATAACTCCTAGCCCAGGGCAGACCCATGACAATATGGTGTAATTTTGTCTTTCCTAATTATGAATGATGAAGTATTCCAAGCTCCCAGTGGAAACAAAAAACATACTAAAATCCATACCCAAACATTATCCTTTTTTGTGTTTGCACAGACAGGAAAAATGTATAAATGACAAGAAATTTTAATTTCAAATATATAAAAATAGGAACAATTTTGCTCAGTAAACATAGGGGAATTGAAGGGACTAGGAAATATGGGTGTAAATGATGGAAAACTTAAAATTCTGGGAATATTCAAGCAGGATGTTACTGTATTGTCATTTCTGTAAAGATTCTATATTTTCCATCTATAATTCATCAGAGCAGAAAACTTTTAAAAAAGTAATTCAACTAGTTACCTTTTTTACCACTGTTTACAGAAATTTTTTAACATCCTATATTTAATGACTTCTGCTTAGAATACCTTCACAATCATAATTATAAATTTTTAGCATTACAATCTTGTTCTTTATACAACAGGTGGTTTAGCAATTAAGGCACTATTAACATCATAATAAACTAGTTTTCTGTTTACCACACAACCACTTTTGGTTAAAGTTACCATTAATGTCACCAGAGCCCTCTTAACTTTTAGATTTGTCAAGAGTAAAACTGAGGGTCTGAGAATTCAAGGGGTTAAGACATTTTGATGATTTTTCTTTTAAATAGAAAAAGTACAAATCATTTTGCAACATTTGAAAGTTTTGCATGGGAATTTTTAGAAATATAA
Organism: Acheta domesticus; assembly: GCA_031308135.1. Lineage (NCBI taxonomy): Eukaryota > Metazoa > Arthropoda > Insecta > Orthoptera > Gryllidae > Acheta > Acheta domesticus. The sequence continues at coordinate 59,152,037 of JAHLJT010003656.1, forward strand.
AGTTTTTAATTACTTTTAAAATTACATTAATTAATACATCAAAATGTTATAAAAAAGAGACTGGATTTATGGGGGAAAAAATCAGTGCCTCATTTCTCTTGGGGTCCTTATGAACATCAAGATGGCTCTGTCACTAAGGTTAAACCACTCCCTTTACAACCACATTTGATGCCACAGTTAAAGTTTATCAGGAAATTGCACCAAAAATTGAATGAAATTAAAATAAATATCGTAGAAATATTGACAGTTGAATTCATAATGTCTAGTAAATTAGACATTTTTTCAGCAACTTATGTTGTAACAAAATGCTAAATGAACAGACACAAAAGCACAAACTTCACAAGAAAAGCAAGCAGGCAGGATAGGATGGGATAAATTTACCTGATGGGCAGTTGGCCTCATCACTTCTATCAAGGCATTCTGGAAACCCATTGCAGCGCATGCGCGCAGGCAAACAGGTTCTGTCTGCACACTGGAACTCGTTCTCAGCACACCCCACTGCAAGCCATACACCCATGCAAGCACCACACCCACATATATGGTGAAACCTTGATTACATAGCTGATTTTTATATGTACAGAAGAATTACAACTCAAGATCCTTTTGCATTGTTTTCCCAGGACAGATTCTTTTTTCCTTCTTTTCTGAGTTGCAGCTTCCTGATAAAATTCATTCATACTGCAAAATTCCCAATATTTATTATCCCTTAATGCTGAGTAAAATTCGAAAAAACTACACACAAGAGTTTGTGTTTGTTAAGAAAAATAAAATAAAATAAAATAAAACATCTCACTTTCTTTGTTCTGCTTATTGCCTAGTTACACCTGACTAGTTCAACTCTCTCTAAAGATTCCCAGACTTTTATGGCAAAATTTAGGACAAAACAAAGAACATTTTTTAATGAAGAATTTTTTAATTTTTTGAAAAAAAGACTTGTCATGATATTTTCTTGCATAAGAGTACTCCACCTAAAGCCTAATAGCAAGTGGCATTGTAAGATAAGAAATAAAGATGACACTGTCCACCTATTGTAAAAAAAAAATAAAGAAAGAATTAACATTATGTAGTCTATATTTCTATAGAATGTATTCTTTAAATCAAAATCTGCTTCCAAAGTAAAAGGTAGAAGATGTTTCTCAGTTTAGCACTCTGCCAGTAGTGAGGTTCAATGAAGACCTTATTGAACACAGATCCTAATATAAGTTTCTATGCTTCATACTTCCTAAGGAAATGTCAGTGCATGGATTGCAGGGTACTTGATACAGAGTGACCGATACCCAAATGACGGGCCTATTTATGGGTATCAGACACATCATTTTAACACATTCAGGTCATACTTCTCCACATATTTTCTTCTCCCACAGGTCATGTAATTTTCATCACTTTTCATTTTATGTTTATTTAATATTGCAAAGAGTTGAGACCTTTTAAGGGATGTTCTTTAAGAACCAAACTTAAGCTTCACAATTATTTACAAAACCTTTATGTATAGGGCTTATTTACAACAATACAAGATAATTAAAATCCTTTGATTTTGCTTTGAAAGAAAAGAAAAATGTTTATCAGGCAGATTAAGCAGTTAAAAATGAAGGAAAAGCACAAAAGTGTGTTCAGGTTGCTTAATAATTACAATAACAAATTCTTATCTGATTCTTCATGTGTGAGTTCATTTGTTTTGCATTGAAACAATGTAGCAGATGCTGATGCCAGTAACACTGACAACAATGTGCTGTGTTCTCCTTGAGGCTCTTCAGTTTTTCTGTCATGACAAATTTTGTACAGTGTGGTACCTAGCAGATTACACACAAAGAACATTCAGTAAAATCGTTTAAAGCAGCTCCTGTTCAAGCAAGAAACTCGTCTTAACCAGAAACTTTCTCTGACCCATGAAATTAAATGGCATTTTACTCAGCATAAAATGGAACCAGTCCATTGTGGAAACGGAATGGTTTTGCATGTCCTAGAGGGGCAAAATACTTTTATAAAGCAAAATTCCTGTGAATTGACAAAGAGTACAAGATATTCTTAATGAAATGTTCATTTTAAATTCTCTGTCCCTGTGAAACACAATTTAGTTGTGACAGCCACACAGTGGAGAGAGACTTCAGCTGTCAGCATAGAATTCGACCTAGGGGTCACTTGTCTCCCATGGCGTAGGTTATAGGGGAATTCCTTCTCTCGCAACTCCGTGGGAAGGTGTATGGAAATGGTTTCTATTCATGTGCCTCCCTGCCCCGCATTGAAAATAATAACCCCTTGGCCAGTGACACATTGTTCAAGGCCATGCAAGGGTATCAGAAAGACATACTCTGGGCTGGGACGCAATACACAGTCTGACTGCAGTCTCTGGACCATGAGGTGGTGTGTATTTTTATGAGTTTCACAACCAGTTTAAATGATGATTAAAAAAACCATACAATTCTAACCTTAGATGGAAAGGTCAAACTTATAGCAGCAAGAGAAACTCAGAAGCAGTCAATGAAGAATGTTTCATGTTCATTTATTGGAGATTTCTTCCAGAAATACTTTATATATTAAAGTAAATTATAATGAAGTCATGTAATTTACTAGTTTCGGGACAGCAATATCAATATCACAACAAGTATCATAAAAATGGACAATCCTGCTTAAAACAGAAACTTCTATAAAACGGAATTTTTTTTGTCCCAATCGATTCCAGCTTAGTTTGTAGATTTTACTGTATAACATTCATGCCTATTGCATGCATGAAAAAATCGCCTAAAGAATACAGAAACATGATGTGAAACTCGCACTTGGAACTATAGCAAGAAACATCTACTATGGAGTAAATTTGATGCTTGGAACTGTCGCGAGTGGCATCCTGAATGTGTTAACTACTGGGGGAGTCCTATCTTTCTCAAGTGGAAGTGTTTAGTTTGCTGTGCCCTACAGTTGTGTTATTGTTCAACTTATTTTAACGCTGCACATTTTGAGTTTTCTGTCATGTACATTTTTATGATGTTCAAGATCTTCACTACAGAATAATGATATCTGCATCTACTTTTAATATTTGTCATTCCATGCCTCTGATAGTAGATACCTTATAGTATAATATGAATTATGTGTGAATTTTTGAGTAAGTATGATAAAAAGAGAGAAAAAACAAATTGTTTCTTTAGTCTCTAAATCAATTCTGCTCCATGAAACTGACAACTAAGCAGTCCAGAAGCATTATATTGATGTTTCTACCCTATCAGTCAATAAGTCTAAAAAGACGGAGGTAATACACATAAGACAAAAAATGTAGGAGCCCAATCAGCTTCACTATTCAAATGTGTGAAGGAGACATGGGAAGTAGGAGGCTACTTTGATGGCAAAACGGCATTATACAACACTCCAACAGTCCCATTGAAAAATTCCACTGGATAAAGACCATTATACTATCTCCTAGGTCAAAAAACATAGATGTCAAACAGTAAGTAAAATCACAAATCACATGCACAATTACAAGAGGCAATGTGATGTCATATTTTACAGTGAGAAGGTGGGTTACTTGGGATGTGATAAAACAATAGTGAAAAATGTATTGTTTGTGTTTCAAATTTAAATCTTCAAAGAAAAAATGACTGTATGAAATATTCAGAAATTAAAATTTAGTAAATCTGTTTGGAACAATTTCATTAATTCTGAAATCCTGAAATTAGGTTAGAAAATATTTTTCAGTTCATTGTTTGATATCAGTTTGCAAGAACTTAGATTTAGACAATCAAAGATGTCATGCATGATTTTCTATGATTTAGAGGCTGTAAATTGTCATTATGAACAGTAGAAAAATCGAAAGCAAGAGCAAAACAACATATTGCTGCCTCTGATGTTGATTCATGAATTGTCCCAACAAATAATATGAAATGCAGTTTTAATGATCATGCCAAAATTAGCCCTAACATTGTGACATGAACATAAAGACATGAAGAAAATAAATTTAAATGTCCATTGAGTTAAAATAATTTTACAGTTCATTTCTAAAATTTGGAAACTGCTTCATTACTTCATCTGATGATGAAAATGTATATTGAAATGCATTACTTTAAAAAAATGTGTCAGTCATTTTTAAAATTAATCCTCTTGTCTCAAGCTTTTCCAGAATTCCTAAGCCAAATAAAGCAAACAAAAACCACGAAAGCAATGTGAAACATAAAACCCTCATGCACAAATGACAAAAGTGTTTTCTCACCACAGTTGAGTTCATCGTCTGAACAGTCTCTATAATTATCACAGCGTCGTGATTCAGGAATGCAGGAACTATCGTTGCAACGAAACTGTCCAGGAAGGCATTGACCTTCTGAAATCATACAAAGTAGTTAAAACTGCAATGAAAAGGATAGATCATAAAGCAGTAAAAAATTGATACTTTTAGAACCTTTAAAGTAAATAATATAGAGTGCAATTCAAGTAAATAAGGGCATTAAAAAAGTTTGATGGTACACCTAAAATTTTAACAATAGAGATAATATATAAACAATTCAAGTTTGACCCAATAAACATAAACACAATGATAAAATATACAATACATAATAGAACAAAAATATTCTATGAAAGGACAGAAAATGTATTTTCTGTACTTCATACTGATTACTTACCACAACCTTGTTCATCTGACATATCAGCACAATCAAATACTCTATTGCAGCGAAATGATGAACTTAGGCAGCGACCTCTGTCACATTCAAATTCCAAGGGTGAACAGGTACTAGGTGCTGGAGGATCAGTTCCTAAGCACAAGCCAGAAGGTTGCTACTACCATGCAATTCATTTAAATTCAAGTAATATGAAGGCTCTATGAATTTCTAAAACTCGTGTATCTTAAGAGCACAGTATTTGTAGTACATGCTTACAGAAAATCACAAAAGCAAGGATTTCTAATATTCAATTCTACAAATCAAACACAAAAATTTTCAACTGTATTTTTTGTTTTCTTCTTCTTTATGTTTTTCCAATACTATAAAATTAGGTGCTATTCAGAGTCAAAAATCAGAGGCACAGACATGCAAACTCAATGTTATAGTTCAGTGTCACAAAATTAAACATGCACTATATTTAATTTCAAGTTTTGTTGTTGATTTAATGAACATTTCAGGAGAAAAAAATTATAGAATATTTTTATTGTATAGAATTTTTGAATAAATAATTCTTAATGCAGCCACTGGAATGAATGGCATTTGAGCGTTTCTTGTTTTCATAAGAAATTATAAATTATTTACTTTTCACATCAAAATAATGAAAGGACATATCCATTTCTTCTCACAAGTACATCACCAAATTTATATTTTTTTAACATTCAATGACAAAATTACAAATGACAACTGTTAAATTGTCAAGTGAATGTACTGATTCATCAATATCAGAACTCACTTGGACAGTTGAGTTCATCCGAGTCATCAGTGCAGTCAAAAGATCCATCACAGCGATATTGGTTGGTAATACATTCTCCGTTGTCACATGTGAACTCATCGTGACGACAGCCTGTATCTGCACATTCACACAACAATGCATGCAAGCATATCATGCATAAAGATGTAATTCTATTTTTCAGTTGGTTATTCCTTTGAAGTATTTTTGAACAGGTACTAACAATTAAATAGTCCAAAAGCATAGTTAAAGAAAAAGTTTGATGTTCTGACCATAAACAAATTTTCTGACTGAAGCAAAATTCTCTAAGTATACTGTCTTAACATTAAAACACGGGAATGCAAAAATTTCTATTTTGATAAAAGATGGCGACTAGTGTTAAAATTATGAAATTTCTTAATAAACTTTATCTTGATACCCTAAGAGATGAACTTAGGGTGGATTCCATTGTGTGAATCACTATGTTATTTGGGAATACAATTTAAATTTAATGAAGTTAAAGGTAAATTTCTCTAATTCTATTCTATTTTTCATAAGCAAGACTTCTTGCTCTACCACCAACATCTGTATCCCAGTCATCTGGCCAAATATGAATTAGCTAACATACTGTCCTAATGAAAGTATACATTTTCATATAAAGAAAATTTAATTCAGTTAAGTGAGTTAAATCATTCACAAATAACTCCTAAAAAAATTCTAATATTTAAAATAATAAATAAAAACATTATTAATACTATAACACATAATAATAATAATTATTATTATTATTAATCATGCACCAAAAACACGAAATAATGGGCTTTAAAATAAATATACGTACCAAGGCAATTTTTTTCATCAGAACCGTCCTCACAGTCCTGATGATAATTGCAACGTAGATGGCCTGGGATGCACATCCCATTTGTGCAAGTGAATTCGTTTGCAGCACAATCTTCAAAGGGACATGGCAAACATAATAAAAATAACTCAAATACAAGATAAAACAAAACATAATGAAACTAAACGATACTCAACAAAAAACAACTCAAATGCAACAATATTCTAAAATATTTTTTTACACAAATATATTGAAATTGTATCTTTCTGTTTTTATTGTCAGCCCACTTTAATATTGCAATTGTCATCTCACATCACCAAGAGAATGAAATTCGAATGTCCTAGCCACTGCAACATCATGAACTTTAAAATCATACAAATGTATAAAGGTTTTTTTTTCCATTTTCCTTCTTTATAATAGTTTACATTTTTGTTCTAATGATCCAGACCATTCACACAAAAACTGCCTTTACCCCTCCCCTCAGTAATATTTACAGTTTTCATTAACATTTAATTCCAGGAAAATGTATTTTATGGGAAAGGAGAATGTGCAATTTTAAAGAACTTCATTTTGTGGGAATACATAACTTTTTTTTTCCTGAAATAACATTACTTGGTAATTGAAGTCAAGCCACTTATAAACATTTAACTTTTTTTTAAATACATTTACATCAAGAAAAATGATAATAAAATATAATTACTAATAAGAAGAAAGAGCAAAAATGGATTTAGAAACATCTTGGATATAGTAGAATCTGTGCTATGATAAAAAGTGTAGTTCCTTTAAGTTTACAATAAGTTAACACATGAGCACCCTTAGCATGGAATTATGTGAACAAATTATGAAATCAATGGCTAACAAAATATCTAAGTCCTAAGTAATTCTATGTACGTTTTTTAAACATTAATGAAAATAAATGTTCACAGACAGAATCAGAGACTAATTTCTGAATTGGTAAATGATATCTTCAGACCAGTTAGATTGAGTTAAAGGTAAAGAGATGTAACCTCCCCATTTCACTGTTTGAAGCAAAATGATACTGGACATTCAGAAGAAAGATTGATAATTGGCTATTGACAACGAAATCAAAGATGAAATTCTCCCATGACAAGGAGACAAATTATTGTTATTTCTCTGTGTTATATTCCTGAAACCTGAAAGAATAAGAATTCTTCTCTGAAACTCCTCACCAATAATTATCTTCAATTTCCAGTTTTCAAATGACTTTGCTAGAATTAGCAAATACTTGGTCATTATGTAAACTTTGGAGTATATCTTTGAATAACAGCACTTCTAAACTAATTAAAATATTAGAATTTTGAGAACACAAAGCTGAAATAGCCCTGTTGAAAAGAGAAAGAAAAGTACAGAGGTTTCAGGGCTTTTTTGGTGGGCTACAACAGGCATGCAAGGGAATTATACCATCATTCTCATATAAATGTGAGCCATAGCTCTCTTCATTTTAGTAACAAGTTCTGTAACAATTTTGATTTCTCTAATTTCAAAAGCACCCAACATATTGATAAAAAAACTTTCAATTTTGGAGATTCTAGAAAAACCAACAATGACTCAGAGTTTTCAGATAATTAATTCCTCCTTATACCTTATTTCAAACTTTTTGAACTCATTAACTTTTTTAACACCTTACTCCTCACTAACTCTGCATTATTTAAAATGTATCTATTGTAACATAAATTATATAACACAGATTTACTTAAAATACAGATTTATAATTGAGATAAGACAAACTTTGCCTGCAACTCTTGCACTGTATTAAAAACCGAGTGCAGGAATTGCAGTAGATTAATTATTGATTTCTGAAAAGAGCCTATCATGTAATGACTCACATTCTACTCAGTAGGAAAACAAAGTGTGATTTACTCTGACTCTGCTGCAGACCATGCACAAAAATACAATTGGTTCACCCTATTTTAGGCACAACAAGGCAACAAAAACAATGAAAATTACTAACACCTCAGATTCAGAATATAAATATGCAACTTGTTGGTTTAACATATTCATTTTTATCACATGAGTTGCAAGAACACACACACACAAAAAAAAAATAAATAAATAAATAAAAGGAATTATTAATGAGACCCTCCCCATCTTCAAGTTTATTCTACCCCCCTTCCCCTCTCCCATTACAACATATTAACTATCAACATTCATTCTCCTTGCACAACTTCAAATCTACAGTGATCAACATTCAGTTTTAAAAAAATAATCTTATTATAGGTTAACTGGGTGGCACAACTAAATAACTCGTGCCTGTGGCAATGCATCTGTGCTATATTGGAAGTAGTCCTTGCACATATGCTACTTGACAATAGGGGATAATTGTGGCATTTGGTGCAGGGACATCAACCAGATTAACCAAACACAACTACCAGACATGCAAGAGAATAAAAGAGTGATAGGGTGTGCAGGCAAAACAAAAAAAAATGATAATCAAAAAGGGCAAAACAATTTAAGTAAAATGTAGGTAGGTGTCAGAAAAATAAGCCATGGAGTAAACAGATGGTGGTTGGGGTAGCAGCCTGAAACAAAGTTCAACAGGGTGAGTGTGCCTCTATTCACCATCAGCTGTAAGAGGTAACACAAACAATAATGCAATAAATATGAAGTGTTTTAATATTTTAAAAAGTAAAAAAAATAAAAGTTAGCTTAGATATCATAAAAAGTTATGGTAATTTTAAGGAAAGATATAAATTATAGACAGGAAATATTGCAAGAATAATATTTTGGAAATTTATACCAACAAAGAATATCAAATGTTCTAATAACATAGTCCTGCTGAAATAGTATGTAAATATAAATTATTTATAACAAAGGATTAGGTACACAAATGAAATCAAAAAAAATTGCCACTTGCATATTTTCTTGTGACTTGCTTTTATTTTTCTCCTTTTCTCCTTAACGTTTAATAAGGGTTTCTTCAATAGTTCTCTATACATTTTTTGTATAATTTTCATTTCTTTACATACAAGTTTTCTTTATTGAATCACCCTTTTTGAAGAAAACTTTTAGAGAACATGTTTTCATGGAAATAGCAAATTTGCAAGAAGGTTAAATGAAATTTTTGCTTCAGGAAAAACTAAAGCAGGAAAATGTTTACTTAATTCCTCAATTACTTCCTCAATTGCTTTTTGTTTGTATTTTGTGTTTTGTCAACTGGAGAAAAAAGTGCCAACCTACTCAAACGAAAGTAAGCTGGACAGTAATACAACAAATTACAAAGAAAATCACTAAATTGAGAGTCTGGTTTTCATAATTTTCAATCTTCTGGCATAGCAACCCAATGTCAAAATCACATGTCATAATCAATTTATGGCCATATCATGATCAATGTTCATTTTTTTTTATTTACTTATGATTTACATTACAAATACAGGGCCAATCTTCATCCTTAAACCTTTCCAAAAATATGAAATATTTTGTTTTCCAAATAAATCTGTGTTTATAAATGTTTTTGTCAATTATTTTCTACAAATAACACACCAAACGTTTTTGCAATCATTTCCAGGTGAAAAAAGTTAAAGCTTAACAAGACACCATATAATTCGTAGGATGCAATAGTGGCATAACACCATTGTAACAAAGAAAATGTATATCTCAACTAATTTTACGAAAAAAGGCGACTTATTCCATACTAATATGTAGGTATGTTTCTTAATTTATGAACAGAGTAAAATTTTTGTGGGCACCATCTTGTTTACAAAGCCGTTGTTGCTTGGAAATGCTTTATTAAATCAAATATATTAAAGCCACTCTGCTCCAAATGCATAACTAAACTGCTTATGAAGGCAATTAGATAAGATAAAATAACTCAGAAGAATACTTGTGAACAATTTAAAATTGCCAATTGTATTTGTTGTCTTGTACACCTCATTCCAATTCCATGACAACCACTTTATTTTGTTTTAAGTGGATAATGTAGTGGAATAATCATTTTAATTTTAAAGTGCAATCATGTTAAAAAATAGTATAAATGGAGAATAGGTACACAAAATTGAAAATTTACTAGTTCCATGAATATGACAAAATCCAAATCCAAGACTAGGGCCTACACGAAAAATGATTAACCAAAAGGGTAGATTATGTGTTTAAAGTTATTATTTTTAATAACATGTTCCCATCTTTTGAGACATACATTTATGCAAATTTTATTATAAGAATTTTCTTTATATGATTACTTATTCTGATATATAAAAAAGGGTGAATAGGAGATATGTTATCAGAAGCACTTGATATTTCATACTTAAGGAAAATGAAAAAATACAGAGATTTCGCTTCAATTCATCATCACCATTAACAATGCGCTAGGTTTCTGTCCTTCTAAAGGGCAGAAAAGCAGTATTCCTTACTTGCCTACCATTCTGCTTTACTTAAATTGTTAATTTTAACATTATACAAAATCTTTCGAGTTCAGTGGACCTGACATATTTTTTAACTTTGAAACATTGTTTTTTTTCTCATTTTTAACAGTATAGACAGAGTGGCCACTCATTTCCTGAAACAAATTTCTCTGACTTTTCATGGTTTTCCAGAACATTAAAATTAATTTTTAGTGATAAAATTAGTAGAGTATTTCATATTATTTTAAGAGAATATTAAAGCAAGTCTAAAATTAATTTGTCATCTCTCCAATTTTGCCATAATAAATTAAAAATAAAAAAACAGACAGAAACGGAGTAAAACATAATGCTGTACTACTGTTTTTAGGAAAAATATCTAGTATTATAACCATCTTAAAATTTTCCCCAACTTCCAATGATTCTTCAACAAATTACCTGATTTCTTTTGGTTTTCCAGAAAGTGATCACCTTGATAGAACAAACAACACTACCATTGTACTGCAGTAATGCAACCTTGTATGCCCCTTTATATCTCGTTTTTCAAATCCATAACATATTACCCAGAAACTAAAGCAATATTTAGTTTTTGACTTAAATATTTGGCATGTCTTAGAATTAGATGAAAATTAATTTTGGGTGTTTAATGAAATTGTTCAGTGAAAACATAGTAACTGCAGCCAAAGAATTTTGCAAAGGCCTGACTTTATAAATAATTTTTCTTGGTTTTAAAATAATGAGAAAATAATGGGCATGTAGATATTTGATTAAAAAAATAAATAAAATGTGCTGAGAGTAATCAGGAAATTCAAATATTATGTGAGACACAAATGTTGGCAATATGATGGATTGTTCATTGATTCCATTCGAAGTTATTCCATTCCAAGTTCCATTCGAAAAATGAATAGTTGGTGAAATTTTTAATGAAGGCATGACTAATGCAAATAAAGAAATTAAGTCAGTAAAGTCAAAATGTATTTTTTGTCGGAAGGGCAAACTCCAGGACATCTTCAGTACTAGCAGTTTGGGACATGTGTCCCAGTCAATAAGAAACTGCTTTGAAATGTTTAGAGGAAAATGAAATTTTGAGTGAAAATGTTTTACTATCATTTTAGCACAAGACTTAAAGTAAAATGAATGCATTAGAAAAATATTTACTTGAAGTTATTGCAAAATTTCTGTTGTGAAATTTGAAATGAAAGGAAATATGTTATATACATGATGAAAAATGAAAAAGAAAGAAAAAAGTTGTTTTGTAATCTGGACCGTGGAATTGAATGAAAAATCATAAATTGCCTATAAATAGATAAAGTTGGAGAGTGAGTTCTTCAAAAACACAAATTTGACTATCAAATGAAATTGAATTTTAGAGGAGAAAACATGCAAACAAGGTGAGGTTTCATACTACAGCAAAAACTCATTATAAGAGACTCCTTTCTAAGAACCCATATTCCATTCCCCCTGCGTCTCTTACAGAGGTTTTTTGCAACATGTAGTTAAATATCACTGTTTTCTACCTCTATTATATACATGCTCATTCTCTACTTCATGCTTATAACGTGATTACAGTTTTCTGTACTATTCACATTATTCAATTGAATTTCATTACATTCAAGTAAAAACTAAAACAATTTATATTATTCTTCACACAATTATTGATTACTAGTTCAATGCAATTTCAAAATAATATTTCTTATTTTTTGCATAAGATGCAATTTACAGTTTACTATTTCTATCTTTACTAATGAACAAACAAATAATTTAAAGCAATTACCTCCAATAGAACTTTTTGAAATTTAAATGGAAATAAATTTAAAAAAATAGGAAGAGCACAGGAAATACATTATTAAAAAGTAGATATGGGCAATATGCATGCAGAATATTGTGTTATCAAATTCACATATGAGCACACATTAAGAAGTTGTTTCCAACATTTTTATACATACAGATACAAAATACAATAATATATACAGATACAAAATAATTTTATTACTCAATTAGCAAAAGATGTTTACTGTAAATTATTGTTATTCTTCCTTCTGTTACTCCACACTAATTTACTTTTAATGGCTAGCTGAGGGTGACCACCCAACACAAGAGAAAATTGTTTTAGTTTCTTAATATAAGTGTTTGATGCATTCAAGATATTATTTTTTAAGAACCTAATTCTCTGCTGTTTGAGGAATTGTATTGTTGTAAAACTTTAATGCAATAATAGACACACCAACCAAACAATACAAGAACACCAAATCCTCTTAAACAAAACAAAACACACGTACACAATTACCCCCTATGATATTGGGCTTAGAGATCATAATACCAAAATACTCACCCTAAAAATAAATACCACCTCACTAAAATCAAACTCACTGAAGCAGTCTAAGAAATACAACCTAAAGAAACACTCATTTTACTGTTAACTAAGAAATCTTGGTCAGAGATATATTCAATTTTTGGCATCAACTTTATGTTTACCATTTCCTTCTGTACAATAAAACACTATTTTAACACTTCATATGACAAAAAACACACACAGAACAACAAAGCCCAGATTACAAATGGTAAAAAAGTTTACAATGAGAGAAAAGACAACTTCACATCCTAATAAAACAGTATTCTTGCTCTAACCAAATAGTAAACTACTACAAAAAATACCCAACCATACTAAAAAAAGTAATAATAAAAGCCAAACAAATCTCTAACAATGACTACATAGAAACTAAATAAACCCAATACAAAAGTTATGTGAACCATCCATGACCTTATCACCAACTGACAAAACAACAGAAAATATTGAACTAGTTGAAGAACGTAGAAGTTCCAGAAATTCTGAAGAAATTGCCAGAATACATCACACTCTAGCAACCTATCTTTGAAAATATCCCCTCAATATGTACATCACTAAAACAACAGAAAAGGAGCTTCCTTCTTACATCAAATTAAAACCAAAATGGAAAACAAACCAAATGCTGGAATTGACAACATTCAAGAATTTATAATAAAAAGGATTGTCCCATACATAATCAAACCACTAACATACCTATAGAATCATTAATAAGCTGCAGATTTTTGCCTAATTGCCTATTTTTAATGCAGTATTATAGGTTACTTATTCATTTTGAGGCATTAGTAGTATTATATTTTAATACACCTAGTGCTTCAAAATAAATATGTAACCTAAAATACTGTGTTTTTAATTGTAGGATAAAAATATGCAAATAGGCAAAAATCCGCAGCTTAATAATTAAGGAACACACGGCTCATTTCTACACAAATTTTTCTCTATTCAAAACAGCAGTGCTTAAATCCACAAAAAAGTAATGAACAAGAAGTCTTGATCTACACAACAATTGATATCAGAATTTACAAGAACAGAAAACGTGTTATAAGAATAGTTGAAAAATTACAGCACACACTGTTACAGGACAGTTAGTGACAGTTACAGGACATCACTGACTCACAACATGGATTCTGTGGTTAACCCACAGGAACTGCCTTATTTATCTTGGTAAATGAAATCCTCATAACATTAGAACAAAAAGAAATATCTGTTGGCATCTTCCTTGATCTTTGACAACAGATCACAGAATTCAGTTGTGAAAATAAGAATCTTATGGAATCTGAGAATTGCCCACAACTGGAACAGATGAAATCTATAAGTCAAAAGCAAACAGTTGTGCTACTTAATCCAAAAGACAACAAAATAAAAATCATTACTATGAACTAGAGTGTAAGACATTCTCTTACAACATGCTACGAACTAAAAGATATAACCCAGAGATTTCTGTACAGATCAACACTAAATCCCATTCTATTTCCTATATTAATGAATAGCCTCTCATATTAGTCAATAAAGAAACAAATTTACTTTGAAGTATCTCTTCGTTTACAATTTGAAAGGTTCCATTACATTCCCCCCTACAGCCCACCTTTTCTTATATGCCTAATACATAATGGCTGTGATAATAAAAAGTCTGGGCTGGGGTAATAAGAAGAAATTTCAGATCAATTGGAGTACCTATTTCAAAAAACTCAACTGGTGGCAAATCAGTTTTGTCAAAATAAAACTGCCTAGACAAAAATGGGCTAGTACTTGATTATTTTTCTTCTGAAAGATGTTTCTTAGCATTATGTAGCAAGAAACGTATTCCACAAATATACAGAAACAGTCTGTGAGTGCGAAGTTTTAATTTTAAAAGTGTCTACCGAAAACATAAACAATTTCAGCAAAGAGTTTTCAAGATGTGTCAGCTTCAAATGAAGCATACATTACACTACATTCCCATTTTGAAATATTATTGTACAGATAATATTTTATTTTTTTCAAATTCTGATAACATACATTAAATTCTATGAGTGATTGCAAAGGCACAACCAGGATCTTGCTTGAGTATGTATATAAAGGGATTTTATGAAGAATAATTTGAAGCATAAGAAAAAGGAAATATTATGAACTTCCTGATAAGAGCATAAATGTTATTCATCATTGAACCCACAGTCACAGTTAAATGTTTCTCACTGAACAATATAACCTCACACAAACAGAAAAAAAGTGTGTGCATCCTCTGAAAAGTCAAGAATAATTTTGAGGATCATATATGCTATAACTAAATTATAATTAACAATTTAGGAGAAAATATTTCAAAGTAGACTTCACAATAAGATAACAAGTTTCAATAACACAAATTAAATATTTCAAACAGAGGAAGAGAATTACAGGGAAATAACTTTGAAATTATTTACTGCATTCAACATCATATACTGAATGAAAAAATGTACAAGTGAATACAGTAATGCCAGAAGAATAGGAAGAAAATCTACTTAAAATCAAAAACTATCTACAAGCTTGTCACACATACATCACCTGTTCCAATAATTAAATATAACAGAGCAACTACCAACTATTTTTAACAATGTGAACATTGAAATATCTACATTTCTGAAAAATATTTATAAAACATATTTTAAGATGCATACCTTCCTCTTAATTATAAAAATACACTACATTTAGTCAATTCATGCAAATAATGAAAACGAGAAAATTTCTCTACAACAAGATATGAAACACAATCAATTCTGACTGGATTCATAGAAGTAAGCAATTATAATTTTGTCAGTAATTATGAGCTTTTATCTGAAATTAAAATTATTGTCTCATTTATGACTGGAATTATTAAAAAAAAATAAAAATCAAATTTACTACACTGTATCAGATTATTTTTAACATTAAGTTTTAACTCAAACACATAATTGAACATAGATGAGAACCATTAAATTCGCTTTTGGGAATTGTGATATTGAAAGAATGGGTGCAACAGATGATAAATATTTGAAGAACCTGAAGAAACAATCCAAATGCATAGGCAGAAGTAATTTCTTCTAATAGTTAAGAGAGTTTCAAATTAGTATTTGATCTATTTTTCACTTTTCTGTTTACATTGTACATCTTGGAAGATATAAATAATCATACATCTGGACATTGAGAATAACTCTTAAAAGTTTATAGGGTGCCTCTCGCAGTAGCTCAAGGACACGGAGTGAAGTCCAAGTCTGCAGAGCCAAAGGCTACAGAGTCTTGTGAAGGCATGTGGTTTAGCTTTCTGCAATAATTTGGTGATATGTAATAATCATGGTTGTGACATGATTATTACATATCACCACATAAAACCACAACACCAACACATATTATCATAGCACAAGCCTCTTCCCTCACCATCACTTGGCAACCAAATACAGCACTCATTGCCATCATCACTCATCAAGAATTTATGTTAATAATACATGCCAATCCTATGAATAAATATACATAAAAAAGCAAAATAATAAGTTTTATATCTTAAACAACTTCATGAAAACGTTGAATCATCATACACACTACATTGCAACTAGCATTGCAGTTCTTGCAAACAGTGAACAAGTTCATTATTATGAATCCCAAAAGCAACTTCAGAGTCAACAAGTGAATAATATGCAAAGAAAATTATTTTCTGTGAAAATGGCACTTTCATGTTTTATTTACTATGAACTTTTCTTCACGCTCTCACTGTTTTATTGAGTTAACAATGGTATTGTGTAAAAATTTTCAGTGTATTTTGTAGTTGGAAACTACAGAGGAAAAATTATAGTTAGATTTAATTTTAATAAATTTAAGATATAAATTACTAATATATTCAATTATGAAGATAAAATCTTAAAATTCAGAACATTTGCTTTTCTATTTATCCAGACAGAATAAGAAGACATACAAGCAAAAGAAATAGAAATTGACAGAGAGACAGGCCTTTTAATACCCCACCATTTTTAATGCAGTTTTTTTGCAACTCTTGACAGCCCTCCTTTGGATCACACTTCTTAGATTCGGGAACGCAACGTTGATCCATACAGGTATAGTTTCCTGCTTCACAGATTGCTGCCAGAAGACACTCATTTTCAGTCCATTTCAATCAACAAACACTCAATTTCAGTCAACGTTAAAATGAGCACCAAATTTTAACACATATATTTCTACAGATGGATTTACTGGTGGACTTAATGGAAACAATCAATAAATTAAGAAAATAAATATTTTAAGTACATTCTTGAACCATGAGAATGGGATTGCAATAAAGATGAAAACAAAGGTAATTATCTTTGGAAAATATAACACTGAAAGAATTGTAGAAGATGAATAGCTTGTCAAGAACACAACAAATGTAAAAACTCACAATTTCTTCTAATACTTTCAAGTGTTTCAAAACAATATTCCTATTTTCTACATCTTTCCTGTTTAACTTCCATAAAAATTGAACTTACAAATAATCATATTTCAGGACTTACAAGAATATAAAATTAATTCTAAACGTTCCATGCTAAGAGCACGTACCAGTCCTATGCATAAATATCAATACACCTTTTTTACTTAAAGTAGAGCTGTAATGTCAGCTAATAAATTACTTTACTATTCCATAACTTTGCAATAAAAGCCATTTTGTTCTGGTGTCAGTAGAATTTTTTTTTTTTCATTCTCTACATTCTACTTAATGATGTGAAATGAGCACTAGTACACTACAAGCATAATACTACAAAATGTATTAAATATGTCCTATTTTACATGCAACATTCACACTCACACTCACATTTTGCTTAAAAGAACGTTTACTTATATATTTAGGAGGCATTATATTTACTTCATTACCATAGGCTGAATTAATTTGGGGGGAGAAAAATTAATATTTAAAATCAGAAGATGGATTAATAAAGAAAAGTTTTTTCCAGGTTAGTGTTACTAATTCAAGTAGAAAATAGTTATTCCTAAATAAATAATTTGTTTCCCATTTCAACTGAACACATATCTCTGAACTCAAATTCTTTTGAAATTTTTATAACTGCATGTTTTTGTAACTCACAAATTGGGCCAATCACAGTTGAAATGTTCAAAATATTCTCCTTAATTGTGGCTGCAATATTGTGAAGAGAAAACTCAAAAATTTGAGTATCTCATGACCTAAAGAAAAATTGACACAATTAACATACCACAATTCTGCTCATCCTCCCCAGAAGGACAATCGCTTCTGCCATCACACATTCTCGACAATGGAATGCAGGAAAGATCGTAGCATGAGAAGTCAGTGGACGGGCATGGTGCCTCATCTGGGCTACCTGTGCCCAAGCAAAATATGATCTTTACATCACGACAAAATTAACACTGGTTGCAAATTTGATGTATGTTGCATTAATTCCATGCTACATGCCAATACTTATTTGCAAGCTTGCTCAGTTTGTTATCATATTTTCCACAAAATCTTTCATATTGCATGAATTCAACCAATTGTGGTATTCAATGATCATAAATAGATATACCATATTTGATTTCAGTATGACAAATTATATCAGTGCATAAAGTCAATATTATGCAAATGAATTGAAGTAATTGTTTACAGTAATAAAAGAAATCTCTTATCTACACAGACAGGCTGAAGTTCAAAAGAAGAGCTTGTTTGTTCATTAGGAAAATGACGACAATCATGTAGAACTAACAAGAAAGTAAAAAACTTATTGCGATGCCACACATTCATCTATCAATGGGAATCTTGTTGACCTTTTAACATAAATTTTATCTTTCATAGAAATCAGACTTTTCATTTTGATTACATTGCATGATTTTTGTATTGAAGATTTCTGCAAGAAATTATCTTTATTTTAGGCCTAAAAATATATCACTTGAAAAATCTTGAAATAACTGAAGAATATCCTTTCTGTTACAAATAACAAAGAAAATGCATCTGCAATTGTTAAAAAAATCTTAATAATATTCAGATGTAATTACAAGATATAATTATTTTCTTATTTTCTAAGAAACTGAATTTTCTTAAAAAAATTGAAAAATTATTAACCCATGTTAATGCTTATAAATAGACAAATGTGAACAAAGTTTTTAACATGCTTAGAGTTACAAACACATGCAGCTTGGCAATTCTCTTTCTTGACACCAGCAGTTTACAAAATAAATTCTTACATCCTTTTTCTACAAGAGATGGAAAAGCAATAGAAATTATACAGCATCATGCCTGGGCAAAATTAACAAATAAAATGATGTATTAACAAAACATTAAATTTCATGCATGTCAACAAACCCACTCACTTGATAACATATAATTTTATCATATTTTAAACCTAAAGACCCTTGATGAAAATTTGTACCTCATTTAGTCACATTAATCACAAAAATGTATTTTGCACATACCAAACCCACATAGTTTATTGATTTGAATTATAAAGATTATTTTTTATTAAAATAAAAAAATATTAACTAATAAGAGTTTAAAAATTAGCTATATATTAATAATATGATTATTATAATCAAGATTATATTTTTCTTGGATTTCCATTTTCTCCCTGAGAGCCAAGAGTATTGTTCCAGAATCCCTTTTGGTAGAGCAGTCTTTATGACAATAAGAAGTGACACATTTTACCCTCCCCTCCCTAGCCAAGAAATACTCTATCTTCCCCTCCTGAGTCACAAGATAGTTCAATAATTCAAATCGATAAATTAATGAAATTAATCTACAGTGATTTTTAAAAAGGCAAATTTTTAAAGTAGTTTTCAATATTATGTTAAAATAACACATGCTAATGAATTTTTACACATACAGCAATTCAATCATTCATCCCAATAATAAATGTTTAAACAAAGCAGAGATAACTACACATGCCAACTTCTGTATATCGAAGCCAAAATATTGCACTAGGTGATTTAAGCAATTACTGACACAAGGACTTGGCTTTTGAGAATTAGTGCTAAGCTCATTTTCAATGTATATAGTCAGTCTGATCTCCAAAAAAATAGATCCATGAAAAACTTTATATACAAGTGTTTAAATAAGAATTACCTATGAATTATTGAAAGATCGGAATGAGGTTTATTCTACTTTATGCTGAAATAACTTCATAAACTATTTATTTGAAATGCCAGCTAGTAAAAATGTAAACTTTCTTTTAGAAATCCTTTGCAAACTTTTAAGTCAATGTTAAACCATTTTCAATGACATAACATTTTAAGTATCACACAGAGAACATGACTGACTACAAGTTATCCAGCACTACTCTCAACCATTTTTCTCTCCATTCACTGTTAGTGTTTTGTATTATTCCAGCATTGGCACAAGTTTGGGAGTCATGCCATTAGTGCATTACATTTTCAATAAATTAATTTCTACATTATTGAGTACTGCAAATTCCACACATTCAATCATTCTACTTTTATTTATGTATTAATAAATGTGCACAATTAGAAACTAAGTGCATTTTCATATATAAAGTAACACACAATTCACTTATAGTGCAAAGGTTTAGAGCCTTAAATTTACTCTTTCTTTTTCTTGTACCCAAACTGGAGCTGCAGAAAAGGATGACTACATTTTGAGACATAAATCAACTTGTGTTTAAATAATGAATAGATTGATACCATCTCGCAAACACATTTCTGAAATTCACTTATTTCCACAAAAATAAGCAAAGCATGAAGTGGATAAAAAATTTCAAACTTATAGTATTACAATACAAAAAATGAATGCAAATTTTTTGAAGAGAAAAAATATCTATATTCTTGAAAAATCGTCAACTCATAGCTGAAAATAACATTAAAAGTTCCCTGCCTTTACACATGTAAGTCATGTAGGTAAACTTATTTGAAGTACTCATTCATTGACAAGGTGTTCACTCTACAATTAATCAAAGACGTTGAAGCATGAAGAAACAGGTCAGGGAAATTTCAATTTCTCTCTCCATGAAAATAGACATTCTTTTCAATCTTAAATTGCATCTTATTGAGTATGAATGACAAGATTTAAAAAATGCTTTTTCCCTCTGGTGTAACCATTCTAGTGACAAGGTAGTTGGAAAGTTTGGGAAGAAAAGTTTTTAGAAATTCTGATTTAAAGAAGGGGCATGTATCACAAAGGCATCTATTTTCCTCTCAAAATTCAATTTAAAGATATTTTTTATACTTCCAAAATATAAAGAATCTCCTACACTGTCTTCAGTCCCTTACATAGTATGTAATCTTTGATTAATCATTGAATATACATTCAAGAAATGGAACCTATGGAACTTTTAATGTTATTCAAAACAAAGAATAGAGAACATACGTAAGCAACAATTTTTTGAAGAATAAATTATTCAGTTTATACACCATAAGCTTGTGTTATGAATTTCTTATGAATCAAAGAGAATTTGGTATAATCCATAAATTATTAAACATTATATAAAGGCTTTCAATTTTTGTTTGTAGATTACTGAGTAGTGTCCATATAGAATTTTAATGAATAAAATTGGTGATTAAGGTAAATTACAAATTATTTTTAATATTTTTAATAAATAGTAATAAATTTTCATTCTTTGAAATTTTTTATGCATCTCTCAAGCTAACTTATTTTTTAGTAACTTAAATGCAGAAAGAATAACACACATTGTTTCTAGTTGAACTATAGAAACAAAATACAAATGAAGCATCAGATATTAATAAGATTTTGTAAGCCATTAATGAGAAAACATAATACACAATGAGAAACCAGCTCAAGTACAATTTTAAAAATATGAGAATAAAGAAATCAATCTTAAATTGTACTTTCAGCATCTTGATTTTTACACAAGTTATATTTCTCATTTTAAACATGTCAATGTATTTACAAAATAATTTAATAATTGGAAAAGTGTGGCTAATATGACACACACACACACACACTCACCCACCCACCCACACATATGTGCACACAACACCACACATACATGTTCCTGCATCCACACACATATACATACACACACACACACACACACATGCATGGACATATGTAAGTGCACATAGTTTCTAAATCTTACATCTCAACTCCAATTACTTTCTTTGTGACACGCGAAAATAACAAATTTTAAACATAAGTCAGAAAGAACAACATTCCCTGGCTGTGATGCAATAACATATCAGTTCTGGTTTCTCATTGGGAGTCACCTATAAATTACATAATGCTAAAGAGGGAGTAGGGAGTTTGAGGCAATGTTGTGGCAATAAAGGTAGGGGGTATTAGTTTATAATTACATAAAACTGATAATTTTTCTCAACATTTCCTGAAATAATTTCTTTTTTAGACTTACACCAAAACATTAAAATATTAATGAATAAATTTGTTTTTAAAACATAAATAAATTAAAGTTATTACATGTAAATTGTTACAATGAATGGAAATATTTAAATATCATAAATTTTAATACACATCACAAATAAAATGAATACAAATTGTTTTTACTGGGCTCTTCTTGCATATGCAGGGGGGGGGGGTTGCAAGCATTCAGTAATTATTGTGTGTGTGAGTGTGAATGTGTGTAGGGGGTAAAGGGTGCATTATACAGAAGTGGGTATTCAAAATACTCCAAATTTGCATTACATAATTTATGGATGGCCCCTTATCAAAAAGTACTAAGTTCTATTATTTAATTTAAGTATGAAGAAGTCATAATTCATACCACAATCAAATTCATCACTGCCATCCGAACAATCTGGACTGCGATCACATCTCTTCGTGAAGCTAATGCAAGTCCCATCTCTACATTGGTATTGGTCTCTGTTACATAATCCTGTTCAAAAAGTAAGAAAAAAAACATATTATACATCTAAATGAGTTACAAATAAATACGAGATGTTTACTCATGAAAGAAAGAGCTCTCAATGTTCCATTTCACAAAATGCAATAGTACTTATTTATATGATGAACTTTAATAAGCACCAACCTCAGGTGCTAACTTTGACATCTGAACTGATCCCAGCCAATACCAAAAGTTCAGTATCACTGGATGGTATTGAATAGATGCTGTGAACACATGGAGCTACTCATACCATCAGAAATAATTGCAACATTCAGAACAACATATTCACACTTAAATACTGTTCTGGAGAAGATGCAAGTCACTGATATAAAATAATCAACAAATCTGAATGTAAGCATATGAGAATCAACAGTACTAAAATAAAATATTCTTTGATTTTTAGATGCGCATAACAGATTAATTTTGAAATGACATCTGCAAATAAATTCTTAACATTTAGAGTATTAAATTACTTGCTCATTCATAGTTGCAAAAGTCAATGTCAATATTTTTTCCCTTCATTGGTTACAATACCTATTTACTTTCATTTTTTTATTGACAGATGCATCAACCTAAGGTTCTCAGAGACACATTGTGTCAATCTACTGTGTTTCATTTAATTTTAATCACATTTTCTAAAATAAACCATGTACTCAAAGTCCAATTCATTAATCTTGCTTTTGTAATTTGATTTTTGTGCAATTGAATATGTTAACCTATTTAAAATCTGACTTGCATTTCAAAACTTACTTCAAGCACATTTTACGCAATTCTTCTTAAAAATTAAGAAATGTTCAGTAAGGCAGTGAAAACAGGTATCAAAAGCAACTGGGATTATTTAATAGTTCACTTAGTCATTTGATACTTAATAAAATAAAGTTATATAGTTAATAAAGTTATTAAGCATTTAAAATAAAGTTAATAAAGATAAGAAGGTTTTCTGAAGTATTTTTGCAAACATGCTATTAACATGAAGTTATTACACAAGAAAAGTCAAGTGCAAGTATTCACAGCAATTAAAATGTTATGGCTAGTTATTTATCATTCACTATAATTTCAGCCTACAGCATAGCCAAGAGAATGCAGAAAAGAGAATGTTAATAAATAGGAATATACATATTCTGCCTCTTATTTCTCAGTGAACAAAGGAAAATGGTAATATAAAAGCAGTATCATTCAAAATGTGAAGAAAGCAGTAGGCAAAAACGTTAGAGAAATAAATTACAGGTTCATTAA
Source organism: Acheta domesticus (assembly GCA_031308135.1). Lineage (NCBI taxonomy): Eukaryota > Metazoa > Arthropoda > Insecta > Orthoptera > Gryllidae > Acheta > Acheta domesticus. The sequence goes on from JAHLJT010003656.1 coordinate 59,175,929, forward strand.
AAATCTTTACCACAGCCCAATTCATCATCGCCATCTGAACACTGTACATCGCCATCACAGCGCTGATAAATGGGGAGGCAGCTTCCATCTCTACAGCGATATTCATCAGAGCGGCAATATGCTGTTAGGAGATGAAAAGATCAATGGACGTACTTGAAATGAAATATGGAAAATATGTCCTTTTTTATTTATTAATTTTTTTATTGGAAAGTAGTTAAATCAATTCTGACAATGAACACTGTCATAAATTAATTACCAGCTCAAAAAATAGTATGATCTCATAAGATAAGCCTGTACTAAATACGTTAATAATTTTGTTTTCATAGAATATCATTCTATAGAAATGAACTTGAATTATTCATATCAACCTGTTGCACTTTATGCTTACTATAGTAGTCATAAAGTAATACTATATGTTAATATGACAAGACTTTATGCCCAAATTGGATAATCAACACCTCAGTTAAGTAAATCCTATTTGTCAGAAATTGTTGATTTAAAAGTTTCAAAAGGTACAACCTAATTTTTAGATGACTCCCATTACAAGACACAAAAATCTATTCCAATGTTAAATAAATAGAATCTTCACAGAATGTATTTATTCGTGATGTTATGAACTATACTTTCCATTCATCAAATATGAGTGATTTTTGTTTGTTATTTATAAATAACTCTTCACAAAACATCCACTGATCATTCTAGAAGTAGGCTGCAAGTCCTTATAATAATACATGCATATGACTGATTATGTACATTATGTTATTTCAATAGGTTGTATCTCATTTTTTGATATGCAACACAATTATAAGTATTTTCAATTCTGAAAAATATGATGACTTAATATAACAATTATGTCTTAGACAATTTTATTCCTTTGTATGAATTAGTAAAGCAACTACAAAAAGGCTCCCGAATTATTTACAAGCTCCAGCACACTGGTATTAATATATCCTAAAAATTACTATTTTAATAATTATTTCTTATATCAATGACAAGAAATTGTAATCAAAGACAGAATAAGATACTATGAGAGTTACATTTTTGAATAAATTTTATCCTTTAAAACTTTTTTGCTAAGATTTTTGAGTTGTGATAACAATCTGTGCTTTTACTTTAAATATTTCAATCAATATTGAAATAGTGGTTTCAAAATTGGTGACCTTCATATCCAAGCATGAAACTCGAAACATCTTAAGCAACAACAAATTAAACAACTGATAAAAAGTGAAATTACATTATATAATATGTAACAGTTTCTTTTTTTGTTCTGATATTGGAAATTTAGTATAAGTCACACAAGAAAGTAGTTGTGACCTACTATTTACCATATATTTAATTTTTTTGAGCAGGTTTTCATCCTTTCTTCCATTTCAGAGAGAACATGTTTAAGCTCTCATGATATAAACCAAACAAGTGGCTTAAACTCTCTTTGCAGTAACACAGTATTTCAAAAGTGTTTGATTTTTATATACTACTAATACATTTGATATAAGGCTTATCCTTAACAATGGTTTACATACTTTTAAATACAGTGGGAGAAGAATTATTACCACATTATTAGGCATTCAAATGAATAAAAAGAAAGTAAAATACTTACTATTGCAATTGTACTCGTCTGATCCATCCCCACAATCCTGCTGGCCATTGCACCTGGAAGCTCCACTGATACAAGATCCATCTCCACATCTGAACTGATCAGGCGGGCAGTCTCCTCCTTCGAAATGAATTCATTTATTTATGAACTTTTGTCTTTTGCACAAATTTATTATTATTCTTATTATTATTACTGTTGTAATAATATTTTTTCTTCCTTTCAATGTAAATGGGGTAATATTAAATTTCTGAGTTGCAATAAATCTTCATTGAATAGAATTCATTGAACATAATTCTGCAAATTTTGAATCAACAATATAATCCAGAACCAATATTCAGTACTCCAGGGCAATTTGCAGCAGATACATACAAGGGTAGGAGGAGGAGGAGGAGAAAGAGGAAGAGAGAAAGAAACTGGAGGTTTCACAACAGCACATACTTTCTTGCATTATATCTAAATTTGCAATTTTCAAAAATTCAGAGAGTTCAACGAAAATGAGATCTGTGTCATTTTTTTAAGCATCTTTTGTTTTATCTATGGAAAACAAGTTAAAGAAAAAATTTGGAGTGTTTTTTGAGAAAATGTGATTTTTATAAATTGCAATATTTTCAAGCAGAAATAACAGGAAAAATACCTTTTTTTTTCAAACAGAAAAAATATACATGACCTTTTTAAAATGCCAATTTTTTAGAACAGATTTTATTTAAGGCAAAAGTCTCTATCTTCACCTTTGTAGTTTTGAAATGTTAACTTTTTGCAATTTTTGAAAATACAGAGTTTGCCAGAAACGTTTTAGCATTGCCCCAGGCCCAAAACTGTCTAGCACTGGCACTGGTTAGAGGAAGGAATTTACAGATTTATCCACTTTTTCATTACCAGGAAGCAGCAATAGGAGTTTTCTGGCATTTTCCAATGCATGATTGCAGTACTAAATGCTGAAGGGGAAGAGGAGGAAGGAGAAGACAGAAGAAGATGAAAAAGAGGAAGAGGAGATCTATGGGGACGTCCTTAATCCTGGATTTCTGTCTTATTTTTCAAGTTACAATGTGAATTACCATGAATATTTAAAATTTCATTTTCAATCTATCAACTTTCATGAATCTATCAATTTCATCTCTGCAATTTCAATGTACAAAAAAAGAAATGGGATGGAAAAAACACATACATACATACATACACAAAACTATTTTTTCAAAAACTTTTTAAATTATCATATATTTAGACTGAAGACTGAAGAATAAATCATAAATGACCAGAGACAAAGATTAGTAGAAAATGTTAGTCATTTTAAAGATTTCAAAGAGACAGCTTATTACTAGGACCTTCTGAAATATTCATATAAAGCATGCAGTTAAGTGGGACAAGTAAAAATGTTAGTGACTGCTTCAGATACAAATTTCCTGCAATAAAATAAGGTTTAATGTTTCTGTTAGTATAGTTCAAGAGAATGCTTGTTAATAAAGAAAGACAATGAATTAATTAATTAAGACTCAGAATATTTCTAAATCTTGGAAGTTAAGAGGCCAATGTCCAAATTGCAGAATTCAGCTTTTGACAAATGCATTTACTGCACCAACTGGATCTGTACAAAATACAACCTGAAAAAGTACAAAATGCAAAATTAACCCTGCAAAATGAAACATGTTATATTGTTAGATCATGGCTAACAATTTAACTTTCATGTTAAGGGTTTGTATATAATAGAAAACAAAGTGTTTTGAACATGGGCCACTTTACTTACACGGAACATATTTATATACATAAATATATACATACACACACTTCTTGAATTGTCATTTCATGTACCAAATAACACGCTGGAAACTTTAAAACTAATGAGATAGTTTAGCAGTTTTGAATACCTTACTACTTGCTCGTCAAGGCATCTTACATTCCAGATCATGATCTGAAACTTTGTAAGTAGGTCTACAACATAATATTGAGATAAAGGAACAGGAGTTTGCTTTGCGTGTTGCATTTTCTTCTATACCTTTAAATTTCTTGTCTTATGAAGAAGAACATTTTAAAAACCAATTTATTCCACTTGTAACAATAAAAAACCTAAAGAGAATATGGTGATAGACATATTTTTTTGTCTGGTTTTGAAACACTTCAAAATCTTTTAAAGACTTCTGCACTATAAATGTTGTCTGTGGAACTGCATATGATTTATTGTATGAGAATCCAGGTAGCCTATATAATTTGATATTTCATTGGAAATGGGTAACTCCAAACTTTCATAATTAATTATTTTAGTTTATATATTTAGTGATTATCCCCGATTATTATTTTTGTAAGCTTCAACTTATCTATGACAATCAAGAATGGAATAACTGAAGAAAAAATGTATCCGATTTTTAGTTGAGATTTATTTTAGACACTCATGATTACACAATGAAACTATAAACCATTTCCAAACCAACCCCAACCATTTCCCACCTTCTTCCTTCTACAGTTGCTCACCCAAAACACATAACCGATTTTAGATTTAAAATTTATGCTTATTCTGGTCTCTGAAGAGAGAAATGGCTTCCTCATGATGTAGAACTACTTTTCTTCTTCAGAAATAGATTTCAAAATATTACAGAATTATTTGAGACTCCTGAAGAAGATGAAAAGTAGTTCTTGAAATGCTAAGATGTAACAACTTCGAAAGGAAGAGAACATTTTAATAAAATTCATCAATCTAAGTCATGGTTTCTGATTAATGTGTTTTGGTTTCAACATGTTCAATAAAAAATGATTGTCTAAAACAAATCTGGACAAAAAATCTAAAAACAGAAATCTCGATGACAGTCTGAAGATAATTGAAAAAATTTATTACTCTTGCAGTACCTATGTCTGTTTATTCACGAAGTTTTGAAGACTATTGTGTCTTCATTATCAGACAACTTTAACACTTTCCTGCTGAAAATTTGGTATGCAATTATGAATGTCTATTTAAAGAACCAAACTGGTTACTATTTCAGTCAGAATGAAATCCATAAAAATTTTGAACAAAGGTTTTACCCAATTTATTATGTTTCTAGTCGTATTTCCAGAAATAGAATAAGGTTTTGTTATGTAGTTTATGAAGGTGTGCTCTTTGGTTCTCATTGGCATTGGGCTGTTCAAGTAATACATTTTTCTTCAGTTGTTCCAATCCTGATTGTCCCCAATAGGTGGAAACTAAAAATTAAATAATAATTACTTTTGTCATTCAGGTAAATCAAGATTCCTTGTCTGGACTCACTATTCTGCAAATGTTAGCCCTTGCCTTCCTTATCCATGATTTAGTTTGGGTCTTTTCTTAGTGTTTTGTGTTAGAGATAAACTTTTATATGCTAGAAGTTGGCAACACTGTGGCAACATGTGCCAGCTCTCAGTATGTTACTGATCTTCAATGTAGCGAGACTTCTAGCCATGTGATAGTGCTGAACAATCCTTTTTAAACTGTTTTTCTCAACTATTTCCTCATATGCAAAAATTTACCATTTCTTTAATTTACATCAGTAAGTACACGAGTGAGAACATGAACAAAATATTTAGGAAAAGCATTAATCCATCCTCCTGAAGTTTTATGACTGGAAACAAAAACATTCTACTACTACAACTAGATATCTAATCAGAAACCATTGCTTTATCAAGAGACTGGAAACATTACTTTTCGTTGAGAGATGAAAATAACTTGCAAAAAAAAGAAAGGTAGTCTTTTTTTCAATTTCATGATAGGCCTGCATCATTTTACTGTTAATGCACATACATTAAAATTCCTTTCTAGAACAGAAAGAAGACCTGACAATAAATAAAGGGAAGACCTATCTATTGCCTCGAAGAGAAATTAAAAAAACAATAGTACAAAATATTAATAAAATGTAAAGATCACCTAATTTGTAGCATTCAAATGATATAAGTTTATCATTAACAAAATTACTATATTCTGAAGGAATATACACTGTAATCCATTACTAATGAAATATCAAATTGTATTCCTGTATTCACACACAAGAAATCTTACTCAGTTCCAGTCATTTATAGTGTAGAAGGCTTTGAAAGTTTTACAAGTACTTCCAGAATAGTCAAAAGAATGGCAGAACAATCACTATTATTCAATAAGTATATCTTTACATAAGTACGCTAAATTCTTCTTTTAGTTCTCATTGCACAACCCCTTCCCACATACAGGCATACACTCACAGATATACTTTTTTTTATACAACGTTGGACTTATAATAGATTGTAAATAATTTTATTCCTTTAATGTTCATTGACTATAAATTTGGACTCACAATATCTATTTTCTTAGCATTTAATCTTACTTCTTTACTTTATCAGATGATTGAAACAACTAATGAAGAGTAATTTTCTAACACATTGATAGTTTGCTTAGTGCATGAACTTCAGCTCCCTATATCAATATTTTCAATTTTTGAGACCTATAACAACCACATTACCCTTCCAGCAGGCATGCCATTCACACTTGCACAAGCAGATGTGTGCTGCACATTTTAAAAATATGTTCAGGTTTAAAAGATAATCAGAAATCATATGGAAAGTGGAATAATTGGTAAACCATAACTGAGTGCATTTTTTTCTGGAATTTGAAACAATCAAAATAAATTTCTATTGAAAAATAAGATAATGTTTTCAGCATGAACACTTTTAGATAAATGAAAAACATTATCAATGAAGAGAAATTGGAAGATGATCTCATTTGTTTCTTGAAGGTCTCAAAGATCCCTATCTCAAAGGTCTCTTTATTTTTGAATGAACAATTTTAGTGTAAGTTATCATTACACTGGTTGACAAGGCCTTCTTCACAAGAAATCTGATGAGTGAATTTGGTGCGCTTTTTCATACTGAATTCAGATATGTATTCAGAATTTGTCCACCAGGCACAGTTTTTTCTTGACAGCTACTTTTTAAAATCTGATTTAACATTCTCTTTAACCTGTCGTAGGAACCTTTACCTTATATGTAGTGATTTTATTCAATCTGTATTTTAAGAAATTACATGTAATATCATGCTGAAATACCAACAGATAATACCGTGCAGGTTCATTCATATTTTTACATCCTCAGACCAGTTAATCTGGCATTGAGATGTGTCAGTATTGAGGTGTCCACAAGCTTGTTAGCACTAATATCACTGGTGATATATTTCCTTCTTTTGTGTTTAGAAGCTGTGTTTTAGTTTTTTTTTAATTTTCATCATGCCAATCACATGTGTAAATCATGCAGATAATTTCTGTTGTATTTGTGGTGAGCTGACTTGGAAGTTTTAGAGGTGAAATTTAAGTCGCTTGAGAAAGTGTTGTCAACCATTACGTTAACTGTAAAATTGGTGATTTTGAAAGGAATTAGGCCCAAAAATGTATGTTATGTGAATTAAGATTATTGTCTTGATAGAAAAATGGTACACATCATATGCCATTTTTGCAATTTCTGCGATTTGGAGGAAACTGAAGGACCATTTAAGTAATTGTTATATCTGTTTGACAAATATTAAAGGAATCTCATATCCCAGATCAGAAAAATGTCCTTTTAGTGAATCCAGAAAAATATATATACCTCCCTTGCATATTAAATTAGGAAGAATAAAAAATTTCGTAAAAGATATGGATCAAGTTTCTGATGGATTCCTGTACTTGAAATCAAAATTTTCCAAAGTAATTGATGCTAAATTGAAAGAAGGGATTTTTTTAGGACCACAAATGCAGTCATGAATGGCTGATAAACATTCTGAAGAACTGTTAAATCTACTGGAAAAAGCTGCCTGACAGTCTTTCAAAAATTTATATTGCAATTTCCTTGGAAACCATAAAGCAAGAAACTATGAGACATAGGGGCTAATCTTCTGCATTCTTATAAAGCTAAGTGAAATGTTTTTGAAAATTCACTTCTTAGACTCTGACTTCGACTTCCGGAAAATATTTGGGGTTGTCAGTGATGAGCGGGATGGGCATTGTCATCAGTAAATTTCTACAATGGAAAGCAGGTACTAATGCAAGTGTAGTTCTAATACACTTGCATTAGTACGTTGACTGACTACTGTTAAACCAAGAAGAGAGATGTTCCTTATAGAGAGAATCCCCAAAAATCATCATTACTCCTTTCTACAGAATGAGTCATCAGGATATAAGTCAGAAAGAGTAGAATACTATTTAGAGTTAGATAGCTAGTTACTGATTTTATTAATAAATTATAAAAAGTTTGAATTTATATCACACTAAACTCTTTCCTGATGAAGGAAAACTGAAATGATATTTGAATTCAGTATGAAATATACTTCTAGAATCTGTTATTTTCATTCTTGTGAAAGCATAAAAGGTTATTTTGGTAGACTAGCATTATTAGAATATCTTGACTTATTATTTGCAAATCCATCTTGAAAGGCCAGGTGGTACTAGCTACAACTGAAGATGAACTTCAAAAAGCAGTACACAGACTAAATGGAATAAAAACAATACATAATGAAATTATCAACATGAAAAACCAAAGCAATGGGGATAGCAGGAAAAGATTACTGCAGAGTTTAATCAGATAATTGAACAACTTTCACATATCTAGGAAAGAAGATATCACTAAAAGAGGAAGATATTGAGACAAAACTGGAAAAATTCAATAAGAGCAATGGCTGAATAAATAGACACTTCAGAACCTTAAAACCGTGATGCTACAGAATGGCACAGAGTTTCTATTTCCTTTGGTTTAGTTTTCTATTTCCTTTGGTCTCGGCTAGCTATTCGGACATGCCACATATTCTTGCCAGCTGCCATCAATTGCTGCCCAAACTACTTTTTTCCTAATTTTCTTAATTTTTTTTAGTTTCCTAACACTAGAACTGAAATGTTATTTTAAGAATATTAAAGAGCAGTAAAACCTCATCCTAAATGGCAATTTTCTTTTAAAAATTTGTAGTTGTTTTTAAGAAAATGACATTTGAGTAAATTTGAAATTTGAAGTTCTTTTTCACAAAAAAATTTTGAGTTTTCGAAAAACTTCATTTGAAAGCGTTTGAAGCACTTTAACTCACAAATACAATAGTATTTACAAATTGCTGAAAATATGCATATTAACGGAGTGAGAGATCTTTAAAAAAAATTACATTTGTGTAATTTTTGGGAAAAAAGTACCTCAAATTCAACTTTACCTCATATTAAAGAGTTCAATTGACACTATCCGTTCGATAAGTTTGAAGACAATATTTGGAGCCATTTATGAGAAAATGGCATTTGAGCATTTCTGAAAACGCGGAATTTTGAGCTATTTTCACAGAAACAGTGGAGATCTTCAGAAACTTTGAATGACATTCTTTAAAGCACATGTACTCTTAAATACAATAATGTGAACAAATCGCCGCTAATGTAAATATTAACGATATGAGAGACGTGAAAAAATTACATTTTCGTACTTTTGCAAAAACAAAAGAATAGGGCAATATGAAGTTTATCTCGATCTCATAGAGTACGTTAGGTACTATCCTTACCAAAAGTATTAAAAAAAATTTGGAACCGTTTTTGAGAAAATCTTGTTTTTGTAATTTTTTACAATTGCCCATATTGCACACAATATTGCGCGAAAACTACTAACATTCTCTAGAAAAATCTATATGACCTTAATGAAAGAACTCACTTTGGAGAACAAATTTTATTTGAAGGAAAAATCTCTATCTTTAATTTTGTAGTTGAAGGATGAGGTCGAAGAAAATTCAAACTTTTGCAATTTTCGAAAATTCAGTTAACCATGAAAATCGGACCTATTCCACCTTAATAAGTGTATTTTACTCTATTCTTACAAGAAATTTAAAGATTTGGAGCTGTTTTTGAGAAAATTTTGAAAATATCCGAGCGGCTTCGTGTAAAGTAGCCCCAAAAATTAATGAATGTTTTTCAACATCTCAGAGCTTCGACTCAGGCCACATTGACAGAGGGTTCTTCAATTTGGAAAAAATTGTACACATAGTTTAGGCACTAGTGTTGTTCACCTACACCAGACGGATGTTTTGCTTTCAATTGGTTTTTCCGTATCAAAGACCCAAAAAAAAGGTATTCTGGCTACACCATATGTTGATTTTTTTTCTTAATTTAGCAACTGGTTTTATCCACTTTTTCGTTATCACGGCCCAGCAATGAATTTTTTTCTGCCGAAAATTCGCTGTTTTTTCGCACAGCGTTACATAACTTTCTCTATACTACATATATTACTCATATATATATATATACATACATATATATATATATATATATATATATATATATATATATATATATGTATGTATGTATGTATATGTATATGTATAAGGGAAAGTAAAAATAAGACTGGACAACATAGTGGCAAAACCAACCTTACAATATGGCAGTGAAACATGGACACTCCAACCAAGAGGCAGCCAAAATGAGCTACATGAGAGCACTACTACAAGTTACATGAACACAAAATAAGAAACAAAGTAATATGGAAAACACTAAAAACAAAAAATTTGATTACTGAAATAGAGAAATATCACGCAAAATGACCAACAGAAGGAAACCAAGTAGATTTCCAAAGATGGTGATGAACTACAGATCAAGAGGAAAAAGACACTCAGGCAGACCAAGGAAACAGTGGAAGAACCATGAACATCTTAACTAATGTAGGGGAATACTGAAAAAAAGAACAGCCCATTGGCCCTATACCTTAATATATTGTTGATGATGATGATGATGATGATGATGATGTTGATGTTGAATGCTGTCATAAATAAAAATTCTAAGAAATATAAAACTGAATACTATATGAAAATAATGTAAGAAATAATGGTAAGGCATCCCTTTTTTCTAGGAACGCACGTTTCTCCTAAGTAATAGATTATACAGTCAAACTTACTCAATGCGGAATGTGCATAATGTGGAAATCTGCTTAATGTGAATGTGAATTGTGGTCATGCCAAACAAAAGTTCTACTATATTACATCATATAATGCAGAATCTTATGTAATATGGAAAAATATACTGGGCCCTTGAGTTTTCTTATTGAACAAGTTTTACTGTATGATCAAATTAAATTATAATTGTATGCTGAGATGTGTAAATATGATGCAGTGAATAATATGTAATACAAAATGTATGTGTTATAAATTATAATTACAGATAAATATTGCTGAATAAGAGAGTTATTATTAGACATCGGATGTTTAGGCACTAAAAAGTTGCCTTTTAGGCCCCTAAAAAGGCACTGAAAATGTCAAGAATAAGGAGGAAAAAAGGCACTGTCATAAATTACATTCACAATAAAATTAAAAATTATTTGTAAAACTCCATACATATTTACAACCCTTTTTCATTGTATTCTCAATAGTTTCCATTACAATATATTACCAATAACTTTTCAAGGATTGCAATTTCAAATCTGCAATGATAGGGAAACAAAATCAGTTTGAATTCAGAGATCTACTGATGTGTCTGGAATATATTTTAGAAGTCCAAAATTAGCAACACTGAAACCTTCTGGGAATTTACTTTTATTTCCAATCAAATGGTGCTCTCGGTGAATTGTCAATCCACCATTTTCTCAGAACATAGCTAGTATTTATGAAATAGGGAAATGGAGAAAAATATGTTGGTATACTTTCAGAAATTTTTTCGTATTTCAAAATACAAATACGTGAATTGAAGGTTTCGTAATGAATGGTCAGGTTGGACCATGGCCGATTTTCTGATATCTTAGCATGGTATATAAAAATTATACATAAAAGGCAAAAACCTGCAATAATTCTAAAGAAAAGGCATTTAAGCAAAAAAAAAAAAAAAAAAAAAAAAAGGCATTTATGCTAAAACAAGCAAAAACAAGCATTATAAAACTTTGTCATATGTCATCATTTGTCATGATTTGTGCACACATATTATCAGCCTTTAAATAAGTTCACAAGAAAAAAATAGGCATTTCCCTAAACATCCGATGTCTAGTTATTATATTAGATTTGCAACAATTTGTCGACTACATGAAGAATTTTTTTCTTCAATGAGAGAGTGTGTGCAGCATGGAGTACTGCTGAAACACTGTGCAATAAACAAACATTCTTTTTCAATTGATCACTGAAGAGATGCAACAATATATTATGAAATCTGCAAGCTAATACTGCCAACTGCAAATATCATGAACTGGAGCAAAAACCAATTCTAACACTTCCCTTAGAATTATACAAGGAAGAATCTCGCATTACTTTGTGCTGCTACATGTCTGCCAGAAGGTCTAAACAGCTTTCAAATTGTTAATCCAAAAGGCAAGTGATCTCTCTTCGAGACATAACCTAAGGATAAACATGCCCCAGGATCAAAGAATTGAAACTCAGATTTCCTTATCTACAACCTAAAATGTTTGATATGGCATAAATCACTTCATGACGGTAAAGGCCTACTTCTTCATTTGATGCTTCCATTTATTATTTCATTTATTGCACTTGCCATAACCTCTTCCAATCACACAGACTTATCTCTAATTTTTCATTTTTTTCTTTGTAAACCAATGGAATGGAATTTGTAAGCCTTATCATTTAAACAAAGCAAACAAGACTTGCAGGTATTTGAGGGTGATAGGTGTGTTAAAATACCATGTTTGAAAAAAGCAAAGTGTTCATGCAAAGGTAACCAAGATGCATACTGCAATTTCTCTCATCACTGCCATCTTGGCAATCGTTGTAGCCATCACATTTGTTCTTCTTAGGGATACAGTGTCCGTTGTCACATTGGAAATGTTCTTCTGTGCAAGCTGGAAATACATAGACAACATGCTTTATTACTTCACAAGATGCAGTGTGAATTTTTGCCTTCTCAACATCATGCAGTACCTCTCTCTGGTTTTGAAAATATAGAAAAGTTTTCTAAAATCCATGAATAATCACATGCAGCACATATTCAAGATGCAACAAAGGAAAGTTTAAAAAATTTTCTTAATCAGGGAATCAGGGGACCAATTATTCAGGAAACCAATGATTGACATCTTAACATAGGTGAATTAAGAAATCAGTCTTTCCTAAGATTTTCAATATGAAGTTATATACATGTAATTGAATACTTTTTTTTTTGTTGGTATTTTATGAGTATTTATGGCATGATAGTTTCAACACAAGAAGTATTTAGTAAGATTTTTCTTACTAAAATTCAATAGAAAATTCAAAACCTTAAACTTTTATTCCTATTGGCAATATCTTTTCCTTGAATTATAATAGAGTGGTATCTAACTGTTACAGAGAGAGGTACTACCTTATTAACATGCATTTAATATGCAAACACTTCTAATTTTGAAGTAATGGTGCAATTTTTTTCTTATGATTTCAGATTAAATCAACAATGATCCTAAACTGTAAAAGATTTACCAAGATATTTGTAAACCTCTGGGAGAAAACAGGTGCCTTTATGAATTTCAAACTGAAACTAAGTTGCCTAATATTTCTTTTAGGACACAAGTTAATATCCTTTTTATAATATTACGTGAGTACAGTCAAACTCCTCTTTACACTTTTCACGGAGCCATAGGGAAAATGGTGTAAATTGCAGGAAGTGTACATAAGGGGACATTATTTTTTTCCCCTTCAAAACTATATGTATGTATTTAGACACATACAAACAAAAAAACATTATAATATGCAGAATTATATACATAATAAACAATATTGCAAAGTCAAATAGAAATCTGACCAAAATATGCGACATTGGAAAGCACAGGTGTATTTGCGTTGAAACATAGTAAATTTTAAATCCCACAATGGCACTTCCACAAGTCCTCACCATTCACTAATGGCCATTGAGAAAGCAACAATGTACTTGTTGTATGAAGAGAGGACAATGGTATTTCTACTTTTAGAAAAAATGTGAAGTTTAATATTCCCCAACTCAAAGAAAAGTTCATTTTCAGCAGTTCATAATGATTTCTGACTAGTATATTTTATAATTTTTTTGATTTAAAAAATAATAGAAAGTGGGTTCAAGAAATGAATTTAGTCAAAACTTTTTGGAGAATCCCATACTTTGACGTATTAAAAGATGGGAAAAAATTACATTTATTTTAGAATGAGAAAGGGTGAAATCATGAAGGATATAAAATAAATAAATGAATGTGAGGCTACCTCTCTTATATTCTTCTAGAAAAGCATGTCATTTTTTCTTCCTTTTTGAATATCGCTGTAATGCCAAGAAATGAAAATTTATGTGGGCCTACCTGCTAAATAATGATTTTTAGTGTATTTAAATCATTCTCCATGTAACATTTCATAAAACTCTTTACAATATCACACCATTTCCATAGTATTTCTGTTTTGGTCATGTTACAAGTGAGAAGGTGGTGGGAAACTGCAGTGACAGTACACATTAGCTTGACGTGAATTGCTTTCCAGATGGTGTTATGACATGCAGACTGTTGTAAATTGTGGGAAAATTGAAATTATGTACAACTGAGAAAACAGATGGGATCAACAAGAAACATTGAAAATGCAGAGAAAATGTAAATTGTGGGAATGTAAAAGCGGAGTTTATCTGTACTCTTATTTTGAGAAAAGTGAAAGTAGGAACTGCTGAACCCCCTTCAATATTACAACACTACTGCTACAAATGTCAGTTCACCTTTATATAAGGTACAATTTTATCTTACACCTAGTACCAAATTCTTTAATCCTGAAAAATTAACAGGATGGAAGTTCAGCAATGAAAAGAATGAGACCAAAAATTACTCTAAGAATAAAGCAATTCTGTACATAAATTGCTGTTTAAAAAAAATTATATGACTAATACTACAAATTAAAGATTCATTAAAATAAATTGGAACATGTAAAATGTATGAATAAGAATCTATTAATTCTCAAATTTTTTGATGTTCCAAGCAAACTTCCAAGAATGCAATTTATGGAAATCACAAAAATTATAACCATAAGAAATTAATAAAACCATTCATGGGGAAAAGAAAAGGAGTTATTGAAAACTTTCAAGGTCTAAACAGTAATAACATTTAATTAATCCACATGAATTTTTTTAAAACTTTCATAACAAGATGCAAAAATAAAATCAAAAAGAAAAAGTTAACATTTTCAAAGAAGTATGAGAATTTGTAAATTTGTATAGTACATGCTACATTCTAAGAAAATTATTCCCATCAATAAATAAAATTTCCTTTTCAATATACCTTCTGAATGATTTTACAAAATAAATAACATTTGTTATAAAACAAATTATTACTTAATGACTTCAGATATTTGTTCTGTACAGCACATAATGCTTATTAGCACAAAAGTCTTGCTTACAAAGCACCTTTGGCAAAAGCAATCACCAGCATGACAAACAACAAGCAATGCAGATGTATTCAAGAATATCTAAACATACACACTTTTCAAGAATTTGCAGAAAGGCCTCCACTTATCATGCACCAACACCTTAATTCGTTGATTATTATACAAATCTTTCTAATGGGATTAATAATTAATAAGGTTCTCTTTAATAGGATTTCAGGATTGGAGGATTTCAGTCCTTTGGAATTTCCTGACCTAAATTCAGTTATTAATACACTAAAATATATCAGTAAGCAAATATACACAAACAGAACATAACTTAATAACTTAATTAAAAAACATAACATAAATTTTACATATGCAGTATTAATCAATGAAAAAAATTAACTATCTTATGACACGCAGAAATGCGCAATCTTATGACACACATAATGAAAAAATTAATATAAATTTTTCCATTATTACCATATTATTCATTGACAAAATGTGGTTAGTAATTTTAAATTCTTATGCCCAAAGAACTGAATTCCTAGAACACATTAGATTTACCAGAAATTGCAAATTTGCATTTATTAAACATTTTTAAATTTCAGTTTATGCACTTTCTTTAGACTAAATAGGTAGATTTATACTTTTATTTGCATAAATTGAAAAAGGAGAAACTTTGTTTTTATTTCAAGGTAATAATTTTATTTTAATTTACAGTATTTTAATGCAAAATTTAAAAATCTACGACAACACACATATGCACACTGTACCTCTTTTATCTCTTCAATAGTTTGCCATCGAGGAGAAATAAAGAGAGAAGTATGTATAATGTGGGTCATAGATAAAGTTTCTAATAAACATAGAAATAAACATAAAGGAACAGATACTACTCAGCTAGAAGAGATTTGGAAACAAGAAAACTAGACAAATACAAATGTTTGGTGATGTAGACAGCCTCTGATCAGGGAATAAACAAAAAATAATAGAACAAAACTTACGACAGTTCTTTTCATCAGAGAAATCACGAGGACCACAATCATATTTGTGATTGCAGAACTTTTCACGTGGAATGCATTTTCCAGTCTCGCATCGAAACTCAACTTCTGTGCAATTTCTGGGCATGTAATGAACTGCATCTAAAGAGAATTAGTCAGCCATTGGTTCAATAAAATGCAACCCAAAAACTCGTTACAACTGGCATGCGATGCTACGCCATTCTATCAAACAAGACATGCACATTTTAATGCTTGTTGCATCAAGCCACATTTCAATGCTTGGATAACCCACTCGTCAACACCAGATCCAGAGAAAACCTGTAACTTGAAAGCCAGCGAAACAACTTGCCAACATATTTGTCTATTGCTTAGTATTTACATGACAAACACACCATTCACACACTTACACCACATACAAAAAATGCAGAATCTTACAGTAATATGTGAAACTATGAGTAAGAATTTATGCTACTTTATACAATTACAAAAATGATTGTTAACAAAATGATATCAAAACAAAAGTAAATGATGATTATGTGAACTGTTAATTTTTTCTATCATTTTGCATTTTCATTGCTGCATCTATGAAGTGAACTATGAATAAATATTGAATACACATGTTAATGAAAATGGGTTTCAAATTCACCACCAGATTTTGTTCTTTTTAACAACCCCAGCAGATATTTAATATTAAGTGTAATATTCTTTTCCTAATATTTAGATATATTTAACACACTGTCAGTGCACTTATATTGTTACATCTGTACACCAGGGTCTGACAGAGCCTGTTGTTATTTTCTATAATTTATTATAACAAATGGACATTAAGTGCAGCAACGATGTTGACACAGAAGAGTTTATTCACATTCAATAAATATTAATATAGGCCTACATAACAATAAAATATAATGGAACATTAATAATTGCACAGGGTTCATTGACACTAGTGTACCGATGGACAGTTAAGAATTAAAATGAAATCATTATCTTTAAGTAATCTTCATCTGTTCAAATTATAACACTCACAAAGTCAATTTTAAAATTCTCAATGTAAATATAAATAATTCCACATACATTACAACTCTCATTCTCAAGACTATTTCAACAATATATTAAAATTTAAGGCTGAAAGACAATGTTAGTAAAAACTTACAAGCATATTGCAACTTATATCTACTTCTGTCAGCAATAACCATTGATTTGCCTAAAAAATTCATGCAAAACCACCAAAATAATGTAACAATATATTATTCTACTTTGATGTGATATTTAGTAGATAAATTCATTACTGTATAGGATTTAAAGGAATCTGTAAAGCTAGAATGAAAATATATGCACTAATGTCTTTTTTGAAAACTCATTCACTTAATACAAAACCTAGTTGATTAAATATATAATATGAAATAACTAATTTTTCACAGTAGTTTGAATTTCTTCCAATGCTGTATATCTCACAGCTTTTTAAACAGGAATTAAATAATATTATTACCTAATTCACTTTATTCACTATGGTACCTATGGAAAAACACAACCTCTTTGTAATAAAAGAATTGAAATATTTGAGATCCCAACATCATTAATTTTAACATAATCAATTACTGAAGATATAAAATGAACCGATATTTACTGCAATAATGAACATTTCTATTCTGAATATTAAAAGCATTATATTGATGTAAAGAACAAACTAAACAAATAAAACTAAATACCACTTGTATAACATTAAACAGGACAATATGCAATAATAGCTACAACTGTTATTTCTTTTCAAACTCAATGAGGGGAAAAAAAAATTATTTAAGTCAAAAAAAATATTATTTAAGTCAAGAAATAACACAAAAAGAAACAACTTTAACAATCTCCAAAACTGAGTTTTACATAAATACGAGCATTTAAAAAAATTCTTATAGTCTTTTTTACAATGCAAAGAACTTGTTATAATTTCTGATTGAATAATAAGGTTTTCATTTGACCTGATATTCAAGAACAGAATGGTAGTTCTGTTCTTGAATATCAGATCCTAAATGATGATTATCTATGCTATCAGTCCTATTATAGGACTGGTGATTGAAAGTATTAAGTTTTTCATAAAAATTAAGGTGAATAAAACACTCACGGCAGCCATCTTCATCTGATGCATCATAACGACAATCCTTGATGAAATTACAGCGCAAATTTCCATCAATGCAGGTTCCATCATTGCACTGCCATTGCCCAGGTTGACAGACTAAAATAACAAAAAGGCAGATTTACATATTGATCACTGCAGAAACATCAAGAAAATATGTTTAAGCATGACTTAACATGAATACCTCACATAAAATTTAGTTATGTGTAAATTTATTTGTGTCTATGCAAAAATCAGTTTTATTAGACAATTTTAGAGCAAGGAAACTTCGTTAAGAAAAGTAGAAACAAATATGCTAAAATTGAATTATGACTGATTTTTTAGGTATTACAATGAGGTCTATTTAACTGGTCCTCTTAAAAACATGAATTTTTGCTCAAAATCTTAATAAAGTGTTTCATACATTTTATAATTAAATTTTCCTAAAAATGTAAAATATTTTTGTTTTGTAACCTAAAATTTATAAAATAAAACCAAAATTAAGTTAATATGAACAATAATGCTTCCTATTGAATTACATGCCTCTGAGAGCTGGACCTAAGAACTACAGAGAGAAGAAAAACAAATGCCTTTGCAATGGACCATCACAGAAAATTATTGGAAATTCATTGAGCACACAAAATAATATATAAATGAGAAAGTAAAAAGTGTATCTGAACTGGAAGAGGTAAAGCCGGATTGCTCTTCAGAAAGGAGACATCAGACAAAAATTATCTTTCTTCTTTACGTATTGTAAGGAGAGCAGACTCATTAGAGGGCTTTATGTCAGGAATAATAGATGGGACTAGGAGGCAGGAAAGGAGAACAAAATGGGATGAAGAAATCCGCTTAAATAGTCATGAATAAAAGCAATGAGTAGGGCATAAAATTAGAAAAGATAGAGAAAGTTAATAACTAGACACTGGATGTTTAGGCACTAAAAAATCATCTTTTAGCCGCCTAAAAAGGCACTGAAAATGTCAATAATAAGGAGAAAAAAAGGCACTGTCATAAATAACATTCACAATAAAATTAAAAATTATTTGTAAAACTCCATACATATTCACAACTCTTCTGCATTTTATTCTTAATAGTTTCCATTGCAATGTATTACCAGTAACTTTTCAAGGATCGCAATTTCAAATCTGCAATGATTGGGAGACAAAATCAGTTTGAATACAGAGAAGGATTTCTGAAGATCCAGAGAAGGATTTCTAAAATATATGCCAGACACCAGAAGGATTTTAGAAGTCCAAAATTAGCAACACTGAAACCTTCTGGGAATTTACATTTATTTCCTCTCAAATGGTGCCCTCGGTGTATTGTCAATCGACCATTTTCTCAGAACATGGCTAGTATTTATAAGATAGGGAAATGGAGAAAAATATGTTGGTATACTTTCAGGAATTCTCTCATATTTCAAAATACAAGAACGTGAATTGAAGATTTTGTAATGGATGGTCAGGTTGGACCATGGCCGATTTTCTGATATCTTAGCATTGTATATAAAAATAATACACAAAAAGCAAAAATGTGTAATAATTTTAAAGAAAAGGCATTTAAGCTAAAATAAGCAAAAATAAGCATTATAAAACTTTGTCATATTTTATCATTTGTCATGATTTGTGCACATATATTATCATCCTTTAAATAAGTTCGCTAGAAAAAAATGGGCATTTCCTTAAACATCCAATTAATAACAGAGGTGACAACAACAACAAAACGAAACATTTTGAAGAAAAGGCTGGCAAAAGTATGTGAATATCACTAGAGATCTGTAAAGATTGCCATAAACTTCTACTAATGTAAATGTTCTTGTAAAACATTATTTCTTCTTTGGTGATTATGACACCAAACGAATCTGAGATGTAAAATGTCAAGCCTAACTTGAAATATTTAATCAGAAAGCCACTTATGAAGATTCATTTTTATTTTTGTCAATCTTTGTAAATTTTTGTGATGCAACTTCACTCTTTTAGTGCAATCATAGGCTTCAAAGGCCTGTGTCAAGCGAAGGCTCTTGAACGTCTGGGTGATGCCTGGTGCACTCCAGCCATGAAGAAGATCATGGTAGAAATGGCGGCATCAACGTCTTCGATAAAAGCAATGTACTTAATGTTAATTTTTGAAAATTAAAATAAACTGCCAAATCAGAGCTCACAATTGGTGTTTTCCAAAAAATGATTGAGTTCCTTAAAAACCTTCCTTAAAAACAGAGCAATTGCTGTTCATCAATCAATCAACACAAATAGCATCACAATGGTAAAAAGTTCAATGCAAAGTACTAAATATGTTTTTATTCTTTATGGTTTTAAGGATGAATCTTATATTAACCACTTTTTTATCTGTAAATTAGGCTTACAAACTCTGATGAAAATGACTTAAATGCATTATTGTGTTTTCTGTGGATGTCAACCACATACTTCAAGTTACACATATTTATACAAAAGAAAGAAAAAAATGACACTTCTAACTTAAAATATTGAATTCAGAACAGTATGTACTGCGTAGTTTATGTATGCATATCCTGTGACAATGCACAAATATATTGACTTTACATAAATACCCAGTCATCTTCCATGCAAAGGAAATTAACACAAAAGGAAATTTACAAAAAATTCATTATCATAATTTTACCAAGATTCAAGGGCAATGAATTCTTTCGTGATTTTCTCTTTAATTTCTGTTCCTGAGAGTCTCATCCACAACCTCGTACGGAATTGTCAAGGGAGAAAATTAAATCATGTTTAAAGTGTTTTTAATTAAAAAAATATTATTGCCCTTTTAATTTGTCTTGTAACACTATGTGCACGGAGGACCGCCGACCAAGGAAAGCTCGCTAACGAATCTCGACTGTTCAGGATATAGACAAGGTTCTAGACAAAGTTGCCAATGTTCCGGTTGTCATATTCCGACAAAATGGATGGTATTTGATTTACAGGGGACTCATTTGCCCTCAAGAATGTCTCATTACGAATATTGGATGTTGGCAACTATCCGATCATTCTCCGTCCTTCTTCAGGGTGGACGACGGATGTTTTCGCGCGAATCGCATTCGCCCTGAAGAAGGTCGCAGTTAGGACGTGGCGGCGTCCCCCGGCGCGGGGCGGCAAAATTCCAACCGAGTTTTCGGGGCCGCGGGAGAGCTCTCCGTCTTGAGGCAGGGCATACATACTGCAATTGTCCTCGTCGCTTTGGTCCTCGCAGTCGGGCACTCCATCGCAACGTTTGAGTACGCTGATGCAGAACTGGGGCGAGCGGCAGGTGAACTCTCCTTTCGTGCACTCCCTGGGCGGGGAGGCATCCGCTCCGCTCCAGCCGCCGCCGCCGCCGCCGCCTGGGGCGCCAAGTCGCGCTCAGGGCGCGCCTTCCCCACGCCCCGCCCACGCCGCCGCCCACGCCCGCGGCCGCGGCCGCCCCTTCGCCCGGCCACACGACACGGAACGAAACGCGGGTATGTGTTCACTTAAGGCGGCTCCATACATTCGGTATTCGCCGAGCAGCGAGCTGCTGCTCGCCCAATCCCAAACAGCTCGTATGTTCGGTGAATATTCGCTTCCTTTGATGTGTCCAAAAGAGCGACACGCGGTGCGTAGGGTGAGCACCGAACGTTCGTCACTCGGCAAATAGCGAACAACTCATCTACCCTACTTGTGATTCGAAGAACGGTTGCTCGCTGCTCGCCGAATAACGAATGTGTGGAACGGGAACCGCCTTTACAGTGTGCAGATCATGATGGAAAGACATGGGTGAGCAACTGCGCATCGTATCCGATTTCAGCCAATCTCCTTCAAGCACCAATTTGCATCACAATTTTGGCGGGAATTTTAAATGAAGCCAGATAGCAATCGCCACCTTGTTACAAGTCATTGAAACAGATATAAGAAGCATTAAAAAATTGCATTTTTTTTATTTCAGTTGCACCTCCTTGTTATTTTTTGCAGAAAACCATTACTTTCAAAATATTTATCGACAATTCGTGCTTGCCAGGTAACATAGCGGGCAGCGACCGGTCTGACATTTTTCTATGGAGCTACGGGCTCTTTGGGCTTTTCAAACGAAATGCCCGTGTTATAGATATGTGGTACGTGACGTAACTCTGGTTCTGCGCAGAACGAGCAAAAATCGCTGTGTCGGAGTAGGTCACCCGTTTCTTTCCACCGTGGGCAGAAAACCTACCGCCTTTTATACCTTCGCATTCTATGCATGCCTGAATTTGGAGGAGGAAAAAAGGGTGTCGGTAGCCGAACCGCTTTATCACGTGATCACTTATGTTTTGAATGTTCCAAGAACTGACTGCCCCAACCGGGTATATGCCAAGTTGCTCAATTATTCGAAGGGTCAAAACATAATTTTCAAAGTAATTATGCGTAGTAGCAATGGGATTGCAATAGTAGTTGACAATTGGGGAAATGGGGAAATGTATTCTCAAGTAACTGTTAAACTTCCAACCATGATCAAATGGTGAAATGTTAAGTTATTGTTGTAGTTTTTTTTCTACCCTACAAACAGACATGCATGACTTGCGACGATAAAGAAGGCGGTGGGCTGATGCAATAGTTGTTCTTTATTCTGAAGTCGGTAAACTTTAAAATGGACAAATAATTCGATTGCACAAGCAATTCCATTTCGAATATCGAATTTTAGCATTGTCAGCGCTAATGTGGAGATCAAAATACGTCATCAATCACACGACGCAGTGGTTCTGCGGCTGTCCTTCGATGCTTTTGCGATTCATCAAGGGGTATTCTAAACAAGTTAGCTCTCGATTTTAAAAAAGCGAGAAAACATTTTAAAATAAAAAAGTAAACAACTGAAAATGCAAAAACAACACAAAAACGAAGTATTTTGTACACGAAAAGGAATCTAGGTAAATCCATACACGCGAATACAACGAACATGCACCACAAAAACAAGTAAGATAATGAATGTTATAAGTTCTCTAAATACTTTTTTCTTAATTTCCTACGTGATCAATGGAATCATTGTTCATCATTCCAAAAATCATCTGATTCAGTTTGTAATATCGCCACAAGTCGTGAGGAGCCTGTCAAAATTTCACATTAAAAGTATCCAGGCAGTACAGGTATCGGACTGAAAAATATCAACAGTTTAGGACAGATATCCAGCATTCGCTTTAGATTGCCCGCGAAAGATCATACAGCGCGCGCGTGGTAATGACGTAATAAGCACGGGGATAAATCACGGCAACGCTGCGCTGCAGAGACCCAACCAGAGAGTAGCTGCCCAACTGTCAAGAAGAATGAAGAATGGTACAACGTATAAATAACAAAATACCGATAAATCAAATTTAAAAATCTACTATTCGTCGCTAGAAAATAGTTCAGTTTTTCGACAATTGCAGTGCTGAATCTTTCAGCGCAGCTTCGCATTTAAATCGAATGTTAGAAAAACTAAGATTTCCCTACGTGTAGCAGTTCATTCTAGCGACTATATTCTCTCTTGTTTGCAAATAAAAAGAACAATTTTGTTTTCGTGACGTGAGTGACTTGAGAATGATTCTTGAGATTAGGTCATTGACAAAACCATTTTCAACCTGCCAACGTTTCGGTCTTTATTCAGCCTTCATCAGGGCTACAAACAGACGGACATTTTATTAAATATATAGATACACATTACGCACAAAGATTATTTCACAATTTGACTGATATATACAATATATAAAGATTGTGTTATTACATACCACATTCTCCGCATCTTTCGGTTCCAACCACAATCCACCCCACATTCTCTTTAGGATGAGGTGTGAGGGTTGGGTGGGTAATATGGCGCGGCTGAAGGAATGTGTGTGGTAGAGGCTATAAGTGTATAAACAGAATCGTCCGTCCGTCTGTACAGTGTATGTGAACAACACTAGCGCCTAATCTATGCGTACAATTTTTTCCAAATTGAAGAAACCCCTGTCTATCTGGCCTGAGTCGAATCTGTGTGATTTTTAAAACCATTCATTAATTTTTGGGGGTACTTTACTTGAAGCCCCCCCCAGACATTTTCAAAACTTTCTAAAAAAAAGGCTCAAAATTTTTCCTTTAAATTTATTGTAAGAATAGAGTATAATACACTTATTAAGCTGTCATACGTCCGATTTTCACGGTTAACGCTGAATTTTCAAAAATTGCAAAAGTTTGAATTTTTTCGGCCTCTTCCTACAACTACAAAATTAAAGATAAGAGTTTTTCCTTCAAATAAAATTTGTTCTTCATATTAAGTTCTTTCATAAAGGTGAGGTACATTGTTTTGAAAATGTTAGTAATTTTCGCGCAATATTGCGTACAATATGTGCAATTTGAAAAAATTACAAAAACAATGTTTTCTCCAAAAACGGCTCTAAATTTTGTCTGTAAACTTTTGGTAAGGATAGTGCCTAATGTACTCTATGAGATTACATAAATGCCAAATTCTTCTATTCTTTTGTTTTTTCAAAAATTACAAAAAATGTAATTTTTAACTTGTATCTTACGTTGTTAATATTTACATTAGTGGCGATTTGTTCACATCATTATATTTATGAGTACATGTGCTTTAAATAATGTCAGGTACAGTTTGTCGAAAACTCTACCATTTTCTTTGCAAACTAGTTCAAAATTCCGCATTTTCAGAAACGCTCAAACGCCATTTTCTCAAAAAGTCTCCAAATTTTTTCTTCAAACTTTTCGAAAGGATAGTGCAAATTGCACACTTTAATATGCGGTCAAGTTCATTTTGGTTGTTTTTTTTCAAAAATTACAGAAATGTAATTTTTTGAAAGATCTCTCACACTGTTAATATGCACATTTCTTAAGCAATTTGTAAATACTATTGTATTTGTGAGTTGGTGTACTTCAAATGATTTTTCATGTTTTTCGAAAACTCAAAAATTGTCTGTGAAAAAGAGCTTCAAATTTCGCATTTACAATTGCGCTTAAATGCCATTTTCTTAAAAACGGCTTCAAATTTTTCAAAGAAAATTGCCATTTAGGGCGAGGTTATACTGTTCTTTAATATTTTTAAAATAATATTTCTGCTCTAATATTAGGGAACTGAAAAATTTAATAAAATGTAAAAAAATGTACTTTGGATGGCGATAGATGGCAGCCGGCAAGAGAATGTGGCAAGTCCAAATAGCTGGCCGAGACCAAAGGAAATAGAAAATGAATACGGGAAAGTCTGCCATTGTATAGCACCACTAGTTTTTTTTAATGAACAATCAGTTAGAAAATTTTAATATTGTACCTCGACGATGGACATCAATACCCAAAATATTTTCAAGTTTGAGGGCGTCATGCCATAAAATCTACTTTTTTGCATGGAATGACCCAGTTATCAAATGACAATGTAATATGGCATTTACCAAATTTTTTTGATCTTTTAGAGATTTTATTATTAGAATATTTCTCAACCCTTAGTAACAGTTTCGTCTTTCAACACTTACCAAGTGATTACAGAATAATTCCAATCAGCCGCCATGCGGGGCATGCCTTCGTGGAAACTGCAGCTTTCTATTACTGCGAAACTTGCTCATTACACACCACGTTACAAACTTATTTTAGTACCTATACATGGAGAGAACAGTTACACATTCCCAGAAATATAGTGAAGGTTGAACAGTTATTCAAAAAAGAACCTAGCTATCTGTGATTCCTTGGAATGAACTGCAAGTACAGAAAACATAGTTCATAATAATTATCCCTTGCCACGCCCCAAAATTTGAAAATATTTTAACACAAACGTTCAGAAAATGATAGTAATATGTTGCTAAATACTGTAGCATCAGTTCTTAACTATAACTTTTTCAATCTATTATTTTTGTAAATTTTCCGGGGGTCCACAGCGGACCCCACATTGGTGTTTTTTCTGGAACTGGAATGGCATTGGTATGCAACTATTAAACCGATCTCAAATTATCAGAAGCATTCGGCATAAAGCCGAGAAAAATTCTAAATGTCATTTCTTTCTGTAGTTCCAATATATTGCAGTCGAGAACATCCCTTTCAGCGAATGGAGGAGAAGAAAGACGTTTGGTCCGACACATTAGTAGAGATGCAGAGTGTGACAGAATTAGAGAAAAAGACTGACAGAAACTAATCCGCCATTCAAAAACATGAAAAATCAATGACTGAAAAACATGTGTACATAACATTCCAAATTTTCAAAGATTTTAATAAACAACCATACACATTTTCTGAGTACCAGAAATTAAAAAAACACTCTCAGCATAGATGGAAATTCGCATTTATGCAAATGCAAAATTCGCATTTCGCAAATATTTTGAAGGTGAACCCAAATGTTGAACTGCTGATTCGCAGTCAAACGAATTTTCAACGAGATGAATCCACCGCAATGATCATTTGGAGCTGATATTGTCCGTTTGTGATCAAAACTAAGAAAGAAAGAAATATTGTGACGTTGAAAAGAAAATGCACGGATCTAGATGTAGACATAACAGGAGCCAAAATAACAGGTAACAATAGTGAAATGTTGGACGTTCCGTGGAAAATCCGACTGTCCTTTTCTATATTTTCTTAATATTTCTTATACGCACCATTATATTCCTCTTCATTATTATTACTGGTACGTTCTCGGTTTCGGCAAAGAGATCGCCGTAAACTATTCGACACCTCCATCTCGCAAGGCAGTCATAACCAGTAAACAAAAAATCACGAAACTTCATTTAAAACACATTAAGCAAAAAGCACTGTAAATTACGTACTGGTAGCAAACAGTGAAGTAACGGTTCACTACGTATATTGATTAGGATCAAGATATCGCCCAATGCTCACTTTCGCTACATTTTCGTACTACTTAATTTAACGTCAATAAGGTAATTTAATTTTATGAAAACGTTGGAGAAAAAGGTATTGTTTATCGCGGGATTCTAATTCAATAAAGAAAGGGGACTTCGTTTTTGTTTAAAGCGTCATTATAACGAATCAAAAAATCTCATTGTTTGCCAGAAAGTCCAGTCTAAAAATGGGAGGTTCCATTTAAAATTTCAATGTTTAGGGCCGCTGATCCAATCTGGCGTGCAGTCGCAGTGTGATTGTAGCAGAGGTTTATTTCCACCTCAAAAATATTCACCTTTTATAACGAGTATTTTTTTGAGCGCATTTTTTAAGTCATTTGGTTGCCTCGATTTCAGTGGCATACCTTATATACTTTGTGGTAGCGGAGAAACTTTTGGCAAAAATGAAGGCGCAAAGGAGGGGTAGATTAGCGAGATTATTTTATGACGTCTGGAATATAGGCAACCCTCTCGACAGCAAAGTATACACGGGTGCCTACCTCGAGAGAAAAATATCTGTCTTGAGAAATTACATGAAATGCGAGGGTTGTTCGTACAAACATCTGCCGTTGGCTGGCTGTAAATCCGCTCAATAAGAAAAAAATTCAACTTCCCAAGAGGGAAATTTGAATCTGCATTAAAATATTATTTGAAGGTATTTTGAGGTAGTGACCCAGCAAAGCAAAGTAAATTTATTAAAAATATATTTAATAAACAAAACAAGCAACAATACCAATACACGTTTACGTTGTAGACGGCTTTTCGTAAAGAATATGGTTACTATCAATTAATATCGACTTACCTTTAAAATCATATTTTTGTTCCCATTTTTATTGTAAAGTTTTAAGTACTTTTCTAATTTTCCCATTTTCACTCTCCTTGCTCCTCTTAAATATCCGCGCTTAAAAAGATTACATCAGAAATGATTTTATATGCGTGCTATATCTTATGGCTTAACTGCAATTGTTGGCGGTGACACTGTACTTCCAAAATATGACTAATTTTAAATGTCGTGTTCTAAAATTAACTGCAAGTACTGTCAGTGTGATATATTAAATACTCATGTGGTGCACGACAAGACGCTATGACTTTTAGAACACATTCTGTATTAGAAGTCTAAAAACAAACATTATCCACTTCTCAAAGTAAATTTGAAGAAATTTACAAATTATTAATGAAAAATCATGTATAAAGTACAAAACACCAAAAAATCAAACTCACTGTCAACGTCGTTGTGTTTCTTAAAATTCTGCCGCAATATGAAAACCCGTCTAAAACAAAAAACCTCCAAAACGTATTTTTCCGCCCTTTGGGCGGTATTTCGCTAAGTGAATTTTTGTTCCGCGCGAGAGAGAGCCATTGTCCAGCCCAAAACAGCGAGAGAGAGCCATTGTCCAGCGGAATTCCGCCCAAACTGGCAACCCTGTTTGACACCGGGGTGCGTCAACTACCGAGATAATTTATTTCTATATCCAAGTGATACCTCATTTTAGCGATTGATAATTTAATGTTAAGTATAAATTGGCGCGTCACCTACGTTTATTAGCCCTGTGAATGTAGAGTGTGTTATGTCCCTGGAGGATGCGTTGGTCCTCCCCCGCTGAAACGTGAGATCTGGCTTCGACCTACATGGCTGCTTGTAGGTTTCCCACCTCCAGATATCTCCCTCGGTGGGACACCGCCCCAGTTAAGACAAACCCTAAGCTCCTGACTGGTCTCATGATGTGTGTAGGAGAGAAGACAAGGACGACGAAAGGAAGTTCGCGCGTGGTCCGTGGCTCGTTAGTTAGGGTACCGCTCCGGCATTCGCCTCAACTGAACGTGCTGCACGTGCATTTTCGAAGTTCTCTTAGGGTACTCCGTACTTTTCGCAGTGAGCACACGTGATTGGACAGGGTATGCTTGGAAGAAGCGATGGCGCTTTCTCCAGAGCAACGCACCAGGAGCGTTCGAAGACAATACACAAATGATGGGACTAAGGTTTTACCTTGCCTGCATCATGACTTCTTGGCTGTCTAGGAGACGCCGCGTCGTTGTCTGAGAGGCCGACGTTTCGCCTGTCATGTCGCAACTCAGCCAACGACGCGGCGTCTTCCGGATAGCCAAGAAGTCATGGACTCGAGCCGCGGAAGCTTACGTGTACATTTGCCTGCATCATGGTCGTGCAGACGCATTTTCTAAAATCAGGAGAAGAGTCAAAGGAGAAAGAAAAGAGAAGAACACAGGTGACGTAGGTAACGAAGTAGGAAGACTTACGGGGGCAATCCAGCTCGTCGCTGAGATCCGCGCAGTTGTACTGGCCGTCACAGCGCATCCTGTCAGGTATGCACTCGCTCTCATCCAAACACAGGAACTCGCCGGGCCTGCACTCTGCACCAGCCACGTCGGACCGATTACAACATGTCTCTCCCAGAATGAATTACCTATTTATCCTTTTTAATTAATTATTTAACGCCCTACTTTTCAACAACAATAAAGTATTCTCTCACTTACAGAAAACTTTACCTAAGCCATAAAATGAAGCTCATGTTAAATAGTTTACCGATTTATTTAATCTGCTATTTCATTCCTTTGGTAATGGATGTTACACGAGAAAAAAATTATGTTTATTCCAAGTCAAAAGATTAGCACTGGATTTGAAGAAAGAGAGGAGTATGTTGATTTTCACCAACGAATAACTTCAGCTTATTCGCAGACGTTTATACGTAATATCCATTACCACTATCCGGACTAAAGAGGAAAATTATTAATGAAGTATATAAATAGGACCTCACAGATCATATGGATGATATAATTTCATTGGTTAAAGATGACAGTTCTGAGAATATTGCATAAATTTCAATTGGGAGTAAAAAATATGCTGCCCTAAACAATGGAATGAATAAGTTAGCACAATGATAAGATATTTATTAATTTATTTTAAATAATTATTTTAATGTTTTATAATTATATTTAATGTATTTTTTAAATATCCCCATTAAAATTTATGTCGCAACAAAAAAATTCCTACATCAAACTCTGACCAAACCAAACCTTAGTGACCCGTCGGAGCCTGGCTAAGCAGTTCAGCTACCAAAACTGGCTGAATATTTGAATAGAAAAATTAATCGTGGAACACTAATTTTTTTTGCTAAGGTTTTGAGCTAACGCATGTTTCGTGTTTATTATCCGCCTCTTTGTCCTCTTTCCCAAAATTATTATTTATTATTTATATATATTTATTTATAAATAACTTTTTACTACGCACCATTCTTCTGAATTTGGTCCAGCACGTGGAACATTTAATGATCAATTATCAAAATCACATGAAATTTTTAGAGCCATCCCACTTTTATTAAGAGACCCGCAGATTGTTTCAGTTTGTCAATTCCACTGAGTTAACAAAGAAAACTTAAAGTTCTGTTTGTATGTCAACAATTCACATACTCTATACACATATTTTCTTATCTAACATTTATTAACAGT
This sequence comes from Acheta domesticus, assembly GCA_031308135.1. Lineage (NCBI taxonomy): Eukaryota > Metazoa > Arthropoda > Insecta > Orthoptera > Gryllidae > Acheta > Acheta domesticus. Next base: position 59,206,097 of record JAHLJT010003656.1, read on the forward strand.
TAGGAAACTACATTGTATGCGAATCGCATTAATTCATAATATTGTTCTTTTTCTATTTTCTTCTATATTTTAACAAAAATAATCAGAAATTTACATTCTGAATATTTAAATTATTATTAATGAATAATTGATAGCATTTAAAAAATAACACATTTCCTAAGGTCCAGAATACACAAAAATATGACAAATCAGTAATCCTATATTGCATGCAAAATGCTGTTAATATGTTAGTATCAAATTGAAATAACCAAATAATAAAAATTTACATTCATGCCAGAACAAGGTCGTTCGTTTCATATGATTTAAAGGCGTTTATTACTGACATGTAAAATTCCTCTACTCACTTTCTTGAGATATAACCAATCTTAATGAGATAATGATCTGCGACAGATTTACATAATTCGCGTTGAAATTATGTTATTACGACATTAATGCAGTAAAATCATAGTCAACTGTCCATTTTAGAACAGTTTATGGAACACAATGTAAAAGAATACGTCGCTTCTGGGTTGCGTCACATTCAATTCTGTGCGATTTGTAAAATTAATAAGTGTCATGGAATTCATTGGATTTAAATTGGATTAACGAATTCTTCACAGATACTCTTTCAGTAAAACACAGCATTAGAACAATTAAAATAACTTATACAGCATGTGTTTAACTATAAGGGAAAAATAAGATTTCATTTCAACTCAATTTATATGGAATCATTTTTGGGTCCAATATTGGATTCAACATCAAATTCAATCTCTGTTTATTTTGCAATATGAAATTCAAAACTATTAAAATCTTCAAACGGTTCACTCCACATTGTGTTTGTGATTTCATGTCTCAACATTACATCTTCTCAAGAGATGAAACCCGTTGAATCACTCCTATTATATTGTTCGTCGGAAACACGGTAATTTCAATGATCTTAAAAAATGAAAAAACCTTAAGAGAAAATGACTACTCTTTTGTGTTATTGTTCCATTGCAAAACTCTAAGAATTCTATTTCTTCTTCTTCTTCTTGGTCGCCTTCTTCTTCTTCTTAAGAATCGTCGTCTTTAGACTTCATCACTGTTTGTAATGATGTTTTGACCAAAACGTTTGCAATTTGGAAAAATAATAAAAAACCCTTCCTTTTGTAACTTTGGGCGTGTACTTTTGAAACTACTACTTTGTTTAATTTAGTAACATATCGGCTTTAAATGATGCCTTTAGAATTTTCTCTAAGTCTGAAGTGAGAGACGTAAAATATTAATATTGATATGTTAAAATTAACATTAATATGAATAATGTTAATGTCAATAATGTTACTTTACTTGAAAGGATGAATGCAGTGCAGATTAAAAGTTAATGGGAAAATAAAAATTCATACAAAAACTTAATGGAAGAATAATAAACAATTCATAATAGGCAACATGTAAATGGTTTATTTAAACGGTTTGCCTCTATCTAGACATGAACACAAATATTAATTATTCTGAATCAGGAATTATATGATATTTGTTTTTAGATAAATATTAATTAAAGAAGTTACTAGTCGGGGGATCCTATTATGGAACCGTTTCCTAATATGGCTCGTATGGAAACATAACTGGAATTCAAACTATAGTATTTATTTCAAAACAGAATACTGCAACAAGGCAGTTGCAGAAAAGCATCACATTATTTTGTGGCGAAAGTTACGTTATTTAATCTTCAGACACATCGAATAAGGTTTTTCTTTGTTCTCTTCTTTCGAAAGGATTTTTCAAATACGTTGTTCACTTATATCCCCGAAGCCTTGTCAGTAGATCAATGGACATCTTTTGCATTATTTTGCATTACACATAAACTACACATTGAATCATAGAATCCAGCGTCGGCAATGCATTTGGGAACTTCGCAGCGTCGCATAACAAGTACATCAAAAGCTACACTCTAGCAAAAGAACGTATTGTCTTGCGTCCAGTATTCATGACGTGCAGCCTTACAATAACAGATGCGAGTGGGCGTGGGGGTCTTTCAAGCCTTTCCCGTAAGCAAGGAACGTGCTCCCCTAAAGCACAGGACGTGCCTTTGAGTGTCTTACTCTCTTATCAGGGCAGTTGTCGCGGCGAAGAGCACGAAGTCTCGATTACGAGAGCCAGCGCTACGGTCCGATTAAAATAAGTTGGTGATTGACAGTTGCGTCTGGAAAGGAGCGTCGTTCGCAGATTGCGTACCGTTGAGCACGTGTGCCCGGGAAACTAAAATTAACACTTGAAGTAAATACTTACAAAAGTAACCAAATCTTATTCTCATATTGTATGAAGCTATAAACTTCAGAAGCACAACTGTCAATCACCAACTTATTTTAATCAGACCATAGTTTTGTCTGCTTTTCTCAGCTGGACGCAGCTCCAAGAACACTTCTTGCTAAGTCATTGGCTCGATGCCTACGGAAGAAGCAAGTCTCACAAGAAAGTGTTTCTCCAATTCTTTTTCTCCATTCTTCAACGTAAAAGTTATACAAACACATTGCGTTTGAACTTTACAGAATTCATGGCGACTACACATCTAAATAAAGCTCCCTGAAATTATTTAGGAGGGTGTTTGTTAGCCTACATGTACTAGTAAAATCAAAATATTACCAGAAAAGGGAGAAAATAAGGCTTTTGAAGACCGACTAGGACATTGCTTGTAATACTCATTTTTTCAATTAATAGATTATACAGTGCTTTTATGGTTTCAAAGACTGATTTTCGCAAATATAATTTGAACAACCCAGCCGCCGTCGCTGTTTTCTTCTCTGCATTGATTGATGATTCGACTTCATTTTCAACATGATTTTTGTCGGTTTTCTTTTCTTCTTTCTACTGGTCTCAGATTAAAATCATGTTTCTCTATCTTCTTGGTCCTATTGTGTCTTATATGCACAAACTACGAGTACGTCAAGTGTTATGCTTCTATTGCATCTAGTATAATGTTTCTTTCACTGAAAAGAATCTTTGAATTATCGTTTCTGTCCATCCTTAAGAGTTAACCCACTTGCTATTATCCTGTACCACACTTATACAACCATAAGTATATTTTTCATTTCTTATGTTGTTATATTTACAATAAAATAATTTTAAAGCTTTTATGTAATTCAACTAGAACGATACCACTATGCGAACTAATCAGCTCATGAGAAATTTTGATTTCTCTTCCGAACACAATTCCTAAGCCCTTTTCCTGCCAAATTTTCATTTTAGATTCACAAACATCCGTCGAAAATGTCCTATTCGATAGAGTTTAATCGGTCTCCGCTTTAATATTAATGTGAAATCTACGATTCAAGTCAGCAATATGGAGATTTGAACATATCACTATCTCTGAACCTTATGTACCTCCTTCCGTAATGAATGAATGAATGAATTAGACAAGAGTGTCCCGTAAAGAGGAAAGGCCTGCTGCAAGAGGGGAAGCTCTTGTGAAACTCACGTGGTGAGCTATTCCACGTAAGTGTTCTTCCTTCCGTAATGGCATGCACAAAGTAGGAAGAAGAAAAATATTCTTTATCATCTCGATAGTCCTTAAAATCTAATGAAATCACGTTTTAGCGCTCTGATGAAAAACTCCAAATATTAAAAGATCAAACACGTTCCGTCGTGAATGCTTTTTCGAAAAGAAATTTGAATTAGAAGTCTTCTAGAGTCAACATCTGCTCATTCACTTCGTCGGAGGAGACCCGGAGCGTGTGCTGTGAATTGTTTTGCTTCGTTCGTTCTGCACGCAAATACCATCGCCTCCGACATGCCCTCTTCTACGGCAAATACGGGTTCCCTTCTGACCTAGTTATACGCCTCCATTTCAAAGCGCATTTCCACAAAGCGAGCGCTTTCGAGAAATACCTGTTATTTTATTTCATGAACAGTAAGAAATTTACCATGTCATAGTCATTTTATCTGTTTTTCTCCATGTACGTTGCATGGATTAAGAACTGGAAGATTAAGGACATTGGACAACTGTAGTAAGATACGTATTGTAGAGCTTGTATTATATTTTCCAATAATATTTATATTCGGATGAGCTACCATCGACAACTTACACTTTTCCAAATATGCTATTTAGCAGGGAGAATCAACTAGCCAATCCGACAATAATGCCCAAGTCATATATGGCGAATAGTCACAAAAGCGGATCATAATAGAAAACAGTTGGACACGGAAATTACAGACTTTCTCGAACATTTTTCAAAGTTCAACAAAATAAATTTTACATAGACAAAATCTAATGTACTTTTAGCACAACATAGTGCTAGAAGTACGGCACTGTTTGTGCAGCAATTTTTAAGGAAAATAAAATCTACTAGTATCCTGTATTTTTCTTTCATAAATAGTTTATCGCGACTTTTGTCCCTACATTTTTTTCAAACACTACCACTTTCGCTGTCTCTCATTGAATTTATCTCCTACACATCTTGGTTTCTCTACCGCCGTTTTCTATGAAACAACACGCGTTTATCCTGTCATAATTTGAGATTATGCTCCTGAAAACTTTGCGAGCATATTTTCAACACAAAATGAACAATATAAAATACCATCAATAGGTAATAACAGTACTGTAACAGTACTGTAAACAGTACTGTAATAAAACGGCTAGAGAGAGTTTACGTTTCGAAAATGAATCGACCAAAAGCGACACATTTCTCAATGCTTTTGAATTCTTATATTGGAAAGAGAAAAATGACCGACACATTAAAAGCCAGAAGACTTTTTTCAATTAATCCGCCGAAAACCAGTATTCACGAGCTGCCTGTACACGAATTTACGGATAGCACAAGAATAAACTATATAAAACAGAAACGAAGAAGAGACCTTCCTTTAGATCAGGTCTATAGAAAATAAATGGCTGACCAGGAGCTAACGTTTTCTCGATTGTATCAATTTAGGCGAAAATTAATTTTGAACATCATAATTAATCGTGTATACGAACAAAAGTGTATATGTGCAATTTGTGTTTGCAAGAGTCTTCAATCCAAAAAGACCAGTTTAGAAATTATGCAAGTTTTCATTTGTAGGCCACCCGCAAGCGGTATAAGTAACAGTGTTTCACAAATCTGACTGATCTGTGGAGGAAATACTGCGACATCAGGATCATCTCGGATGAAGGATAGTCTGCTCGATGAAAGTAGTACAAACAGCGTACGTTTGATTCAAACCATACATTGACCGACCATCAATTCTTATTTCAGATTTTAATTTTTGCAAATTGTGATTTGGGGATTTTTTTCAACCAGCATCAAAACATAGAAAACGTAAAATTATAGTCACCATCAAAACATCAACATTCAAAAAACGTCGGATTCAGTATATCGATTTTTGAAATAGTTGTTTTTACAGAAACATCCACGATTTAAAACATCGGCATCAATGTCGTATCCCTACGAGGAATGTGCTCCGTTTCATCTGTTTGCTGGAGCTACCTCTTACAAGCGCAATGGGTCTCATATCTTTATGACTCATTCTTTCCCTTGTCGTAACGCTACCAAACGTACACGAGTCACATAGATAATATGAATTACCCAGTTTCGAGAGTTTGAGACAAAACAGTGTTGTCGGAATTTAACATTAATGGACCATCCTATTTCTACGAATAATTAAATTGCTTAGAAAAAACAAAAATAAAATGAGAATGAGCGGAATTTAGCATTAATGGAGCATTATATTTCTACCAATAATGAAATCGCATAAAAAAGCAAAAACCAAATGAGAATGACTTAACTGCACATTTCATGCGCTTTTCTCTTCCACAGACAAACGTGGTATAAAATTCATGCATACATTGATGGTCCATTCAAAAATGTGATAAAGCATACCTAGACAGTCGCGTGAAATCTGTGAGTGTAAACTGTTCGTGACGGAAAGATACATTTACGAGTAATAACAATCCAGTTGGACAGAGATAATGTTTCTACAAATTTTACGAGCTATACACACATAGACATCTGCTGCCAGTGAATTTCAATTAAGCTTCTTAATAGGTCTGAGGGAGTTTTCAAGAAGCTCACAGATACAAAAGAACGAATCAGAATCACATCTCTCGATCATTTTCGATTACAACATGCAACTAGAATTGCTTTTACATTTCCATGGCGGAGCATTAACACTTCCTCATTTCTTCCTTAATAGACGTTCGCTTCGCAAGTTGAGCATTCAAGTGCGTACGCACGCACAGAAAGTCAGCAATTACATAAAATAATGTTTTCCCAGCACTCAAGTAGGCAGCGCTACGAACCTTGGCTTAAAGAGCACAACGAGCTCAAACACGCAACGACAGCACACTAACCTCCAATTCAAACACGACGACGGACGCGAATTAACACAGGGCGGAGGCCGGGCGGGGAAATGGGTCGAAGGAATGGGTAGAGGAATGGACAAGGGAATGGACGGGAGATGGGCGAGGGGTGGGCGCTGTGGGACGAGCGACGGGATACGCATGGGCACGGGCGGGGCGAGGGTGAGCGGGTCGATGGGCGGGGGAACGGGCGAGGGCATGGGCAGTGGATGAACAGGGGATGGACGGGGGATGGGAGAGGAGGTAGGCGGGGGTGGACAGGGGATGGGCGGACGATGAGCGGAGGATGGGCGGGCAGTGGGCAGGGGATGAGCGGAGGATGGGCTGATGAGAATGGCGGGGGATGGACACGGAATGAGCGGAGGATGAACGGAGAATGGGCGGAGGATGAGGAGATGGGCGTGGGGATGATCGGAGGATAGGTAGGGGACGGGTGTGGGAATGTTTAGGGGGATGTTTGCGGGGTGGCTGAGGGGATTGGGAAAGATATGGGCGAGGGAATGGGCGGGAGATGAGCGAGGGGAATGGTGGAGGAACAGGCGAGGGAACGCGCAAGGGAATCGGCGAGGGAAGGGGCGGGGAGATGTGTGTGGGGATGGGCGGGGATTGGGGGATGGGCAGAGATTGAGGAGTTGGGAGGAACGGGCGAAGGGATGGGTGGGAGGATGTGTGGGGCTGGCTGAGGGGATGGATAAAGATATGAGCGAGAGAAGGGGCGCGGGATGTGTATGGGAATGGGCGGGGATTAGGGGGATGAGCAGGAAATGGGTGAGAAATTGGGGCGGGGAAACGGATGGAGCACGGTATTCAGCTCGAATGCGCCCCTTCTCCCCATCAAACTTCAAGAAAACTGAGACGGTCGATGAATTTTATGGATCGTTAGAGCCCAACGCCTAACTATAAATGGGGACATGATTTCTTGGCAGCTTTCAAAATTTAATGTAACTGACTTTAAAACTAATTAGTTATGACATTAAAAACTCTTTTACAACTTGACTCACTAAACTAGTCATTATTCTTGAGTAATATTAAAATGTGTTCTTTGTGTTTTCTCTTCGATAACTAATGCTCACATTCAAATGTAACTTGGCTCTATGTAAATCAATATTTACAGTTTGAGCACTTACGAAAAATGCCGGTAGTATTAATTTTCAGGAGCAACGCAAGGAAAAAAAATAAGTTACTACAAAACAAACGCTAATAAGCTGCACTGGATCAAGTTTAAGATTATATAAATGTTATTTAACTATTTTCATGCATCAACTTTAATCCACGGGCGGATCCAGACGATCATTTTGGAGAGGACCATCACAGATTTTTATTAAATAACATTTGATATTATTATGTATATTATTTTTGTAGAGTGTGAATGATACTATACGATATTTTTTTTTTTAAATAATTGCATAATTTTAACATAAATAATTATTTAAATCAATTTTTCCAAATAAAGGAAGGTAACAAAATAAAACCCATGGCCTTTTTTTTGGGGGGGGGTGGATAAAATGCCCCAAAACCTATCGAAGTATTGAAATTCTATTTTACTTTGCTACGACGAAATAGAAGTCCAGATATTTCCTTTTTTCAACCAAATCAGAGGCAAATCCCTCAACTTCTCCTTAACAAGGTATAAAATCTCACTTCTGAAGAAAGTCAGCAGATAGAGGGTTCTTTCTTGTATGTCAGATGTGAGGAATGAAGGTCATTGGGGGTACTGTTGTCGTGTATGTATTTCCGTGGAATGATAAGAATTATCACTTCGGTAAAGCATCACATGAAAGCGAAATTCGAAGAACGCTTGGTAATAGGAAACTGTTCCCTCAGCAATTTTGATTATCTATTTATTCTAATTATTTCCCTCTCAGACCTCTCTCTGCAATCGCTTCCTGCCCACATCGTTTCACACATTGTAACGTTTCGAACAATTCCAATGTTTATTTACATTTTTTTATATTGTTATTTTATAAATAAGAAACATATGATGTACCCAGGTTGCTAGAGAAGAGGTTAGCAACGGATATATTGATGAGATAGAGAGGGAATTGAACGAAAAACGTGTTCTAAAGAAATGTGTAAAATCTATTTGTACAAAGTGAGAAGGTACAGTATTTAAGTACATTGTACAAAAAAATGTAAATAAAAACTAAAATAAAAAAGAATTGAAGTGTTACTACTTTAAAAAAAAGTAGTTACAGTAATTGTAACGGAAGATTCTACAAAAAAAGTGTTGACAGAGTCTGACGTTACAACATTCACCAGACTCCCTACTATCATCGCTATTATAATGCAACATGGATACGCCTCCACCATTAATAAATAAAGGAAGATTAGATTGCCCAGGATTATTGCAAAAAAAATTTTCTTGAAATATTTTTCCGGATGATTCTAACCAGGCATGAATATGTTAAGGACGTTAGAACTACTCCCTCCCCGAAGGTTCTGCCTTCTGTTATAATTTATGTCATGTCATCAGACTAGGATACCAAAACGACAGCGGTATGAAGCAATACATCTACATTGAAGACAATTCTTCAAATTTTAGAAAAATAGAACTTATCGAACATTACGAAATCACGACTTCCAACACGTACACCAGAAGCGCTGACACTAATACCGTTAAGCGACATTACACAAGAGCGTGTATAAGCGACCTTGGCATTTCTTTACGCAGAAGAATCTCCACTAATAACACAATTCGAAGTTTACATCACTAAGAAGCAATGGAAGAGGCCGCTCCTTTGTTACATCCTCAAGATGAAATAATCTCCCAAGTTCAGACTCTACGTAGAGGTAATAACACTAGCGAAAAGCTCAAGAAAGCACTCACCACACCGAGGGCAACGAGAAATGTTCTGGAACGCCTTCACATATAAATCTAGTGGGAAAAAGTCCGTATGAGGCAGAAAAAGAGACGAAGAGAAAGAAAAGGTCGGAGAGGAAGAGAAAGAAGGAAAACGAGAGAAAGAACATGGGGAAGAGGAAGAAATTGTTGAGGAAGATGCATTGTGTTAGGAAAGGGAGAGCGGAGGCGAGGCGAAAGAGATAAGAGAAGGGAGACGAAAAGGAGTAAATCAGTAAGGAAGTCGGAGGACATAGGGAAGATATGAGATGAGATGTGCGTTTGCTGATAGTATTGTACCGCGAGAGAAGATGGAAATGGTTAATGCCAAGGTGATTACAAGACAGTCAACATCGAAGAAACCAATGCAGTGTACGAACACAGGCTGATATTAAGATTCTTGGAGAAGATGAGTGAGCTACGAACTTGTAAGACAATTTCTTTTTATTGTTCTGTGAGATAGCAGACACTTATTCAAACTTGTGACGAATGGATTTCTTCAAATTGTACTCATGAAATTGAAATCAATATATTTGTCCAAAACGTACTTAAGTTTTAGAAATAGAGGTCAAATAGAGCACGACGACTTAAGAAATGCCTAGTCAATCTGACAATTTTATTTAACTCGCTTTACTGAACGAAAACAACCGTATTTGCCAATTTTGGAAGTTTCCGATCTGTAGCTGATCGGATTAATGAGTTTCAACTCTATGAGAGAGTCCATGTTGCGTCATCGAGAAAGACTACGAGCTAGTTAGTAGTTGTTAAGATTAATTCTTTATTTTCCTCGACCAGAAGGGATTTGAAAGGAAGAGAGAAGAAGAGCAGTGGGAAAAAATGAGAGAGAGTGTGGTGTTGGAGAGAGGCATGGAGTACGAGGAGAGAGAGGAATAGGTGAATAAATACATACGAAAGAGAGGGAATGACAGGGAGGAGAGAGCGTCATGGGAGAGAGAAAGAGTGACAAGAAGAGAGCATCATGAAAGAGTGTCAGGGGGAAAGGGAGTGTCATGAGAGAGTGAATGACGGGACGGACAGCATCATGAGAGAGAGTGTCTGGGGTAAGTGGTAAGGGAGATGGAGTGTCAGACATCCTCTCCCCTGACACTTATTTTTCTCCCATCGCATTTTGTTCCTCTCTTCAACTCCACATTCTCTCTCATTCTTTCCCACTGCTCTTCTTCTCTCTTCCTTTCAAATCCCTTCTGGGCGAGGAAAATAAAGAATTAATCTCAACAACTACTAACTAGCTCGTAGTCTTTCTGGATAACGCAACATGGACTTTCTCAAAGAGTTGAAACTCATTAATCCGATCAGCTTCAGATCGGAAACTTCCAAAATTGGCAAATACGGTTGTTTTATTCAGTAAAGTAAGTTAAATAAAATTGCCAGATTGGCTGGGCTTTTTTGTGGTGCAATTTTGGACCTCTAATTGTAAAACTTAAGCAAGTTTTTGAAAAAATATTTTGAATTCGAGGTAATAAAGATATTGAATTCGCTGTTCATACACGAGACTTCTAATAGAATTCCGAAAGAGACGAGAGCAGCCAACTGGCGTGAGTGCCACCCAAATCACAGGTCAAGAGCATACAATTATTTGGGAAGATGGAGAATCAGGGGAGCGGAAGGGAATAAGAGAGAGGGAAATGGAGAAAGATTGATTAGGGATTCCTCGCGTGTCAATAGCTGACATTAGTCCAGTAAGTGTAGTGCATGTGTTTTCCGGGAGAGGTGGCGGTGACCTTTCCCCACTGGGTGATGAGATCTGGTGACGACCTACCGGTGCAAAACCCCGTCTGGTACGGGGTTTCCCTCAAAGTCTGTCACTAGTGCACTGCCTCAGCCGGGAGAAGCTCTTAGCTCCCGACCGGTCCCCCGGCATGTGAGGTAGTGTAATGTAGTGCAATGCAGTGCGGTACATGTACGTGTGTGTGTGTGTGTGTGTGTGTAAGGGTTGGGAAAGGACGAGGAAGAGAAAGGAAAGATCGCGAGCGGTCCGTGGCCAATTTGTTAGGGTACTACTCCGGCATTCGCCTGGAGTTGATCGGAGAGAGCATGAAAAACTACCGATCAGAGTAGCCGGCCGCTAGAATTTTTCACCAGACAGCGACTGAATTCGACCTAACCGACAAACTAGTGAGGAAAATCCTGCCAAGGTCGGGACTCGAACATAGGACCTTATGGTCACAGCCCTTGCAGTGAAATCAGTTGATGGCCTGAGCCACCTCTCCCGGTGAAATGGAGAGAGGAGAATGGGGGGAAGGCAGGGGAACGGGGTAGAGGAAATGGTAGAGAGCGGAAGGGAAAGTGAGAGGAAGAGAAATGGAGGTAGAGGGGGGAAATGAAGGTGAAGGGAAACTGAGGCAAAGGAACGGGGTGGAGGAAAGGAAAGAGAGCGGAAGAGAAACTGGAGAAAGAGAGGAGAATAAGAGGGAAGGCAAGGGAAGTTGATGGCCTGAGCCACCTCTCCCAGTGAAATGGAGAGAGGAGAATGGGTAGATGGAAGGCAAAAGAGCGGAAGGGAAACTGAGAGGAGGGAAATGGAGAAACAGAGGAGAATGAGAGGGAAGGCAAGGGAACGGGGTGGGTGGAAGGCAAGAGAGCGGAAGGGAAACTGAGAGGGAGGGAAACGGAGAAAGGGAAGAGAAAGAGAGGGAAGGCCCGGGAACGCGGTAGAGCCGGCGAGAGCGCAGGCCGAGGGCCCTCCCGCGCTGACGGCGTCGCCCGCCGCTCGCAGAGAGGCATCTTGAGCGCTCCGCGTCGCGCCCTCGGAAGAGCAACGGCGCGGCGCGGCGCGGCGCGGGCGCCCGCGGGCGGTGGGCGGGGGCGGGGGCGGGGGCGGGCGCCGGGGGCGATCGATGGGCGCCCGGCAGACCTGTTGCCGAGGGCGGGCGCAGGCGGGGGCGGATATGGACTTTCGATACGGGAGCCGCTGCGATCTTCCCAAGAGGGAGGAGAAAAAAAGGCACGGGGGGCGGATATGGAGAGTGGGGACGGGCGCATTTGAGGGAAAGTCTAATTGCGAGTGGAGAGCGATTCAGCGGGCTGCCTCGGAGAGGGGGGGACACTCCGACGGCACCGACTCTGCCATTCTATTGGAAGTCCACGGACGATAAATTTGCCGCGAGGGTAGATGTTTGTTCCTTGCCCCCTCAGGATATTGCGAAAGGCCTCGAATCTGACAACAGCCAAAGACTCTATATGTATATGAACATGTATCGCGTATGTATGTATTAATGTATGTATGTAAGTGTGTATGAATATCCAGAAGGGAGTATGTGGTTGTGTATATAATGCTATTGAAACTGTGTGACTGATAAAAACGCAATTGATATTGTCTTCAGTTTAAGAGGAATTATCCAGACTATCACATTTTGCTTTTCCACTCAACCATTTAATTTACAAACTAAATAAAAAATAATTGACGGGCGCCTAGTCGTAAAATTTTGCCGACAATCGATTGCCGAAAAGATAATTGGATGAAATTTCTCCAAATTTTTCCAAAAACTGGATGACATTTTCTGATTATAGCTTTTTCAGTATTTATTTATAAGAATCCTAAAAGAAACAAATATTTATCTTGTAAGTGTAAAATAATGAAAAAATTCTTGTGGAGAGGCATTTTTCTGATACTTTCACGAATCCCCAAGCATTATAAAATCTCCCGATTACGGTGTTCCATAGAGTAACCATCGAAGGAATGCTTTGTGATCCATAAATGTACAAGCGACTGCCAGTTTTATGCACGTTCAAAAGAGACCCTAATTTCCATTGTTCTTAAAAACAATCGATTGTATCAGCCTTTGTGTTCATCGGAAGGTAAATACTAGATCATCGAAGATAAGATCCTCCGTGGTGTCTGAAGGTAAGGTCATTTAACGCACTCCTAGAGCCCGAGTTAATAGTATTCGCGAAGCGCAAATGACAAAACAATCAATATCCCGAATTCTCCAATCAATAGATTTCTACGAAAAGGGAAGTTTGCATTTGACAGGTTTTCAATCTGCGACACGTGTACTTCAAAGGATAATACTCGACAGGCCTCAACCTCATCCTTCTTCACGTCCTATTTGCTTTCCGTGAAGCCCTTCTTGCACGTCCCGGTCACCTTACACCAGAGCAATCTTGCTACGAGGCCAGTCTTCGAGTTAGAGCACGTGTGGAAGCTCACAAGTGACTGACCTCTTCGTCCTTCTCAGGAGAGCATTTTCACAGCAGCAGATGCTGTCTGACTGATTATTTTGTTGTTTTTTTTCAGACGCGTTAACTCCTATGGTCATTAGTTCCATGAGTGTAGCTTACGTTATGGTCAGGAAGAGGCGGTGATACTCCCCTCCATGAACGTGAAATCCTGTCCCAAACTACGGGGATTTCCCTCTTCCAGATATCTCCGCCAGCGGGACACCGACCCAACCACGCCCCGACTGGTCTCACTACAAGTGTGGTAGCGTAGTGTAAGTAAATGCGTATGTATGGAGAGCGAGAGGAGGGGGGCAATGATGTAGGATAGACCACGCGCGGTCCATTGCCCTTTTGTTACGATGCTGGGCCGGCATTCGCCAGGCAATTATATTAAAAATCACAGAAAACTACTAATCAAAGCAATTGGCCGCGAAAATTCTCCTCCAGTTAGCTGCTAAATTTGAATTATGGTTACGAGTTAAAAATGTGTTTGGCTACGTGGCTACTACTGAAAAATCCTCCATCGTCTAGTTTCGAATAGTAGAATCTCCGGATCAGTCACTGCAGGGACAACCGTTGTTGCCCTGAGCGACTTGAGCGTGTTTCTGTGAGAAAGGAAGTAAAGGGGAAGACCCAGTAAAGGTTCAGAGCGAAAATCTTTATAGCTCCACAGAGACCTGTGCAGAAAGATCTAGTGTCCACTTTGGGTGAGAGCCCTCACTCCTGCAGGGTCGACGGCTCTGCCCCGCAGCCCTCCGGTGATTGACAACCCTCCCCCGAAACAATTACCCAATCGCGTGTCACAGAGTGGCAGCTGCCTCGCAGGGAAACTTCCCTTACGCCGACGAAGGTGGCAAGAAAAGGTGCCCCTACGTCTCCGGATAGAAGCTCCGCCTTAAAGGCTGTTGTTGGTACAGGGAGAAAGGTCTCAGGGCATCAACTGATGTCACTGCAGTGCCTCTGACCGGGAGGTCCTGGGGTACGAATCCTGACGGTGGCAGGACTTTCGACACTTGCTTATCAGCTAGTGTTCTGCCGCTGTTTGGAGGAGAGTTCTAGCGGCCGGCTGCTCTGATCGGTAGTTTTCCGTGGTTTCTCCGATCAACAGCAGGCGGATGCCGGAGCAGTAATCAAACAAACGGGCCACGGACCGCGCGCGATCTTCCCTTCCCATTCCTTGCTTTATCCTCACCCCTTACTTACACACACATGCACTACACTACCACACATGCCGGAAGACCGGAGGAGAGCTTAGAACTTGTCGTGGCTGAGGCCATGCTCCACTGGTGGAATGTACCTAGTTGGGAAAAATCCCGCAAGTTGACGGAAGGTCGGTGCCGGATCTCGCAATCCAGCGAGGCACGATCACCACCACCTCCCGAGCAAAAACCTGCACTACGCGACTAATGACTAAGGAGTTGACGCGACTAAGGAGTTGACGCGCTCGGAATCACTAGTAATCAATCATTAAAGGTTGTTCCTTACGTGGTACCTCTAAACACATTTCTTGCAAACTTTGTACTATCACCTCCCGATGTTCTGCTGAACGAAATAACTTTGTCAAGAGGTATAGAAGGAAGGGTGGATGACGAAGAGTATCTACACAACAAATCTCATCCCTCTAGCTCACATGAAATGACAAATATCATCTTTCTTCTCTATATCACGTACTTGTTTGAGATTTATATCTCCGGACATTCATCCTCTTTGCATTTCTGAAGTAATTATGACTTGTCTGTTGGGGTTAAAGTATACGAATTCACAACCAGCTCAGTTTTGATAACATCGCTCTCTTTTTTCAAGTATTAAGGTTCGTCTCTCGAAAATAATTCAGTAATAAAACTAGTGTCACCAAAAAGTTTCGTAAGATTTTTCTGAAGATTGATGGAAGTAACTATGACTGAATATATGCATGTGAACAAAACTGATCTGCCAAACGAAACGTAGTCATATAAAACATACTTTCAGATTTTAAGCAGTGAATACACTTGTTACATGTGGGAAACGTCCCTTCTACAAACTGGAACGGTTACGAATGTACGGAACACATTATGATGGTATGGATAAAAGGTATGAAAGGAATATACATATAGTTTCTTGTCCTACAGTTTTTCCGATCGTTTCTGTAGAGTAAGGTAACTTTTCGTTGTTTTCTTGACATTTTAGTACATAAATATAGTAAAAGAAATGAAAATTGAACTGAAACCGAAAATGAAAAGGAAAGTTAATGAATAGAGCCTTCAAAGTCTTAAAAACTTCATTGTAAAAATTGAAAAAAGAGCGGTGAGTTTAGGGAAGATCTGCTAGATACCACGTTGTCTTTTATCTATAACGAATTACATATATTACTACAGCATATGATTCCAGAAGAGAACAAGTTCGTGTAATAAGCCGTTAGCAATGTGGAAATGGCGTATAGGTGGTTCTATAAGTTTCCGGCGTGATCAAGATAACGATAATTTATGGGGAAACCTTCTGAGCAGTACCTGAATAGACTAATCTTTAATTCTGTAATTAAATGTTTGCTGCCGGCATTTCACTCAGTTTTATGGAGAGAGGTATTCGAGTTTGGTGTTCATGATGTTTAGCATGTACACGACAACGCACCTGTGCTTACTCCTCAGATTGCAATGAACGTTGTGACAGACAATGGATGGCTTCAAGGAGTTGGACCATTCACACTACACTCCTTATAGGGCACACTGCGACGTCTACCAATTATCAAAACTCAAGAGAACTTCGGGGAAGAAGAGTTTCAAATGTGAAGTGAAAAACGCTGTTTTTTACTATTTTACGAAAAACAAATCTGAGTATTTTTTCAAAGGCACACAAATACAGAAGTGATCACTATACAAATGTGAAAAATGAGTTGGCGTAATGGATGATTAAGTTGAAAAGTGACGTAATTTTTTCTTTGAATCAAAAATAGAAGTTAGTGAGGACAGAAACTTATGGAACTTACCACGTACAACGCTCTGTTCACGAAGCTAGGCGTACAACGCTCAGACCGGCGCATTAGGATGCGAAAACGCTCGTAGGACACGGCGCGATTCTCATGAAGCTGACTCGCCCCCATCATTCTGCAAGAGCGTTATTATTCATTGGGCATTAGGGATATTTGGAGGATAGTCGGACATCGCCCCGCTAAGTCGCTTCCGGTTATAAACCTCTCAGCTGCCACGTGCCCCGGGCAGCGTTCGGGTCGATGGAGCGGACCCATTGGACCCCTACCCACTGCCCACGCAACTCCTCGGGGTACACGAAAAGCCCCGACGCGCCCTAAGCAAGCGTTATTTTCGAGGGTAAACGCCCATTCGATAACCACAAAGGGTGGCTTCCCAGAAATACGAGTGACACGGCAATGCTAGACGATTTGGAATGCGTGTTTTAACCCAAGTTATAGATACCTTTTGGAGGCGTTGTATGGAACGATATGTCCTCGAGTGTGGGTTTTCGGTCACGCACATCAACTGTCGGGACGTTTGCGTTCCTGTGCGGAAAATAGCCATTCAGAGCTAGGGAATTAAGGCTGCTAAATCGAATTGAAACTGAAAACTTAAGCAAGTAATTTCGTTAAAACAAGATGATTTGTTGAGTTTTCTTCAGGAGTAATAATAACCAAAAGTACTCTTTAATATCAATTTTGCTTACGTTTGAACAACTCTTAAGATCCACCATTGTCTTGTGATCTTTCTTTGAGCAGTTAGATAATGTAGCGTTTTCATAGACAGCACGACACGGTAGTGACTGACTACTCCGTTTGAAGTTCCGTAACTCTCCAAACGACTGGTCGGATTTCCGTAAAATAATTTTCAAAGTGTTCCCTTTATCAAAAATAATTTAAAATCTGTAATTTCAGTGTTTAAGAAATTATGAAATTGATTACCACACAGTCTACGAAATATAAGCTATAAACTAAAACCATGAATACCTCCCATGAACAAGTAGGGAAAGAAAAAAACAGTAAAATCTGGACAACCGTTTTCTGCCGAAGCTAAAAATGTGTTTATCACTTCGGAGCCTGCAAGTTTGGTCAGTGCGAAAGAGTTGCTTCCGAAAAATTGACAATAATGCTCATGGTGACTCAACGTCACTTCTTACGGTTGATTATTAAGATTCTTGAGAAGAGAGCAAGCACGAATATTAATACAAAGAACCTACATACTTGCAACCACTGTACGTTTCCCAGTAGTAGGAATGATTTAGTGTCCATAGATCTCGGATTTCAATCGGGGGATTGATTAATCCATATTACCAACGCGCGCGCGTATACATTTGTGGGAGTACGAGTATGCATGCGTGTGTGTGTGTGTGTGTGTGTGTGTGTGTGTGTGTGTGCGTGTGTGTGTGTGATGTTTCTGGCAAATAAGTATGTAAAACAGGGGCGGTTGAAATGTTCTTTGAAGTGGGAGTGCGGATTTCTACTTTAGGTTCCGAAATAATCTTCCAGCAAGTCGTTTAATACGAAGAAATAATGGCTATTTATAGTGGTATAACCAATTTGAGATATCTCTCGGCACTCAAGCACGTATTCCATGGCCAGAACCAAATTTCCGATACGCATCTGCCACTCTCTTCGTGTGTCCAAACAAAGTCCCGAAGCCACACGCCCCAGACAGAGGCACACCTGAGGCCAGAAAAGCACTCGCTCATTTGCCGTTCGCCAAAATCGATAACTAAGAGCTTGACGCAAAACTCATCTCCGGCCGCGGGCTGGGGGGCGGGGCACAGAGCACGAAGGCCCGCGGCCGCCGCCGCCGCGGGGGCGGAGCCCTCGGTCAGGGGGCGGAGGTAGAGAGCAGGGGGCGGAGCTAGGGATCAGGGGCCAGAGGTCAAACAGTGAGTCGATAGTCTGGGAAAGGCGCCAACACCTCGGGATCAGATCTCCCGTGATTTTCATTAGTTGATTAGAGATTCCGGGCGCAATTGCTAAGGTCATGTGTAGTGTATGTCAGGTATGTGTAGTGCATGTCTCTCTCTCTCACACACACACACACACACTCTCTCTCTCTCTCTCTCTGGAGATGATGGTGAACTTCCCCTGCTGGATGGTTAGTTACGGCACCGTCCTACCGTCGGCTAGTGGGGTTTTCTCCCACCAGGTATCTCCTACCAGCGGGGCACCGACGCAACCGGTTCAAGCTCTAAGCTCTCGACCGGTCTCCCGACATGTGTGGTAGTGTGTGTGTGTGTGTGTGAGGGGTGAGGATAGGACAAGGAAGTGGAAGGAGTGATCGCGCGCGATCCGTAACCCGTTTATTTGGGTCCTGCTCCGGCATTCGCTTGGTGTTGATCGAATAAACCTAGCTATCCTGCCAGCGTCGACGATCCTGCCATCGTCGGGACTTGAACCTAGGACCTCGCGATCAGAGGCTCTGCAGTGACAACAGCTGATACCCTGGGCCACCTCTCCTATGACGGGAGTTAAATGTCACATGTCATTAATTTCCATTTAATTTTAACAATCATTCATTTCTTTTAACGTTATAGTGCGAGATGCCTTAATGTTACAGAGTAACGTAGTTACTTAAAAGAAGAACTCTGCGGTTTCTATTATACTGTTTTGTTAGGAACGGTTCGTACACGAAACACCCGTTATGTTTACATCGTACTATAAGCTAAAAATAATGATTTCACCATTACATCATTTGAAACTAACTCGGCCAACACTAATAAACCACCTTTTTTTTCGAAATACATTTTGTCTTTTTGTCACACATACGCCTTTTTGTCCAAGATGATATAGACGGGGCCGAAATGGGGTGGCTGTCGACTAGAGGACCGAGGACCGGAAGGTGAAGGGTGAGGGCGAATCCAAACAGTGGAATGGTTTTCCGCACATCGGGGCGGGGAGAGGAACGGGGCAGAGGAGGAGGCAAGAGCATGGGCTGGACGGGGTCTAGAAGTGGCGAAGGAAAAGGCGGGTGCGGGGAGGGAAGGGGAGGGGCGAGGGCGGAGTCGGATTCGAGGACGACATCAAGGACTAGCGCAACGGCGAAAGCAAGAACAAGGGCGAATGCGATGTCAGTGCGAGTGCGAGGGCAAAGGCAAGGCCGAGGGTGAGGGCGAAGGCGAAGGGGAGTGTGAAGGCTTGGGTTCGGGAAAAGGCGAGGATGAGGGCGAGGGGGAGGGCGTGGGGGAGGGCGAGTGGGAGGGCGAATGGGAGGGCGAGTGGGACGGCGAGGGGGAGGGCGAGTGGGAGGCGAGGGGGAGGGCGTGGGGGAGGGCGAGGGGGAGGGCGTGGGGGAGGGCGAGGGGGAGGGAAAGTGCGAGGGGGAGGGGGAGGGCGAGGGCTAGGGCGAGTGCAAAGACGAGGGCGTAGGCGAGGGCGAGGGCGAGGGCGAGAGCGGGCCTTGAGAAGGGTTGACTTGCGCCGTCCGCGGGGCGGCGGTTGGGCCCGTGGGCTGGGGTCGGAGGCCGGGAGCGCAGGCCGGCGCCTTGGCACGGAAGCGAGTCCGTGGGCGGGGGCGCGGCCGGAGCCGGAAGCGTGGACGGAGTCGGGCCCGGGGCAATTGTCGGCCTTGGGGCGTTGGGCGGAGGCTGGGGCGGGGCGGGGCGGGCGGAGGCGATGGCGGGCGACACGCAGCATGCACGAAACGGCGGCGCGCGGCCCGCGAGCACGCGACGGCCCACCGCCGATCGAAGGGCGCAACGCCGCGCCGCGCCGCCCGCGCCGCCCGCAGCGCCCGCTCGCCCCGACGGCGCCCGGCGCAGCGCCCCCGGAAGGCCCACCGCCCCGGCCTCCACTACCTACCGAATTTGACTGTCATCTTAATTTTCATATCAATGGCGATCTAATCAATTGTCTCCAGTGTTGTTACCTTTTTTTGAATATTGTGTACGTGGTAATATTTGAACACCAGGGCCGCGCGCCGCCCTCCCCATGTAGCCAATGCTCAAATATTACCACGTACACAATATTCAAAAAAAGGTAACAACTCTGGAGAAATATTGCGAATAGCAAACGGTTTCGTGCCGCCTGGGGATCGACAAATGTGACAGTTGTCAATAGCTGTTGACTGCGAACAATCCACAAATAAACTAGATACTGGAAATTGTATTTATTGAGATCTTTCTTTTTTGAAAACATTGATGTTTCTGGACAAATATATCGACATGAAGAAAATATCGAAAGTAAAACATAGATATTGGAATATCCATGTTTCGTTCGAAAATATCGATGTTTTAAAATATCCATATTTTTTGCCATCTCTTGCCCTAAGCCATGTCGGTCGGTGCAAATTGCAATACTATAGTGCGATTTTTATAACTTTGCCCTTTAAAGCCCGTCTTCACGATGGAATATGTCCCGGTATTTCGCATTTTTCTCAGTCGTGCCGCTAGAAATCGCATGATCGCGACCGTATGAAGCAGTGCTTGTGATCGTGCGACTTCTAGAGGCAGGGCCGAGAAAGACGCGAAATGCTGTGTGATATTCCATCGTGGCCATAGGGCCCTGAGGGGAAAGTTATAAAAATTGCACTATAGCTTCACAATTTGCACCGACCGACATGGCTGAGGGCTAGGGATTGCAAAAAGCATCGATGTTTTTAAAACATAAGTATTTTAGAGCAGAAACATCTATATTATAATATCCATGCTTTGCTTTCGATGTTTTCTTCAAATCGATATATTTGTCCAGAAACAAAATATCTCACGATATAAATAAAATGTCCAGTATCTGTTTTATTTGTGGATCGCTAGCAATCAACAGGCATTGACAACTGTCACTTTTGTCGATCCCCAGGCGGCACGAAACCGTTTGCTATTCGCAATGTTTCTCCAGTGTTGTTACCTTTTTTTTGATTATTTTGGACGTAATAATATCGTTAAACTGCCGTTTGAATCTTGATAGAACATTCATGAGAAAATAAAGACAGTCAAATTTAAGGCAGAATATATTTTAAACTAATATTGACGTCTGATGTATCACTTTAGAACCAGGACATATTACTTTGAAATGTTTCATATTTAAAAAATCTATATTTTAAACATCGATGTGCTTTGTCAATGTTTTCATCGACATCGAAAACCTTTTCGTGATCGAATTATCGATGTTTTGCGTCAATTCGCCATCACTACTCCGGGCAACAACCGTTGCTACAGGCCTTCCGATGTGTGCAGTAGTGCAGTGTTCGTATGTGTGTGTGTGTGTGTTTAAGAATAGAAGAGGGGAAAGAATGACGAAAGAAACGCGATCCGTGGCCCGTTTGTTGGGTACCGCTCCTTCATTCTTGTGGTGTTGATCTCAGAAAACACAGAAAACTCCCGACGAGAGCAGCCGGCCGCTAGAATTCTCCTCCAGACAGCGGCTGAACTCGCCCTAAGTTCAAACGAGTGTCGTAAATCCGAGCGCACTCGCTCGAGCGAGTCGTGCGAATGAAGGAGGCATGAGCCCCATGCCCGAATGCGGCGGCGGCGGCGGCGGCCGCCTCCGGGTGAGCAGCCTCGCCCACTCCGGGGCTGTGTGCGTGATGCAGCCTTTGCGCTTTCCCTTCCGCGTGCAGCTGCAAATTGATGACTGCACTCGTCAGCGCATCTCTCGGCGCTGCATGTGTTCAGCCGCTGTGTTTGAACGCATCTTCAGGATGCATTTTATAGTCTCTCGTGTACGAGAATTATGAGGGAAAAAAAAGATTTTGTCGGAAACTCGCGTTTTGGGGATCTCCGATACCGAATATAGTTTATTTTTAAACTTTTTTTCTGTCTGGCCTGACTGAGGATAACAGTAGTGCCTATGAAGCGCACAGCATTTGCGCAAAAATGATATACACTGATCTGGTCGAACTAGCAGGCCGAAATTTTGTAAACGGAACTTTTAATTTTTGGAGGTAGTTCACATAAATCTCTAAGAAAATTTTCATATTTTCTCTAAAAGATCTAAAAGATTTTTCCTTTAACTTTTTATTTGATTGACTATAGCAAATTGCGCTAATAAATATGACACAAGTCGGATTGTCACAGAAACGTCTGAAATTTCGAATTTTATCAAAAGTTCATTTCTTTCAAACCTGCCCTACAATTACAAATATTCAAGCTATAGACCATTCTTAATACACGTTCTTTAATATTAGATCTTCAAATCAATTGAAGCACTTAGTTTTCGAAATATTAGTCATTTTCCCGTAATTTTGAGTCAAACCGTGACAAATTTCTAAAAACAAAATTTTAGCAATTTTTCAATTACAAACATCGTTGCAATTTTGGTTTGAACTCTTGTAAAGACAGCAATAACACTGAATTCTATGACACAAGTGCTATTTTCATTTAAACTATTCAAAAATTAAAGACATGCGACAACGCCGCTGATCTGTTAAATGCGTAATCGTGGCAACATTGGCGAAATGGTTGAACTCGAAACTTACTCATTGGAGTTCAAATCCCAGCCAAGGCAAATAATTCTTCGGGTTGAAAACATTTGCAGAGACATGTGTTGGGTCAATGAGACGATCCCCAAGTGAAGTAATCCGCCGCTGGCATGCATGCACTCGAGTGCAAATGTGAGAAAATTACTCACGGGATCAGTTAGAAAATATTACGTAATTGTGACATAATAGGATAAAGAATTTTCTGACGTAGCACCTAGTCTTTCTAACCGCTAGTCTTTCTATTCACGAAGTTTAACTGAAAATCGACTTGGATCAGCTCCGTTAGAATCAGACAGTTAATTTACATGGATTGATTGGCTTTTTCAGACGCGTCAACTACTATCGTCATTAGTCCCGTAAGAGAAGTGGATGCTATTTTCCGGTCGGTGACGGTGTTCTTCCCCCACTGGAACAATGAGATCGACTAACACGCGGATTTGAGAGGTTTCCTTAAACCAGGTATCATCCCAGCAGCGTACCGCCCTACCTGGACAAGCTCTGATCTCCGACATGTTTGGTGGTGGAAGTGTGCGTGTAAGAGAAGAGGAGTGGACAAGAACGAGGAAAGGATTTGCATTCCGGCGTTTACCAGTATTATTAAGAGAAATCACGTAAAACTACCGATCAGAGCAGGCGGGAGCTACAATTCTTCTCCAAACAGCAATCGAATTCTACCCAGTTATTGCAGCGAGCTACAATTCTTCTCCAACGTCGAAAATCCCCCAGTCGGGACCCAAACCCTAGAACCTACCGATCAGCGACACTGTGCCGGCAACCGCTGCTACCCCGAGCCATCCCAGACGGTCATTTACTTCACTGATGTAGGTTTTTAGTAAGGCCCGCTTTTTTTTTTATTCGTGCGTCTTTCTAAATGGAGGCGAACCGAGAACGTCGGAGCCGAGCGCCCGGCCGCACCCTCCGCGCGCAGCTGCGATTGGGGAATGCGCGGGTGGGCACGAGGGGGCGTGGCGCTCGCGGAAGTGCACCCCTCCCCCTCCCCCGCCCTCGGCGCGGCCCTGATGTAATCGCTCCGGCGCGAAGCGGAGCGGCAAGGCACATGGCCGCGTGCGAAAGACATCTGATATTTTCTTCTGCAACGTCACACATGTGCTCTCTGCACGCATGAGATCATTTCCTTGGTCAAGCTCCGGCCAAAGCGACGGCGGGCACGTGTAAATTTGTTGATATCGTTGTATCGAGCGCCGACAAGCGATGTATTTATTAGGGTTCATATGTTGTGTGTTGGCGAAAACCGGTTGTTGGCGAAAATTGGAGATGTTGGTTGATGTTTTGATATTGCCGCAAACCAGCTGAGCTTCATTAACTTCGCCATTTTGTCAGTGTTTTTATTCATAAATGTAGTTCAAACCAATAAATGCAACAGAATATTTTGGAATATTTTGATATTTCCTTGCAACATCAGAATATTTTGGAATATTTGGATATTTCCTGGTGATATTTTCTGGAAGTGAAATATATAAAAGTAAGAGCAACCAGTTGACATGTGTAATAGACATACTTTCTTGAAATGCAATTGGAAGTTGTCAAAAAGTAATATAAATGTAGTATATTATACATCACATACACAACGACTTATCGTTCTGGAATACCATCACTCTATTTACACACAGACGAGTAAACTACCTGTCTGTGAAGATATTCTAGAAAATAATTACTTGCTTAGAAACTTTAACTTTACATATTATTTTTTTTCATTATTTTTAAGTCCTTCGAAACCCTGACTTAGCGACCTAGGTAAAAAAACAGAATACAGCAGTACCTTCCACACTTCGTACATGATCCAGAGGAATACGTAAATTCAAACAAAATTCATTAATCGAACAGCGAATTCACATTTTGACAGCTACCCAACTAATTAAAATGGGTTGACGATATCATTATTTCAATGGAACATAGTGGCTAAATAAACTCTCGCACGAGAAGGGAGAAACTAAGATATCAATTAATTTAATGTTCCAATCGTGTTTTAAGTTTTCTGAGAAAAAATAAACGGAGGTTTTATCACTGAGCCTAATGTCAGGAATGAGTTGAGAAAGAATATTAAAAACGTCAATTTTTGCAAGAAATGTTTTACGATGACATTAATTTTAACGCACACTTAGAAGAGACTTCCTTAAAAGACAAATGAATCGCCACATGTTTCTAGCTGAATTAAAAATGTCGCCTCATTTTTTAAGAGAAAATGGGAGCATTTGGAAATTCTCAGAGACGCAAAATTCTGGAGCGACTCGCGCACCTCCACCGAGAAAAAAATCGCACGTTTTTTCTCGGAGCCTCTTATTCATATGATGCCATACATTTTCGGGGCAGTGATAATAAAGTCTCTTGGTAGCGTACTAACATTCTATACACGACGCCCCGTGGTAGCGTCGCGTATGACGATATATTCATTTCCGATGTTGATTCGCCAACCTGACAGCAACTGGAAACCTATCAGAAACAAATGAGAATGTTCCATCGACGTGGAATCCGTGACACACGGCAATGGGATTTGCGTTCTAGTCATCGCGCATTGTCTAGCAAGTTCACCATCCATCAAGGCCGTCAGACTGCTTGCTCCATCAATCTCATCTATCATTTCACTTCTTTATTTAATATGCTACGAAAATTTAATGATTTCGTAAGATGCGGGGTGTGTCAAAGAGATTTAAGGCAAAAAAAATTTAGAAATTCTGACGGTAAAACCACATGCAACCCGCAATATCGTGGCT
Organism: Acheta domesticus; assembly: GCA_031308135.1. Taxonomy (NCBI): domain Eukaryota; kingdom Metazoa; phylum Arthropoda; class Insecta; order Orthoptera; family Gryllidae; genus Acheta; species Acheta domesticus. Next base: position 59,231,504 of record JAHLJT010003656.1, read on the forward strand.
AAGCCACAATGGAACGTAGGACCTTACAAATTCGCTGATACGTTTTCCGACACGTTTGTTTCTCATTCAATAATTATTTATTATAATTAATAATTACTACTGGTTTTAATTAATAATTATTACTGATTATAATTAATAATTATTGAAAATAATTATTTATTATAAAAACAAAATGGAACCTTTTTGAACTTCGCGTTATGTTCTAGGGAGGGATCCCCATTCCGTACTTGAGTTAACAGAAATGTTCGAATTTCGGATCCAGGGAAAAGCTATTTTCACGTTTAAAACAATTATTTAAAAAGTGCGAAATTTACGCACGTGTCACAATAATCATTATTAAAAATAGCGATAATTTAAGTTCACAGTGATAAATCTAGATATCAGAGCGCCTACTGTATTTAACGAGAAGCACAAACGAGTCCTTAAGTCAGTGTTGGCAAGCCTCACGTTGGCATGTTGACGCGTTAAATTCAGAAACATATCTAAGGCGTAGCCTTTATTTAATAAATACAATTATAGTTATTAGAAGATGCTAGACATGTTTTCCATCAGTTATCCATAAATTCACACATTCAATTTGCTCTATTTTCGTACATTAACAATTGCTGTCGTCATTCTCCGTTTACTGAAATGTTTCACAGCCAAATAGAACATCTGCATGCAGTTTCTTGAAACTGGGGAAAGAAGACTAGACATTTTATAAACACTACATGGCTGACGCACACTCTAGTATGTCGCCTTAATGTCATGTGATCAATATTTGTCATTGCAGACATAAAAAAACTCTAATGAATAATTAATATGTTTCATACATTTTCATAAAAAAACATGCCCTCCTACGTAAATTCATTTTCATTAAAATGAAAGATTTTAAATACTGTATTTACGAGCTATAGAACCCAGACATTTGCTTACTGGTGGGAGGAAATTAGTAGCCTTCTCTTACAGAGATTACGTCTGTGCTGCTTTCCTCATTTTTGTTCGTAATCGTAACACATATAAACACGATTCTATTAGGCGAAATTCTTGAATTTTAGTTTCGAAACTCCAAAACATTTAGCAACGTATGAAATGCCAGCGTCACTTTACGATGACACGCTGCCAACATTGATCTCCCACAAGGCCAATCGCGAGCGAAGCCGGCGAAAAAGAAAGAAAAAAAATGAGCTCTCATGCGAGTAGACGGCTCGGAGACTTCACGCAGATGCAAAACCTCATGAGAAAAGAGCTGGCGTCACCCGTTGCAAGATCGGCCGCAGTGCGCCAACAATAATACACAACCTTCCGCCCCCGCAAACGCCGCCGCTGACAAGGGCGCAAGCGAGACACTGCCAGTCCTCGCAAGCTACAGGTCCACACCGCCCGATGGGACGACGATGTCTTCAAAACATCGATGATTTTATAAAGTCATGTTTTGAAAGCATGATGATTATACATTATATACTTTTATAAAATCGTCGGTTTTGAAGACATGATTATCATACATTTTACATTTTATAAACTCGTCGATGTTTGGAAGACATGATGATTTTACATTTCGTAAAATCAACGATCTTTCGAAGACCTAATTTTACATTTTACAAAATCATCGATGCATTTACGAGAAAAAAGAGTAAAAATTATACCATTTCAGAATTTATTAAGTATAAACAATTATCCTGGTATGGTCTTCTTAAAAGAATGAAAGATGATAGGCCTCCAAAAAAATGTTTTTGAGTGGTTTCCAAATGGTATAAGAAAGAGAGATACACCAAAACATACATGGAAGGTGGAAGTTGGAAACTGTTCGACTGAACAGTTTAGCCGCTAGCATTGTTCACAGACGGATGGACCGACTAGTTTTGACGTCTTTCAATTTTTCGCTATCAAGGACCAACTAAACATGGATTTTGGCTAAATCATGAGTTAAAGGATATTTTTTCTAAATACAACAACTGGTTTCATCCATTTTTCGTTATTAGGGCCCTGTATTAAGAGTTCTTCTACCGGAAATTCGCCGTTTTTTCGCGCATCATTTCACAACTTCCTCTCTACTCCGTAGTGGGAAAGTAAAAACGTCGATGTTTAATAACGTTGACGATTTTGGGGCGATGTTTTCTGATGATGTTTAGTGTCGATGTTTATTGATGCACTTATTTTTGAGCATCGATATTTTGTAGTCGATATCGCATCCTTACCGAGCAGCACTTCGTGTTGAACAGACACTGTGGACGATTAGGCGCTACTATGCGCGAAGCGGTTCTGTTGTTTCTCTGTACCGGTCTTTAATCCCTTCTAATGCCTTCACGAGAGATGATCAATACGCTGACGGGTAGGTGACAATGTTGAAGGAATCAATAACGATAGAGGCACAATAGATTGAGAGACGCGCGAAACTGGGAAATCCCGAGCGAATCTCCAGCGAACCCGCTTTGTTTACGCTAACTCTGCGTGGATCACACACTACTCTAGCTGATCCTTGGAAAGCCGAGATGATAAATGAACACGGACCACTACGCTAAGGATGGAAATGATGGGAGGAAACATGGGATACTAGACTCAATATTCATGTTTTCATTATTTTGTTTTTGTTTTATTTAGACAATTATAGTATCACGGTGTAAACTATCTTTCAGAAAATATGAACTATGAATTTGGTATATATGCAATGTGCTAACTGATACAAATCAAGTCAAGTGGCCCAAAAAATAGGAAAACAAATTAATTATAATAGACCCTGGGAAATGAAAAGTATGTTATAAGACTGCCATTTAATATATTCACCTCATCTTCAAAAGAAACTCTTTTCCAGTCATGAAATATTTCTAAGAAATCAATCAATTCTTGCAGGATCATTCTTTGTCCTCTCCCCTGAAATACGCCTCTATAATTCGTGCATTTTTATCATCTTTTCAAGTTGATTTTCTTCCCGTTAGCAACGTGAAACTTCATTTTGATTTTTATAATAGTCGTGAATCAAAATAGTTTTTGTACTATTCGAAGGTCGGCATGTCATTTTCCTTTTTTTTAGTTATGATGAAGGATAGTGATATTTTCAGGCCCAACAATGAAACCTCCACCAGAAGCAGGGTTTTATTTATGTGTGGGTGGATTTAAATCGGAGGGAGGGAGAGGATTTTTTTGGAATTAGGATTTGGAGTATGCTAATTAAGATTTGCTATTATCATAACTGCTGAACGAATGAAACTATTTTCAAATAAAAGTGGCTCAAGAAATGAAACCAAATGGTTTTTGAAAGGCAGAATTCACATTCGCAGTGATTATGTTCAATAGCGTGAATGTTTATTGAAAGGCTTGTCTAATTAAGAAACGTTAAAAAATGTGTTCATTTATCACAGATATCTTGAATGGTCAAGTATTCCCTACATCAAATAGCCCCTTCATAATACCAAACTTTTTGGCATACCAAATTTTCTTTAATGTAGTTAGAAAAAAACTCAGATGTTTAATGCAATTTTCGGTCAAATTCAATAAAATTCACAAAAGATATAACGCTATTAAAATCAAATTTTAGAACATTTTCATTTTAAAATTAAATCAGTGCGCTACGGATCTCATTGATTAACGTTGATTACTTGCGTGATGATTACTGCGTCAGAATCGCATTCAGCTGCATTACGAATGTACAAAGTTAGGAAACCGAGAGTTAACTGCTCAATTAACTTTCCTTTTTACTTTCTGCTGGAAACTCATAAAAAATCGGTGTACAATATATCCTGCATGCTTGTTTTCGCTTTACAATGTGCTAATATACACGATTAAAAAATGGCCATGTTTAAAGCTACAAATCCGGCAATGGCTTCCAGGAACCATGTGCCTGCTATTTGTATACTTCAAGTTCCAATCAAAAGCCAAATACAGACGTTCTACGCTCTTTTTCTTTCGCACTTGTGCTGCCATCTATTGAAGTTCAATCACGGCAATTCCAAGTTATGTTCCTTTCCCTTGCAGTACGTTTCGGAATCGGAACAAGTCACACATTTATACGATATTATTGTGGCAATGCAGTATGTTTTCTAATTCTAAAATGAACTAACGCAACTTTTATTAGTCTGAAGCATTCCTATTCTAGTTGCAAAATATTCTTCTTGGAGTTCAAAGCCAACGAAGATTAAGTGTGAGGTCGACTGGCGAGGAATTAGTTTGAACGTGTCGAAAATGTATCGAAGCATTCCTAGATCGTGTAAGGTCTCTCGCAAATTTCACAATATCTCTAAACACATTACGTTAAGAAAATATATTGGTTCAGTGTAATTGAAACGAAATTATCCACACGCAAACCCAAATCCTACTTTGGTGGAGAAGGAATACGCTCCCCCCGCGATCCTGACTTCAAAGAGATTTAAGATGGAAACCAGAGGAGTTTGCAGATTATGGTAGAAGGGTAAAAACAGGCGCTTGACAACATACATTACGCTTCAAAACACTTACCCATCGTGCACGTTAAGGCTTCAAAATAGCATGATAGCTTTGGGAGAGCTTTGAAGACATGGATGAGGTAAAAGAACAGCGTACGTTGACGATATTTGAACTCGTTCGAAAACAAGCCAATGTATACAGCACTTGACGTAGGCAGCTCCTTAATACTGAAGATAAAATATCAGCACATAAAATCATCAGAATATTGTTTTAAGCTCTAAGAACGTTAAGAATACGCTCAGATTTCACCTTTCTGTTGTTTATTTACTAATTGAGTTTGTAATTCTTTGCGAGCCAGCATGCTCAGGTCAGCCCAGCCGCTTTCGCGCAGTAATTCTGAATGTCACAGAGAATACATCACTGTGTTTTGGCGAACTGCTGAATTAATAATTCCCACGTATTTATAAGCGATGACTGTGTGAAAAACTGTTTGCCACTGAGAATTTTTTTTTACTTCCAACGATTCGCTTTCGACTTCTACCACTCAACAAAACGCCTTGAAAACACGCTATAAATTTCTGGAATTACTAGCGTGTACGAGAACCCAAGGAATTTGTCGTGACGTCATTGCCGGAGTTCCGTGCTGCTATATTTTGGAGAAGTTACGAAACTCGTGTATTTTCACAATCGGGAGGCTGTCCGTCTTTCGTTGAACTTTGTTCTCTTTATGTTCATCCACACGATTTAGGAGAGTTGATGTACAATCTCGAAGGCGCGTGCATTCGCGGGAAAATGCACGAGCTTCCCTTCAATTAGGCCCGGGGGGGCTTTAATTGGCAGACCATAGATCTGCCACCAAATTTAAAATGTGCAAATGCATTTTATGTGATAACCTTTTATGTTATCAATGCGAAACAATGTTATTTAAACTCTTTAAACTTGACTTTCGTGACCTGGTAGAGGTTTCATTCTACTCCACAATCAAAATGGCTAGATTTGTGTTATTGAAATTTTATTCTTGCTCCATTAAAATGAATATCTCTCCGCAAGTAAAGAAATTCACAGTATCCGTGATATACACAACAACCAGACTGACGAGTATAAATTTCTCTACTTTACCTTCAGAGAAATACATTGTAACAGTAAATAAAGAAGGATGCTTTCACAAAACGCAGTAATAAATTGTTCATAAATTTACCATATTTTGTGAAAGCATAGCTTCCTGGAAACAATAGTACATATTAAAATATTACTGAAGAGTATGAAACTGCGAAAATCGTGAACATTAGTTCTTAAGTAAGAGAAATTGCTAAACTTTTCTCTCATTGCAGAACGCTGTGATTGACGACCGAAACAGGTTGATGACGAACTTTAGCTGAATGTGGATTTTTATAACAATTTAAAATTCGACCTGGATGGTCGAGGTAGCTAAGAGTGTGCACCGGTTCAGCGCTTCGGTCCGAAGGGTCGCGGGTTCGAGTCCCACCTTGGGCGTGATTGTCCCATGTCTCTTGCGTATGTGTTGTCGCGGAGGGCCTCATGTTCTGCTGATCCCACATCAAAGGAGCCCGCAAGTGTGTTGGTGTTTCAAAGGTACGGTTGAATATGCGTCCCATCGGAAAGAAAAGGGTAACCGGCTGTCGACTGGATAAAATCCCTAGAAGAAGAGATATGTAAAAATGAGGTGAACAGTTTTCTACTGTTTATAATTCAAGTATGCGTGCGATTTTTTCTGAACGAGCATATAAAAAATGTCGCAAAAAGAAGATACAGACTATATACATACATTTGTACAGGGTATTTACGTATATGTGTACATATATATATATATATTTATATATAAATATATATAATATATATATATAATATATATATTTATATATATTTATTTATAAATATACATGTACGTGTATACATATACGCATCTAAATAATATTTATCTCTGATCATACGACAATGGCTAAAATACCGAAACATATCAGGGGCTCCAGGGCCTGGCCTGAGGGCACAAACAGCCCCGCCGCTGCGAAGTTGGCGGCCCGCTGGTCGAAGGTGAAGACGCCGGCGAAGCGGCCGGCGCGCGGCGCGGGAATGGGGGGGGGGAGGCGAGGCAGCACTTTGCGGGGGTGGCGTGCGGCGGGGTGGTATCGACCAGGCGCAGATTTCGCGCCTTGTTCTTCCCCGAAGCGGTCGGCCGCACTGGCGCAGGCGGAAGCGGCCTTCCTTTCCTTCTTCGCCTCCGCGCGCGCATCGCATGCCCCCTCCCCCCTCCCCCTCCCGCATCGCTTAGATTGTCGATCAGGACGAAAGCCAGATCCCTCCCTCGCGCGCGCCCGCGATTCCGCGTCTGCTTCCTCCACCTCCGTTGCCCTCCCCCCCGCCCCGCCCAGCTTCCCCCACCCACCCACCGGCGCGGCGTCGCCGCGACTTCTGGGAAGTGCCTCCTTGCCTACTTCGTTGAAGTACAAAAGAAGCCACGGCCGCCCTGGGATCAAAATTCAATTCGGGTTGGAAATTAAAATCTGGCCCGTCTGCTACGCCGCCGCAAAGGAACGGAAGGGAAGAACAGAACAGATTCGGGTGCGTCGGAGGTAGAATTCGTAGCATGTGCTGACTTGTGGAAGTTGCAGTCCAGGAATACGCACTGTTTCTTTCAAATCCTACCAAATTGTAATAGTTAAAAGTGTATACACATGAATAAAATGATACAAAGAAATGTTGTTTCTACGGAAGAAATTAAGTTTTCTTTAAATAAATGGTAGGCTCAATCTGACACGGGTTTCGATTAATGGTTTCCAAAATCTCGTTTCGGTGGTAAAATTCCACTTTTCCTTTTAATTTCTTTCTTATATTTGGTGTTTGATCGTTGTATGTACTTATTTTCCATCGGTAGATAAGCTTATTGGAAATGTTACGAATCATTATTAATGTAATACTGAATCTTAACTTTCACAGTTAAAGAAACCACTGAAACAGTTAATATAAACTCATTGTCGACAGGTAATAGTACTTTAAAAAAGAGAACTATTTATAAAAATATAAATATTGCCTGCCTACGAACTCATCTATAATCTTACTTTTTCAGAATTTTCAACTAGTTCTTTTTCATATACATCAACTTAGCTCTTTCTACATGGCTTGAACTCGATATTCCTCTAAAAACTGGCATCACATGAAAATAGAGGTATCTAGAACATGAATAGAATAAAGACATATTTTTATCTATTGCAATTAATATTCTCAAAATTTGAACGTCTTAGCTTCTTCTAATACAATTCTACCCAGAACAATTCACTCACATTAATGGATTACACGAATAGTGACAACCCAAAGGTAAAGAATACCAGCAAGAGAAGAGAAGAATCAGTCGAGATTGCTTACATGTCCTACACTACACAAACGAGTGAGGGATGAAATGTTCTGAAGCTTCCTTACGAGGCGTACCTGGAGGAGAGGGGAAGGGATTTCAGCCCCATCCCCAGAAAGCAAGGATACCGATTCAAAAATATAGCTTTTATTCATATTCTATACTGATAAAAGTCATTCAGTATATCAATTGTCAACGCAATAAATATTAACTATTAATCAACAAATAAAAATACATTCTATATTCAGCGTAATAGAAAAAAACTCTTTATAAGAAAATGTGAAGTTGGCTGGACACTATATTTGTTGCCCCCTCCCCGCCGAGAAAAATCCAGAGTGCAACTTTACTTAGGGAAAACCTTTTTCTGACGAAATGTCCATGAAAATACGACGAATCCCCAATACAATGCCAAGTGCTAAGCACGAATGCGAACAATTCTAAGGCGAAAGAAAACAATGTCATGAAATACGCAAACTATAAAACTCAACACAAAGGGAACATTAAATGTACATGTTGCTATTGCCGGAAAAGGGAACTACTATCACGCAATTCCTCAAAATTCCACGTTCACCAATAAAACCTCTCTCCTCTTTTTATGGCCATGGTGCAATTATTCTTGGACGTTCACCACTGCGTCTCATTGCAGCAGAGATATGAAAAAGAGATGAGAGGTAGAGAATTAAGGTTCCCATATCTGAGTCAGAGCATTAATGAAAGTTGCTGGCAAGTGATTTGCCAAGAAAACCATGGCGAAGAGAGAACATCGAGAAATTTTCATCCATTTCGAGCTGTCACCTATCTGAAGACTATTTGTAACGTGCGATGAGCCTCATTCTTAGTAGCGCGCGTAGGCGATTGAGAAGGATTTCACTTGAATTTCCTTTCATCCCTGTGCAAGTGTTTATTGCTTTGATTTCCCTTCGCCTTTCACTGCATAAAAGATGGTGGAGTGATCATGAGGAGTAAACTTACTTAGATGAGAGGAACGTTGAGAAACCCCCCTTCGGTGACTCACAGATAGCGTGTGTTGTTTCTGTGAAGCTGTTCCAGGTTCGATTCCCGCCCGGAACAAAAACTGAATTATAACTTTCTAATGCATATCATCTCATTTCCTACAGCTGTTTGACGAAAGAAAAGCTCAGGCAAGCTAGGTATGGTGAGCGAATACGTCGACCTGGCCACATGTCTCCCTTACCCTAGACGTAGATAGTAAATAAAAACAAGGCTCAGACCTGGGAACACCGATAGCTGGCAAAAATCGCATTAATTCGAACCTAAAATGTCAAATACATACATACATACATTGGATGGAAGACATACTGGATGGATTGGACATAATGGATGGAAACTTCTCGATGTTCTCTCTTCGCCATGGTTTTCTTGGCGAATCACTTGCCAGCAACTTTCATTAATGCTGCTCAAGTGAGAGGCGAGGCCAAGCACGAAATAATCACACGGCGAAAGCAATCATTCTTCACGACGGACTGGGATCGGTAGCATCCAGATCTGTATTTTGACGCTTCAACAAGTCCACGCTCCACCGAGGGCGGTTGAATAATTATTTACCAACGATAATTAAAACAGAAAATGTTCAGAATGTTCTAATACGTAATTTACATAAACTGTTTAAACCAGATATTCATACGAATTCTGCTATATCACGTTCCAATTTAATTAAACTTTGAAGGCATTAACTGAATTTTCCTCCACTCACTTAGAAGTTATTTATTCGGAACCAGTCCAACAGGTAAGTATTAATAATAATAGGTGCGAAGAATAAAAAAATGTACCACTTGTCGTGAGCAACAATAATGCGGTAGAATTCCGACACCGCGCATGAGAGCAATGGCTACCAAATTTATTTAATATCGTCTTTCTAACAGGCACATTACAAATTCAAGGAAAATGAGGGAACGAAGAACATTCGAGATATCAAGGAATTCAATTATCGTAGCTCGTGTTTTAATCGTATACCAACTAATATGATGCGTTGGTATTTGATCCTCTCATTTCCACGATTTTAAATGTTTATGTATTAAAATACGGTAACATGGTATCATAATAGGCATAAATCTTGTTACCTACAAAACAAAATGTTATAGAACGTCACTTCAATTAGAAAAATTAAATTGTAGAAACTTAATTTCCCAACAAAAAAGCGCAATTATAGTACAGTCACAAAGAATTTAGTGAAAAATGCGTTTATCAATGGATTTCTGATGTAAGAAAACGACGATGGACAAGAAAAGTGATTGTAATTTAATGAATAGTAATTTTACAAGAGAACGGAACCGCTTACTTTGCAGTCAATAATAGTGCGTTTTTCCCCAGTTTTAATATAAGTAACTGTGTTTTCTGAACTATCTTTACACTTTTTTACAAGTAAAAATGACTAATTTACATAAATATTTATTCTTCTAACGTAAAAAATGACGATTTTTTTAGATGAGTCACTTTTCTTCTAGACAGAATAAACACGTACGTATACCTCGAAAAGAAGTATATAAACACGTTTTGTGATAAATGCGATCGTACGTATACCTAATAAGAAATATATAAACACGACTTGTGATAAATGCCCCACAATTACAGCTCGGATCTTACAAGACCTGCTACCAAATGTCAGAATAGGAGAGGCGGTGACCGGATATGTGTTGGGCACTTACGTGCGCCACCGTTTGGCATTTGGCCATTGCAAGGTCAGGACCCGGAGGAGATTTGTCACAAGAATTAAAATCCCTCATCCTTTCTAAGACAAAAAAATTACTACGATGGTGCACACAGATAAGAAGGATGTACTACAAAAATACCACGTTTTATAGTACCTCAAGAAAGGCGAAAATGGAGCAAAATTCAGACTTTTTTAAAGAAAAACACGACAACTGAAGCCAACGCCCACCATATCCGAAGTGAATTGACAAGTAACGTGGAAGAGAATATCGAAGGTTCAACAAACTTTTCGCATGTCCATAATAAAATACGAAAAAATATATGAAGCAAGTATTTCGAGTTCCTACGTCAATTAGAACGACAATGCAAAAATAATAGAGAAGCATTTTTATAGATATTTGCCATTAGGCAGAAAGCGCCGACGATAGTATTTTGGAGATATCTTTGACTTTGGTAAGATACTGAATATACTGTATTTCAGGAAACAACTGATAATAAAAATTTATTATTTCAACGTAATGTTTTAATAAAAATCAGTTGGATTGTGGATTTTTAATGCAAGAGATTTTATATCACTGCAGATTAAAACTCAATGTTAAGTAATTTGTTGATAAATCTGCAATTACTTATTGACGGATTCGGAAGCACAGTGCTGTTAAGAGATTACACTGATCCATTACTGTCGTTTACAGCTCAATCTTCATAAATTAGAAGTTGACATGATATTAAACGCGCATTAAAATCACTTTATTACAAATTCCTTGGAAGCAGCATCTATCATCTAGATTTATCGGATTTAAAAATAACCAGAACGCAATAAAGCCGCTACGAAAATCGTCAATAAATTGGGGCCTTACTGGCTTCTAAGGCCTCAGCTCTCCTGGTCCGTAACAACTTCATGCATGCCACTGCGGTGACATTTCGAATAGGTGTTCGAATTGTTTTGATAACTGATATTACTACGATACACTACTAAACAAATAACATTCATTTTAAAGATGAGAATGAGATACGCGAGATTGAACCATACACAACTTAACGTGTTCACTCTCCTTGACGGAGATTCGGAGCGCATGAACTCATAAGTCTCTCCTGAACAAGTCACCGAGTTGTCACGACCGTTCCAGACTGAGGCACGTGCATTTAAGAGAATGAAGATTTATTCTTCCACGGAAAAACGTCTCGGAGGAGTACAGTAACCAACACCAATTGCACGAGAGTTACGAAAGCAAAAGGAGCAAAGTTAGAGCATGCAGCATGAGGAGAATTAAAATTCCGTTAGTCCGCCCATTTAAAATAAGTACGGAATTGACAATCGCACGAAACAGCCAATCAGGGCGATCGAACGATTGGCTGGACGCCAGCCTCAGCCCAAAGATTGGCGGTCTCCACGACCTCGGTTTCTCACCGCTGTCAACCACGTACTTATTTCAATGCGACCAGGCACAGCCACCACCACAACGGGCGTCACCAAGCGTCGAAAGAGGAGCCGCAGACCACAAAGCGAAGTGTGAAAGAAGCTGTCGAATATCTACGAGCTTGACGAGAGTTGCTGCGAAGCTGCGTTCTGCCTACAGCGAAAACGCCAGCTTCCACTGCTGAATTTGCGTCTCATCGGTACGATGTTCTTTTCCTTCAGAAAGACAAACGGCGGTGACAGGTGGAGAACGGGTACTTCCAGAAGCACTGGCTTGCAAGTTTATTTTTTGGACGAACAGTTCAAGTAAATGGTAAAATAGCACACGTGTGGAGTGAAACATATACTAGATGATTTTGAAACGTGTACGTGCGTAAGCAGTTAGGTTAAGTTAGCTAAGCAAAAATATCCCAGCGAATTTTATTTGCTTCACTCGCGCATTTCCAAGTAGACGGCGATACTTCAGCCATCGGCGTCTGCAATTAAAAGTAAACTTTGCAGCAACAACCAACGCGAAATTTCCTACTCATGTTATACCAAAATACAGATAGAACTTATGTTGACTCACTTTCCTTCAGTAATTTCCATACTAAAGTATTTCTACTTAAATACGCGCTTTCCACATGCGTTCCATTCACCCTCATGCATCCTCTATCTGTTTGTCCAAAAACCCCACTCGCCAGCGGCTTCTGTGCCAGCCCCGCCACCGCGCTCGCAGTCATTCGGCGGCGTGCGTTAGTAAGAGGGCCGCGTTAGAGAAGCTGCCAGGCGAATCGGCGTCGGCGTCGCAGGCGGCGCGGCGTCGTGGGCGTGGGCGGCGTCGCGCCTCTCCCCAGCGTTACCTTGCGCGCGCGCCACCGCCACCAGCGGTGCCACCAGCCACAGCCAGAGCGCCAGGCGCCCGGCCGCCGCCGCCCTGCGGCCGCCGCCCGCGTCCGCGCTCGCGCCCGAGCTGCCCCGTGTCATCTCGCGCACTGGCGCACTGCCGCGCCGCGGCCGCCGCCGCCGTCGCCGCCGCCGAGGCGTTCGGCCGCCTTCGTTGGCGCTCGCGGGCGCTCGCTGCCGCTCGGGGCGGCTCGGGCGCCGGCGCGCCGCCCTGCTGCGCACAGTGGTGCGGAAACTGGACGCGCAAACGAGGAGTGGGTTCGGATACTGTGAGCGTAGGCGTTCGGAGACGGTGTAGGCGTTCGGAGACAGCATTGTTGTTCGGAGTCAGCATAGGTGTTCGGAGACGGCATACGCGTTGGGAGACGGCGTAGGCGTTCGGAGACGGCATTGTTGTTCGGAGTCGGCATAGGTGTTCGGAGACGGCATACGCGTTCGGAGACGGCGTAGACGTTCGGAGACGGCGTAGACGTTCGGAGACGGCGTAGGCGTTCGGAGACGGTGGGGTTACGTGTTCGGATGCGGTGGGCATAGGTGTTCGGATGCGGTGGGCATAAGCGTTCTGATGGGGTGGACTTAGGCATTGAGATACGGTAGACCTAGCCGTTCGGATACGGTGCGCATAGTCTTTCAGAATCGTTGGGCATAGGCGTTCGGATGAGGTGGACATAGGCGTTCGGTATGAGTAATTGATTAGTGACGCCCGACGCGTCAACTGCCAGAAGTGTGGTGCATGCTTTTATCGCGGGAGGTGGCGCTGATCTTCCCCCGCTGGCTGGCGAGATCCGGCGCCGGCCTACATAAGCTTACGGGGAATTTCGAAACCAGATATCACTCACAAGTGGGATTCCACCCCAACCAGAACAAGTGTGAAATAAGGGATGAGAAAAGGACAAGGAAGAGGACAAGAAGATCACACGCAGTCCGTGGCCCGTTTGTTAGGTTAGTCGTTCGCACCCGGTAGGCATAGGCCATGAGGTTCCATGGCCATGGTTCCCCCCCAAAGTTTTGAAAGTGGCCCAATTGTCTTTCATAATAAAACATTATCCCTTAAATACTATCTTTAATCCCTGATTTTCCTCTCTTCTTAGAACTGAGAATTTGGGAAATTGTTATAAGATATTTGGGAAAGAGGCTCACCAAGTCATGGCTCACCAGCCATGCTCACCAAGCATGCACATGCTTTTCATATAAAATCAATTGTATTATTCATTAAGTGTATCATTACGGTTATATTTTCATTTTCCTTGTAGCATGTTTTTCTTTATTTACTACAAATACTTAAATAAAAAAACTAAGGGCAAGGGGCCCACAGGATCCAGCATTGTAGTTGCCCCCTCTTGTTTTACAGGCGTGCGCATAAGAAAGTGCGTGAATCTTCATGATGGAAAGTCTGCACGGTTTTCTAATGCAATGGACGAAAGATTACAGAGCATTGCAATGCGATGAACAATTTTTTTTTGCGATATGACGATAATAGCATGGTCCAAAGAGATTATAAAACGGTGGATGAATTTTCATGACACCCAAGGCTAAAGGGTATTCTCACAAGATGAACAATTTTTTATGTTGTAGTGGCTACGTGGCCCTCTGATACATTATTCTTTTTAATTTTACCAGTGCCTAAGCCCCATAGCCGTGATAGAGCAATGCGGGTACAGGCAGGGAAATGGGAGAACCCCGAGAAAACCTGGCATTCCCGCTTTGTCCACCACAAATGCCACATGGGTCAACAGGGATTTGAACACGTGGCTAAGCAATACTTTCGCCAATGCGATGGACAAATGTAAGACAGTAGTAGAATTCTCGTCTGGTTCGCAAGAGATTAGATACATCAGACATTTGACTAAGACGACATTAATCTACAAGGGAAGCAGATACGGAGAATACAAACTCAATAAGTAAAACAATTTAATCGGACCGTATTTTGACATCTCGGAGGAATACTGAATTTAGAATGAGACATATTTTTAAAGTGATGTCTAAAAGATTGAATTTTAAATGAACAATATTTTCAACCATGATAGAGCAATGAAAGTGGAAGCAGGGGACCCCGACTAAACCTGCTCGCGAATCCACTTTGTCCACCACAAATGCCACGGGGATTTCAACATGTGGCTAAATAACATTACGGTATTCCGACGCTAAGCAACACTACGATAACACGACGTCTGAACACTACGATGACACGACTCACTCTGACGTCTTTTAAAATTCCCTCCGGTCATTACGTCACGTGGTCCGTGAGTGGTGATTGGCTGCAGCGCATGGAGATGAGCAGCGCTGCTCCCTCCTCGCTTCGTGGTTCGGAACAATGGCGCAGCTTAGGGGGCGCATTTCGACGAGGCGACCCCTTTTTACAGCGCTGCATTAACGCTGCAAAAACATCCCCCTTTTCCATTAATGCGTTGCGTACTCTAGGGATGGTCCTTAAATGTTTCACAAGGAACTCGGGTAGTCTCCAGAAACTCCACCACGTCCACGAGCATGCAACGAGCTCTTCCAAGTCCCCCGTGTTCTGCCTGACAGTGCAGAGAAGAGAAATTCTTCAATAACCTAAGCGTGTTTCGAATAGGATCTAAATTCAAATGCTTGTGGAATTGCTGAATTCGCATGAATGTTAGAACGCTTTTGAATAATATAATTACAAGATGAACTTCTGTCGTTTCTCAACGTAAATTAGAGGGTGTAAGAGAAGAATCATAAGAAAGTGTAAAAAATATCATTTCAAATCATTATAAAATAACAATCTCCTCAAAGTGCCCTTTACAACAAAACAAATTATAATTAATTATATATTTCTATAATAAACCACAGTTTTACAAAGGTTTAATTTGAAGTTAGTTATTTTAGTTCCCATCAGTGCTAAATTGGAATGTAGATTCAATATTTTAATATGAATATTGGTGGAGCCGCCTTTAGCAAGACATAGGTGAAACAGTGTTTAAAATGGACCAACCTAAAAAATATAAGTTCTTCCTTCTTCCCTTTACGAAGAATATTAATTGAGAAATCTAAAGTTTCATCAGAGGTTATTTACCTTATAGTTCAAAATACCACCCTGAAATTGAGAAATTAAATACGTCATTCTGAAATACTAAAAGGAAATTATCTACCAGTTGTTCGGTGACCACAATCCGGTTCCCTTGTGAAAATACCTTTTTCTGACAAAGTTTTACGATTACACGTGTTAAAACAACTCCGTTCTTACTATAATAATTTAAATGAAATAATCTTGTTGATCTAAAAGTGATTAAATACATTTAGAAGATAATATTGATGAGAGGAAGTGCATGAAGTCTCTGGAATTAAAATATTGATCATTTATTTCTGCAGCGAAAATTCCGTATTCGAGTGATTAAACTTCCCAAAACACAGCAACTACTTATTAGCTTCAATAACCTTCTCGTACGCGCTTTTCAGATGGTAATTTTGTGTTGGAAGGCAAAATAGGACATTATTTTTAAATTATAATTGAACACTGAGATTTCTCCATTACAATTTTATGTTGGTATTTAGGAGAAATGTATTTTATAGGCATCATTATACTTAATCACTATTTTACAGTTAAAAACGACTAACGTTTTATTGTTTAATTTTCATTGTACACCCTCATTTTATTTCGAATACCGAATACTCAAAATTGAATATTTTCATCCAACATACATGTACATAATTTCAGAAAATCTGAATGTACTCAATTTAAACTCTATTCAACAAAGAAGTTTATAACGGCCAAGTCAGAATTATCAGTTTAAATCTTGAAAATTTCTTATCACCTTCGCGTACAAAACCCAATAATATAAAAATTTACTCAAAGAGACCGTAACCATTTATCATTACAATAAACTCATTTTTATTATTTTTCCTTGTGCCATATCCTAAATGGGTCGCTGGCGAACACGTACAGAACACTAACACTTGCTCTTCCTCTGCCATAACGAAACAAATGATGTTTTAGAAGATTATATGAGACACGTGCCCGTTTGCTGTTGCCATCCACAGTGCAATTATGAAGCGAAAACAACCCAGCCAATTACGCGAGATTCAAACCCACTATGCCAGCGCCGAGCCGTTCCCGCCACTCGCCTCTGCTATTAAGGTCTGTGTACAAGTCCCATAGTCGGTTCTCTCATCACCAGGCACATTTAATGTCTCGGATGTCTGGCAGCTTATCGCCGCATCCCGAATTTCCTTCGCTTCTCGGAAATTTTCTGTCTTAATGAGGGACGGGAAGTCTGAGAATGGGGGACCAGCCCAGCGTTCGGTGCTGAGGTTTGAGAACAGGACGCGGTCGGAACGATCGCGCGCGGCCAATGGCCCGGTGTTTAAGGGATTGCTCAGACACTTCGCCTGGATTTGAACTGATGAAATCACTTTCACAGTAGCTGGCCCGGTGTGGTGTGTAAATCCGCCAGCAATTAAAAACAATTATGAATTATTTTTCGATTAATTAATATGATCAAATCATTTTATTTAACTCATGAGTTAGTATACACATGACGGACGAGTAACAGCACAACGTTTTGGAATCTCAGTAATCAATAATAATATTTAAGAAGTACAGTTGACAATGTGATGGTTTATATCACTCCTAAATCCAGTGAAGTAATACCGGACGTTGCCATACTTGAACTCCACAAATATCGACAGTAAGCAGAAATAGGTTACATAAAATAATATTGTCGACTGTGAAATGTATGACCCATTTTCGATAATAAAGCTTTCATAGTGTAATATACAAAATATTACAGAACAAACGCCGCGCCTTAATCTGGACGGACGGAGCTGTAATATACAAAATATTACAAAACAATCGCCGCGCTTTAATCTGGACGGTCGCGGTTACTAGGTAACAAAGGTTGTTGACGGGCAGAAGGGGGCGCTGGACTGGAGAGTTGAGGGTTGACTGGCATCGTGGTGGTAGCGGCGCGAATGTAATCTAAATTATTTAAGTAGGACATCGACGTGAATAGGGAGGAGAGATTGTGGAACAATAGTGCAAGAAGTGAGTCAGCAAGAAAGAAGCAGACGACTTCGGCGACGACCGGCGCGAAGAGGGATTTTCGGCGCGGAAGCCAAGGGCTTACGAACTGCGGGGCCATCGTTTCACAACGTCAGACAATTCGGTACCGTGAACCTGATGCATGCAATCAATCAAGAGAATTTATATTGTTAATCCCAAATTCAATTTTTAATAAACAAAATTATTGTTGTACCACGTTATATGTAATTCCTTCGGAATATAAATAATTTCAGACTTCCAGGCTTCTCTGTATAGAGAGCATGAGAACCAAAGAACTGAGCTAGCAAATTAAATTAAATTAGATAAAATAAATCATTCATTATTTTATCACAATAGATTATTTTGTTTTCGGCGCCTAATCTGCTACGGACATTAATCCCGTAAGTATAGACATGAGCGATGTTTCTCCCTCGAGAAAAGGCGAGATGCAGTGCCGACCTACACGAGAATGAGGACGTTTCTCCCCTCCAAGAATCTCTGCAAGCCGGGTACCACCCAAGCCGCAACAAGCCTAAAAGCTCCTGACTGATATCGCGACATGTGTGGTAATGAAGGTGCATGTAGTGTACGCACTGATGGCAATCTAAGGGTATACACAACCTCGACTTCCTTTGCAGGACAACCAGACCTCGTCCAATCTCAGCTCAATAAACGTCTACAATAAGCTGGAACAGATTAGGGGGTTGCAGTCAACTCTAAAACATATGATGCATTTTCGATATCAAATCATTGTCAAATTAGCTCGGGACAATAACAAGGTAAGCCACAACAAGCTTCCCGCTCTTCTTACACGTTAACATATAACTAAATTTTGGCGAAAGAAAATCCTTTCTTTTATCGTTCATATTCATGAAGGGCTTAGGAGCATTAACAAGATATATCCACTTCGGCCAAAATTGAAGAAATATTAATATTTACGAAATGCGGAAGGCTTGCTGTGGCTAATGGGGCTTATCTTATTTCTGCTCTTAGGTATGCGCAGGGGGGGGGGGTCTCCTCTGAAAACCATAAATGGAGTCTCGTAATCCCACTTAATAAGACATTTATATTTTTTACTGATACGTTATAGCTAGTTATTGCCTTCTATGCGGAACTTGATGCACACTGCACAACTTACATGCATCAAGAAGGACGCGAATAAGATGGAAATATGAAAAGTTGAATGATGCCTCTTATTATCTGATGAGGGGAATTATGGGAGTGAAATATGTAAAGGCAAACCGGGTGAAGTTAACATTTTTAGTTAACGAAGTAAATTTGAATCATTAAAATTAGGTAAAAAATAAAATATTGTGTGTACCATTGGTTTTATGGATCTCGGACGAGAAAAAGCGCGAGGGTCTTTGGTCCGAGGGCTTGTTGTCGCAGCTCATTTATTAAAACCCTCATAACAGCCTTGGTGCGGATACAAGTATTATTGGAAAAGAGGAGGTCCCAGCAATGTAGTTGGCCTCCCCTCTTCTTTTGCACTCCGCACACCTCTTCCCTGCCGCAAACTCTTGACACCTGGCGTCGCCCGGTCTGGCTGCGGCCCACTGCGCGAGGCGGGGTGGGGCGTGGGTAGGCGTGGCGGGGGCGGGAGAGCTGCTGTCGCCGGGCGGCGAACGGGGCGCCCCGCGCTCGCCAGACGCCGGAGGCCGGAGGCCGCAGGCCGGGGCCCGCGCCAACTCACCCGCCCTCGCGTCGCCGCCGCCGCCGTCTGCGAGGTCGCTGACTCCGCCCGCGCCCGCCGACTCCTCGGCGCGACTCCGCACGACAAATCGATAATCGGTTTCGTTACGCCGCGAGCGTCGGCCCGCCGCGCCGCGCCGCGCCGCACGGCTTCCGAATAAATCCGGCCGCCGGGAATTCCGTCCGATTCGCTTTGTGTAAACGCTCCGGAATTCCTAAAACTGTGCCTACTATCTAGTACTGGGTGTGTAGTGGATACATGATTTGAGACAATATTTGAAACCTGTATGTCAAGCGGGAGAATCGACAGAGTCGAAGGCGTACTATCGATACTGTGTTTTGGAAGAGAGGCGCGAAGTCGGTTATTGGTCTCGATGGAGTTCTTCAGGGCCGTTTGCTGCTCAGAAATATCTCTAGCTATCTCAACAAATTTGTTGTTTTGTAAAATATAAAAGACTTATAATATCCCAAAGCAAATATATCCCAAAGCAAATTTCAGTAAGTGGGAATTTTCATTCATTACGACGTTTGGAATAAACATTGATTACAATGTTTTTAAAATTGTCAACAATAAAAATTCAAAATTTAAGAGTTTTGTCAACATGTTTAAAGATTTTCAGTGAATAATATGGTGTTTTTATACCTTTTTAACACAATTTCTGTTAATATATTTTTCTTTACCAGTATCTGTATGCCTTAAATAAGGCATGCGCGAAGACAAGCGCTGTACACCAACTTGTTTAAGCCTTCTTGAGAATTTGACGAACAAGAACATGCTCAAATACAACACCAAACAACATAGTAATAATTTACCGACACTGATAGGGTAAACTTGCGAAATTTCGTGTTTTTGGCTTGTTTTGTAGTAACTCTTTTGCAAATGAGCTCGGATTTACTCGCATCTACTAAAGCACAATAACAACCTCTGCAATTCAAAAAAATGTTTACATAGTATTAGA
This sequence comes from Acheta domesticus, assembly GCA_031308135.1. Taxonomy (NCBI): domain Eukaryota; kingdom Metazoa; phylum Arthropoda; class Insecta; order Orthoptera; family Gryllidae; genus Acheta; species Acheta domesticus. Next base: position 59,251,858 of record JAHLJT010003656.1, read on the forward strand.
CCTATATTACATAGTATTAGACACCTTTAGCGATAAGGTCGGATTACTGGTTCTATGATAAGTTTTTGAACAAGCAATGCAAATCATTTCAGAGAATCATGAAACAGTTGTACGATGTATTCTCCTTTGTCCTATTTGCTTTCTGGATTCGAGAACAAAGCTATGAGAGACAGACTTTTATACGTCATTGTGTGATTCACGAATACTCTAAAGAAATGTTATCTTTTATCGTCTTTTTTATCGTGTGCTTAAATCGAGCATTACTAGAACAATCTCCGTTATTCACAGTACGCCTCCTTTTGAACAAAATGCTTGCTCCTGTCGCGGTCTTCATGTAAGGTCACCTACTTAGACTGCTTCCCACATCCTACGAATGTTTCTACTTCTCTAGACCGCCAACGCGAGCGCTGTGGCCGTTTACAACTCGGAAACAATTGCTGTTCGCTCGCGCAGTGGAAAAGTCTGTTCCCTCATGCATAACCAAAATTAACAGGTGGTGCACTGTTAACGAAGATGTGAAATAAAGGGAAGAGGTCAATTTCAGGAAATTACATTGCCTCTAAAAAATTGGTATTGGCGAATAATTCGAACACATTTTGTCATTACAATATTCAGTCCCATTATGCGTCCCCATGGAACGACTCGAACTGCGCCACCCAGGTTGCGTTAATCCGGCTTTGCTACCGCAGCTGCGCAACCCGGGTTGCGTTAATCCGGCTTTGCTACCCTAGCTACGCCACCCGGGTTGCGTTAATCCGGCTTTGCTACCCCAGCTGCACCACCCGGGTTGCGTTAATCCGGCTTTGCTACCCCAGCTACGCCACCCGAGTTGCGTTAATCCGGCTTTGCTACCCCAGCTGCGCCACCCGGGTTGCGTTAATCCGGCTTTGCTACCGCAGATGCGCAACCCGGGTTGCGTTAATCCGGCTTTGCTACCCCAGCTCTGCCACCCGGGTTGCGTTAATCCGGCTTAGCTACCCCAGCTGCACCACCCAGGTTGCGTTAATCCGGGTTAGCTACCCCAGCTACGCCACCCGGGATGCATTAATCCGGCTTTGCTACCCCAGCTACGCCACCCGGGATGCGTTAATCCGACTTTGCTATCCCAGCTGCACCACCCGGGTTGCATGAATACGGCTTTGCTGCCCTGCTGCGCCACCGGGTCCCGCAACACGAGGGTTTCGGAAGTCGTCGCTCAATCGAAGTGCGAGAGGTTCGTCTGGAAAAGAACGGGTCGCTACGCTCTCTTCCAATGTGACCCCATGAGACAAAGATCCTTCTTCCGTCCTTGGAGCATACATAAGTACCCCTCCAATATGGCTCCAATATGCTCCAATACGATCGGCGCAAGTCGAGATCCAATACATACGTACAAGCAGTAGAAGATTCTCCCGCAAGATTAAAATGTGCGACATATCGGATCAGCCAAACGTGTTTACTGTTTCTACGAATAAATTGAACGAAAAAGATAAATGACGTGAAAGAAAAATATAAATGAATACACAAATGCATTAATTATTAATAATTTATAATAATTAATTAATATTTAATAATATTAATAAATTTAAGAAAATTAAAAAAATTATGTATTGGAAATGCGCAGAAAAAATTAATCTAATAGTTATTAATGAAACAAAGTGATCGACGTGTGAATATTTCATTCCAAAAACCTTTCTGGAGTGGATCTGGTGCGAAGGAGGCGGTACACACGGTTGTCGTTGAAGGTGAGCAGAAATTCAACAATATAATATAGATTTTACGAATAAAAACAATAAGAAATATGCAGAGAAAATAATGTCAACAATGGACGTCACCTCCTTTTAATGCATAACCCCATTTTATCCTAATAAGGATGTTCGGTCTTTTCTGCCAAAGAGCAGAGAGCCAGAACTTTATTGGCTCCTTTGCCCGACGAAATTGCTTTGCTGAACGCACTACAGAGTTCTTTTACAAGCCACTCAAAAATATAATATTTGTGTTATCGGTTATTTCTTTAGAAAAGTCCAACGTCTTAAGAGTTTAATCTGTGTACTTCAGAGTAGTGCATTCCTCAACAAGAATCACTGACCTATATAAATAAAGTAAAATATTGCTTTTTCGAGACTCTAAGTACATGATTAAACGAAATGCAGTAAAAACATTCTAGAATATAATACAATAGCCAAAGTGTTTACAACTATGCATTATGTGAAATGATACACGTGTTGTTTCCAACGAGTATTCGTTTAAGACGAATTTAAGTGCAGTAGACTTTCAGAGTAAGATATTAGGCGATTTTTCTCCACTTAACATCCAAAGTATGCAAACTTTTCAAGTCATTGAAGTCATAGAACGTACTTTCATTTGGAGAGGGGGAGAAAGAAGGTGGAGACACTATAATAGTCATCTGTGATATTTTACTAACACAACCAAAACAACAGAGCCTTGAAAAATAAGCTACGGTAAAGCTACAATTTTTTCGCGAATCAAATATCGAATTTTATGAATATTGACATTCATGAAACTGAATAGTTTATCAATAATTTCTCCGCCCCCTGATTTGATTTCCAGACTTTTTTACACGCACGTATTTGCTTTTAATGCACAAGAGGAAAACGAAATCTTTAAGCCAGATTAATCAAAATTAGCTTCAGAAATAAACATATGACAGCAATTTAAAAGGTTGTGTTTATTAAAGAAATTGCTACTGTTCTATTATTCATTATAATACTAAAGGAAGACTAGATTGCACAGACTGAAGAAAGCTACTAATCGCGAAGGCCGAAGGTTAGAACTTGGCTTTTATGTTGTTATTGCAAGCCGTTCGACTGCCATGTTTTAAACATTTTGAGTGCAATGAATGAACATATTATTTGCAATATACGTGTATGTTCTTATAAGTGTTCTTTGTATAGGATTACGCCTTGATGACTCAATGATTTATATCAATCGCAGCAGTCTATGGTCAAAGAAGTTTGAATTTTTAAAATAATATTTTTTTTTTCACTTTTGTAAACTGTCAACCTTTTACTTGCATCTTCCAAACATTAACGTGAAATGAAGAGACAGTGAAAATACAAGTACTACTTCTACAACAAAGAGTTCTTTCAAGCACACGACTCTACTTCTCACACCGGATAACTCATCTCACAACATTCAATGAGCAGAGACCACAAGACGATTCAGAGGAAAAAGACCCGCTTTTCAGGTTCTCGTTCACGAACGATTCCCTGCCTGATGTCATTCCGGTAGTGGGTAAAGGGGACTGACGTCATTCCAGTAGTGGATAATGGTTGCATGCGCTATTCGAATGACTTCGAACAGAACACCCATTACATCATCGTTTCACTACACTCTATAATATTACTTTTTCTTGCAAATTCTTCTCTTACTGCATTCTTTTACATTATATCGGTTCATTTTTGAAGCTAATAGATATCTTTAGTTATTCGTTCGAACATATCCAGTAATTCTGTCAAATTGTCATTGATATTTCAAACAGTGAACTTTCATGATAATGCATAGTTGTCTCAAGTTTATGAAAATGATAATCCCGGCTATCCACTAAAACCAAACTTGATAAATTGTTATACAAATTGACCATGGTCAGTTATTACGTATCTCATTTCCCGAGAAGGGTAAAATAACGCGCGAGCTTCTAGAAAGGTGAAAAGTGAAAGGTGCAAGAATGGTAATCATGATTTGTGACTGACTTAGTTTAATATTTCATAAATTATGGTTTCTTGATATCATGTTTTGAAGAAGACACGCGATTTCTCCATTGTCGGTCGTTAGAAAAAATAAAGACCGGTATGCGTGTCAACATTTTACTAATAATTTTGTAGCCTTGAAAAATCGAAATCATCACTGAAACATCAGAATGTTCACATATTTTTTACCTTCGTAACGACCTCCAAAAGACTAATTTATTTTCATGCTTTCTCGGTTTGTAAAACATAAAAAATCGCTTCCCGGGCACTTCATAATTTGGACAATAATCCAGGTCTGTCGCCAAAACCCCGCTACGGCACTTGCCGAGGGCGCGTGGTTGAATGTGTCGGGGCCCTGTAGCCAGATGAGTGATGAACGCTTAATTCGTGTTTCCAGGGGCGTCGACAGCTTTGATCATTAGTTCTGTAAGTGTAGTGCACGTGGTATCTCAGAAGAAAGAGAAAGTTGTTCCTCCCATAACAGATCGTGAAATCCGGCACCGACCTCAACGTCTTGTGGAGGTTTCCCTATTCCAGACATCCGCCAATGCGACACCACTCAGCCCACACCCGTTCTAAGCTCTCGACTGGTCTCCCGATGTGTGAGGTACTGTAGTGCATGAAGGTGTAAATGTGTATATGTAAGGGAAGAGGATGGAAGAAGGATGGAGAAGAAAAGAATGCGCGAAGTCCGTGGGCCGTTTGCTAGGGTATTGCTCCGGCATTTGCCTAGTATTGATCAGATAAACCACAGCAAAGTCCCCTCCAGAGCATCCATCCGCTAGAATTTTCCTCCAGACAGCGGCCGACTTCGACTTATCTTCCTAGTATCGAAAGCCCTCCACCGTCGGGGCTCGATCGCTAGGCCCTCCCGGTGAGAAACGCTGCACCGCCAACAGCCGCAGCCCCGAGCCAACGCAGCCGGTCGCGTGGAGAGAGGAGAGGTCGCGACGATGCCCGGCGCGAACCCTCGCGAGATGATTAAGGAGCGGCCGCGCGGTCGTTTTTGCTGCCGCCTCCAGCATCGCTAAATATAGCGGTGGCTCTGGGTGGCACGCAGCGGGGCACGACCGCCGACGGCCGCCCGACCGCCCGACCGCCCGCCCGCCCGCGCGCCCGCAAGCACGCGGTGCCCGCAAGGTAGCTACCCGAGCGCGTTCCGTCGACTTAGACTCATTGAGGGCCCTAGGTGTAATTGCTCATTGAAGGCCCTAGGTGTAATTGCTCACTGAGGGCTCTAGGTGTTATTCTCATTGAGAGCTCTAGGTATAATTGCTCATTGAGGGCCTTAGGTGTAATTGCTCATTGACGATGCTAGGTGTAACTGCTCATTGGGGGCCCTAGGTGTAATTGCTCATTGAGGGCCCTGGGTGTAATTGTACACATCTTAACTTTGAAAGTAATATACCATGGAACGTATATTTAAGATTAAAATAAAATCAGCATGTAGAAAGTGGACGACATTAAAGCAAGATACTTTTATTTTTTTAACTGAGCCAAGAAGATTGTGGTTACGAGGGAAATATGAAAACAGTTAAAGGATGCTACAAGTTTTCTTGTGGAAGGAATTATGAGAGGGAAATATGAAAAGACAAACCCACATCTAGGTAACTAGGAAGTAAATCGGAATGAATAAAATTCGGTAAATAATAGAATATTTTATGTACCACGGGCGTTAACTAGTTTGAATGATCCTGCGGCGATAAAAAGCCCGGGGCTAAAGGCCCTCGAGCTTTTTGTCAATACTTGTAACGCACATGGCACGAAATTATTTTTCATGACTAAAAGATAATTATAAATGTTGGAAATAGAATTAACTTTCAGAAATTCTGAGATTATAATCCGGAGCAATGAAAATATTACTATTTCTATTTATATTTCGTGAGTAGACGATGTTTGTAAATTCATTTTTCTAAAATTGTGACGTTAAATACAAGCATATTGTAATACAGTAATTAGTAATGAGTAATTGAGCATGCAGTTATATTAAAGGTCATTAAAAGAAGGTACCCACACTCGCAAAGACTTACTTTCGGGAATATATTGCGAAGGAAGGAGCGGAAACGATGTTTGGGAAAGCAATATTAGACGTATAACATGATACTTTCAATTTTACTTTCACTTTCAGAAGGTAATTCACAAAACAGGGGATGAGAGAAATGGAAATTAAAGATGCATTATAATATTTAAGTACGTATAATAGTTTAATTACGTACAAATTAAAAGAAATATTTTTTTTTCATAATTTCTAATAAGCGTGATGATTTAAGAAATAATGTATACAGATTCACTCATCTTGTGTTTTGATGTGAACAACAATGTGACAGTCCAACAACACATTAAAAGGTCAAGGGAGGTCACTGTTGCAGTAAGTGAAAGAGCAGACACCCAATTTGTACCATGTTATCTTATCTTTCGGATAGCCTAAGAGTTATATTCGCAATATTATAAAAAAATGATGTCGCTGCGCATGGATAACGTGAAGAAAAAGTTAATGTTGATTTTTCTTTTTTTCTGTGTTTGGCGACGTGTCATCTTTTAATTGCTTGCATAATTCATTAAGACAATGTTTTATTAAAAAAGTCACAAGACGTTAGCAGTTTATAGAAATTGAAAAAACCTAATCAAGAAATTAAATCTATTAAAAATATAAATAACATAAGAGAGATTCGAAAGTGATTACACAATTGCTATTTGCCAATGTTCAATTTTTCAATTAAAATTACAGTTTTAACCCACTATTAATAATACATAATTATATTAAAATATTAAAACTAATTTTAGCCTCGCGGCTAGCTCTTGGTCAGCATGCTCGCTTTCCAATGCATGACCCCGGGTTCGATTCCGGTAGCGTGCGTTTTCCTTGCAATGTCCTAGTATATGCTTGTGTGTGGCGATGAGAAAATTCACTTCTCAGGTTGAGAAGACCGGGGGTGTCTACGTGCTAACCACACGTACCCCCTTAACCCACGGCCTCGAGGCAGGGACGTCCCCGGTAGGCCTGACTTCGTTCACGGGCGGTCGCGCCAAGTATATACACATACATACAAAACGAACTTTAAAAATTATTTCAATACTGATCAGAGGAATATCACCAATTAATGATTAAAACTAAGTTAATCATGTTCGCATTCCCTAGTTTTAAAGCAATAATTCAGTAAATTATGCGAAACATTTTTAGGGAAAATAATAATGAATCTAAATTTTTTTATTTTCGGAAGATTTGAAGTTTTGTTTTTTACATTCTCCTTCTATTAAAAATAAGATATCATTTTTAGACCTTCACTGTAAATGAGTTTTTCATAATACTGTATTTATATCGGCTTAACGCAGCCGAAGAGACGAAAAGTCCGATGTCCGACGTCCGTTTGGGTGCAATAGTTCTCCGTTCGTTAAGAACAATCAAGGAAAATGAGTATTCCTTAAAATGGCGTATGAGATATTTATTCCAAGAAAATGGTACTTCTTGTTTTTATAATTTTTCTTATAAAAATATACATAAATTTAGTTTACAAAAAAGTTGAATTACTGGAAGTATTCTACGATACACAACTGATAACATAAGTAACAGATGCGTTTGGCTATTTGCCGTTTATTGGCCTAATGACATTAGTAACTATTGGGACAAATACGGAAATCGATATGTGTTATCGGGTGCTCCGTCCCTAGAATCACGCATGCCGCCGCCGCCGTGTCGCCTGCCTCGCCGACGCCACGCGACGCAAAGCTTCGTCGCGTCGCGAGGCCTTGGTCCTACTTCGCTGTTTGCGTAGATAAGGCGTCGCTGAGGGCGGGGGCGGGGGCGAGATTGGAGGCGACGACGGCGTGAGCGATGACGGAGGCGGGCACGAAGGCGGGGGCGAAGGTGGATGCGGTGGTGGAAGCAGGGAAGGCGAGAAGGGCAAAGGTGGAGGAAGGGCGGAAGGAGGGCGGTGGGAGGGACGGGGGCAGTGGTGGAGGCGGAGGAAGAAGAGGTGGAGGTAGAGGTGCAGACTGTGACCGAGACAGCGGCGGAGGCAAAGATGGGGGCGGGGCAGTGACTCGATGGGGGTGTAGAAGCGGAGGTGGGGGTGTAAAAGTAAGGGCTGGGAGGGGTGGGAGCGACAACGGAGGCCGGAGCGTGGCTGGGCGAGACGGGCAGAAGCGAGCGAGAGGGGGCGGGGCGGGGCGGGGCTGGGCGGAGCTGGGTGGGGCTGGGCGGGGCGGGGAAAGCGGAGAGGGGTTGGTAGAGGCGGACGGGGGGGGGCGAGACGGAACGAGGGGAGTGGGACGGGGCGGGGCCGGTCGAAGAGAGGGATGGCGGGGCGGGGAAGGGCAAGGCAGGACGGGGCGAGGCGGAGGCGGAGGCGGGGACCAATGGCGGAGCGGGACCAGGGGCGGGACAGAGAGCCGGGAGCCAGGAGAGTTCATATAGAGTGCGACGAATGAAGGAAAGCAGTACACGAGAACAAGACGTCACCATCTGTTCCTGAGTTCACTCGAAACCGATGGCAAAACAGGCACACCGAAAAAGGAGTAGAAGTCACGGTCCCGAGCTTTATGATGTGATAACGACTAACAACAGGTTGCCTCTCAAAAAAAAATATTACATGCACGTGAAACAACAAAGCTACTTTTTAAGTTCGATTCAGGATAATTGGAAAAGAAAATGCACGGCTCTTTCCATCTATTCAATATGGGATGATAGAACTAAACGTAACTCCAGAAGATCAAAAATATCCATAAAATTATATTCATCGATCACGCAAGAAATCTTTCGCACGACAGAACCTCTACAATCTTGTCATTTTCATTTTGACAACTCGCTATGTTCGTTCAGTTGCGTGAAACTAATTCTGAGTGCAACAAATAATTTAACCATTATAAATCCTTCAATAGTTACTTTATAACCACATAGTCACCAAAGTCATAAAACTCAAAGTCAGTGTACTTTTGGAGATTTTTCATCAATTCGTGTCCCATAAAAACTATAATGCTCTGTAGTGCAACGTTTTCAGATTATGTGAAACACTGTTCGCGACAGGAAGATATTAATTGTTGAACTCGTTTCAAAATTCTACGCTACTCGTACTTTAATAATCCACTTTCTGGCTTTTTATCTCTAACAGACAATATTATTCTGCCACTCTCACGTGCACCATGAGATGAAGGTCGTGTTGGCAATGACTAATTACAGAAGCAGCGCATTAAAAAGTAAAATAGTTTTAATACTATTCAAGAAAAAGAACATTTAACAAACACACGGTTTGTTCGTAAACATGTGGTTTGTTTTTTATTACAGTTGCGTGTGAAAGGATATTTAATTTACGTTTTTAGATAAAAAAATTCAGACGAGTCTCTCTCCTTTTTTCTCCCGCGACGGCTACTCCTAAATCGGAAACGATTTTAACTCCTTTTAACTAGCTATAGAAGTTTTTTCACGAGTAATGCGGGGCATATTCATCAAAACAATTTTTCCTTTAATCAATTTGGTAATAGTGAATTACTGTCTGGCTAATAACTAGGTGCCGGATTTTAATGGAACATTTTTTTCTTTTCACTTTAGTTTAAAGCCTCTTAGTATTAATTATTCAATGCCACTTCATTAATTGCATGTTGAACTTCATTAATTGCCACTTCATTAATTGCATGACAAAAGGAAATGACAAATTTTGTGACATTTCTTGCGATTTTCGTAGATTTCGACAAATAAGTAATTTTGTACATTTTCCGTCACTTTCAATGCATTTTTTGCTGATTTCATCTACTTTGATTTCAGTTTAATGGTACTAGCTTCAAAGAATATTCACGAGATGCAACAAATGTTCTCCACAGAATTCCTGAGGAACCTCTTTGATTTCTTGGCCAGAAATTGTAATGTCAGCCGTTGTATGTAATCTAAGGTTTTTGTGACGCCTTTCAGCTTCTGTGTCTTCGGCCGATTTCGCGATAACTAAAGATAGAAATTCTAGTAAAGAACAGCCCAAAACAAACTTTTTCAAGCCAAGTTCACTCGAACGAAAGGAAGAAGTCTCGATTACGTCAGTAATATATCCAACAGCTGAGTTGCTGCTCTGAACTGGTTTTCACAATTTTTTGTACGTTTTTTCTTTGCTTTCAGAGCATTTTAGTAACATTTGAAGATAATTTTATGTATAATTTTTGGCGAGATTTTGTGTCATAAAAAATCCGACCCTACTTATAACAAGTATGCTACAGCCATACGCATACTAGACTTATAACTATGCTACAGCCAGTCGCATACTAGACATGGTGGCCTAGTGACCTACTGTATGAGTCAAGCGTATAACACACGTGTTAAACGTTGTTTTTCGTCTCGCATGGTTGCGTCACTCAAGCTAAAGATCACGTGGCGCAATATTCTTTCCTCTCCTAATAAAATTCCATCTTTCGGAAGCATAACAAATAATTCCGTACAAGAAACAATGCGAAGCACAAAGAATGAAGTGTCACATTCTTGGAAGATATTTGAAAGAGAAACTTAACTGTGTAACGCCTAAATCTTCCATGAAATAATTATTTACAAAGGTTTGATTCAGGCAGTATTTCCCGATCGAGTGAGAAGTGAGAGAATAAGAAAGAATGAAGCATTAGAATATTAGTTATTTTCTTCATCTGAACACTAATAAACCACGATTAAATCAAACTACTCAATAAAGCCAATGTACCAGCATTGTATTCACTCACAGAGATACCTTTTGCCGAATGGCAAATGTGAGTGTTGTCTCTTCCACCCACGCATGTATTTTGTGACATGGTATGAGTCAACTCACTTTGAGCTCTGCACACATTAAACTGTTTGCGTTATCGCAATTTCAGGTAGTTTCGAAGACTCATTACTCAAGCTCCAGCACATAACTGACTTAAGTACATCTAACCGCTCAAGAACATATAAATGTGAACATTATTCAGAGAGTATACAAGGATTCTAAACCTAAGTCGTTGGTAAAAGTTGTTGTTCACAAACGGCGCGCTAAACAGGAGAAATTAACCTTTCACGAATTTCACATATTCCGATAAATCTATTAATAAATGGTTACTGATATGAAGGACGAAATTCCTAAAATTATTGGCAAATTAAGTTCAGAGCGTACATATTACCAATAATCATTGTGAAAATATATTCTAAAACTTTTGCACTTCGTTCAAAACACCCACATAACAGCATAAGTAAACCAATACTACTTTTACATTACATTAGCAGACGAATAGAAAACATATTTTCTCCATGAAGATGTCCCACCTACGGTTGTTTTTTTCTGTAAATGAAGGAATCTAGTATTTCCAGAATTCCAGTGACGTGAAAACCGAGACATTTTCAGCGCGTATAAAAGCAATCTAAAACACATTTGGGAGACCTCGCATTCGCCATTCGGGGAGGAAAGGATATACACTGGTGACGCGTCTACCCTTTGCACCACGCACGCTTCACGGTCCGAGGAACAAGCCCACACCGCGATGCGATGCATTTCGCGTGAAACTTTGGAATGGAGAGGAAGAGTTGATAATGTCATTTACCTGGTATAAGCGAGTGAATTAAAAGGCTGTTTATCATGTTTGAGCTAATCACGAAAAAACTCTGCAAATTTTATATTTGTTTTACTGTACATTCTGAATAAACCAACATTATTCTTCCCAGCTTTGAAATAACGCATTTTCTGTTATGCGATTAATGTGAGCGTGTTAGGAATAGTCTGATATACTCATTGCGGAAATATTAATTATCTGTCAATTCTGTCCATTTGTTTGTAAAATTATCTAGCTCCAGAACGTAATTGTAAAAAGTATCATAAAGACAAAATAATGCCAGGGAATACAGAAATTCGCGTAAGTCAAGCATCTTTATTTGAGGAATTTATGTTAACAAACATTCCCCACTGGCGCCATCAAATTAACAAAAATAGCGGTTTCGTGCAAGGTAGGCCATTTTCACGGACACATTGAATTGTGACATGCCAACGACAGAGCAACTCTACTTTTAAAGGCCAAAGCCTCGCCTTGCAACTTTCAGTTGTTAAATTGGTTGTAGAATTTCACCGTTCCAGGAATACTTCATCAGTAAATATTTATTCATTTCATGTAAGTTAGCCTGTATACAATAGGCTCATTGAAGGAATTGGAGATGCCATATCAATTCAGATCAACATATTAATTCAGATCAACATATCCAGATCAATCAGGCCATTTCAACATTATTTGTTGCGTTCAAAGCATGTCAAAAGTATATTTCCAGCCATGGGTCGAAAATGGCAATTTATTAAAAATTGTGAAGATGGCCCTACTTATGTCCATCAATGGGAAATATCTTCAGCCAACAAAAATCCAATGGCCGAATAAAGTAAATTCTGATAGAGTAAACTTTCTATTGCAGTGAACCAAACGACTCACCGACTCACAATACAAGTAATCACTAGATGATTGGGTTATAGTGCACTCTCCGTATGGAATGTAGTGAACACAGGAAATAGCATATCTTTCAAGGAAAAAAATTTCACCGTGAGGCGAAGTTCAATAGCCTAAGATTTGAAATTGGAGGATTTCATGAGTTATTTTTACAGCGTTTACGGCGAATGAAAGTGACTGAAGGAACGTAACATTGAGGAAATTATTTCAATTCATCTATGCCAATTCAGTCGATCCTTCATAGAGGAAAAGGTGAGATAAAAAGAAATGAAACCCATCTGCCTAGGTCATCGTAAATGCTGTGAAAGACAAGAAGAAAAGGAAAGTGGTGACAAACCAGATACAATTGAAAATGTTCCAACAGTGCAAGAGGCATTCACAGGCTGTACTAAGATATTTTGAGTGTGCATGTAGAATCCAGTGCAGAAAAAGCACGTTTTGTGAAAAACCAACAAAATTTATTAATAAAAATCAGTAGACACGAAACACTAATAAAAATATTGTTTGAAGGTTAATGAATACACTGAAATTTCGAATTCGCGGTACGAGTATTTGAATTTTTAGCGAACATCTGAAAGAAAAAAATGTATTTTCGCGGAGAAGGTTTTCTATTATGGCAAATCGAATATACTCGCAGTAAGCCTCTTACATAACAAACTAAAAATGTTGATCCCTGGAAGTTCCCTAAAACGGAGCCGACCGTATTAACATAGAGCCACGCGCTGAAGCTTGCTAGAGCTCAAGCTAGTTATATTTCCAGAAAGAATGTTTTGTAAGAAAAACCCAATTGCTTTAGAACAGAACCCGATGAGAAAAAATATAGAATTTACTCGACTGAAGAATTCATTTTTAAGTGTGTCAGAAATGTAACACAGCTACGTCAATTGAAGTTTACATGCATGGTGAAACTTTCCAGATATAAGACAAAAATCAATCTGATTTGTTTTGTTGTTACGTTGAATTTAATTGAATTGCCTTATTTTACGTGGCGACACTCAGGCCATGAGGTCTGCTCTTCCGTCTGACCACGCAAATTTCGCTACGCTCCTTTCACCAACTAGCGGAGAAAGAAGATATTCCTTGAGCGACGAAACAGGCGATGTTGAATTTAGCTCAGAGGCGTTATTTAGGCTTGCTCTTTTACATGTAGTAAATCTACTAACATGGGACAGCCGGCTTTACTTCCCTTCCGAAGGATTTTTTTCGCCCCTGAAATTCCACGGCTTCGATCGGGTTTGAACCCGTGAACTTGGGTATAACAATCCGATACGCTAACCGTTACACCATCGCCGCCGCCAACGTTCACGAACATGCATTACACTGCAGTCTCACTGATCTCATTTCAAACTCCAGGTCAAATATTCACACTTGTTGGACTGCAGAAACTCCTTCCGAGAAGTGCACACCAGTGAGCAGCTGCACGTGAAGGAATTATGGCACGCCACCCGCGTTTGCATTAATGCACGCGCTAACTGGATTAAATGGGCAAGTACAATGGCGTGCGGTGGTACGAACCGTCTGACCGCTCCAAGTCCCCATTCCCTTAGAGACCCACTTGAGTCAAGGCGACTTGTCAAGAGGAATGTCCGCTGCCGCATCTCGGCGGGGTCAGGAGGCGAGCGGCCGGACCCATTCTTCTGGAAAGGGCGGGGGCGGGGGCGGGGACGCAAACGACGCCACGTGGCCCGGGGCCGCTGGCGTTGGGGCGAGGCGGGGAAGGGGCGTGGTGGCTCCGGTTGCTGCTCCGGGAAGATACGGCGCGGCGCGGCGCGGCGCCACTCGCGCTAGATGACAGTCGCGATGCGCAACTATCAGCGCGAGATTAAGACGCCGCCGCCGGCCCTTCCTTCTTCCTCGCCCAATTCGAGTCTTGGCCTCACTTCTGCTGTCGTGTTTTGTCTTTAATTTCACTTTCTATCTCGTTTACTTAGGAAAAGCAGAATCCAATGCTTTTTGAGAAAATCAAAAGCGAAGAGAACCTGTAACTGTAGAAGTATTTACTGATGTATAAAAACATAACATTCATCAGCACTGATGTCATTTATGTTTTTACGCATCAATGAAAACTAGTTCAGTTACTGGTTTTCTTATTTGTTTGATTATCTAAAAAGACACTTAATACCGTTTTCATTGAATTTGATTCTAATATTTTATCCCGTTACATCTCAGTTATCGGTTTTTATTAATATTTAACCCTTCTGATTGTTAGTAGCAACTCAATTATTACACAATTAAATTTCTCTGCCTTTATGTCTGTTTGACATCTACTTTTGTGCGGTTATACTGGAAATTATAGAGGTTACGTTGTCACTGTCCATCGCCAATTATTCACCTAATTGTTTCTCCGTATTATATTTTTCTTTTAATTCGTTGTTCAATACTCTCAAAATATTTATGAGAAATTTCCAACTTTATGAAATTTGTATTACAAAAACAGTAATAATAATAAGTATTATTATTATCATTATTATTATTATTATTATATTATTATTATTATTATTATTTCTATCGTAGTACTGACCCATTCGGAATCATCGCATGGAGGATAGCGTATCCATTTATGACCCTGTCCTCAACATGGGAGTTGGAACAGGACAGGGGAGAAGCTTCGTGAGGTAGAAATCGCTCGTCGTCTGTGGCTGATGTTTACGGCATCCCCCAGAGATTCATCGGAGGATATCTCACAAACGACCGACGGAGTCTGTAATTTTCATCACGAAGTAGTACCTCCTGACTAAGCTATTAAGCTGATGTAGGCAGGTCCCGGTTTCGAACCTAGGTTGTAAGCCAGTATTGTCAAGGTCGATGTCACGAACGGGAGTCCGTGGCACGAGTGCCACGACGAAATCGCTCCTTCACGCAGTTCGTCACCCCGCCACCAGAGACAACGCCATCCCTATTGTAAAACGGCGAGGTTACTAATAGTTGCCTTTCCCGACGCTAGTTGCGTGATATGCTACAGAGCCACGATGCGTGCCACTGCCACCAGTAGAAGACCTTGACACCACTGTTGTAGACTTACGTGTACGTCCATCAATGTCTGACGTTAACGCACAGAAAGGATTATAAATTAGCACACGAATATGAAATAAGTAAATTGTACGGATGATAAACGTTGTACGGATGATGAGATGTACGGCTGAATTTAGAAGCAGAAAAAAAGTAACAGAAACAGAAGAGAAAAACTGGTGCTAAAACATTTTGCCCGCCACAAATTTCTCTTGTTTTATTGAGGACTTCAACCTTAGCGCCTGAATCTGCAACGCAAGAACGGCGACCGCTCTGATACTGGCAATTAATACGAAATCAGTCCAATTAATAGCCAAACTACTAATATACATCTACATACAATTACTATATTTTTTTCCCATTGTGAAGCTAACGAGATAAATCATCTAAAGCATGAAGATCCAGTCATTTTATTTCTAAATAATTATTTCACGATCTTGGAAGCAATGCTCCTACCCGCTAAGCTATCTCAATCGTCCAGGCGAATGTGGGACAGGAACAATGAAATAAGACTAAGAGGAGAACCCAATGCAGTCTTACAACACATGCGTGAAAGCGAAACAAATAATTATTACAAGAGATGACGGACGAGACGTTTCTGAAATGGACACTAATCACTTTTTTAATCGAAAGAGTAACTATTACAAATTATCTTGGGTATTACATTCATATACGCATTTCAAATATGCATTTCATTACCTTTCATATATGCATTTCAAAGGGTATGTCAGACAAGCGTTGTTCAAATGTTTCAATGCAGATTTCCAGCGTTTGCTTTAAATCAATGGATGTTCGGTCCAACATGTTACGATCCGTTTCTCCCTCTTCCTGCTTGATTGCCCATTTTAGATCGGTCAAAGCGCAAAGTTAGTGATAATAGATACACGATTGAAGTAGCCGCTTAACCGCTGCAACACACATTGCATTTCGCTAACATACGTCATAGTTAAATAAGCAGTCCACTGCTCCATTGCTAGTGAAATCACATTGCATAACGGGGGAATGAATTGCTGGTTACCCACCTTACTTCCTAGCGAACTTTTAGTCATTTAGAATCATCCTGTTCGCGATCTTTCTGTATAACTTGAGTCATTATTTTGTGTTTCCGGGAGCGAGAACTACTATGGTCATTAATTAGAGTTATGAATGTTAAATCCCGTGAAATGGCGGTTTTCCTCCTCTGCTAGAACACGAAACTACACATGAGTTTGCGGGAATTTCGCTCTCCACATATCCCCCCCGTAAAGGGAACCGGCAGAGCCGGGACCAGCTAGCTCTAAGTTCCCGACTGCCCTGCCGCCATGTGTGGTAGTGTAGTGCATGTGAGTATGTATGTAAGTATTCAAATTCAGACTTACATTTCAAGATAGGATTTTGCAGGCTTCAGATTTTATGTTTCATAGGAGAAATGTAATATTCTTTTAACACATTTGGCTACAAGATGGAGAAGCGTCTAACGAATATATTGGTAAATAAAACTACAAAACGAACCAAAACGCAGATATTTGACTTTAGCACTTTGGCCCAAAGCAGGTCGGAGGCTAGGACAAGAAAGAGGAAGAAAAGAATACGCGCGTATCGTAGCAAGATTCTTAAACCACTGCTCCGGCATTCGCCTGGCATTCAGCACTACTCGAACTTGTGTATACTTCTTGGGCGTTTGGAAAGGCGAAAACTCGGAAGGCTTCTCTCCGCACCTCAAGGCAATTGGCCGAAGGGGCAAAAGCGGCGCCTCCCACGAAACTCGCGGAGGCGTGGCGCGGCGCGGGCGCGGGCGGGGGCGGAGGGGCGGCTGGGCTGGCGGGCGGCCCAAGCGCTCCGTCGCCGCGCGCGCCGCACATGCCACCGTTGCGTGAGCGGGCGCCCAAAGCAGAGCGCACGCGCCGCCGGGCAGCCTCGCAAGGCCGCGCCCGCACGCCCACCGACACCCACCTCGCGCCCCTTCGCCCCGCTCGTGTTCAACTTTCATGTTAAAATGTATGTGTGTGTATATATATATATATATATATATATATATATATATATATATATATATATAATGTTCACATTTCCCTATAATGTATACATATGTAAAATATGTATATATATATATATGTATATATATACATACATATATGTATACGCATACTATGTATAATAAAATAAATGCGCATAATTACATGCATTATATTAAATGCTTAGAAAATAATGCATTACACATAAAATATGCATATTTTACATTTCGTACATTATGAGGAAATTTGATTATATATATATATATATATATATATATATATATATATATGTGTGTGTGTGTGTGTGTGTGTGTGTTTGTGTGTGTGTGTGTATATATATTGTTGAGTTGTTTTCAGATTTGAGGTATCAGTATATTCTTAAAACGCTTCTCCATCTTGCTACCAAAATCATGTTGAAAAATTACGTTGCCTCCATGCTGAATGGTATCCAACACACCCGTCGTCTTGCCTATGTTCAATGTGTATTTGCAAAGTGCATCTGCATTTTGGTTCGTTTTCTAGTTTTACATACCAACATGTGTGTACTTAACGCATTTCCCCATCTCACTGGTAAATATTACGTTTCTTCCATGTTAACCGTTTCCAGCACGCGCCACCGCACAGCTTGTGTTCAAAGGGAAATACCTGCATTTGGGGTTGTTTTCTAGTTCTATGTAGCAATATTTGTATACTTCAGACCCTTCTCCAACTTATGACAAATGTTTTGTTCAAAAATCACTTTTCTCTTATGATAACGGTATCCAACACACCCGTCGGCATGCTTTTGGTCAAAGTTGAATATGTGCGTTTTGGTTCGTTTGCAAGTTTTACTTACCGACATATTCTAAACTGTTTTTTATATCTCGCTACAAAATATTGTATTAAAAAATTACATTACTTCTATGTAAACAGTATCCAACATGTCTCTCCATCCTGCTTACTTTCAAAGTGGAAAATCTGCAGTTGGTTTTGTTTCCTGCTTTTACTTATCAATGTATTCCTTGGACGCATCCCCATCTTGCAGCCGAATGTGTTAAAAAATATTACGTTTCTCCTATGCAACATGGTATCCGAAATCCGCAAAATCCTGTCTTGAAATATAAGACCAAAATTTGAATATTTTCCCTTCCTGAAAATTGTGTTTTCTGATTTGCTCTTTCTTTTTCATTTTGTTGATAGGCTCTGGAATTTCTCTACCCCATTCGCCTTTCAAAACGCTGTCACGTGTCACCCACCACAATCTGCCACGTGCCAGCGCGCCCCGCACCTTCGCATTGTTCCGCGCAACTCCATCTCGTCCCCAGCGGCGCGCACGGCGATGGCCTCTCCTTTCGGTTTGCGGTCGTCGTGTTCTGCCACCCCGTCCCATTCGCACTCTGGCGCCTTCCCGCCCACAAGCCACCTCCTTTGAACCTCGCGGTACGCGGCTACCCCGACCCCAACAAGCCTCATTGTACCCAACCGCACACGATATCAGCCCGTGAATGATCTTGGCTCTCCGGGTGACGCCGCGTCGAAGGCTGTGTTGCCGACGTTTCGATCATCTTGTCGTGGTCTTCCTCAGGGCTGGTCTGCACGTTATCACCCCAAACATTTCCGCCAGGGGAAAGTTGGAATAGTATCCTATTAAACGGGCAACGGACCGCGTATGATCCTTCCTTCCTCTACCTTGACATATCCTTACCTCTTACTTATACGCACTTACACCTACATGTACTACACTACCACATGTGTCGGGAGATTAGAGCTTGCCCCGGCTGGGGCGAAGCCCCACTCGTAGCAGCTACCTGGCTAAGGAAAGCCACGCAAGCCGACGTCCAGGTTGACGCCGGATCTCGCCATCCAGTGTGTGCGAAGATTATCGACATGCCTCAGCCAGCAATAAAAGCATGCACTACACTTACGGGACAAACTACATTGGTCGTTGACGATCCCGGAAACACTAAACTATCAATCATACGATCCCGACCGCCTCTCTTCTGCACCTCCACCTCCTCTATTCGCTAGTCCAGTCCGCACCTCCACGCCGCGCCCAACTCACCGCCACCCACCCGCTTCGTCCTGCCCCCGACCACAACACATCCCGTCCCATTCCACCTCTCCCGCCCGCCCCCCTCCCCGCCACGCGCGTCGCCCGCAGCCAAGGCGCGCGAGCCCGTCGGCGACGTCGCGCGCGCGGCGCCGTGCCGGAAGCGCTGTGACGTCACGACCTGCGCGGCGCGGCGCGGGGCGGCGCGCGGGCCGGGATCGATGCAAGCGGCGGCGGCGGCGTCGCGGCGGGGGGGAGGCGATGGGCGGCGGGCGGCGGGCCAGCGGCGCTGCGGCCGGCGCCCGCGACCAGGCGGAGACCTCTGCTGCGGGGGCAGCCGCAGGGAATCGAAGCGGCGGTGACGGCGGCGGCGGCGGCGAGCGAGCAGCGAGGACGCCGCGCCGGCGCGAGGAGGCGTGCGCGCGGAGACGCGGTGGCGGCGGGCCAGCGGGCGAGAGCGCCGACCGGGCTAATGAGGATGCGAGAGCTGACGTCAGGCTGCGGCCGCGGCCGCCGCCGTCGCCGCCCGGCCCCGCCCCCGGAGAGCCTCAAGGTGGCGGTCCGAGCCCACTGCCCGGCGCCCACGGCCGCGCACCGCCCACGCGCCCGCGCCCGCGCGCCCGCACCCGCGCCCCCTCGCCGGCTGCGGTGGCGGCGGCGGCGGCGCGAGACACAAAGAGCTAATGGGCGCAAACCCGCATTTCCCTAAGGAGCCGCCGCGGCCGAGATGCGTCGCCAATTACTACTCGGCAGCTCGGCCTCCTCGCTCGTTACCGGACAACCTCCCGACGCTCAAGATCGCGCCAGATAGCTAGGTCCAGTTCTGGCGCTGCTGTCCTCGCCACCGCGAGGAGAATTTTAACGGTCGGCTGCTCTGATCGGTTGTTCTGCGTGGTTTCACCGATCAACACCGGGCGAATGCCGGAGCAGTACCCTAACAACCCTGTCACGGACTGCGCGCGAGCTTTCCTTCCCATTCCTTGTCCTATCTTCACCCCTTACAAACAATTACACTTACGTGCACAACACTACCACACATTCCGGGAGACCGGTCGGGAGCTTAGAGATGGCCCAGTAGGGGCGGTGCCCCGCTTTTGGGTTCCCCGATTGGGGAAAGCCACGCGCACTACACTTACGGGAATAATGACCTTTGCTGCTGACGCAACCAGAATCACTATAATCAATCAAGGTCGCGCGTTGAGTAGCGGTCGACGCTAAGCTGCAATGGGGATCGAAATGTTTCATTTGCATTCGTTTGGACGAATAATATAGCCAGCGATCCGTCATAAACTCGGTATGTGAAGGAACATAATGGCCCATTTTTAATTTTCCAGTTCAGGTGTTAGATTGAAAAATCAGATCTCATTCGACATGTTTTGCCAGTTTAAACGAAGGCAAATTGAATTTCCTTGTTTCATTTACAGTGGTAGAGCAAATCAAATATTACGATTTAAAACGGTGAAAAACAATCCGAAACACACTAAAAAATCAATCAGCCAGCTCAATAATCAATCAACTCGCAATTGTAAACGAATGTAAACGGAAAGCCTATCGTAATTCCCAAAGATTTATGTAAAAATTGACATTAAGTTAACGTTAGGCTGTAATTTTAAGTGTTACTAAATCCAGTATATTCTGAGTAAGTTACATCGATTTGAATAAAAAATGAACGCATATGTGAGGCACCCAGAAAAGAAAACATTGAAATGCATTGCCTTAAGGAAAAGACTTTCAATCGTCAATGACAATGAAAAATCTATAGTTCCTACATGAAAACATGAATACCAATAAAAATACATAAGTACTTACATTGAACAAAAACATCAACAAGAAGAGAGAACAAAAAACACCAAAAAGTGCGATTTTTAGATATGAAACGTAAGGTAGATAAGATACTTCTTACGATTTTGTTTTGTAATTTCAAAAAAGGTTAGAGTCCTTTCGAGATTCACGTCCACATGAGCACTAAACCTCGAAACTTTGGAAAGCTTAACGTAGACTAACGTTAACGTAAGTATCATGTTTATGTAAATCAATGTGAATGGGACCACTGAATATTAAAGGAGGAAAGTTCTGAGGTTATGTTCCATCGTGAATAGGGACTTAAGGGCTCCACATATCACCGTTATACTCCAAAGTTGCTCATGACGCTATTTACCAAGAAAGAAGATTAGGGGATCTGTGCGAAGGTATCACTGGAGTTGGTGTCGCCTCCGCAGATGTTTCTGATGTTACCTACCTTTCCATCACATCTATTTCATACACTACCACTCTAATATCAGACAATTTTCCCCCGTTGTATTATTAAACACATTAAATTTCTCTCGAGATGATTCGCTTCCAAATTTTCTTTTTAGGTGAATACTAATGAACTCCAGTAGCAAAAATGCGAGTGAACAAAATTACATTATATGGTTTACCTAAATATAGCACGCACACTGTTAAAGAACAAATGAAATACTCACGCGTAATACTGTAATACATTAAATATTTTACCAAAAAGTGTCGTCACAAGTACTGCAATAACATAGTATATAATGTGTACTGTACAAAAGTTCTCTACAAAACAAGAATGCCAAAATAGTTGAACTAACACAACACTAAATAACAAATACGGGCGGCCTCTTGTCTTGCTGTCGCCTCAAGTCAGTTGTGTCGTAAGTCGTGAGGTACTTTGCAAGAGAATTCAATCGATACGCTCAATATTGGAACAGGTGGAAAAACAGAATCAAATATTTGTATTTTTCAATTCAAATCGAATGTTACATTGTTAGGGATTTTTAAAAATTCCTGAACACCTTACAAAACCGTAGACACCTCCCCCACGGCCGGAGGTTGCATAGTTCTCTTTTCAATTTCTGTGTGGACAGGAAATTAGTAATACAGTAAACCCTCGTTAGCGCGAACTCGCTTAACACGAATGTAGACGTAACACGAACAAAACGTCGGTCCCGACAAGGGAGACATTTATAATCCTCGGATAACACGAACTTTTATAACACGAACTCAGATTATTTCGGTCCCTTGGAATTGGAGTTAATGAGGGTTTACTGTATAATATTTCTTTCGTTATATTATGGTTTAATCCCTTATTAATACATGTTCTTTTTTGTTTAAAAAGCAGTTCACATCCGTGGGTTGATTGAAGTCCATCCTTTTGATACCACCCCATTGTTGGGGGGGGGGGGGTAAGGCGCCCCCTCCCCTGGGGCTGCATGTCGCCTCGTGAGCGCACAGGTGTCTGCGCGCGGCAGCTGCGCGGCGGCGCGCGGCGGGGCGGGACGGGGCGGGGCGGGGCGGGGCGGGGCGGGGCAGGGCCCGGCGGGGGGCGGGGAGCCGAGGGGGGCCTTAGGGCTCCCGCAGGGGTCGTAACCCTCCCCGGCGCCCAAGATCCCCGCCCGGGAGATTGATGCTCGGGAGGCCCAGCGCTTGCGGATGCGCGTCCTTCCCGACATGCGACGCGGCGGCGCGGCGCTCCGATGACGAGATTCGGCGCCGCTGGTCGTTCACTTGTTCGCATAAAATTGCGATCGTTCGTGGGAGTAGTATTGTTGTTTTGAATACGTAAAGAAACGAGCACTATGAATTCAAATCGGAACTTCGTATTGGATTTTATTCAGGATGTCTCAGAATGGATGTACCATTTGGTGAGACATTTCATACAGCAAAGTTGCACAAGTGACATTCGACCCCGTTGGGTAGGTCATTCACTGGTGTTTAGGTCACGTCCTGATGTAATCAAAGCGACTTCGTGGACGTGCCGAACACCAGCTCACGATGAGTTGCTCACCAATCAGGGGAAAACGTCATATGTATAACTAGTTATATGAATTTCCTACATGAACACTGCCCAAAAGATCATCGCCACCGCCCGAGAAAAACACGCACTACACTTACGGGACTAATGACCAAAGTAGTTCACACGCCCGGAAACACGAATCAATCAATCAATTAATCAATCAATCACTGCCAAAACGTTATTACATTAGCCCCCCCCTATGTGTCCCAGAAGTTTGTAACAATTATTACTACGTATATCACTAGAATGAGTTATTCGTGAGCTGCGCATGTTTAAGTACAATATCTCTCGTTTTTATTAATAAATTGTTAGCTTCGGTTAAATGAGGGCTATTCATAAATTACAATAATTTTCACATAAATATTAACTTATTTGAATCAGCTAAGGAATCCACAAAAATCGTTCCATTGTTGAAAAATATATTTTCAGTGAACACATGTAATTTTATCATAGTTATATTTCCGATGTTTTGTCTAAAGTCGGAAACTATAACTATATTTTAAAAATAGACATTTTACACAGCTTGTTACAGAAGGAATCTAATTATTGCCAAAAAATTGTTTTTACACTGATGACATGTTATACTAGAATAATTCTTCTACATCAACCCGCCGTATACAATTAAAACAAAGCCTTTCACCAATTTGTCATTTTCACAAACTAAACATTTCAATACAGCATTAGCAGTTAATTTAGGAATGGGTAAAAGAGTTTACGCGTTCAACGTAAGTTAGATCAAAACCTTTATGCAAGAATATTATCAGAAATCAAGCAAATGAAGAATAAAAAGCTCTGCGACCTACGACGATGACCTCTGAAAGGAATCTGTCTGTAAGTCGGAGTCTATCTATAGCCAACTAAGAAAAAAAGAGAAAGTTATTGTAGAAGCAATGCTAACCACTTATGGGGAGATTTTTCTTTATCAGAGCTGGGGCAGCTTTCCAGCCTTCGGCCCCTCAAAAGTACTCAATAGAAATTTAAAGCGACGAAAGAACTTTTTTAGGAAGCTCGACCTATGGCCAAAGGTCAAGGCTCAATCGAAAGTAGACAAACACACTAATGAAAAGCGAGTGCATAAATGAACGGCAGTTCAAGATGCAAGATTGACTATGCTGATTAAATTACGAGCCGAGTTGTTCTTAACTAGCGTTCGTGGTTTCTCAATCCTTTCGAGAAAAGGTCACACACAGTTAAGTGTAAACTGTATCGGTTACATTGCATCTATTTACTTTCAGTGAGCAACGTGTAGAAATAAATAATGAAGCATGGTTATTTATGGTGCCAAACTATTAGGTAAATCGTAAGTACACTTGAAGCGTCCAGAAGACCAAAAGCACACAAACTGGACCCTTTTAACTCTATACACTATTTTCTTGGAATAGCATTCCTAGCAGATTTTAAAGCACAATACGCTGTGCCATTCACTTCTCTTTGGAGCAAACGTCTTTATTTTCGTCTCTTTATGTAAAATTGTTCTCCCCTTCTATGACACATATAGTTTCTTTCTGTTATTGACGCTAAATAAATCAAAATCGTATCAAATTTAAGAATGAAAAAATCATTATTTTATTCTTTTATTTTTTCTGGCAAAAGCGACATTTAAATCCGTAACGCAATGCAAAATTCCAAATGGAAAAACGATGTTTAAAATATTTGTAGTATGGAAATTAGATTCACACTAGGTGAATAATAATAAAGTGAAGCGTTATTTATTCGTAGCAGATCCAAATAAAAACTCTTTAAATGAACTGCAACATGAATTAAAATGAGAACTAAAAATACCATTTCAGTGTTTCTGAATAGGATAAATACGATGGCTTGAAGGTGAGAGTTTGATATATTATGACAATCAATCCATTTCGACCCCCCTTACAAAATACATTGAATAAACCCATCTGTTCTGACAACTCACAAAGGTCTGACAAATGTAGCCTGTTTCGTGTTCTGGGAAAATCCAAGCCATAAGGAACTTTCGTAATTAGTTCATTCCTGAAGCTTCTTGGATAAAAGTAATACACAATAACACCAATATGTAGAGATGACGAATCTCCCCCCTCTCCCCGTATTATACAGCCTGCAAGCAGATGGTGGAGGAGGCTTTTGTCATTATGTCCTAGGCTTTCCAGGAAATAAGATCACAAAATAAGATTGCCCTTGCTTGCCATTCATTAATTAGAATATAGTAAGAGCAGCCATCATCGTGTTTAAACACCTGCGCCTCGGAGACAAGCTTAAAATGTCGTTCATCAGCTTTATTTATGGGGCGACGTGGCTGCGAGGGAGACGAACAGATGCGACTACTTCACTGCCGCGTTCCTCAAGAGCATTTCTAGGAAGCATTTTTCTATAACGTGAGACGAAAAGGAGAGTAATGAGAACGGGCTGCGTTCGAAATGGTAAAGTATATTGATTATGGTGATGATGATAATAATGATGACGTGGTGGAATACAAGGCAAGGGAAATGAGAGAATACGTAGGAGGCTTAACCCCTTTTGTCCACCACAAATTTGAGGATTTGAATCCCGCTCTTACCGAGAATTGAAAATGAACGTTATTACATCATGGTTCTCCCAAAGGTGAATACCAGGATTCCCAAACATTTTTTGGCCCCAGACTCATTTTGGTAAGTTAATTCAAACCGTTGACCCTGACAGTAATTTACTTTACGTGCTCAAAATAAACTTGTATATTACTCAATGTTAAATATTTCACAAGATATAAAATACTAGTGTTATTAACTTGCTAATAAATAATTGAAAAATATCAAAATATTACGGGAAATGGCATTGTCACTTACAACATTTAATATCGAAACCTATTTTAACGAAAATTAAAACCGCCAGCAACCCTGCCCCCCCCCCACACACACAAACTGGAAGTGACCCGCGCATTCCCTTCCTTCTGAGTCGTGAGAAACCAGCCTTTAATGTTCGCTTCGGAAAACTATTGAAGGAAGAGCTGCTCTAGGAAATTAATAGACAAATCAACAAGAAAGACGTTCGGAGAACGCTTGAGGGTGGCTAGTCGCGGACGTGTGATCCTTTTGCGATGTAGGTGAGATAAGAATACTGAATTAATCAGGTAACTTCTGAGATCATAGTTTTATTGAACAAACAAATAATAATTTAAAAGCAAATCGAGAAAGGATTTATTTTTAATACTAGGTAAATGTCTTAAATTGAAATTACCGATTCCTAAGAAAGTTCAAATAGACCTCCAGGAGTTGATATCGGCCACATTTAGAATGTCTGGTCCACACAACGGAATGCCCATACCCGTAATAACGCTGCCAGAAGGAAAACTAACATTTTTCAAAAACGTGCGTGATCATTCACAACGTTCGACTGATTTGTTCCCCATCCGCGCCGATGAGAAAACGTCGCCTTTTGCAACCGACTAAGTAGCTTAGGGCAATTACTACTGCCACCGCAGAGCCTCTGACAGGACGATTCTAGAATTCGAGGCGCGAAGATGGTGTTTTTTCGACAATTGCTAGGGTCGAATTCAGTTACTGCCTGGAAAATGCTAACGGCTGGGTTTCTGCGATGAATATCATGCGAATGCTGGAGCAGTACCTTGGAAAAGGGTCACGAACAGCGAGTGATGTTTCCTTCCTGATCTTTGTATCCTTTTCTCCCTTTCCAAACACACTTATAAGTTCTGTACTACCACACATGTGAGGAGAGTCCAGACGGGACCTTTGATCTTGTTTTGGCTGAGTCGGTACCCCGCTGGGGGGAGATACCTGTTGGACATTCCTTAAGCTGACGAGTAGGTCGATGTCGCATCTCACGTTTTAGCGTGGAGGGGGACACCGTCACATCTCGAGATGTAACATTAACTATAGAATGGTAGTAAATTACCATAACAGTTGACGCATGCGGAAACAAAATAATCAATCGATCGATCAAATGTTTGATTGATTAGAAATAGGGCGCGTCAACTGCTAAGGTCATTAGTCCAGTAAGGGTATGTCGTGATTTTATCGCGGGAAGTGGCGGTGATCTCCCCCGCTGGACAGTAAGATTCAGCGCCGACCTACACGTCGGCTTACGGGGATTTTCCCAGAGCAGGTGTCCCCACCATCGGGGCACCGCCACAGCCGCGATAAGCACGAAGCATCCGACTGGTCTCCCGACACGTCTGGGGTGGTGGTGAGCGAACGTAAGGAATGGGAATAGTAGAACGAAGAGGAAGATCGCGCACGGTCCATGGCCAGTTTGTGAGGACACTGCTCCGGCAATCTCAACGTGTTGATCGGAGAAACCACGGAAAACTATCGAGCAGATCAGCCGGCCGCTAGGATTCTCCTCCGGACAGCGGCTGAATTCGACCCAGCGGTCTAGCAAGTGTCGAAAATCCTGGCATCATCGGGACTCGACCGGCCATTACTCGACATCGGGGCTCGACCAACCATCCATTAGGACCTCCAAATAATCCATCGGGACCTCCAAATCCATTTGAACCTCCGCGATAAAAGCATGGCTTACCCTTACAGAACTAACGACCTTACCAACTGAAGCGCCCGATTCTCTAATCGAACATTTGATCGATCGGTTGTGCTGTGTGCGTGCCGACTACTTAAACGGCGCGCGCCAGCAGAACTCAAAGACTCGGTCAAGAGGGCGCAGCACAAACGCGCTGCGCACTGACCGTAGCGTAGAACTTGATTTCCCATTGGCCCACCGGGGTATAAAAGCCCTGTGGACAACGGGTCAGTCGAAGTCAGCTACCAGTCGTCAACCTGTCAGCGACGAGTCTGCAACGCGTCTGCCAGAGATCAACGGAGGGCCAGCACACGCATCCGCCAGTACGAGCCAAACGACCGAGTCTACCGACTCGTCACGCCGAGGCAACAGCGATCTACAACGCCACTGCCTCGCCGCCCCGGGCGCCGGCCCCGCCGCCGCCACGACGCTCTGCCAGCGACGCGGCCACTCCCCGGCCTCACTACTGCCGAGCGGACGGCCCGCTGCCGTCGCCACGTTCGGCTAGCGACGTTTCCGCCTGGCATCGCCCGGGTGGTGCTACGGCCTCACGCTGTCGCGGGTTCTACCTGGCCCCCGCGCTCCAGCCTCTCGGCACCTGGGCGACGGCTCCGCCGCCGCCACGACTCTCAACCGGCGTCACTACCTGCTCGCCGCGGCCGTTGTCACGGCCCCCACACTACCACTCGCCACGGCCGTCGGCCGTAAAACAGAGCCTTCGGCTCACCCAGCTCGCCTACCGGCGACCATTTGTATATTTATGTTGTGAAAAATAAATGTTGTGAGAAACGGAGTTTTTCTTCTGATTGCAAAGACACAACAGGTTGATTATTTTGTTTCCGCATGCGTCAACTATTACGGTGAAGTCAGAGGCATCGCATCATCAGTTGTTTTCCTGAGCCACCTTGGCCGGTTCTCGCAA
Organism: Acheta domesticus; assembly: GCA_031308135.1. NCBI lineage: Eukaryota > Metazoa > Arthropoda > Insecta > Orthoptera > Gryllidae > Acheta > Acheta domesticus. Next base: position 59,280,191 of record JAHLJT010003656.1, read on the forward strand.
TGGAAAAACGTCCGTTCACCTGCAAGCCATTCTTTTTTTAAATTCATTTATTTATTCTTCCTGAATTTACATCGTTCAGCCTTTCGGCTCTACAGATGATTGGTGACTTATTATAATCTTAAAAATTACGAGTGGGGAAACTCAATGAGCACCGCCGGAACATCACTAGAGCTGATTTGAATTACAGAAGTTAATTATCTATTCAAACGTGGAAAAGCAGTTTCAGAATGAATGAAGAGGATATCTGTTTTTTATTCTCAGGAAGGGAGGGTTATCTATGCCGAGGTTGTAAAACGATGGTCCGGTTATGTTAGGTAGGTGGAAGAAGAAATTGTGGGATATGTGAATGATTTGCTCTTTTATGGATTTTAGGTGGAAATCTAAATGGAGGGTTGAGTTTCTGACAAACCATGGAGCTTTGGTAGCAATGCGGAGGAAGACCTGGATCTTGTTTATGTGGGATGCTGCTGAATGACACCAGATTAGGCATGCGTAAAGAAGGAGTGGTCGGAGAATGGATTTGTATAGGAGCACTGTATTTTCGGGGCAGAGGCTTGCAAGCCATTCACCCGGTTTCTCCTCGCGCCGGTGCGAGAGCATTGCGTCGCCTCGCGGATTGCGCGCGCGTGGGCGGGCGGGCGGGCGTCCGCGCTCGTTTGCATGGCCGGCCGGCGAGTGACGCGATCGCGCCCGGAGGCAGCGCTAACGCGCGCTAAGGCCCGGCTTCCGCTGCGGCCGCCGCCGCCGCCGGCGCGCCAAGTGGCGCATGCGCACTGCCCGCGCCGGAAGGCGCGACCCACTGCGCTCTTAGCGAGGCCCGCACGCCGGGGAAAGCCTCCCGCTCGGGGCTAAATGCAAACCGATATGGCGCAATATGAAGTTAAGTATTTGTATGAATCAGGATTCCGGTATCACTCAGCTCTTATGATAATTACGCTCTCCCTCTCTCTTTCTTTTCTTTCTCTTTCTCTCTCTTTATATATGTGTATATATCTACACAGGTGGTGCAAGGTGGCTCAGGGCAACTACTGATGAATTTTTGAGGTTGCACCCCTTTCAGTTATGTTGTATATCTTGTTTCTTCGTTACTACGATATGGTAGACATGACACAAACCATGTGTGCCACACGTTGGGGGCGCTAATTAGAGTATTCCCGCTAAAACAAATCACATAAATCCTAACTTGAAATATTCTGACAGGGGTGTCCTTGTCATGGGCGCCATAATACCTAGATATGCCTCAGCTTTGTTACGTTACGTTAGGTTTCTCGCTACATATTCGTTCCTTAGAAGATACGAACAAAATACAAATGAATGCTGCAGCAAGAACTCGCCATAGAAGAAACGAGAACGTGCGACTTGAAATGGTTCGGAGGAGGTGACTAACTGCCTGAAAATAATAAAAGGCTTGCAAATATTTTCAAAATTTCTTTATGTAAGTCAGGGGAAAAGGGTAATCATAGAGATAAATGGCAGAGAGAAGGCGAAAAATGTTGGTAGGGCTTCAAAAGAAGCGTCTAAGTCGAAATTGCTTGCGAGTAATAGATTATGTGCATGTAAAAAACGTTAGGTCATGAGATTCTTCAAGGAAGGTTCCATAGAACGGAAAAGTCCAGGTTCGATTGACGACAGCGATTGATGCATTACAAGAAGAAAAGATTGATACCAATCATTTGTTTGTTGTCTTCGGTTTTTAATTGATTTATTTGTTAAACTCCTTGCTCCGCCATATGTATTTCAATGACTTGAGTACCTATTTAGTTTTTTGTACTCGGTAAGAGCGATTAATTGCAATTTCCTTATTTCAATAAATATAGATAGTTTAATCAATATATTTATACTACATTCACCATAATTGATTAACATTAATTACTTCTTGAACGGCGGTTGAGAAGTAATGCAAACATGGACCAAGTACAGAAAGCAATTTTTCCAATTTTATTCTCTTTCCCGTCCCATCAACATGAAGAGACGTGAGGCTAATTACTTTTAAGTTGCGGCAATGCCGGCGCAATTTCTCGTAAGTGCGAAATTAATAATTGAAATCAACATTTGTCGCGAGGTTTAGAGATAAAATAAAAACTAGAAATGTTTACAGTACACGAAAAAAAATGACGTAATTTGTGAGTTATCTATTCAGAAGTGTGAAGAAAAAACATCTTGGTGTAGTTTTTTAATCTACTGCTTATAGAAAATGAAACAAAGTTACAATGGTATTTCGAGATTTTTAACAAATACTATGGATTGTTTACGAGAAAAGAACCACTTCCTCTCTCACACGAATGGAATAATCAATGTGGTTGACAACTAATCAAGAATTATTGAATGATTCAATTCGTAGTATCTGTTCTCCAAGATTTTGTCAGAATATGCGGCTCGTCAACATAACTGGGATCTACAGGTATTTATTCAGCTTGAATAAATACTTAGTTTCACGCAATATATTGTGTACAATCATTAAACATTAACATTAACATTAAATAATATGATGTATAACTGTGCGCCCACATACGATCCAAACCGCAGCAAAGCAAGTTGTACAATCTTTGTTGGTGCAATCGTTCGAACGACAATTGCAACGTGTAGAGGGTTGTTCTACAATGAATTCTTCAAAACGGTTGGGTATCACGGAGTATGCAGAAAAATCTGTGGTACAGTTCGATTGGAATACGACAAATTTGAACGTGTGTATCCATGTTCAGAAGCGTTGATGTAATTTCTTTACCCTTACTATTCAAAACAAGATTTTGTTAGCGCATGTTGGTGATTCTTCTCGCCATCTATTAATAAAAAAATGGAAACTAACAGAAGATTTTGGACGGAATTTATAGAAAAGTGTCGCGAATATTCGTGGTTATGGAATGTAAAAATCTATGAATATTCCAGTGAACACAAACGTAACGCAAGCTACGAAATCCTGTTGTATAAGTTAAAAGAAATGAAAAATTAGAGCTTTTAAAAAAATCATTAATGTGAGAAAGGCATTCAGAAGAGAATTGAAAAAGGTGAGATTACTTTTATCAAAGTGAGTTATATTTAAAAATCAACGAAAACCACATTGGAGGTTGTACAATATTGTTATTATGCTTCTTTCAAGGTGCAAGATTCCAAGGTGCAAGATATCGACATAGGTACAGATTAAGTATATGCGCTGATGCTGTGGTACTACTAAATGGAGCTACAACACTACTAAAACAAATTACTAGTTGTACTTCTGATCGTTTGGGAATGTTTACACATCAATGGGCAAAAGGCTTGTCGTTTGATCTCTTCGATTTACAGTGCAACTGGTTGTACAATTTGTTGTACTACATACTGTATCGTCTGTGGGCCGCTTTAGCCTGTGATAGTGACACCAGGGCGAACGCCTCGTGTTCGCGTCCGGCGAAAGAGGGCGCTGGCGCACCCTGGGCGCTGCTGGGCGCGGCCGCACGCCTCGCACGGCGAGGCGCCGGGTTGCCTACGCCCGCCCCCGCCGCGACCCCGATCTCACCAGCGAAAGGCCGCTGCGCAGTTCGCAACCCCTGTCAACTCGCAACTCACGACAATTCGCAACTGACAATTCAGTGCATCCTAATGTCTCAACATTTGAAGCATTCGAATATTCGAAATAAACGATACATCCGAATATTCGAAATCGAATACATCGGAACATTCGAGCATTCGACATATCCAAATATTCGAAACATCCGACACATCCGAACATCCGAAACATCCGAACATTCGAAACATCCGAACATTCGAAACATCTGAACATTCGAAACATCTGAACATTCGAAACATCTGAACACTTGAAACATCCGACACATCCAAACATTGGAGCATTCGATAATTCGAACATTCAATACATCCTAATAATCGAAACATGCGAACACACGAAACTCCGGCGACTCAAAACATCTGACAACTCGAAACATCGACAGCTCGAAACACCGACAGCTCGTAACATCTCACTAGTAGAAACATCCGACTAGTCGAAACAAGAAAAATTCTGAAAAATTGTCAATTCGAAACTTCCGACAAGTGGAAAATATCTACCCAGGTTACGCCCATCTATTTGAAAAGCCGATAATTCAAAATAATGAACAACACCGAAATAAAATGACCGGTCGTCACTTCTTGGTAATGGAAATTTACGAATGCAACCACTGCGATTAGAAATCACCAACATCCGGCGCACATGGACAGTCATATAAACATTGATCAGTATCGCTAATCTACTAAATTAATTTGTTTAATAAATTTAATATTGACTTCGCAATATTAATAACTCATGTAATTATAATTTCTTTGGTATTTCTGCTTTAATTGGATATTCTCGATGATAGGACCTTAAATACCCCTTTTTTTGTATTTTTTTACGATTCACGAAAAATAAGAATATTCCATGCTTTTAATTGAATCTAGCACATTATCTCAGTAATTGGAATTTCATTTAACTTTGATTAGCATACATTTCAATCTTCTTAAAGTTTCATTTCAAAATTCATTTATAATTCGAGGCGATGCCTAAAAGATTGAAAGAGAGGTAGCTTCGGCCTCGACGCTGCACTTATCCAAAGAGCAAACACAACCATCTAGCAAACAGGCCGCAAGCACACGCAGCCACAACGCGAAAGCTTCGGAGACGAAGAACTGGAGGCGGTATGGGCAGTGGCTGGGGGAGGTCTATTGGCATTCGCTTTGGCGCACAACGGCAGATACGGCAGCTGCCTTGTCAAACAATCCCCGCGCTTCGAAGATGTCGACTGGTATTTTTTTTATATTTTTGTTACGGTGTATATCATTTTTGTCAGATATCAGTAGCCTACGACAAAAGTATTTGTATCACATATAAAATATTTTAATTACATTTTGAGAAACACAGTCATTTCTATGTCCTGTGTGAATAGTAATTTATTGATCCAGAATTCGTAAAACTCCTTCATTTCAATTAGTCTTAGAGAACAAGAACTGGACGACATAAAATAATATTTTGGAGGTTTCGGTTCTTTCTTTTGTGGGATGTCATCGCAAGAGTTGAACTAGATACTTGTGTAAGTATGCAGTAAATGTTAATAATATTCCCAGTGTTTACATTTTAACATTTTATTACTATTTGAATACCCTAATGATAATTTGCAGATGAAATATTCCGTATGTTAATATGGGGGCACGTGCCCATGAGTCATGTGTGTACGCCCCTAAGATTCAGACGCGCAAGTTAAAGCCCCTTGACCACCGCAGTGCCTTGGCCGCGACGTGGCCACCGAGTTGTTGGAGTCGTATTGCATCAAGGGTCCCGCAAGAAAGAAAAGCGGCTCTCGCCAACTTGTTTCTTTGCGATCTATCTTGTGTGGGGGTGACAACTTGAGAAATGGCCTGGTGGCAACAGAGTCAGTGTGGAGGTTCAGCGCGGGACGGAGTGTTGAAGAGACGACAAGGCGTTGGCAATCAGAGACGAATAATTGGGAAACTTTTACAGAAGGGTACTCTGCGTCTTTTCCCAGCCTCCATTTCAAATGTATTTGCGTGTACAGATCATATTTTAATGTGAATAATGTTATATGCAAACCACAAAAGGGACAAAAACTATAAATCGGAGTGTAATGAAATAAAAAGAGATAACGATTTAATTTTTACGTTTCTTAATGAGAAATGACATATCATTGAGGACGACGTATATAATTTCAAAACGTGAATGTCTTGGGTCGCCCTGATCTACCAAAAGGAAACGCCCACGAGTAGTCAATCTCTTGGCAGAAGCAAAGCACTGCAACGCGTCAGATCAAGGGCAGTTTACTTCCCTCTTCTTCAAGACAATTAACAGAACATATCTTTCTCCAATTGTATTTCTAATATGACATTTCGTATTTGCGATAAAGAATGCAGCTGATTATTTTGAAGAGTTGTGCACGTTTTAATGTGCAAAATTAACACATTAAAACAAAACCAGACGCAGAAGATGTACACACTTTATCTATGTTGCTAGAATATGTACTCACAGCATTAACAAATATAACCATCAACAGGAGACCATATTAATGGTTTTGATAAAAATTACGAAAAAATTGCCAGAAAATGGGTAAAATCTGTACCCAAAACGTAGGCGTTATGTACTTCCGAGAATAATATGTGAGTAAATAAACGTCAACAATTTTAAAGTGTTAATTACATACGTAAACCTGTCTGTCAAAAGTCTTTTGAAATTATGGAATGTTTATATCGTTCAAAAGGATAAATGCAGTTGAAGAGGGGAAATTGTGCGCAAAAAGAAAGCTGTAACGAACACAAACTTGAAGACCGGTTTACATTATTCCCTTGGATTTTATATGTTTTTGCTACGATTTTCCTTAAATAAGAGTCTCCAGAAATGATTTAAAGATTGACAGTTGAGTGATCTCAAGGTGGGCCTACTTATTTTCAAAGTAATAGGAACAACTATTTTTATCTATTTATGCATTTTTACGGTGAATTTAATTTTTTAAATAGTTGATATTATGTTATATACAGAAAAGAACGTCAACGTTCTATGATACGAACACAACACTTTTTCAGGAACACGTTTTTACACGTCAAATTTTCACAAAAATTAGTTTTGGTTGTGAAACAAAATACAAAAACTCGTCCAAACTCAAGTTAAAGAAAGCGTATGCACAGCAATCTGATCAGCGAGTCCATTAAAAGTTAAATTGAACCCATGAACTTGAAATTAAATCCTAAAACCAATCCGACAACGCAAAAAGAACGCGAAGAAAATAAATCTAAAAAAATGGTGCGAAAGTTATCCATCTGGCTGCCTTAACAACTAAGACCGGACACCCGCTGGGATGACGCAAATAAATAGAATTAACACAAAACCAGAAAACTGATGCACATATGTCACCTATGAAAACTGATGCACATATGTCATCTCCGTCAAATGAAGAAAATAACGTTTGTAATATTATTTATTCCTACTATTGCTGGGATACTGAATTATGATGTATAGACGAGTATTTTAATTAGATATACGACAGCGATGTCGACGTTTTCTTAACAGTTATGTTTTTATAAAAACATAGATGTTTTAAACATCAATACATTACGTAAAGCCAACGATTATTTATCGTTGATGCTTTGTGGTCGATGTTTTTACGTCTTAGATGTTTAGATTGTGTAATTAAAATTTCCATTATCACATTTTTTGTGAAAGATTAAATATTAACTGACTATTGCCAGTCAATTAACTATGTGTTCGAACCAAACGAAGTAGTTTGTAATACCATCATCAAGTCCTATTGACTCTGATGCCCTGGTATTTCATTTAGTTTTCCTACTATTTCCCACACGGAGAGAAGTTTTTAATTTGTTTTCAGTAAAATTTGTTTTATAACTCAATATACACAACTACTGTCAAAGTAAATTTTAATGCTAAAAAATGTTAGGTCACTAAATCACCAAACATCGATAGTTCTTAGTCGATATATTAGTAACATCGATGTTTTAATTTTGAACATGTTGGTTTGGCAACATAGATGTTCTGTTATCGATGTCGCACACCAACGTTAATGAGACTAATTTGGTGTATAAACCATATTTGAAAACAGGCACTGCACATTTTTTTCGTAAGTAGGAGCGAAGCAACACTTTGAATCGCAAAGAAACTACCTCTACCCTGGACAATTGTAACGGCCTGGCATTTATTGGAATTGATGCGTCATTTATTTACTACGTTTCGCATTTGTTTCTAATAAATCCTTCCGAATAAACTCGCATTTAATACAGAAAACGTTACCAATCAAGGTACATCTTTGGTGCATTAATAGTAAAATCACAACCACATAGTGAATATTCAAGGTCTAACGTTTCGGTATAAATGAAGCACTGAAAGAATTGTATCTTCTTTTTTTTAAACATAGACCATGTTATGAGCTTTCATTCGATACAGAATACAATTCGATTCATACAATTCGATACAGAATGAAATTTAAGGTACCTAAATTTTCGGTGTATCAACTGAAAAACGTCAACCGAATCGTGAATACTTATTGAATACTGAGATATCTAAATCTTCGAGTATTAATTGAAAAACTTCGACCGAATCGTCAACACTTATTGATATTGATAGATCTACGAGTATATTTTCAGTGTATTAATTTAAAAACGTCGGAATTATTTGGTCTTCCGTCCTTGTTTTAAATAAATAAACGCAAAATCATGTCCAATCAGCATGCGTAAATAGAGACGTCATCGACAATCAAGGTATCTACGTGTTCAGCGCGTGAATAGAAAAGAAACGTCGTTCGATTCGTGAATACCCCAGGCCCCGCCCCGAGGGCTCGGAGCGGCGGCGGCGGCGGCGGCGTCGGGAGCGGCGGGGGCGGCGAAGTGGCGCGTAGGAGGGCGAGAACGCGCCGCGACGGGCCACACTTACTGTTTCTCTGGAACTCGGCCACTGGAAGAGAGCACAGCGCACACCAAACATTCACTCGCTCAGCCGCATCGCAGCGCGCGTCCCCTACCCCGCCTTCCCAAACGGAATACGGGGAGTCACTTTTGGCCGCGATAGAACGGGGGGGGGGGTAATGAGAACTTGCGAACTAAAGGCGGGAAGGAACGCTTTGCATATGATGTACAGGCGCTTCAAAAACGGAGATGAAGTAGGTGAACCCTCTGATTTTTGTTCTTAATCTTTAGTCGGAATGCGTACTTAGTGATTGAACAATAAAAAAAAACAATTATTGACTTATTGCATATAAACGTTCCCCGCTTCATATCTAGGAGCGCCAGCCTTTACTCCCAAATTATGAAGTTACAACCGTTTGGGAAACACGTTTTGAAATGACAAATGAATCATTACATTTTATACATAAATATATTCGTGAATGTTCTGTATCTTCTGTAATAAGAAGATACCATTATCAAAGAATGAAAAGAAATCTACACTCATGCAGAACACAACATCGACGGTATTTACAGGCGACAGTATTATCGACAACAAATGGATAGAAAACTGTTCATAAATGGAAGAAACAACTAAAAGTAATATGACATATTTCAAAACAAAACTACGCATCTCATAACAAAGGCGCAAGCACAATCACGATCAATAATATTCTTAGAATAAATATAACCAAGACTATAAAGCAGAGTTCAAAAGAAGCACTGCCTTAGCAGAAAGATGCAGCAATCTAGCGATACGCAACCAGCGCAAATGCCTTTATCGAAAAAGAAAGCCCCATTGCAGTATTCTTGGCATACTCTCGCAATTTGCACATTCGCATATGCTGAACCATTGTAGTGGAATCCAACAAAATAAAAGATAAATTAGACTGTAGGATATTCTACTATTTTCCACAAATATGGTCCAGGAAGGATGTTGTAAGTTCCACTCCTTAGTTCACCTATTATGAAATTATGAGCATATTTTGCGGAAGTTAATCTTCCAACCTGTTAAAACCTTTTATCAAATTCGACACTCAACTATTCATCCCACTCAATACCCAACTTCAAAAGGAGGTTTATGTTTCACTCCTTTGACGTTTACATTTCGTCCTTACAGAATCCAAAATGGAGGTTTACAGAATGTCTAAAGATTTGTCTAGTCAGTATGAGTGGCACTAGCAGTATGATGTCAGAGAAAACCGATATGTCGAACCTGAACGATATTTTTGCAAATTATACAATTAATTACATTATTTTTGACTGTTAGGTATCACTGCTGCTCCGCATAATCAAGCAGCGCAATAACACAAATATATCTAGTAATCAAAATACTGATAAAATCGTTGGTTAGCGAAGAATGGTGGAGAAATCCATATCGGAGCAGGAAAACAAAAATTGTCTTCTACAAAAATATTGCTGTAATTTTTCCACAATTATAATTTTTGTGGAAGATAATTTCTGTTTTCGATCGTTAAAATTACTAATCAAAAGTATAGATTGTTTCTATTAGGTCAATTTTAAGCAATGCGTTATCTTAATTTACGCTTTTACATTCGAGTCTTCCAACGCGAGCAGAGCATGCATTTGCAGTTCATTCCAAAGTTCTTAAGAACAATCAACCGCATTTCCACGACCTTTCTTTTTATTGCCGAGAGTCGTTTGGTTTCGTTTTTCTTTCTCTGCGAACAACGTAGTCGCTTCGTTTTCGTTTTCCTCTCACTAGGTCTCGCGTCGTGTACTTTAGCCCGCTGCCGTTTAATTGGGCAGCCTGTGTTCCGAGGAGCGGTGTCCCTTGAAGATCTCCCTCAAAGTCCGGGAGAGTTCGCGCTCTCAAAGAGGAACTCGAGCCTTCGGCGCGTAAGTTGCTCAGAGAACGGCGCGCGGGGGCGGGACTTAGGGGCGGACGTGGGGGCGGGCGCGGGGGCGGGCGCGGGGGCGGGCGCGGGGGCGGGCGCGGGGGCGGGCGCGGGGGCGGGCGCGGGGGCGGGCGCGGGGGCGGGCGCGGGGGCGGGCGCGGGGGCGGGCGCGGGGGCGGGCGCGGGGGCGGGCGCGGGGGCGGGCGCGGGGGCGGGCGCGGGGGCGGGCGCGGGCGCGGGGGCGGGGGCGGGGGCGGGCGCGGGGGCGGGGGCGGGCGCGGGGGCGGGGGCGGGGGCGGGCGTGGGGGCGGGCGCGAGAGCGGGCGCGGGGGCGAGCCCGGGGGCGGGCTCCTGGGGCCGGCTCGGGGGCGGGCTCGGGGGCTGGCGCGGTGGCGGGAGCGGTGGCGGTGGCGGGGGCCGGAGCGGGGGAGGGGGCGGGGGCGGGAGCGGGGGCGGGCGCGGGGGCGGGCGCGGGGACGAAAGGGTGTGGGCGCGGGGGCGAGTGGGTGGGCGCGGGGGCGTCAGAGCGTGGGAGCTTAGCAGACGGCCGAGCAACAAACGCGACGCCCCTTCCAGTTCCTCCGCTGCTCACGCCGAGTTCTCACATCGCTCGCACACTCTCGCGGACACTTGAAGCAGTGCATCCGAGTAATTTTACGCGTTGATGCTAAAACTGTCAACTAGATGAACAGCGAAAATTATATACCTCATTAAAGCAAACCTTGATGTGTTGCGAACATTTTATAAATCAAAATTTTTGCACTTTCTTTTCCGTTTCGCCGTAAAAATATCGATAATCAATGCAAATACTACAAACGGAACATACAATATTTTTGACAGCAACATATCTTAGGTAATTAATTTCTGGAACAAAGAGTTTAAGTGACAAACCCACCAGAAAGGAAATTTTCTCAACACAAAACTATAAGGATCTAATTGATAACAGTTCAACGTGTGTTTGTGTGTCAAAGGTTCTTTGTAAAATTTCCTAAGTTTTCACTTAGTCATAAAAATGTCCAATAATGTAATGTAATTAATAATTTTGTCCTAGAAAGGCGTTCTAGAAAACCATTATGCAATAAGTATATCATGATTTTCTGTGTGCTTTTGTTTGTTGAATTATGAATGTGAATAGAGACTAGTTTTTTAAAAAAATAATAACGTTAATTTTAAAAATAAACTGTGACATTTTTTATACAATGCATTCTTGACTTTCTCTGAATTTTCTAAGATTCTCAAAATTCTCAGATCGAATGATATTATGGATCAATTTACACACGTATCTCGCTGTACAGTTATCGCATGTTATACAATGCACTAAAAAAACATTTATTTCTGGCTATAAAATCTCACATTACCACAAATCATTTACCATCCATAAAAACTTACTCGTTAAAGAACATTGAGATAATAACTATTTCAGAAAAAGTTGTTCGCACGTTGTAACAACAATAATTGAAAATAGACTTTGATTCCGACATACTTGTACCTTGTACTTGTATCTCCTAATCCACACTCTACGATTCATCAAGCGTTATATAAAACCTCATCTCCTTCGCATATCCCGAGAGCAACCGACGAACTGTCACTTATCCGCATTGTATTCTGTCATAGAACCCTACTGATGACTGCAAGAGCCCAGACGAGATAAGCGAACTGCATTTTTCTCGCCGCATCAATAGTTCGCTGTTCCCGGCTTCTGCCAGCTCCGCGCGATAGCAACCCCTTGTGTGCTCGCGATCCGAGACCGTCTCAACAACAAATCTCGCAAACCGGAGCTACCAAGACGATGCCGCTAGTTCGACAAGCGAACATTCAATACGAAGTTGACGACAAAGCTCATGAACTTGTTATGTAATTTTCACGAAACCTCGACAACACATTTTCCACCATGCAAAAAAAGAGAAAGTCTTTGAGGTATCTTACGTTTTTGTAATTATTTCGCTTTCATAATGTCATTTAATTATGTCATTTGCGCATTTCCATCTTTCAAACACACTCATGATATAATTGAGGAATATCAAAAGGATTATGTTTATTTTGGCAGGGTCTTTGGCTATCTCGTATGTGCATGGCTTATCTAGGAGAAATACAGACATTTCTACTTTGATACTTAGTTTCCATTTAGGTTCTATATTGTACATACATTGAGCCATGGGCGTCTTGAATTCAAAATCAATTACCTACACAACTTATTAACTACATTCTATGCAAATTATTATATTCTATTTGAGATAAAAAGGGGAGTGGAAATTTCATCGCCTTTCTTTGCACAATTTATTCTTCAATGGATTAGGTTTTGACGGAACAGATTCCATCCAAGTATCAAAAAAGTAAATAATCAATACCGTGCAAAAAATGCCTTGAATCACAAAATAACGAAAAATGACAAGAATTCAATGAAAATACAAGAAATCTTGAAAATGTGACCATCGGACGAGCCGGGTTAAGTACTAAGGAATAAACTCTCAAAATCGACAATTTCGCATGGTTAACCGATTTTTAAATTAGAAGATTGTAAAACCTTCTGCCCTTGTATTATTTACCTAAGAATCGATTCTAACCAATCGACACTTTTCAGACCATTTGTCCATTAAAAAGAGGGGGAAATGAAACGCGGAATCAATTGTGAGAATCTATTCCTGGAAAGAATAGAGAGCGTGGCCGGGGGAGAGGTCACGTTCTCACAAAAGGCGCCGCTGGGCGGCGCGCGGCGAGAGCAGGGGCGCGACAGCGGGGCTTTTTGCCTCGGCGCGAAGACGCGTCGCAATCACAGCCGCCCCCACCCTCCGAGCCTCCAATCGAGCAGCCCGGATTCCTCGGCGGCGGCGCATTCCCAGCTGCTCCGCCCCCGGCCGCATTCCCAGCTGCCACGCCCCCTGCCCCCGCGGCCTCAGCCATACGCCCACACCCGCGCCGACACTTCAGCGCTCCGCACTCAAGCGCCCCGCGCCACGGCACCCGATGGTTTCATCGAAAATTCACGTTTCCTACGTTTCGAAGGAAAATGTCGTCTCGAACGTCGATAACTCGAATGTCGGTAACTCGAACATCAATAACTCGAACATTGATAGTAAAACACTGATAACGTAAAGGTCGATAACTCGAACGTCGATAACTCGAACGTCGATATCTCGAACGTCGATAACTCGAACGTCGATAACTCGAACGTCGATAACTCGAACGTCGATAACTCGAACGTCGATAACTCGAACGTCGATATCTCGAACACCGGTATCTTGAACGTCGATACTTCGAACGTCGATACCTCAAACGCCGATAACTCCAAAGTACATAAATCGAGTGGGGATAATCGATAGCTTGAACGTCGATATTTCGACAGTAGATAACTTGAGGGACAAGAACCCGAACTCATTAATTCGGACCGCGATAACTCCGACATGGATAATTCTAACTTCGTAAATAGGACGTCGATAGTAAACAATAACTTCGTATGTAAAAAATTCGAACCTCCAACTTAGTAACGTCCCTTCTGTAACTTGATATCTGTTCAAACGATAAAATGGAGCGAACTCTCCAAAATCTCGTAGTCATTCAAGTAGAATGCCGTTCTAAACAGTTTCAGTTTATTAGCAACGAAACAGTGTACAGCATGGGTATGGATAGGGGAGCAAATGTTACTTATTCATAGAAGTCATTGTCATGCAGTGTTTTTCAACTAAGTAGAACACATCCAGATAATGTTGTCAACCATATTTTTCTCAAAGTACCCATGTAAACTTAATATTGCTGACGTGAATGATTAAATTGCGTGAATAAAGGAGTGCGTCTGCAGCAATTGCATCATCTGCGGACTCCTTTTTGCACCACCTTACTTGCCCCTTAATAATACGGCGTTAACAATCTCGTTCTCTCTCTATTCAGAATGTAAAACGACTTTGCGAGGGCATCGACCCCTACAGCTGGCTGCGTTCGTATAAAATGCTTCGGATGTTAGAAAAGGTCATTACCAAATTTTTTGCCAGTAGCAACGGTTTGGGACTCAAAACAGTAAAAAATCTAGACATGCAAGCCCCCATACGCGGCACTAAAGGGTCCGTCCACCTTATTTCTTCAGCGAAGCGTCTCACTCTGTGCGACCCACCTACCGCCATGAGAACAAAATCGCTGAACTCGGACGGACCCGAAATATCGAGTTCGAATCCCAAAATGTTAGGATAGTAATCTTTACAATACGGACCTAAACGCGTAGCTTAGCGAATAACAATCTCGATTGATTGATTGATTGGTGTTTCCGGGCGCGTCAACTACTTTGGTCATTAGTCCTGTCAGTGTAGTGCGTGTTTTTCCTTTAGAGGTGGCGATGAACCTTTTCCCCGCTGGATGGCGAGATCTGGCGTCGACCTACCGTCGACTAGCGGGGTTTCCCCTCAACCAAGTATTTTCCACCAGCAGGGCACCGCCCCAGCCGGGAAAAGCTGTAAGCTCCCGACCGGTCTCCCGGCATGTGTGGTAGTGTAGTGCATGTTAGTGTACGTGTAAGAGGAGAGGATAGGACGAGGAAGAGGAAGGAAAGATCGCGCGCGGTCCTTGGACCGTTTGTTAGGGTACTCCTCCGGCATTCGCCTGGTGTTGATCGGAGAAACCACGGAAAACTACCGATCAGAGCAGCCGGCCACTAGAATTCTCCTCCAGACAGCGACTGAATTCGACCTAGCTGACAAGCTAGTGTCGAAAATCCTGCGGCGCGCCGTCGGGACTGGAACCTAGGACCTCCCGGTCAGAAGGACTGCAGTGACATCAGGTTGATGCACTGAGCCATCTCCCCGGTGCAATCTCGACCATCCGCGCAAGCGCAGATTGATGCGCAACTCGATCGGCGCATGCGGAGAACATTGATATTACTGCCGATTGCTGTACCCACGCTTTGATTAAAGTCCCTGCTATGTATGTAATAAACTTCCGTCCTGCAACAGTTCATGCTCCCGTAGGCGCTCGCGAATGTGTGTTTTTCCAATAGTTTCATCTGCCGCTACTTTCCACTTACCCAACGTCGCTGACCGTTCACCTCATTCTCAAGATAATGTTAATAAAACACTTGATGTGACAACAAAAAGAAAATATACTGTTGGAAAGTTTTGGATGAAGCATCAATCAGCAAACTGTTACCTGCTCCGCGTTTGCGAATATATTGTGCCGTGTTACTAAACCACCGATTAATAGTATCTAAGGTAGTATAATATCTAAGGTAGTATAGTATCTATCTATCTATCTATCTATCTATCTACTATCTTCCCCAAGGTTTCACCAATTTTCTGATCACTTGAAGACAACACTAATCGGGTTTTTAAACAAGTATTGCACTTCACTTAAAATATCACGATTTAATCTGCATGCGTCCGTATCTTTCGACTCTAGCCAGCTTCTCCCAAAACAAACCTGCCTCCATAGCAACCCCTTACATAATAATTTGTTGGTTCCCTTACGAGGTGATATATTCGTACCAAATTCTATTTTCATTTCGTAACAGATACTAATTTTAAAAAAGAAGACGACATTTCGAATCTAAATGGGAAATGCCGTACTTCCTGGGTCTAGAAAACAAAATTACGCTTCTGGAAATTCATTTTACTAAGTAATAAGATACTACTTCCAAACAAGCTGTATCATAATTTGACATCGAGAAATTGAATATCCGCGCTTTTTCTTCAATGGAGAAATATTTGGGAGGAATATCTACCCTTCATAATTTGGAACTACGGAATCTGAATTTGGGACCTTATGACAAAGATAGGGAAAATTATTAAAAGCTTTTATTTAATTTTGCCTAATATCAATTTAAAGAAGTCAATTTTGAGAATCCTGGGAAAAAAGTATAATTGAGAAAATGGTCGATAATCTAAAACAATATACCTGTCGACATTATATTAAATCTTTTGAAATTGTGATGAAACGAGTTACAACCTATGTTTATCATATAACATTCAATTTCCTTACCATTAACATTCGATTTCCTTAAAAAATTATTATATTTCACACAACTTTCTTTGAATTACATTGAATGTTTCTGAAAATACGGTATTTGAGATATTTTGAAAATAGCGAGATGTGTAGATTTTGCCCACAGGCGTAAGACAGCAATTCAATTAGCATAATAGATTAAGTAAACTTTTAATGTATTGCATTGCAACATTGTAAATCCTGTTTAATAGTTTTTTTAGACACAAACAATTGCACTGTATACTACCAAATCTTATAATTTTTTTGAGACTTCTAACTACGAGATGCGACCTATAGAAGGTGTAAATAAAGTCGATATCAAAACATGAGTATTATCCGCGCACGTTTTCTTGAGCTCTTGCTTCGCTAGTTGCGAGAGGAGTGGGGAGTTTGGTCATTTTGCAAAAAGAATATTGTCTCAAATTGGTAGTTCGTTTTTCGATGCAAAATAGTTTCTATTACACGGGAGCGACTATTTATGGTTATCAGATTTTGTCTACAACTCCCTTTCCTATAATTTATTCTTAATTCAACTAATGATGGCAAAGGAGTGGGGGTAGGGATTCCGGGCCTCAAGACAAGTGCGCATATAATACCCCTTTGGTGGGAACATCTGCCTGACATGCATATATAGTGTCGGTTGTTATAGCTAGGAGCGTTGTAAGTACGCGAAGTGCATTCACTCTCCTCAAGTGTTACAGTTTGCAGTTATAACTTTCAAGGAGTGAGGCTTATCTTAACTGTGGCATGCGACCTTTTCATGTAAACTACAAGTTTTTCAAACTAGCGATGCCTCACAGACAGATATGTTCCCACAGTTGTAGATTTTGAGCTCTGCTTTGATCCTGATGAATAATAGATATAATATGTGCTTTTCGCGCAGATATTCCTTTGACGTATGTTTTACAATCTAATTCTCAAGCAGATGTTACTACATACGCCCTAAATATACACACACATGACATCAAATCATTTATAGTGATGCAAAATTCACAAACGAGGAAAATTCACTTACAAATTTATTCAATTTTTATTTTTTTGTTTTATTTTCATTGTATTTTCCACATTTTTATTCAACTGACTTGTACATACTATTCATATATTTTTCTGTCACGAGTTTTATGGGGTTTCATGTTAACTACTTAAAAACCTTGACTTCGGTTTCCTATACATATTCTAACAATGTTTACGCCAAAAAGTAAAAAAAACTTCATTGTAGTACTTCCCGTTGTATTTTTTGTCAAAATCAGTAAAAATCACATTACTTTTTTAAAATAATGCTTTTTAATAAGAACATGTACGAATAAAACATGTAAGAAAAATATTTACTGAGTTCCATGATTAAAAGGTGAGTCAGTGATGCTTCTTGGTCGTATCTGGCTTTGAGGCAAATATTCCTTCTGAATGAAAAAAAAACAAAACAAAAAAAAAAACATGTTTTTCAACAGAGGGTTAAATATAGTTTGTTAGGTATCGCCTACGCACCTAATACACAATCGCTGTTATGCCCAGAGAAAGTGCAAAATTAATGTCTCATCTAATGTGGATTGATGAAACATCGAAGACATTTGTAATTGGCAGACTACAGTTATGATAGATATCGACATGTGTTATCGGCAATCGATAGCTCATGATTATGTTGATTTTGAATGTGCCATCCACGCAAATGAATTAAAAATTTATTAAATTATAAAAATGATCATATTATTCATTTCAATATAATCGTAATCGATTCAGTTGGTCGTGAATGGCAAAAAAACGGTATCTGATTTTCGAGACCCACACATATCGTTCGTGCAAATGATAAAAACACACATAAAATGTTTTGTTTTAAACGATTAAATATTACGCTTCATTATGATTTGTTCCAATTGAATGTTTTTAAAAAAATAGAAATGTTCTTCACCTCAAATATCGGAGGTGACAGGAGAAATACTTTTTTTTGAGATTAGAGATAAATGGAATCCAAGTACGAAAAAAAGGCAAGAATTGGCATCGAATATTGAATCTTTTAGAGAATTTGAATGGTTAATCGCTAAAAAACTGCTAATAATTTATTTCAACTTACATATACTTATTGATGTGGTACGGGGCTAGTTTCTTTTGACCTTCAACTTTCGGATCTATTCCTAAGCGTGGTCCAAACGTCACATTTTATGTCATTACTCTATGAATAAATCGCCAACCAATTCCTGTTTAAAAATATCCGCTAAGTATTTGTAAGTAAAAAGAACGTAAATCGAATAGTAGGATAGTGTTTAATGCAGTCCTCGCCTGTCTTATTCAACTTGGACTTCAAAAAGGATTTACTTAGTCTTCTTTTCCCATTAATACAATTTTGTGTTTTATAATAATGTATAAAATACAATTTCACAATTTGGTCTACAACATAGAAAATGGATATGACTGACAACTGAATAAAATATGTGCACCTATCGCAATATGTTCGCATGGGACAATTTATCATCAGAGGTAACAGGTTCGCCCAACGGAGACATAGGGCTGTGAAACGCTGTAGAGCCTACCGCATTTCATTTCTACAAGAAGTTTTTGCTCCCTTTTACACGTCACGCTCGCGCAGATGGCCGATGAGCTCACGCAGTTTGCTTTAGGGCTTCACCCAGGCCCACACTAAACGGTTCGGTGATCCTCAAAGGAGCAAGCGATAGTTTTTCGGTGGCATATGTAAGAGGACTAGGAGCGTGAAAATGGTGAGGATCCCATCGTACGTGTGTTGTTGCTATTTCGTCTCGTTTACTTCAAAGGAATCACATAATAAACATTTAGTTATTTACAAACTCCTTGAATATAGAATTGAGCTTTGAACGCCTTAAAAAGTTCTCATATAAAGATTACAAAATTCATTTACTGCGTTACAGAAATAATTCACAGTTTGCACTGGCAAAACATTTAATAAAATACCACGCAATTATCTTCGTAATCTACATGAACAACTTCAAAAATTAAATCCAACTTCAATACCAATTTGTTTTAATTGAATATTAAATGATATACCAACAGCGAAATGCAGTAGCATTCGTCAACACAATCAAAGTTAGCGAACCTAATCAGCGTGTGTTTACCGTAATCGTTAATAGATATTATTAGTGGGCAACATACAGAATATTCTTGCATGCAAAAATCAGATATTAATATTTAATGCTTGTGAAACATTGTAACTTATCACGATACACAAACTCCTGTTGAGTGTTACGTAACTAAAGTACAAACTAATATTCGGGTCACAATGCTTTCTCCATCGTGTTAATTCTGTTTTACTTTCTTCAATATAATGAATTTAAACAAACAGGTGGCTCAAAATAAATGTTACAAACTTCTAGGGCATGTAGGCGGTCGAACATAGTCACTTTTTGCCAATGAATGTTTGGTAGGACATTTCGTACATCAAGTTACATACATGCAATTTTGAACATCGGGCCCAAGATTGGTAGTCCTTCGACATCGCACTGGTGTTTGGCTGGTACACATTCTGACGTGAAGTGTATTTCATGTACCTGCCAATCAACATTGTAGGATGAGTTGCCTTACCAAGTGTCTACAAAGTAGCAAAGCTAGTCCGATTCATAAACGTAACTGAAAGTACCGTTTTGACCATACAACAAATTCAGAGACTTAGAGAAACAACAAACGCAACACCTAAGTGCAGAGAGAGCCATTGTTGAGTGGTTTTGTTTAAGATGTCACACGATGTTCCTCTTTAATGAGAGTTTTGTGGATCTTTAAAGGACCAGTACTTAGGAGGAGGATTAGAGTCACAAAAAGAAAAAAAAGATGAGGGATGAAAGTGGCGTATCCTCTAGAAAGAAAAAAAAACACCGAGTAAAAAGGCTCAGAACAGAGCTAGAGCGCCAGCAAAGCCAAGGCAGACTACTCCGCAATGCACTTCGCCAAAAAAAATATTCCACTATTGAAGCAAAATAAGTTGTAATTTCTAAATACGTTCGAATAATATTAAAAGCGAAAAAAAAAATTCACGATGAGTCAACGGCGAAGATGGCAAAAGGTTTTCAAAACATTCAAAATTCCCAATAATCGATAGCGGAAGCGTCTGCAACGAGTAGAACGAGAGTCGATCCATTTCAGCAGAGGCCTAGTGAAAAAATACATCTATGTTGTATCTTGTACTTACCTTGTCCACGGAATGCTCAATTAATAACACATATCACATCGAATTATGAGACATTTAACAGTGACGTACATAACATGCACATGCTGGCAAACTACGTGTATAAGGCAGCTAACAAGCAATGCTTTCTCGGGAGGCGATGAAGTACGGATATCGTGATTGAAACAACTCCCCAACTCCTGCCATTAGCAGACAAGGCTTTCATACAGTAAAAGGTATTTTTCTATCCCATTGGTAAGCTACCGTGAAAAATGTGGCAATCATTTCGTGGTAAAGGAGAAATACTAGCAGACACGCAGGAACTGCTGTTTACATTATAAAACGGCAGCACCCGGCTCCTGTTTTGTACTCTTTTGGCTTAAAATGTTTAATCAAGAGATTTCATACAAACGAAATTAGAGAAATTCAGCTTTTGTAAGCTGAAGCGTCCACAGGAATAAAATTGGTAAGAGTGCATACAATGTCGAGAAAAAAGTGTGTTTAGTTATGAATTCCCAGAATATTATGATTTTTCCCGTTTTTATTGCCTGTTCCTTCCAGTGATGTATGTTGTACAATAAAAAATTATTCGTTCTACAAAGTAATGCTGGTCAGAACTGCACAGCAATTTCCAGAAGTTTAAATCCAGTATTGCAACTATGGTAAAAATGAATTTTGTGACAGCATTATTCACTCTATGAATTTTATTTCTTTCATCTCTTCAGATTCTACAATATGGAATGTTATCCAATCAAATGGAAACTGAAAATTGTTGTTAACTTGAATCGTTCGCTAAAGCCATTTTAACAATAGCGAGAGGAAAATCTGCCTAAAAATATGTTGAGAGAGTTTAAAGAATGCTCTATAAGCACGCTATTGATTTTTGTGAACAGTATTTACTTTGAAATCTCTCTAATGTCTTAGAAATGTAGCCACAATATGCTGAACAAAAATGTCGTTTTTCTAAACGCGGCAGAAACAGCAGCGGCAACAGCACTACATATCCACCCACTTGTGACAGTCACATTTCTCACGCTCGCAAAAATAGTACTGCCGTACGTGCGCCACATGTTTCCCACAATGACCTCACGTCCCCAAACGACGTCCATCGCCAGCCGAGGCAGCAACAAAAAAAGAGGAGGCCGGGGGGCCGGCAGGGAGCCTACCTGGGCCGGGAGGGGGCCTGTCCGGGCCGGGCCGCGGGCACTCCTGCTCGTCGGTGCCGTCCGTGCAGTCCCGGACGCCGTTGCAGCGCTTGCGACGCCGAAATGCAGCGCATCACGTCGCACGCGTACTCGCCCACGCGGCAGCGCCTGTCGCAGCACGCGCGCGTTCAGCGCTGGCCCGCGGCGCGCGCGGCGCACGGCAGCGGAGCACACACGGTGTGCGGCGCGCTGTCGGCGCAGCACATTTGGCGTGCTGCACGCCGGGCGTGCACACTTGGCATGTATTACACTGGGCGTGCAGCACCCTGGGCGTGCAGCACACTGGGCGTGCAGCACACTGGGCGTGCAGCACACTGGGCGTGCAGCACACTGGGCGTGCAGCACACTGGGCGTGCAGCACACTGGGCGTGCAGCACACTGGGCGTGCAGCACACTGGGCGTGCAGCACACTGGGCGTGCAGCACACTCCGGCGTGCAGCACACTCGGCGTGCAGCACACTCGGCGTGCAGCACACTGGGCGTGCAGCACACTCGGCGTGCAGCACACTGGGCGTGCAGCACACTCGGCGTGCAGCACACTCGGCGTGCAGCACACTCGGCGTGCAGCACACTCGGCGTGCAGCACACTCGGCGTGCAGCACACTCGGCGTGCAGCACACTCGGCGTGCAGCACACTCGGCGTGCAGCACACTCGGCGTGCAGCACACTCGGCGTACAGCACACTCGGCGTGCTGCACACTCGGCGTGCAGCACACTCGGCGTGCCGCACACTCGGCGTGCAGCACACTCGGCGTGCCGCACACTCGGCGTGCAGCATACTAAGCGTGCAGCATACTAAGCGTGCAGCACACCCAGCGTGCAGCAAAGTGGGCGTGCAGTACACTGGGCTTGCAGCACACTTGACGCGCAGCACTTGGGCACGTAGCACACTTTGCAGCACGTTTTGCAACTCGCTTTGAGTGTAGCACATTTTCAATGCAGTAAAAGACACAGCACACACTATACTGTTCTGCATTTAGAGAAATATCTGACTTACACTCGTTATATTCTAAAGATCGACATGTCATTTTGTTAGACACAAATCGCTTTTAACTCTTCCTCATACACGTTTTTCTCATTTCTAATGTGAATAATGAAAACAAAATAAAAGCAAAAGAACAAACAAAAAATGCAAGAAAAATTAAAAAAAAATGATATTTAACCCTGATAGGCAAAACTAAGATTTTGATGGAGTAGATTCATTCTTTCACAACTTATCATGACTAAATGATCGTACTCCATTATCGTTGTCTCGATCCGAATTTCCCTGCTGTAGTTTCCAAAACCAAAACCATTCACTGAAAATTAAGAAAGTATGTAAGCTGTTGGTACTATGAAACATCTGCCCAGGAATAATAAAAATATCGGACAGATTATGAAGAGAAAAAATACCAAAACGACAACTTTGTTTGTGCTATATAATGATCCCAGAAATTGTGTTATGCTATGAGAGTCTATACCAGACTAAAGAAATTGATTGGGTAAAAAAAATCAAAATTCTGAAATTCATTAACAGAACTTACCAGTGGCGTCAGATTGGAGATTTGAATGAACAGTTTGAAGTACGGAGATATAAGAATTGACCATAATTGACGAATTTTTTATCTAATAAAATATGCTAGGTATGATATTGAGGTTTGTTTAGAATTGGATGATTGTTGTTCCTATTTGTTTAAAATGTTTAGGACAATGAGAGATAAATGGATGTGTTTATAGATGTCATGGGAAAATGAGGGAGACAAAAAAGTATCAAGCGAAAACACGAGAAGTATTGAATAAGAAAGGCAGGAGTGCAGGTGATTTTATAATAATATTCAATGACAATGGATAAAGAGTGGACGACAACTGGGACAATCCATTTCAAACGAGCCCACAACGCTGTGCATCACAAGTAGCGGGAAAATATTTCGAAGGGGCCAGCAGTTTCAAAAGCATCCGCAAGGTAGCACCACTAACGCCAGAGCGTCTTGAGATAAGTGGCGGCAGTTCTCAATTCAGCCGCTAGTAGCAGCACTGAAAACTCCATGCTGGTGCAAACTTTCGCTGGTATTGCAAACTGAGTATTGCATAATAAAAGAAAACAAGAGAAAATTTCACACTGATAACAAATAAGACTAATACTGCAATGATTAAGGACACCATAAAATAATCTGAAATCGGTACATTCTTCGTGAAATAGTAAAAAAGAGCACATATTACTTAAACGGGGAAATAATTTATTTAAATACTAGAAAGCAATTACAAGGGATTTACTTCTTATACAATGCAATTGATATCTAGAATGTGCAGTTGTAGGACGAGCCATCGGACAACACATCATTCTGGAACGATTTGGAGAGTGAGGAACAATACGCTGCCATTATGTGTTAAACTTGTAAATGAATATAGGATTTGACTCAAATGAATACATTGAAGCATCAGCTGAATAAAACATGTTTACGCTTGCTGAAAAAAGGGAGGATAGATAAATTTGAACCTGCTGATTTTTGCAAATAGATAGCAACAAAACGACAAAATTCTTAAACATTTTTATCTAATAAATAATTCAATCTTAGAAAAGTCATAGGCCATTATATGGAGGGAAAGTAAAGCCGTTATGTATACGTAAAATGGTACAATGCCGAAAGGAAAATTTGATGGCCGTTTTAATTCACGGTCCTGGGCACGTCGTGGCAGGCGACAGACGGGATCGGACAGGCGTGGCAGGCGACAGACGGCGATCGCGACAGACGGGACAGCGTAGAGATAATAGGAAGAGCAGCTACAGGAAAGAAGGGGGGAAACCAACAGATCAGAAACTCATGAAGTGGAACACGTTTCGAACGAATCACTAACTAAATGACTTAGCAAATACTACGCTTTTATGTTTGCAGTTCTACCAGACACTTTGGAATTTTATGATGGCAAAGACTTGAATAAGGCTGAAAGAAAGACACCCTAGCACTTGCGTCGCACTTATGTTGCCGCAGTCGCGCTCGCCTCACTGTACTGACGCAGTGGCACTACGTCAATATGGTCATGGCAGTCTTGCACATCTGCGAGGAGCAGATGCAGGGCGAGCCGACAGAGCAAAATCTTTGGCAGATGATGACAGACGGTATATACTGGAATACCAATCCAAGAGTTGAGTGGATGTTTTTGAATTCTTCTCAACAAATAACATCCTTAGCTGGAAGTGGGTTTTGGAACAAGGTACAGCCAGTGAGCATTGATGGGGCAAGCGCTGATGAAAGAGAAGAGGACGAGCCGTCGGCGGTCGCACGTTGCCGCAGTCGCGCTCGTCCCAGCAGTCCTGGCAGTCGTTGCACATTTGCGAGGAGCAGATGCAGGGAGAGCCGACAGAGCAAAATCTTTCTCAGATGACAGAGCAAAGTATATACCAACCCCAAGAGTTCACTGGATTTATTTAATTCTCATCAAATCACATCCTTGTTAGCTGAAAGTGGGTTTTGGAACAAGGTACAGCTTTTGGGTTTCGGCGCCAGAGAGCATTGCTGGGGCAGGCGCTGCTGAAAGAGAGAGAGGACGAGCCGTCGGCGGTCGCACCTATGTTGCCGCAGTCGCCCTCGTCCCAGCGGTCCTGGCAGTCGGCGCGGCCGTCGCACAGCTGCGAGGAGCAGATGTAGGCGGAGCCGTCGGGGCAGCGCACTTGGTCGTCGGCGCGGCAGCGCGGGGTGTCGGGGCCGGGGGCGGGGCCGGGCGGCGGCGCGGGCGTCTCCGCGGGCCGGGGCCGACGTGGGCGGCGGCAGCGTCACCTCGCCCTCGGGCTCTTCGTCCTCCCACGTCGAGCCTGCGACCCCACTCGGCCCTTGAGCAGCCGCGGCGAGAGGGCGGGGCGGAAGGGGGGCGGCGGAGAAAGCACTTGCGTTGGTTAGGGCGGTTAGGCGTGGCCATTCACTAGGTAGAGGTTCCCAACGTGTCTTCGCGCGCGTCCGGAGTCGGATTAATGCCTCCAACGGCACTACGCAATGCTCATGAACTGCTTACGATACATCAAGTGCAAGGAAACTCCTTTGTTAAGTAACAGGATGAGTTTTAGTTCATTCATTCAATGTCATTATTGAAGTCATTCTACTTCTTCGAGGTCTTTCAATATTTCTAGTCGTAAAGGATATAAATTCAAATGCGTTATTATTGCATCTTTTTGAATCTTTTAGTTATTTACTAATGGTTATTTTCAACATAAAGAAAATAAAAGATTGTTTATACGTGTGTTGTCGATCTTTAATATTGTAGATAACGTTCATATACTGCGCGCAAAACATAAAATTGGCTCTAAAATGTTATTCGTGATGACTTAAATAAAATTTTCTATTCTTTATTTATGGGTTAGAGCTAAAATATTTTCAAATATTTATTAAAATATTTCAAATATAATATTAAAAATTAAAATCTCTAACTCAGTTTCAGAATCAGCAGAAAATTTTGTCGAGCATATTGGCACACACAAACCAATCATTACTACACGTTCTTACAATTTTTGGCAAATAACAGTATGTGTCCAGTATTATCATTTTTCATCAATATAATTTACTTTACTTAAAAGCCAAAACTATTTTTATAATACAAGAATATTTTATATAGATTACGTTTCAACAAATTACAAGTGTATTTATTTAACGTTTCAAAATGTTCATCTAAACTGAAGTACCTATTATTGCAATACGTATACCATTGCATTAATGTATATGTTAATAGTATTTTTTCAATATTGTATCTTGTTTCTCCCTCCACAATGTTTAAAAAACAGAATATTGGTTATGTGATTATGTAACAAATATTGATTTACTCTTAAATTATAACTCGGATTTTTCGCTTTCACCTCGAGGTCTCATGAGATTGCACGCCTTCAAATTATTAATCCGACAACGGACACACCAGTTGGGAACCATTGCATTTGTTGTCTGCCACCGAAGCTTCAGCTGCTTTAGCGTCAATTGCCGACGAACAAAATGGAGTATCCGCCGACGAAGAACAATACAATTGCATGGAAGAAGCACTCGAAACCAGTTGCAAGCCTTCAAAGTTATTGAGTCATTACTACATCAGCCAAGGAATTACGCGCAAAATACAGACATAAGCATTGGAAGCTTGGGCATCTTGGTTAGACAGCATCAGGTTACATGTCGAACATCACTTACAACAAATTTCTTTGAAACATGTACTATACAAAACGTAAAATCCATAGGTGAATCACATGAAGCAGGAGATTATAAATGGTAAACTATGGTCAGTGCGTTGTGTGAAGCAAAACAGGAAGAAGAGATTATGAAGCACATAAGTAGAATTATATTCAATCTCTGCAATTCGCATGGAAATTGGAGGCTTAAGTACGTATAGAAATATTTGACAGAAAAGTGTGAAATATATAATAAGTGTGTCGCATTGATTAATTATTACACGGTGTAAGAAAATGAGTAGAAAAAGTAAAGTTAAAATTGTAACGGAGAAAAAAGCTGAAGATATTAGCACGATCAATTGTTGTTACTTTTATTATTATTATTATTATTATTATTATTATTATTGTAATATATGTTAATACACTCTGGTCCGACAATTATGGCTTCAGTTGTTTAATTCCATTTTATATACTTCATTCACGAGGCACATAAGGTAAAGACGATAATTTTCTTAAACGTTCTCCGGAGTCCGAAAAAGGCAAGAAAATTGTTTCTCAAGAATTCTTTAAGTACACACAAAATAACTCACGTAAGTACTTGAACTTTAATTTTCCAAGAATATATTATTCTTGTTGTCATTCTTTCAAAATCGTTCTTGGTCCCATTACTAATTTCTACAAACCCCTCGAATTTAGTTCTAGCAAACCTGGGCGAAATCCTTTGCTGGTGAAAACCCGACCTCCCCCTACCATTTCCGCAGGGATAGAAAATGTGTTAGCGAATGTGTTTTCATTGAATATTGGTGCTGCTTCCCCGAGGGAAGTGGCTCAGGATGTAGCACGTTGACTTCGCATTCGGGAGGCCCGGGTTCAGTTTCCGTGTCGGCCATCCTGACCGGAGTTTTCGTGGTTTCCCTTGGTAATTCATACGAATGCTGTGATGGTTTTATTGAAAGGCCACGATCACGAACGCGGCGTCCCTAGCCAAATTCGTGAAGTACGTGAAGTCATGAAAATGTTTTCGAGATCTGTACGATAAATGTCAAGAGGTAGAACGTTCATTAGGCCGAGTGTTGTAAAATTGCATTTTCACTAGCCTAATTACAGACGTTTTTCAAAATCTTAATATTATTTAGATGAAGGAATTTTCCATCCCAAAATTTTCCATCTCACCATGAAAAATATCTTTTTTTTGACACCTTTACTTTGGGAGTTCGGTTGGGAGTGAAAACTGCAAAAGGAATCTATACTAAAGCATCTATAATCAAGGTGATATTTTAGAACGCATTTATGATTTTAAATTTTTTCAGTCTTATGGTTAGCTTTGAACATCTCTTAATAGGAAGCTCTACTGACCACACAGAAAAAGTGATTCTACGGGAAGTATAAGGTCGATTGGTCAGAAAACTCATCACCAACACCACCACCACCACCATCACCACGCCCACCACCACAATAAACACCATCTCACTGTCGGTACCAACACTACCACCACCAACACTTCTACAACCACCACAACTTAGCCATTAGTCAGGGCTTAAAACTCTAACCAGTCACCATCGGCGCCAAAACCTTCCTACCAGCATCAGTGCCAACATCAGGTCCCTTTAGTTACCATGTATGACAGCATCAGAGCACAGCAAACATCTATATACAATGACCACCAACAGTACATCGTCATTTTAGATCTCTGACGAGAATGCGCAAGAAATTTTGCAAAACAAAACTCATTAACCATCCAGATTCGATAAAGGTTGAATTAATAATAATTCAAATAAGGTTGAAATAAAAATATGAATGTATTTCTGCAGTGGCGTATCTACGGTACGGCAGGCACGGCACGTGCCATGGGCGCCACTACAAGGGGCGCTACTTAGAGTACACCTGCTAAAACAAATAGCAACAACCTTAAGCATCCCCACAGGGGCGGAAATTCTATGCATGCCATGAGCGCCTGAATACCTAGATACGCCTCTGTCCATGGAATAAAGTATATAAAAACAAATAATGACCCCTAACAATAATTATATTGTCTCAGATATTTTGTAACACTGATTGTATTTCATAATTTCAAAATTTACACCGCAGATTGCAAACAGAGAGAAGGAGAGAAATGAAAGTCCCGTTTACTCATAATCGTGGACATTGTGTAGATTAACTGTTAGAAAAGCACGTTAGATAGGCGTTAGAAAGGCACATCAAAGACAAACATTAACAAACAACATAAATCATATTTGTAAAAAAGTAAAACGAAAAATTAAATTTCATTTGAAAAGATAATACTTAATTTAATTTTCTCCTAACTCTTTAAAAATAAAATTATATAAAAATTTAAATGAAGTACATAATTTTAAAAAAGTATTGGTTTTTTCATTAATAATATCATTAATTTAATATTAATAATATCATTAATAATATCATTTTCATTAATAAATCCAGCCAAGTAACTGCGAGTTTAGCCTGTACCACGGGTGTCGAAATGGCGATAAATTCCAACACATTGACACATATGCAAAATCATTATAAATGTATTAAGTTACATGGAGAATCAATAACGACCACAAATATTATACTAAAGTCAGGTTTACGGGGCTCGGTCAGTAGGAGGAAAACTAAACACGTGGTTGCCAACGATTCGGAAAATGTATTTCCAAAATCAGGGCTTGAAATCACCAGAAGAGAAAAAGTACAAATGCATGTTTATTAGTAGCTAGTTGTTGTCGTTGTTGTTGTTTAAATGTAGCTGTTTATTTCTTTGTGTTTACGCTTCTGGAGGTTGCAAGCCATCAGAAGAGGAAACAAAGCTTGAACTCCTAAAGTAGGTGCATAACATTCTGTTGCGAATTTATTTAGTTTCACGACATAGTAGTACGTACTACAGAGCCAAAACTTGTCTTTAAGCTATACAGGGGCCGCCATAAATGTCATCAACTTCTAGGGCGTGTAAGGGGATAGAAAATAGTCACTTTTCGCCAACGAACATACAGAGGGAAATTTAATTTAACGAAGTCGTACACACGACATGTGCTCGTAATTCACATTTTAGAATTAGCTAATTGTAAATGAATGTTTATCACGATATATAAGTATATGATTTTGCTATTTTTCAATTTTTAGGTATTTTTTTTACCTCCGCGTCATTATTGTTGTTTTTACGCATTTTGTTTCCTTTTCATGTTTTTGTTAGTGTCGTGAATTTACACTGACACACTAAACCAAGTTTTTCTTATATCATCAATTCATGACGAAATTCACTGCTGCAGTGAATTCTGTTTTTCGAACTTTCAAAATTATACATATTTTCGGGGACTTCGTCGACCTTTCTGAACTCACGGTTGAAAGATTACATTTCCTCCTAAAATAAAGTATTAAGATTAAATATAATTTTATTTAAATACATTTCAATTAAAATTTAAAATTCATTGAATAAATAGTTTCCTACAAATTTTTAGTATTTTTTAAAAATTAGGTCATTTTCCCCTAATTTTTAAGTCGTGAAGGTTATTTTCCTCTTATATTGAAGTCATTTTATAAGTCAAGAATTTTTAGGTCATCGGAATCCGAGCCCTGATTCTGAAACACCCCTTGTCGAGTCCCCGCAGAACCTGCCCTCTCTTCCAGCAGCCCAAACGCGGCGGCCGGCGCGCTCGCAGTGGGTCCCTGGCCCGCGAGTCCTGGCGCTTGCCGGCGCGCGGCGAGACGTACCTGCGGCGCTGCAGCCCAGCTCGTCCGAGCCGTCCCTGCAGTCGGACACGCGGTTGCAGCGCTTCTCCAGCGGCAGGCACTCGCCGCTGCGGCACTGCATCTCGAAGGGCCCGCACGCGGGCCGCGCGTCCGGCAGGCGCCGCGCCTCGTCTGGCGGGCGGGCCGGCCGGCGGGCGGGCGGGCGCGAGGGCGGGGGCGGGGGCGAGGAGCGGAGTGCCAGGGCGATCCGTGCGGTGCGGTGCGGTGACGTGTGGGGGCGGGCCCGGTGCGGTGCGAGGAGAAACGAGGCACGGCGGGAGAGGGCGAGAGGGAGGGAGAGACACACACAGAAAGCAAACGTAAATAAAGTGTGCACGAGAAAAAAAACAACAAAAAAACAAATTGGTGAGGGGCTGTGCGGGCCGGGGCGGGGGGGGCAATAGGTGGGGGGGGTGGGTAGAAATGCGGCGAGTGCCCTCCGGGGGGTGGGGGTGAGAGATGAGTTGCGGATTCGTCCCGTACCCTTCAGATACGTACCCATGGGCACGTCTCGCTTGATGACCCCGCTTCACGGGGGTTGTTAATCCGTCACGGATTCGATCCGCTTCGTCGTTTGCCACGGTGGAAACAGTGCGGTGGCGTCAGATTGGCAACCGGCAAAACGACGCTAAGTGTGGCTTGGTCGTGTTCAGGGTCCTTTAGACCTAGTGCAATCGGACTTGGCAACGTTAGGAAATAAAATAATCTGTACAGAATTTGTAATGGAGCGTTTTTTGTATCAACGAAGGTTTGTAAACATTGCTGAAATTGCAGATGTGCACCTATGTCGTTTATGAAGTTCATACAGGTGTTGAATGTAAGCAAAGGTAGTTAATAACATTAAAAAGGAGCTATTATAAATTGCATAAATTATTGAACGAAAAAATTTATTTTGAAGTGTTGTTGCTGAAAAATATGCAACATGTTAACCGTTTCTCGTGTTCTTTATTTAAATGACTATGAGATTCGAGTTAAACATTAGTAAAAAAAACAATATTTGCGCTAATAAATAATATTTATTATGTTAATTATGTACCTATAATAAATTAATTTAATCAACTCATATTATTTTTTGAGCAATTACAATGTGCAATTACAAATAAGAGCATTAACAAAATAAGAGCAATTACTCACGTCTTTTATTCCTACTGTTTGAAGCAATTGATTTGAAAACTCGAGAAAGAAGTAATATTTATTTTTATTCATATCACCCATTGTCCTAGTAAAAAGTTTTTTTTAAAAAAACGGGGCATGTGGAAGGCACATAGAAGATGGCGCACTGCAACGGGCGGCGTAGGGGTGCAAGGGGGTGCAGTGCTGACGTTCGAGGGGCAAAGTGGGGGGCGGGGGGGGGCGAGAGGGGGGCGGGAGGGAGCGGGGCCAAGGCGAGTGCTCACCTCCAAACACGCGCACGTTGATCTTGGAGTCGTCCACCACGATATCTCCCACTTTGCGGTAGCTGCGCACGTGGTCCACGATGCGGCGCGTTACCTCGGTGTCAGTCAGCGACCCCGTGATGCCCAGGTCCAGCGTCACCTCCGTCTTCATGCTGTCCTCCAGGGGCCTGCGCAGCGCATGCCATCCGCTCAGCCCTCCTGGCCTGCTCAGTGCACGTCGCCCGTTCAGAGCAGTCGACCCATTCAACCTTTCTACCCAGCTCAACGCAGGCGACCCATTCATCCCTCATGGCCTGATCAGTGCAAGTGACCCATTCAGCCATCATGGCCTGATCAGAGCAAGCAACCCTCATTCAGCCCTCATGGCCTGATCAGCGCAAGCGACCCATTCAGCCTTCATGGCCTGATCAGAGCAAGAAACCCTCATTCAGCCCTCATGGCCTGATCAGAACAAGCGACCCCCATTCAGCCCTCATGGCCTGCTCAGAGTAAGCGATCCATTCAGCCCTCATGACCTGCTCAGTGCGCACGTGACTCATTCACTCCTCCCGGGCTGATCAGCAGTGGGGACCAATTCAACTCTCCAGACAAGCTGAGCAAAGGTGACACATTCAGTCCTCCTTAAATGCTCAGCGGAGGCGACCCATTCAACCCTCCTGGCCTGTTCAGAGCATAGCGTGTAAGACCCAATTAGCTCTCCTGGCCTGCGCAGCGTAAGCGATCCACTCAGCCCTCCTAATCTGCTCACTGCAGGCAAGCCATTCGGCCCTTCTGACTTGCTCAGCGCAAACGACCCACTCAGTCCTCCTGACTCGCTCTGCATTTTGCTTCGTATTTTGCGCGCGGTGAGACGACCTCTGGACGCTCGTTGACTGCCATCTGGGATCGCATTTTTGCATGATAGAAAAATAAGTGTCCGATACCATAGTGTATTATGGAGAAAATGCGCTTGGCAGTGAAGGTGTTAACTATTGGTTGCACGATAGCATTCCATCGCGTGCGTAGGAAAATGGATCGTGTGCGTCAACGCGATAAAAGATAAGTGCGTCCCTTTGCAGGGTGGCCACAGTTATCTGGAAAAAATCCCTGACTTTTCCCGTTTTCTCCACTGAATTTTTTTCAGATTAGGTTGTCAGTGTATTCCATACGATTTAAAGAAAATTATAAAGCAAACCTAATGTTAATTTATCAGTTCTCTTATTTTGCCGCGACGAAGTATAAATTATCACAATTTTTTCAATATAAAAAATAGAGGATACAATAACATTGTACGAATGTTTTAAGCTATAATGTCTCATTATTGTAACCGCCTAAAACTTCTCCTTATTTCCAACGACTCTTCTACAAATTTCATAATTTTCCCTAACTTTTTCAGAGAAGTAATATTCCCTCATTTTCCTGTTTTCTAGAAAGTGGCCAACCTGCTGTGGTTGACCCTCCGGAACTTAGGGCATTCCTCTACAGAAGCAGCATACACCCTATAAAGAAACTAACATAAAACATTCATTTTTCATCAGTTCTCCTTATTTAGGTTCACCACAGTCGTGGAAACTCTTTCCCACTCAGCTTCTGAAAGGATGATCGGCTGCACAATATATCTGCAAAATATCTGCCGCACAATCACATGATGAGGAGTGATAGTATTCGTGTAGACGTTGAAACTTGGAAATTAATAGCGGGATGACAAGAGTGGGATCTGGTGGCCAGGCGCAGAAGTGAGTTGGGGTGGGGCGTGACTAGAAGGGAGGACTAGAGGACTAGGGAGATTCGACTAGAGGAGAGGACAGTCGGAGAACGGCGAAGGACAAAAGGCGGAGGACAAAAGAAGGCGTGGATAACGGAGGGAAAAGTAGAGAAAGGGGAGGAATGCTATGCTGGTGGAGAAGGGAGGGTGTGGTGGAGAACGTGGGTTTGATGGAAAACGGTAGGGCTGGTGGAGAAGGGTAGTGAAGGTAGAGAATGGTGGGCGTGGTGGAGAACGGTGGGGCTGGTGAAGAACGGTGGGGTGGGTGGAATACAGTAGGGCTGGTAGAGAATGTGGATGTGAAGAATAGTGGGGTTGGTGGAAAATAGTGGGGTTGGTGGAGAAGGGTAGTGCAGGTAGAGAATGGTGGGCGTGGTGGAGAATGGTCGGGTGGGTGGGATACTGAAGGGCTGGTAGAGAAGAGTGGTGCATGTGGAGAAGAGTGAGGTTGATGGAGAAGGGTGGTGGTGAAAAATTGTGGGGTCAGTGGAGAATAGTTGGGTTGGTGGAGAAGGGTGGTGGAAGTGAAGAAGTGTGGGGTTGGTGGAGAAGGGTGGTGGAGCTGGTGAAGGGTGGTACAGGTAGAGAAATGTGCGGCTGATGGAGAATGGTGATACCGGTGGAAAACGGTAGGGTTGGTGGAGAAGGGAGGGACTGATGGAGAAGAATGGAGTAGGGTGGAGAGAGACGGAGTGGGATGGAGTAGAGCGGAGTGGGGTTGAAT
This sequence comes from Acheta domesticus, assembly GCA_031308135.1. Classification (NCBI taxonomy): domain Eukaryota; kingdom Metazoa; phylum Arthropoda; class Insecta; order Orthoptera; family Gryllidae; genus Acheta; species Acheta domesticus. Next base: position 59,314,452 of record JAHLJT010003656.1, read on the forward strand.
CGGTCGGAGTGGGACTGAGAGAGTCGGAGTTGGGTGGAGTGGGGTGGGTAGGGAGGGTGGGTCAAATAGGGAAGGGTGTGGCGGAGTGGAGCGGAATGGGGTGGGGAAGGGTGGGTCGGAAGGGGTGGGGAAGGGTGGGTCGGAAGGGGTGGGGCGGGGCGGGACGAGGAGGATTGGGCAGAGCTAAGCAGGGCGTGGCAGGGCGTGGCGTGGCGGGGCGTGGCGTGGCGGGGCGGGGTGGGTAGAGGCGGGACGGGGAGGAGCGGGACGGGGAGGAGCGGGACGGGGAGGAACGGGGCGGGGAGGAACGGGCCGGGTAGGAACGGGGCGGGGAGGAACGGGGCGGGGAGGAACGGGCCGGGGAGGAAGGGGGCGGAGCGGAGTGTAGTTTAGAGAAACGTGATGGGGCGAGGCAGGTGGGGCGAGCGGTTGGGGGCGTGGTACTTACGCGAAGCTCACGATGCTGGCGTGGCGGCGCGGCTCCGAGTCGAAGAGCTGCTCGAGGCCGCGGCGCAGCTGGGAGGCCAGCAGCTCGTACTCCTGCGAGTTGCGCGACCTCAGCGACTCCGTGAAGGGCTCGTGCAGATGCAGCGTCATGCGGAAGTACCCTGCGCACACGTACACGCACATGAACATGCACATCCACATCCACATCCACATCCACATGCACATGTCGCACTCCTCCTATTCCTGCGGTCGCGCTGCGTTAAAAGCCTCGGCGAAACGAACACGGCTGGAGTGATTGACTTCCTGGGTGCGTCATTTTTTTTGGGGGGGCTATGGTCAATGGTCCCGTAAGTGTAGTAAAGCAAGACTAAAAATAAATATGACGTGACAATTATTTTAGAAAAATGGTTTACGACTCTTAAAAATTGACAGAAAATTATTTTCAGATAATTTAAACATTGAATATTAAGATTCATAATGTTCTAAATTAAGTTATAGAAACATAATTTTTCAACCAATTTTGTTACTTTACTGTCAATTTTAAGAGTTTAAAGTTTTTTCTAAAACAATTGACACCACACATTCCCTTTTTCCAGTCCACAGACCAAAATAGCCTGCCTCCACTACCATTGATCCCCCGCCATTCTACGATGTTTCTACCAACGGTTCCTCTCTCCGACGTTACAGTACATAATGCTTCATCCGAGTCGAATTCTACATAAACTAATCAATTATAACAAATTACTGTCTAATATATAATTCATTGCAAAGCAATCATTTGGGCATTTATTTTTCTTCACTTCGTTATACACTAATTTATAGAAAAAATAAAAGTTTAGACTAACTTGTTTTCTTTTTCTTTGTTTGTTTTTAGACTACAACATTTTTGAGAGGCATCTGGTAGGTTTTCGTTTGACTACCTCTTACCAGTGTGTGGGAAGGGTGTCATTTTGCCTCCCGGTGCGATAAATGTAAAATACCGTTTTTACTTTCTCGCCCTTAAGAAGGAACTTTTTTAGAAGAGAAAGTTGTGGAATCCTACGCCAGAAAACAGCGAATTTTCGACACAAAAACTCTTACTGACAGGCCCTGGTAACGAACTAGTGGTGTTACCTCAGCACATACTTTCTCACGTTATTGGAAACACCTACGTAATATTAAAAATATTGCATTTCCTGCGCTACTAACTACTCAGTTGTTATTTGAAAACGCCCGATTTAACCAAGAAGAGAGCAACTCACTGTTGCCAGCGAAGGTTTGTCAAAACTATGTGCATTCGCTTGGCTAATAATATCATTACAGTAACTAGTATGTATACAATTGACATCAAAATAATTACGGAAAGTCTGGCTGCTCAGCTGCTAGCTGGTGAGTTGCATTTCGTCAGAGGATAATAGTTCCGATAGCATTTCATTATTTTTTCTTTTATTCAATACGCTGTAATGTTTTAGGGAATTTGAAATCGATATTTTAATTCTGGAGGGTACTTTACATGACCTCGGAAATTTTTCAACGTTTTCAAAAAAATGGCTCCAATTTTTTTTATTAAATTTTATTGTTTTGAGTGCAAAGGACGTTTAAGAAAATGGTGCTGGTCTCATTATCGCTTACATCTCCAATTTTTCGAAAATTGCAAAGAAAAAAATATTTAAAACTACAAAATTGAAGAGAGATTTTTGCCCGAGAGACGAAGTCTGTTGCACAAAATTAGCTCTTTTAAAACATAATTATGTACAATTTTTTGAAAAACTAGTAGTTTTTGCGTAATTTGCGATTGAAATTAACGATTTTTTTCTCAAAAAACGCTGAAATTTTTTCTTTAAATATGCTCTACTTATGTAATAAGAGATGGTAAAAAATATGACGCTAGTTCCATTCGCGGGTATTGCTCGGTTTTTCAAAAATTGCAAAAAAAATTCAAAACTACAAAATTGAAGATATTTTTGCCTCAGACAAAGCCTGTTGTACAAAATTGGCTCTTTAAAAAAGGTCATGAACAATTGTTTTGTAAAAGTTAGTAGTTTTCGCGTAATTTGTTTGAAATTAATGAAGCATATGGGCATCCCGTCGTACATAACGATAACAGTGTAATATTGCGAGAAAGTTTGCGCTGTTGTAGAACCACTAGTTTCATACTAGTATTACTTTTTTGTGTTCCAACATTAAAAATGACCTTTTTCGTTACATTAAATTGTTCATAAAAGGAGATCTTACGGCACAGATGACATATTTGCCGGTTAATGCACGAATAATTACATTATCATCGATTCAGCCAATCCCAGCAAGAGTATGCGACAATGGAGAGATTGCGATAATGGGAACAGCCGACCAACAAACCGAACACATTTTTTTCGGGCAAGTGTCAAATATCTGTGACATCACAATCCAATAGATTTCCAAAAATTCACTTTGATTCTCTAAAAAAATATAATGCTTTTGTACAAAAAATAGCGTATGCAATTCGTTTACTATGTTGCAATATTGGGTTCCTACAAACTTGAAAACTCACTTGTTTTCTAAAACAAGTATTCATACAATAATATCTTAACATCATAAACTTGTTGCAAAAAGTACTATTGAGGTAATTCAACGGTCCACTGAATTTTTTGGCATATGATCCGTGTCTTACCACAGGCGTATTCTAGGTATTCAGGCAATAATAGAAATTGCACCACTGTCAGGATACTTCAAATTACGGTTGTTATTTCTTTTAGCACGTATTCTCTAAAAAGTGCCCCTGTGAGTGGCGTCCATGGCACGTGCCACACCTGCCATACCGTAGATATGCCTCTGCTTCTGTGTGTGTGTCTGCGCGCGAGCGTGTGTGTATGTGCGCGCCAGCGTGTGTGTATGTGCGCGCGAGCGTGTGTGTATGTGCGCGCGCGCGTGTGTGTGCGCGCGCGTGTGTATGTGTGCGTGCGCGTGTGTCATATCATAAACTTGTTGCAAAAAGTACTATTGAGGTAATTCAACGGTCCACTGAATTTTTTGGCATATGATCCGTGTCTTACCACAGGCGTATTCTAGGTATTCAGGCAATAATAGAAATTGCACCACTGTCAGGATACTTCAAATTACGGTTGTTATTTCTTTTAGCACGTATTCTCTAAATAGTGCCCCTGTGAGTGGCGTCCATGGCACGTGCCACACCTGCCATACCGTAGATATGCCTCTGCTTCTGTGTGTGTGTCTGCGCGCGAGCGTGTGTGTATGTGCGCGCCAGCGTGTGTGTATGTGCGCGCGAGCGTGTGTGTATGTGCGCGCGAGCGTGTGTGTATGTGCGCGCGCGAGCGTGTGTGTATGTGCGCGCGAGCGTGTGTATATGTGCGCGCGAGCGTGTGTGTATGTGCGCGCGCGCGTGTGTGTGCGCGCGCGTGTGTATGTGTGCGTGCGCGTGTGTGCGCATGTGGGTGCGCGTGCGCGTGTACGCTGGTGCGCGTGTGTGTGGTACTCACGCGGCTGGTTGGGGTCGGGCGAGGCCGGCGGGGAGCCGGAGCCCGAGACGATGTCGTTCTGGTAGTCCTCGTCGTCGGCGGGGGTGTGGCTCTGGTCGTCGTCCCACGCCTCGTCGCCCAGCGGCTCCTCCTCCGCCTCCTGCGCACGCCACGCGCTCCCGTCAGCCCGCGCCTCCTAGGCCAATCGCAGCTCCGTCACGTGAAGCAGGGTCACTCGTGGTGAGTTTTGGATGCGCAGGTCCAATAAGCAGTGGTTATCAGTAGAGTCCGGATTTTTATGTAATTACATATCTTTTGTCTTTCTACTAACCGTTCTCAAAATTGTAATCTTGGCGAATCATCGTCCTCCTAACACAATATCAAATTTTTTCGTTACATATTTTTACATATTCAGTACTGTATTACATATTTTATATATTTTGCTGTTTTCACAAGATATTTTCGTATTCTATCAATTTTCTTCAATTTTATTATATATATTTTATAAAAATAAGTATTTTTTAAAAAAATAAGTATTTTTAAAAAAATCAGCCTCCGCCGGTCGCAAATTTTTCTCAGAAATTAAGGTTGCAGGTCCTAGATATCGCCAGTTTGTGCGATGGCTTCTATTGCGAATAGTGTGGCTGCTAAACTACGGTCCTGGATTACAATAGATGAAGATTTTACTACTGACGAAGAAGCTGTATGACGCAAAATGTGCATCAGCTTGTGCTCTCCAAAATGTTTTCAAAACTTTGTATTAATTTTAAAATGTATTTAGGACATTTTTTTCTAAATCTAATTTTGTGCTATGTAAATGGTTCTTTAAGTAGAGAACATATTATATCCTATTTTACATTTTTTATTACATATTCTTACTATTTTTATTACACATTTATATTTATGTACATATTTTGATGTTTAATACTACATATTTTTCCGATATCTAGTTATCAGAAACTCAGCATAAGTCACTCTGCGCTCACGTAACGGACCTGCGTCTCATTTTGCGACTACCCTAACATTGCTTCCTTGCATTGCGTTTGATCACATAAAAAGGATCTTTCGCATTATCAGTATAAGCGATATCAGTATCTTCTCATTATAAACATACTGACTTACAGTAATTTAGAGGGGAAAGCGGCTTGGAGCTTCGGGTGAAAAATCAGTGATGAGTAAGTGACGAGTGCGAAGCAAAGATGATAATAATGATATCATTATTATTAATATTAATAATAATACTATTAACAATAATACTAATAATAATAGGCTCCAGGTTCGAGCCCTGTGTAGGCGTTCTCGTATTTGTGATTATCACCTCACCCCTCATTTTCATTGTATCACTTCATTATTTATAATTCAAAGCTTAACAACCTTGTGTTATCAAGGGGTTCAGGCGTACAAAGCTGATCCACATAATTACACTCGTTAATCCGTTTTCGAGATGTCAAGTTTTGGTGAAAAAGCTTTTGGACTATTCTATTACATTTGGGGGGGGTCACTTTTCTGGTTACTCTAGCTATTCATATCCGATATGTATACACGACCTAGTTCAATCACAACACTTATTCCGAAACCCCTTGCAGAGGATGATTGGGTAGCTCTGTGTATAAGTCAGCCCGACACGTTCTGGAATACGGTTGTCCAACTGACGGCCTGGGAGCCACATGCGGCCCGCGGTGCCCCGAGAAAAGCTATTATACTTCGGTTTTTCTTTCTTGGCGCGTGGGGGGGGGGTGTCATCAAAATGGAATATCTCACGGTATTTCGCGTCATTCTCGGTTGTACCGCTAGGATTCGCATGATCGCGACTATATCGAGCAGTGCGAGCGATCATGTGACTCCTAGCTGCACAAACGAGAATGACGCGAAATTCCGTGAGATATTCCATTTTGATGACACACCTCCAGGTGCCAAGAAAGAAAAACCGAAGTATAGTCAAAAGGGAAAGTTCCTTGCATCCATGTCGGGAGAGAACATTATGCACCAAGCGCATTCACTTTGTTTGGGCACCAGAACCCCATTAATGTAAAAATGGTTGTTTAGGTTTCAGATTTTTTCTATTAAATTCAGAAATTCAAAATCATCCCAATGTGTTTCCCTGCGTTACGCATGGTACGGCCTATTATCATCCATGGTTCCATTCTTTCTTCTACTCCCCCACCGTTTAAGAGCAGCCTCACAAATTGCCGATATCAACAATACGGGGCAGTAGAGTGTGGATCACCCGACTACTGTAAATATGGCCCGCAATCAAATTAAAGATTGTGGTCCTTGAGGCCTTGCAAGTTGGAAACCCCTTCCTACAAGTTCGTAACATTTATTCCGAGATCCCTAACTGAGGATGCTTCTGCACAGGGGCGGATCCAGCCGATCGTTGTTTTTTTGGGGGGGGGCATGACCCCCATCGTAGGTTTTTATTAAATAATAACATGACTGTTATTATATTGTATATTATTTTTGTACTGTAGATATGATACTTTACAATATTATTATTTAAATATCTACATAATTCGAACACGAATAAATACTTAATCAATTTTGCCAAATAAAGGAAGGTAAACGAAAACTATAGGCCTTTGGGGAAGGGGCATGACTCCCGTCGTAGATTTTATTAAATAATAACACGACTGTTATTATATTGTATATTATTTTTGTACTGTAGACATGATACTATACAATATTATTCTTTAAATATCTACATAATTCGAACATGAATAAATGCTTAAATCAATTTTGCCAAATAAAGGAAGGTGAACGAAAACTATAGGCCTTGGGGGAGGGGGATGTCCCCATTGGCCCCTCCCCCTGGATCCGCCACTTCTTCTGTAGCTCTGAGCGACGTGACGTCAAAGAGACACGTCCAAGAAATTCGTAACATTCATTCGAAGCCACCTCGCAGAGGGAGATTGGGCGGTCGGCGTGTCACCTGTTGCGCGTCGCGGCGTCGCCGCTTGCGGCGCTTGTGCGCCGGGTCGCGGTCGGCGGCTGCGTCGGCGGCGGCCGCGGGGGCGCGGTCATCGTCGGCGGGCGCCGGCGCGGGGGCGGGCGCGCCCCACAGCGACAGCCGCAGCCCCGCCAGCAGGGAGCGGCGCGCGCGCGCGCCCAGCCCGCTCAGCGTGGCCAGCAGCCCCTGCGGCTCGCCCTCGTCCTCCTCCTCGTCCGCCGCCGCCTCTTCCTCGTCCTCCTCCTCCGACGAGGACGAGGACAGCCCGCCCGCGCCGCGCTGCGACGCCGAGCCCGATGCCTCCTGCGGACATGCGCACAGTGCTACTTTCGTGTGTACTTCTTGAATACCTGTCGGCAAAAACGTATCCCTCAAAATGCCGGTTTAACGACACACAACTTTCCTCCTCCACTATTACGTTTATGCACTTTTATGCACCCGTGCGGCTCGTGGCGAAATTAAAAAAGAAGAAAAAATGCGCTTAATTTTCGTATATGCCAACATAGTTTTCTATGTGCCTCACTCAGACCACATCCGATCTTCATGCGATGAAACCCAGCATTCAGAAATATGAGGGTTACAATGTTTTTACTGGCAGGTATTCAGATATGTAGTAATCTCGCAGCAAATAGAGGTGATTTATCTACAGAAAAAGTCGTTTTGTGAGTCTCTCATCCAGAAAAAGGGGAAAATTCTTATTCTTATATATAAGAAATTACTTTCTTTAACATTCTGCCGAGTCAGAAGTCACGCTTTTTTGTGATCTTGATAAGGAAAAATTGGATTACGAGAAAACGACTATCCATCCTTTTGTTCATCTGTCTGCCTGTCTGTCTGTCCGTCCCTGGGTTCGTTCGTTTGTCAGTCCGTCCGTCAGCCCGTCAGCCCGTCCGTTCGTCCGTCCGTCCACCTGTCCGTTAGTCCATCAGTCCGTCCGTCAGTTTGTGTGTCAGGCCGCCTGTCCGTCCGTCCGTCCGTCCGTCCGTCCGTCCGTCCGTCTATCCGTCAGTCATCCCGTCCGTCCGTCCGTCCGTCCGTCTATCCGTCAGTCATCCCGTTCGCCAGTCCTTCCGTCCGTCCGTCCGTCCGTTCGCCAGTCCGTCCGCCCGTCCATCCGTTCGTCAGTCAGTCAGTCCGTCCGTCCACAATACCGGCAAAGCAGGCTCTTTACGGGTTCTTTTTGATATTTCCCCATAAATCTGGATGTTGTCGCGATCTCTCGAATTTGAAATGGATATTTTTATTTTTGAGGGGATATTTTTATTTTTATATTTGGGAGATTCCAGAACATTTTCAAAATTTTCTTAAAATCGAATCCAAATTTTTTTCTTTCATTTTTTTCTCCTACAAAGCAAAGAACGTATGCAAAACTCGTGTGGATCCAATTTTCGTTGATTTCTCTAAATTTTCGAAAATTGCAATTTTTTCGGCGTCTTCCTACAACGGCAATATTCAAGATGGATTTTTTTTGCTTAATGAAACTTAGATGTTTGAATGAAGTCCTGTACAAGTTTGGTACATAAACAACCAAACTCATTAGGAACAAATGCCTACCACAAAGTAAAAAGAAAACTGGGGCGATATGATACAATATGGCTGCTGCTCGCATATTAAGAAGGGCCTCAAGAGTTTATAATAAAAGGGCTCTGTAGAACACAGGGCTTTCTGAATTTTTTGTGAAATTGAGTTACTAGCGTTATATGAAACGTCACATAATATTCTTTTAGAGTAATATGTCATGTAAATCCAGTGTGGACTTTTATACAAGTGTACTATATTTAAAAGTTTTAAAATGTATTGAGTTATATGATGTTCAGGTAAAACCCTCATTATCTTAGAACTGTCTAAGGGGGATAGCCCTTTGTTCTACAGAGCCCTTCAATTGTACGTTTCCATGAATTCGTACTAAAAAATAAAGTACGCAACTAGTACGAAAGTGTTTTTGGCCTACTCATTTCAAGACCCCGCTTTCGGCTCCTACCTTCGCCTTCATTTCATTCGTGCGCCGAAGATGCACTTTCTGTACTAGTTACGTAAATAAATATTTCTGACCCGTTGTCCATGTAAACTATCCGTTTCGTGCACGTGTGTGTGTGTGTGTGTGTGTGTGTGTGTGAATGAATGAATGAATGAATGTGTGTTTGAGTGTGTATGTGTTTCTGTGCATGAATGAATGAGTGAGAGGGTGTGAATAAGCTCTTTTATGTGTGTGTGTGTGTGTGTATGTGGGTGCGAGCGTACGTGTGATTGATTGTGTGTCAGTGTAAATGCTTGTGTGTGTACGTTTAGTGAGTGTTTGTGCTTGTATGTTCGTGTGTGTTTGAATGAGTGAAAGAAATCTTGCGTGTGTGAGTGTGTATATGTGGGCGCGAACGTACGTGTGATTGTGTATCAGTGTGTATGTGTATGTGTAGTGAGTGTTTGTGCTTGTGTGTGAATGGGTTTGTGTGCGCGTATATGTTTTGATGTGTGCGTGAGTGCGTGTGTGTGCCAGTTTGTGGGCTCGTGTGTGTTTGTGTGTGTGCGTGGGTGTATGATTGGTGTGTTTGTGAGTGTGTATGTGTTTGTGCGTGCATATTTGGTATGTTTGTGTGTGCGTGTGCGTGTTTGTGTGTGCGTGCGTGTGTGCGTGCAAGTGTTTTTTTGTGTGAGTGCTTGTGCGAGTGTGCATGTGTTTGTGCGTGCATATTTGGTATGTTTGTGTGTGCGTGCGTGCGTGTTTTATGTGTGAGTGCGTGTGCGAGTGTGCATGTGTTTGTGCGTGCATATTTGGTATGTTTGGGTGGGCGTGTGTGTGCGTGCGGGCGTGTTTTATGTGTGAGTGCGTGTGCGAGTGTGCATGTGTTTGTGCGTGCATATTTGGTATGTTTGTGTGTGCGTGTGTGTGCGTGCGTGTGTGTTTTATGTGTGAGTGCGTGTGCGAGTGTGCATGTGTTTGTGCATGCATATTTGGTGTGTGCGTGTGTGTTTGTATGTGTGAGTGCGTGTGCGAGTGTGCATGTGTTTGTGCGTGCATATTTGGTGTGTGCGTGTGTGTTTGTAAGTGTGAGTGCGCGTGCGAGTGTGTATGTGCTGACCTGGCGCGCGCGCTGGGGCCGCAGGTCGTCTTCGGGCTCCTCGGGCGCCGCCAGGGCCTCCAGCTCCTGGTCGTCGGCGGGCGGCACCGCGCCCTCCTCGCCCTCGGCGTCGCCCAGGGCGGCGTCGCCCGCGGGCGGCGCGGGCGCCGGGTCCAGCGTCGCCGCCTTCGCCGCCGCCCTCGCCGCGGCCGCCGCCGCCGCCGCCTCGCGCCGCCGCGCCAGCGCAGAGTCCTCGAACACCAGGTCGTTGTCTCCCTGCAACGGCCAACGCACACACTTCAGCGTTTATGGTCTGACTTTTTTTAACAGGTCACTTCGGACCATGCAAGTATGCTGGTCATGCAATTAATCACGGGGGGATCAACATTACGCTGGATCCTGTAGTGTCCGCCTGTGCCGGCACTACAAAAGTCCGCCAGCAACGCCAGAGGCCAGCACAGGTGCCGCAGAGAGCGCCTGCAGAAGCGATACGCCTCACCGCCCCAGGAGAGCGGCCAAGGCGTGGAAGGCGCCCCCCTCCCTCCTCCTGTAGAAGAGGGGGCACGCAGCCGACTCCCTTCCCCTGCGAAGGGGTGGAAAAGCCGACGAGGCAGCCGCGGGGCCAGGGCCCCGCCATTCCGTCACCGACCGCATTTTGTAGAGCATCAACTGGACTTGAACATTGTACCTGGCATACTCCCTTGTGATTCTTGGTTAACGGCTTTCTGTAATTTGTATAACGACCCGGCTACGAAACATCTCCTTGATATTGTGACTCCTGGCAGCGTTTATTGGAATATTCATTTGGGATTTTGGTTAATAATAAATTGTTGTTACAGACAGAAGAGGGTTGTTTTCATTTGGTATACAACAGATCCCAATTTTTACTCCCCAGGGATGTTACCCCCGGGGGTATGCAAGATGAATGATGATGATAGTAAGGGGTGAAAGGACCGCACACACAAATATAGACATACACAAATACACCCATGACAGAGGCAGGACTCAAACCCGCGACCCTGCGGTCCGAGATCGCCGCGACACTATTGCCTTAGGTCATGGGTGCCATCTCGGCCATGGGGCCGGCTATGGTCTGATGAAGAGGAGTTACTCTAAGAAGGGACCTCTTTGACTGGCCGAGAAACAAATAAAGGTTATCCAGGCCCATGACATTGCAAGAGATAGTGATGAAGCCATTTACAAATGAGCTAACTGCAAACGAATGCACTGACAAAACGAGAGGATGAACGTAACTTGCAGTATTGCCGACAGTGGCCAAGCAGTAGCTGTAAAGCGGTTCCTTCTTATCTCTATACAGAAAAGGGTGCAGAAATCCATAAGCACACTCAGCCCGTGCTTAAGGAACCCGCTGCAGACGACTCTCACAATTGTTTCAACAAAAATGTACATTAATTCATAATTTCCAAAAAAAATTATTTCGTTAACGATATACAGAAATAAATGAATTCAATTCGTATTTTTTCCCCGAGAGCTTTTACCCAGCTGACAGACAGTCACCCTTTACGTCTCAATGGGACGCATATTCGACCATACACTAGACACTGACACACTTGCGTGCTCCTCTTATCTGCGGTCAGTAGAACGCGAGGGTCTCCGTGATAGCTCATTAATGAGAGCCAAGAAACAAACAACTATGCCCAAGGCGGGACTCGAACCCGCTTCGGACCGAAGCGTCGGGTCGTTACTCGCTTGAAGCCACTTCGCCCATCCAGGTCAGCTCAATACAAATTTAAAAATAGGTAAGTGAGTTTTGAAAGGACAGTTGTCACCCAAAATTATATGAAAAAGTTACATTACAATTCATGTATATGGATACTTTGTATTTATTATTTGAATATTCGGTTTGTAAATTATAATACTAAAGTTTTATTTTCATAATGATTTTGGTTTCATACGTTTAATATTTCAAAATTATTGGGGGGCACATAGTTTTGTAAGTTTAGGACTACTCTTGAACATATTAATACGCTCATGGATACACGCTGTTCAGTACCCTTCTTTTTCTCCTAGCGCGGTTCTACTGAAGGAATCAAGTGTACAAGCATTAAAACTGGAAATAGATACAAATACTGACAAAAACAAAAATAAAATGAATTGGTGACTAGTGAAATCAAAAAAAGATCATGAGTTCCATAAGAAATCATTGAATTTCGTCTTCGTCCTTTCGTTACAACGTTATCTTAACCTTTTTGTTTGAGATAGATTAACAAGTTCTCTTAACCATTTACTGGCGTCGAACGTGGAGAAAACCTCCGTTGAGTTAGTCAGTCATTGCCTTTTATCCCTTCGAGTAGGGGCTCGGTGCCGTTGGTTCCCTGACGGTCACCCATCCAGGAACCCACGGCGTTTCGAGTTGAGTAACCTCCATGACTTCAAGGAGCACAGATTAGCAATTCGGCTACCGATGCCAGCGAATTTTAAACGTTTCTTTGATTTTTTTATTACTATTGTCCACCCGCAGTGTTCAATTTTCAGTGTTCAAACACCGAGTCGCTAAACCTTCGAAAGTAAAAGGGCAATCTGAATGTTTGTTACAAGATTTCAGCATTTTGATGTCTTCGAATAAAACGAGAACATCTTAGTTATCCAAGCCGATCTTAAAGAGTAAAATAAAACGTACAAAAAACCTTATAACCTTTTAACTATAACTTGTCGTAAACCTTAAGAAGAAATTGGACTGTTTTGAAGTTAATATCAACTTTTCAGGGACTATGGTGACTATGGTGATGGAAGCCAAAAGAGCCATTGCTCTAAAATGCTACTAGCATTTAAGATAACTTACTTCAGTTTGGAAAAATCTTCACACAATTTTTTTAAGCTGTTTCTATAGCCCGTCAATGAAGGTCCTAATACTCAATGATGAAGCTCCTTTCGCGTATTATTTCACGTCAGTGTCAGACAGAAGACGCCACACAACATTGGCACTTACTGACAGGATGCGACCTTGAGATCAAGTTCACGGCCTCTGCAGCAGTGAAGCCCACATAGTAATCTGAATGACGATCGCAACCTTCAAGTCGCGGTTTATTTCATATAAAAAAAATCCTCCGAATTCATTTCCAAAATTTAATCAAAAACGATGGATCTTTTTTTTGGGGGGGGGTGAAAATGTCCCAGGGGCTTCATGTAAAGTACGGACGAACAGACAGACGTTTTACCATCATTCGATTTCTTGGTATCAAGGACCTACAAAACATGCATTCTGGCTGCATCACGTGTTAGGAGATTTTTTTTCTAAATTTAGCAACTGGTTTTATTTCCTTTTGCATTACCAGGGCCGTGCAATAAAAGTTTTTCTGCCGAAAATTCGTCGCAGCATTACATAACTTTCTCTCTACTGCGTAAGCGGTAGCGCGATAGTAAAAAGTGGCACGAGGGGCGTGTGGTAGGGCGGACCGGAAGCCGGAGGAGGGGCGGGAGGGGAGGGGTGTGGCGGGTGGGAAAGGTCCCCGCGTTCCCGCCGCGCAGAGCGCCGGCGCCGCCCCCGCTCCGCCCCGCCCCCCCGCCCCCCCGTCCCCGGCCCGCGCTGCCGCTGACCTCACGCATTCCCGCGGAGTGCGTCAGACGCAGCTGTGCGCGGGGGCTGGTCAGCGGGCGCCTCTCCCCCCCCGCCCCCCGCCCCCGCCCGCCACGATCACCCCGCAAGGGCCACATGACGCGCCTGTATCAGGGCCCCGGGCAGCCACGGAAGCCGGCGCCGCAGGCGCTTTCAGCGTGTTTCGTTTAAACCACGACTGATCAACAGCAAATTAATGCCGCGGTTGAAGTGTGTAAACCTCGGCTGTCGCCAACCGAGTATGTTACTTGTGTTTTTGGCCGGCTATCGTCCAATATTTTTCGTAATAGCATCTAATAATAACATAATGGGCCGTTCACCGCCTTATCGGATTGTTAAGGGTGGCTCTTCGTTCCCCTGGTTACGTTAGCACACTTGTTTCGATTGATTTCAACGGACGGCAGACTGTTGCAGCCTTTACGGTCACTGTCCGTTAAAAGTGGCGTTTCGACCGTCTGGTTGCGTTAAGTCGATAATTTATAACAGTACAGCATTACGAAAAGGATTTAACAGCCTGCTTTCCGTTAAGAACTATCGAAAAAACGTGTTGAAGCTAACGTTAGGGTATGAGTAAACTTATTCCAAGAAATGGCATTTCATTATTGAAAGAAATTATTGTCACTATGCGTGGTTTGGTACAATTTTAGGTTCATTAACGGAAATACTTTTTATATTATTAAAAAATTATGTGTATTTTTTAAAATTTCGAGAGTTTCTCTATTTTTATGAAATGAGAAGTAAAGTGTACTAATATAAAAGTTGCGAACTTTTGCAACGCTAAATTGTACAGGGTGTTCACGATGATGCGAAAATAATTAGAAATGAATAATAGTACAAACACAAAATATTTTTAGATCAGTGGCCGTAGTACGTAGTATGTTATCGATAGTGTATGACACATTTATTTAGTTTAAAATTCGTTTAACAAAAAGTGCGCGAGTCTTGGGAGCGCTTCCGCCTCGCAAATGATAAGAGCCAGACAGCGCCCAGACGATGAAGGTAACGTATTGCAATGCAACAAAAAAAAACGACATTCTTCTTATCGTATTTGTTTTGAGGGATGTTGAACCTTAAGACAAGATATCTTTTGCAGAAAACCGGAATCAAAGTAAACGTATGAATGTGTCATGAAAGTATTATGCATAAACATTCCACTCATTCAGTCAGTATTCGTGTATTGATGCATTCATTCACTCATCCATTTTATTCATTCGTCCATTTTTTCAAAAGTTTAGTTCAAATGTATTTAATCTTCCATTCATAAATTTCTTCGTTTTTTAGGCAATTCACTCACTCATGATATTTGATGCAGATATTCATTAATTTTTTTCAGATATATATTTAATTCAATACTTTGGCATATCATGGTTCTGTCGTTCATTCATTAATCATTCCTCCATTGACGTATAACTTCTACAGTGCGATTTTTATAACTTTGACTCTCAAGTCCCTATGGCCACGATGGATCACACGGCATTTCGCGTCTTTCTCGACCTTAGGCTAGATGTCGCATGATCGCAAGCACTGCGTGATTCGGTCGCGTTCATGCGATATCTAGCAGCATGACTAAGAAAGATGCGAAATACCGTGACATATTCCATTGTGAAGACGGGCCTGGAAGGGCAAAGTTAGAAAGATCGCACTACAGGAAAGGAAGTGTTAACAGCAACCATGCTCCTGAGCTCTACTCAGCTTCCATCCGCCCCGCTCACTATCAATAGTGATCGAAAACAAAACATCGATGTCACGTATCACCGATATCACCTATCATAGATGTTCAAAATTTTAAAAAAAGATAAATAAAAAAACATCGATGTTTTAGAACTGGTTTGTAACCTCTAACAATAAATTCGGATCCATCAGAATTTAATTTGACAGTGGCCATGTTTATCAGCGTATAATTAAGTATAAGAAAGTTAACAAAATTGAAAAATAATAACATTGGACAAACCTAACCTTGATCGTCCAGGATCATCTCAAAGGGTAACACGAAGTTCAGTTCGCCGAAGAACGGTAAGGAAAGAAGGGGAGACCCTACGCCCACAGCGCAGGAGTCGACCGCCTCCCCAAGTGCGAAATACGAGGAAAGACAGGAAACACTAAAAGGGCAACGGAGCCATCTCGGGCGAGAGATCACTCCACTCGCTGACGGTGACACGGTGCGTTTGGTTGGTGATTCCGGGCGCGTCAACTGAGAAGGTCATTAGTTCCCTAAGTGTAGCGCATTTTTTCTCGGGAGGTGGCTGTGATCTTCCTCCGCTGGATGACGACATCCAGGGACGACCTACCGTCGACTTAGGGGGTTAACCCCCAACCAGGTCTCTTCTACCAGGGGGTACCGCCCCAGCCGGGACAAGCTCTAAGCTCCAGACCGGCCTCCCGGCATGTGCGATAGTGTAAATATACGCAAGACTCGAGCATAGGACAAGGACGGAGAAGGAAAGATCGCGCTCCGTCCGTGGCCCGTTTGTTAGGGACTGCGCCAGCATTCGCTTAGCAGTAATCCGAGAAACCATGGAAGACTACCGATCAGAGCAGCTAGCCGCTAGAATTCTCCTCTAATCAGCGACTGAATTCGTCACGGCTATCTAGCTAGTGACGACAATCCTGTCACAGTCGGAACTCGAACCTAGGACCTCCCGGTCAGAAGAACTGCAGTGACATCAGTTCAAGCCCTGAGTCACCTCTCCAAGTCGTTTGTTACGAACACTTACACTGATAGTGGTTCTATCAGTTATTATTACGTATTTTAACTTTTGAAAAATTGTGATGACAATTTTCATTCACAAAGAAAACATCGAAAAAATAAAAATATCGAGTACAAAACATCGATGTTAAAAGACATCGTCTTTAATACATCGACGTTTCTATAAAAAAAACATCGACATCGATGTCGCATTCGTAACTCCCACGACCACTCCCTAGGGGCGGTCGGGAAGACGCTGTAGCACGTGCGGACACAGCAGGACAGAACGGAGCAAAGCCGCTCATCCGTCACGCGGGAGACGACCGACGTCTGGGGTTAGGATCCAGTGCGCTCGAGAGCCTCCCGGCTTAGACCTCGGTCGGCTGGTCGGTCGGGGGCTGTGGCGCAGTGCAGACGCACTCAATGGAAGGCATTCGTCATAATTGACGGGACGCTGTTTATCTGTAACAGCCTAATTACACGCACATTGGGAGAATTCAAGGGAAAATGTCAGTGTGCCAGGATCGCTCAAATCTATCTGTTGAGCAATAACCGGTTCTAGCGAGTAAAATTTGACAGATGAGTCATCACAAAGCGATCGGATTTCGTAATGATAATATTCACATTTTCTAATAATATTTTCTAGTAATATTTTCTAATAATATTTCAAAGATTCTATTCACTGTGTATTTCCTCGATATGCCTCTGCAGCAATTTCAGATATAGAAAGAACATGGACAGTTCTTAGCAAAAAACCTACCATGATTTTCAGTGAATTTGTCTATATGTTTAAGACAAATACAAGCACGAAATTTGAAATGAAAACTGGAAATTTAGGATAGTCTCATCAACTTTGTAATATTCACAGTATTTTTCTCATATAATCATCTCACGACCCTCACTAACGATCTACAATTTCATGGAAGTTTCGCGTTTAGCTCTTAAGAACCTGATATTAAGAAGTTAGCAATCAATTTTATGCACATGGAAGTGTGACTAGTTTAGTTTCAAGTACATAATTCGCACTTCTGAGAAAAAAAAATACAGTCTTTGGAACATAAGGCAATATTAGTTCATCATTCTGTACACTCTCAAATGGCATTTAAAGTATCTACGATCACTGAAAGAAATATTTTCTTGGCTTGCTAATCCACATTATTCACTTACGGAAATATTTTCGTTTATATTGTTGATATAATATTATTATTAAGGTTATTGTTATGATTATTATTATTATTATTATTATTGCAGTTGTAGTTGCTTGTTATTGATATTGTTATTATGATTATACTTCAGGAATTTTATAAATGAAGGGTACATGGTTGTTGTGTTGACTCTGATCTAAAGTTACTTCTGCTGCCACAAAGATCTCCCACTTCCCACAAGAGGAAACCATACGCCCAGACGAAGGAAATGGAAGACTAGCCGCACGTGAGGGAATTCAGCTGCAATCAACTAGATCAGATGAGCAACTATTCATTCACTTATGCACAAGTTGGAACCTCCTTCGCATTGTGTTAAAGAGATATGATACGATATGGCAACGTTCTGTGTATCACAGGCGAGATCAATAAATATTTATACGGCAAAGGTTCGCAACTTATTTGGGCCACAGTCTTATTTTCGACATAAAACCCAGAGACAAATCTCTTGTAAATCAAACTTCTTGAACAAACTGAAAGAAGTGGTGAGATCACTTTGCTACTGGGCAGTTATTAAGCGATATGTCTTATTTGTTTCTTTTCGTTCCTGCTATGAAGAAAGGAAATGCCTCCAAAAGTTCCGAAAAACGAACGTCGGAAAACTGTAAATTACTCTCAGAAATAACCATTATTTAAATCTCATTAGACGCGTTTTACGATCATTAGAGCTTGCTGTCTCATAGTGATTATTATATGAATTATTTCGTGTTTACAATCGCAATTGCTATCGACATTAGTCCTGGAAGTGTACATTCTAGGGGTGGCGGTGTTCCCCATCTCTACGTTATAACATCACCAGTGTCGAAACACATGACGGTTTGTGGGGTTTCCCACCTCTAGTTATCTCCTCCAGACAGGCACCGACACATCCGGAGCAATCTCAGAGGGAAAGTTCCTGTCTACTCTCCCGGAAATTGTGATATTGTAGGGCGTGTGTTTGAGTGTAGGGGAAGACGAAGGGACTAGGCTGATGAAGGTAAGATCGCTCGAGTTCCGTGTCCGTTTGTTAACGCATTCCTGCGGCATTCTTCTGGTATTGGTCGGGAATACCATTGCTGAACACAATACAACCACCTATCAAAGCAGCCAGTCCTTAGAATGCTCCATTAGACAGCGGGCGAATCCGACCTAGCTATCTAGCTATTCTTGGATTTATTTGTGGTGGTTGACGGAAATTAGAAGTAACGAGCATCAACTGATTTACGTCATGCGCCACTACAAATAAATCGAAGTACAGTGCCGAAAATCCGCCACCGTCGAAGCCTAGGAACTTCCGATCTAAAACAATGGAGTGACAACACTTCTTGCCTGGAACCATCTCAGCTGGTACCATTCCAGTAAAAACAGAACGAAAGGTAACCTGATTTCCCCGGAAATACGACAGACGAACAAATACTTCATATACATATTTCTATTCGTTTCATTTCCTCGTACGCGTTCGAGCAAACTACCCTAATTTTTAGTTTCAACCCTATGGATTTTATTAATAATTACGTTACAGAAAGGGACGCTATTTACACTCTCTCTCTCCCCCTACGAAAATTGTGAACAATTACAAATAAAACTCATGTTACTAAATATTGAATTACGTCCTGCGTCCCGCGAGTACGAATTTGCCGACCGACCCGATAGTACCCACTCAAATCAGTTCGCCCGCGAATGAACCAGGAGGCTCTTAAACGACCCGGCCAATGGAGGGCAAGGCCTCCTCTGTCAAAAATAAAATGACGATTTATGGGGCGCACTTAAGTATGAGCGAAAGGCCCGCGGGAATCTTAACTAAGATGAACTACACCCCACACCAAATTTCTTGGTGCATGACAGTTACAGTCGAACAGAAGCATTGTTGCCACGCAACTGTTTCATGTTTGTTGCCAATGAACGGTAACGAAGTATTAGGCACATAGCTTTTTTTGACCGATGCCTCAGAGAAATGCGGGTAGAGTGGGGTATAGTTACGAACTCGGCCATTAGATTTTCTGAAGCAATGCCAATCTTTTGAATTCAGTCATGCCTTCGCAACTTTCTCGTAAATTGGCGTTCTAACTTTCTCAGAAGTCGAGGTATCTCCTGTGATGGATCTAGATCCGCTTTGGCCGTTTCTTTAGATTTTTTTGAAGAAAAACACGAACAGGAGTTTTTGTCTTTAATAGCAAATAGTTATTTTTTATACGCCAATGAAAATGTGTTTGGAATATTGTCATCAGTGTTCACTGCAAGCGTTAACATTCAACTGTTTATTGTGCCAGAGAGGGAACAGGGAGGCCATCAGTCACGAAGCGTTTCTCGGATAATATCAATAACTACGTATTTATACTGCGATAGGCCCTTATTATGCCGTGTGATATTCCATCTTCGCGATGGAATATCACAAGGCATTTCGCGTCTTTCGATCTCTCCGGTAGAAGTCGCATGATCGCAAGCACTGCTTGATACGGTCGCGATTCTGCGAAATCTAGCGGAATGACTGAGAAAGATGCGAAATACAGTGACATACTCCATCGCAAAGATGGAATTTGAGTGGCCTTGAGAGGCAAAGTTAGAAAACTCGCAGTATAAGTATTAATAACTGAGAACTCATAACAGTAATTTGTGTACTCATAAATCAGTTCCTATACATTTTAAAAATCATTCTTTACATGAGTGTCAGTATTGTAGCACGACGTAATCTGTACGCTGCAATTAAGAAGCTGAAGCTAATTTTCCTAAAATCGTGGTCTATTATTTTACTTCAAATCTCAAATATCTTTTGTTCAATTGAAATATCAAAATAATAAAAAAAAGATTTTATTTGAAAAGGAAAAAGGTTTTAATTCATATATTTATAATGCAGTTACAAAAATAGATCTAGGGCACGAGATAATGGTCAAAAACCAAACGTCTTCGGGTCAATCGCGGTTATATTATGGAATATTTAGTATTTTTAATAATGCTTACATTCATACAAAAATAATATTACTTTCTTCTGAGATTTACATACAACATTTTCTCAATATCACCTCCATGGCAACACGATTCTTGGTTTGAGTACAGCAAGACATAAAGCCAATGTGTGATTGCGGCATATGTCTGCCATTTTTTCGATACCCGCTATTTTTTATTCAATACATTTATTAATTCAGGACTTCTAGTATAATAATAACAAAGGTATCTGACATTTTGACAGATTTCAAAATGCCTCAGATGAGGTAGATGACATCAAGATGACTAGCCTATTATACAGTGATTGGCTCTGTTTATATTTCAAGTGATTACAAGAAAATGTACAACAGGAATACCATACACCTTCTCTTAAAATATTTGTCGCATGACATTAGGGCCTTCCAATATACCGTAAAATTAATATATTCGTTGTTGTTTTTAATTTATCAGTCCGTGCGTGTATTTGCGCACGCATGCACAATCATGCCTGTATCAGAGAATGTGCCTTTGTGAGAAGTAGTCAGCGTGTGTAAAAAACGGAGGGCGTGAAAGAAAGAGGGGGAAGAGAGGCAGAGAAATAGTCACCCTCGACGTGCAGAGACAGACTGACGCACAGGGATCAGGCAGTGACAGAGAGGCAGTTACTGACAGAGTGCCCGCGAATAAACGAGTGTTAGTAGTGCGAGTGGTCATGTGCCCGCGTGTATGACCCAATTAAAGCGCTCGAATTTTTTTGTGTCAGTTCTGCGCCACATCATATCTTTACCCTCCTGGGATGCAAGGCAAAGTGTCTCAACACTTCAAGACGAGTATCTTGATATAGATGGACGTTTCTGGGGCTGGCTTTTGGAGAAGATAAAGATGCTGTGACTGTTGACGAACGCTACCTCAGCTGGAGTCCATGTGAACTGTTTGCGAAGAGTCGTATCCTATACAAGGATGGGATCGACATACATTAGTGTGAAGTCGTGAAAAGATATCGAAAAATGGTTTCTCCTTTGTTTGTATGCAAAATCTAAACAATTTCATTCAATTAGAGGTTGGGCTCTTGAATCATATATCATTCCGCTTCACGCAAACAAATTGTACCGTACGTGTTTTGCTAAACAGTTTGAAACTGAAAATAAGCAAACTCGTGAAATATTTTTTAATTGAATTCTACGACTTGTTATCTACAAGGTGGGAGTCCAAAGAAGCTCTCAGTGCTCCCTTTTACTGATTTACTGAAAAAGTCGCGTTCCGTTTGCTATTTAATATTCAATATATTGAGTGAATAATCATTGAAAATGATTTTCCTTCCCCTTCCACGCCATTATTAAATAATGGAAATAGTACACAAATCTGGCGTTTACTCCCTACTCGTAGCCATGCATGCCGCTTCGTTAGACGAAGCTGAAAATACGTACCAGAACAGATTTTCGCTTAGCAAATTAACTGTGATATTACGACGAAACGCTATTCTAACACAGTGGGTGAACATTCACAGGATCATTCATGACGTGCTTGTTATCAAAACCAGCGCATCCCATTAAATATCGCAATTCACTTTTTTGGATAGTGACTAAGCTTAGAGGGACGCTTAATATCCTCTCAAATTTTGTTTAAATCCATCTTACTCCGTTGAAAGATTTAGCGAAAAATTACACCCTTCATATCAAACCGTGTGTAGACGCGAAATTTTCGTTTCTCTTGTACTTACTTGGATGTGTTTTTATTAAATAGAAAACCCCACATACGTTCTCTATTTTTATACGTATATCCTCATTTGAGATGGCGTTCTCTTTCAACGTAAAAGTTCCCGTTAATAATTGGGAAAATGAAACTGAGATGTGAAGTATTATGATCCATTCGCAACAGGTAAGGTGGTTAGTCCCGTACGTGTAGTGCACGTGACATCAAGGAAGGTGGAGATGTTCCTCCTCCGCTGGATCGTGAGATTCTGCGGAGACACGTAGGCCAGCGAGGAATTCTCCCTTTGGATATCTCACCATTCCAGGATCTGTCTCGGTCAAGCTCTTAACTCCCGAATTGGGGTCTCCCATCATGTGGGGAACTGTGATACATGTACGTTTTTCTCTCATTGTATAAATGTACTCCCATTGTACAATGCTGACATTTGTTGGCTGCAACCAGTTGCGTAATGATAGTCATTTCGTTACAGTTTTCAGTATGATACAGGTTCTTGACCTGTACAATCACAGAGAAGTTAAGAAACCAAGTATTGACACTTAATTAATAATTGAGAATCAAATGTTTCGTTTTAGCAAATGTTTCGTTCGATTGCGTACATTACAATTGTATTTGATATTATATTACGCTCAATAGATTTAATTTCTTTTCTTATTAGAATTTTTTGTGGTATATGATTTACAATAAACAGGATCGTAATTTCACTTTGATCCTATTTGACTAGCGCAGTATTCCCTAGCAGGCGGACAGGTAACCACGGCCACCTACGGCAGCTTGCGAGGGTAGATTTAGGTAGCTGTCCGCTAGGTGGCCTTGGATGAATTAACTACCACAAAACTATTTATTGTAAACGTTTAACTTATAAAAGTCGTAGAAAAACCGTGTGAAACTCGATGTAATGGGTCTTAATACAGTCGTGTGAAATTTACGATACTCACTCGTATCGTAATATCACACTCGTGTATTGTAATACCAGCTAAAGTTTTGCTTCTTTTTATAGAAAAAAAAACTCAATAACCATCGTTTGGCGCTTCGAGAGCGCTCTAGTAGTATAATTTAGCAACATAACAATTGAATAGCACTAAAAGTGGCAAAAACATGCTACCAGAGGTCTGCAACGGCTACTGTGCGAAACGCGACAATGGGCGAGCGTTATGCGAACAGAATCATTCTGGGCAGAAATATAAATTCTGGGTAAAATGTATCCCACGTGATGGTTGTCTCCTCCCTCTAATTTTTTTATCCTACGATTATAACATAAAACACGTTGTGTTTTTTATCATATTCAGGCTGGCGACCGGCCACCGCCGCCGCCTCCGCCGCGCCCGATGCAGGGACTCGCTGACGAAATCTGCTGGAACACTCCAATAGTGACCTCCAAGGGCCATAAAAAAACTACAGCTAGGTAGTACCTTCACACAGCCGTAGATGTCGTGCCATGTCAATATCTACTAGTGCTCCGTAGGAATAAATTCAGAAAGCAGATAATACGTCGCGACGGATATATCCATCTTTAGCGCTCATGGCACGGCCGAACCGCACCGGATATATCCGGCATTAGCGCTGAGGGCACGAAAGTCTTGCGCCGAATATATCTGGCATTAGCGCTTAACAGGTTAACTGACACAAAACTATTTATTGTAAATGTTTAAATTATAAAAGTCGTAGAAAAACCGTGTGAAACTCCGTGTAATGGGTCTTAATGCACTCGTGTGACATTTACGATACTCGCTCGTATCGTAATATCACACTCGTGTATTAATACCCATCATTTCATCATCGTTTCATAATGTACTAGTGCGTGCGTGCGTGCGCGCGGGCGTGCTTGTGTGTGTAAGACGAGAGGAGGGGTCACGGATGAGACGAATTAAGAATGGACTCATACGCAAGGACCTCCCGGTACCAAACATCGCAGCTGCAAGCTATTCGACGAAGCCCTGAGAACAGGCTTGGTCTGCTTGAATATTAATGGTACCGTTTCACTCGACCAGTAAAATTCGTAACAACATCGTCTTAACGTCTTGGGGAGGAAACCGAACGTCAAATTCAGTCACCATATGAAACTTTAAATGGGCACGTGGCTGCCTATTAACGGTACGCGCTATCTAGATTTACGCTCCGCAAAACCCTTTACGAGGGACTTCAGCGCAGCGAAGAGTACTGCAATCGACAGCAATCTGGACCCTCTACACTTGCGGAAATGCTCAAAACTGATGCGCGACTCGACTTGCGCAGGCGCATGAGATCGATATTGCTGTCGATTGCTGTACGCTACACTGTGCTTAAAATCCCTTTAGGGATTCGATATAGCACGGCCGAGCGATCGATTAGCGTGCGATATAAGTCGCCAGTTAAATCTGGCGGATTAGCGGGCTTCGCTATCACATCCAGTTCGATTTTGAGTTGGTGCATACACAGAGGCTCAAAAGTTTACTATATTATTACTGTACGGTACGCTGTGGTTAAAGTCCCTCTTAGGGAAAGAATGGCGGAACATTATAGCCGTCGACAGCACTAACGATGTTCTGCACTTGCGCATTTCAAGGTTCGCATCCCTTTTCTGCAGCTGCGCATGCGCAGGTCGAAAATGCACCCGATCGCAGTACGTACGCTACTATACTTCGGTGTTTCTTGGCGCGTGGGGTTTGTGTCATCAAAATGGAATATCTCACGTTATGTCGCGTCGTTCTCGGTTGTACCGCTAGGTGTCGCATGATCGCCAGCACAGCTCGATACAGTCGCAAACGTGCGAGTCCTAGCGGCACAACCGAGAACGACCCGAAATACCGTGAGATAATCCATTTTTATGACACCCCCCCCAAGCGCCAAGAAAGAAAAACCGAAGTATACTGCCGTACAAAATTTCCCTATTGTTTAGGAAATTGCCGATATTTGAAACACCGATGGATCGCTGCCGGGCGAAGGCGGATTTCGGCCGCGCGCGCCGCTCACCGGTGGGCGGGGGCGTGGGGTGCTTTGGGGTGGGGGCGAGGGGGGGCGATAGGGCTTATCGCCGTTGGAAGTGCGCGTGGTGCGTTTTACGATGACGATAGCGCGCGGCGCGGCGCACCGCGACCTACTTCCCGGCGAGGCGGCGCTGGCGGCGCATTCTGGCGGGCACGCGACGCACCGCCAGCCTCCGACGCCCACCGCGTCCGCAGAAACGCCACCAACGCCGCGCCGCGCTTCGCACTCGGAAGCAGCAGACTCTCTGCGCGGAAGCGCTCGCGTCCAGAGCAGGCGCCGCGCCGGGCCGCATGATTTGAATTTGCACTAGATTTGTGAATGAGGCTTCTTTAGAGTTCTCTGATTGGTCAGTGATAGCGGCGCCGGAAACTCAAGTGTCAGCTGATAACTCGTCTCGGAAAAAAATTCCGACCTCTTGACACGCTGCACATGTGAGAACTTGCATATTTGTGTTGTTTGTCAAAGGTTATTGACTTATAAATGTGTTTGGAGCTGAATTTTGCCGTTTTGTTAACATAAATGTAAATTAGGCAAAGGTTACATAAGAATTGTCTGATTATAACATGTAGTTATGTCAATGATTGTAATTTTACAGATTTTTTTCTCAAAATTAATATTTTGAGTGAGAGAATCTGCTATTTTGTTACAAAAGTTAGGCAAACTCTAAAGAAGCTTCATTCACAAGTCTAGTGCAAATTCAAGTCATGCGAAGTAGCCTCAATGATTTTACGCTTATAGTCACTTAATGGGACTGGCTACAACGGAGCTGAAAGTGGACATATATTTTTTGGTGAATGAAGCTGAACATCCTCAATATTTTCACTGAACAATTGCACAATTCATCTTATTTTCATTTAATGATAAATTAATTTTCTCGTATGCACATTAATCGTTAAATATGTTGAATAAAAGTCGTATCTAATATATATTTGTTTCAGTATAATGTCAGCAGTTGAGGTAAAAAATATCTTAAATTGCGGTGCGGCCCGCGGCTTAACTAGAATTTGATATGTGGATCATAAGCCCTTCTAAGTTGGACAGCTCTGACCATTTTATTTTTCCAACGAATCTTGAAAGACGTTAGTAAAAATACAACTAAAACTAATGTTATATAATTTATTATGAAAACCATTAAAATTGTAGTTTTATCTTAACTAAATGAAAGCTATTGTGCTTTTAATGTTTAAAAAAATATGCAATCAAGAATGAACTCTACCGTTTGCTCTATAAAACAAATATATTACACAACTATCAACAATAAAGGGGGCGGCAAATGCACTTTAGCCTAGAGGCGGCATATCCTTAAATCCGACCCTGTGTACGAGGCGTAAAGGACAAGTAACTACCACCCCTTTCTTATATATCCAACAGCCACGCTCTGAGCATCAACTGATGTCACTTTAGTGCCCCTGACTGCTAGGGTTCAAGTACCGCTAGTGACAGTATATTCGACACAAGCTACATAGCTAAGACTTCGATTAATTTCTAGTGACACTTGACGAAACGTAAGTCAGCCGTTACGGTGTCATCCAATCGAGAGCTTGAACGTTACAGTGATGTCACTATAGAGACTTTGAAGCTCCCGACTGGATGATACCGTAACAGCCAATTAATCGTCAGGTCTGTTATAAATAATTCGAAGTACAGGTCGAATTCAGCCCCTGTCTGGAGGAGAATTCAAGGGGCCGGCTCTGATCGGCAGTTTTCCGCGGTTTCCCCGATCAACAACAGGAGAATACCGGAGCAGTACCCTAAAAAAATTGACACGGATCGCGCGCGATCTTTCCTTCCCCTTCTTTGTCCCATCCTCACCCCACACGTACATACACATATATGCTCTACATTAGTACACATTGGACATCGACGGACGGGAGACCAGTCGGGAGCTTAGAGATTTTCCCGGCTAGGGCAAGGCCTCGCTGGCGGGAGATACCTGGTTGGGGAAACCCCGCTAGCTTGCGTGTAAATCGGCTACGGATCTCGCCATCATATCCTCTCGATGAAACATGCGCTACGCATACAGGAACAACGACAGCGGTTGACGCTCCCACAAACACGAAATAATCAATCTATCAAAACAACCGACAGTGGCGAACTCAGACGGGCAAAAATGATAAAAAACAAATAGAATTTTCCCTATTTACAGAGGCACATACGTAAACCCGTATATAATTGATGAAACACTTCGGCAGCCATATACGGATATAAAATTTGGGCTACATTTCAGTAGCGCATCCAGGAGAAGGCCATAGTCCTCTCGCTGAAGGCCATCATTTTTTGTTGTTATTTTTCTCCATTTATTCAAAAGAATTACCTTAGTTTTTGATCACTTAACATTCCAAAGAGTGACTCCCTCTACGGAGAACTACTTTGTAAAAAGAGCGTGGTGGTCACCGTTAAGAACAGCATTAACATTTTTCGAGATGTGCCACAACGGGGGTTACTAATGGATTAGCTGGGGTGAAATTATCTGGATCTCCTAATAGATAAGGATTTGTTAATGACAAAATGGTTAATAATATTAGTAATACAAGAAATCCTATGATGTCTTTAAATGTGAAATATGGATGGAATGGAATTTTATCCAGGTTTCTACTAATTCCTATAGGATTGTTAGAGCCTGTTTGGTGAAGAAATAGTAAATGAATTATTACAAATGCTGCTACAATAAAAGGAATTATGAAACTACCTATTCATTCGAAATGTACGATGCGTGATGGGAATCCTACCACGTATCAATATTGCCTCAAACTCCACATAGAGTAAAAGGGAATTTGAACCGCAGTCCCCGAAAACAACAACAGGAAATAAGACGAGTTGGCTACCGAATGTCCTATACCAGCTTCTACTATGGATATTTTGAGTAGAAGCAGGGCAAAAACAAGGGAATCGTTTCTCTGAAGAAACTTTGCTCGTTCTTCATTTCCGAACACCAATTTTGCCAATTACTCCCCTTCCTCACCCTACGACCCACACTGATTCTCCCGTCCCGCGCCAATGCTAAGAGATTACATCGCATGTTGCCGTTCAAGAAAAAAGGGCCGTAAGATTCTACCTTAGCGCATTTTGTCTTCCAGCCTGCCAACATTTCTTTCCGTAGACCGATTGTCCAGTTCACCAAATCCATTTTCCCCAGCTCCTATTGGTGAATGTAGAGCTTCCTCATCGGTATTGTGTATCTTTACTGTCACTTCTCTGTTTTTCTAATTTACTACATACAAAACCACTAGAACTAGAGAACGGTACATAGTTTCACGTACTAGTTAGTTTCTGTTGTTGTTTTTCTGACAGGGTCCAGTTTTTTGGTCGTGCTCCATTCTCTTGTTGGCTGCCTATCGCCGCCCAAACATCACTTTTTCACATTTGCTCAATTAGTTGGTTTCTTAACGGCAGAAATGAACTAGTGGTACTACAGAATGGCACAGGATTTCCCGTATTAGTTTTCTAATTCCTTTGGTCTCGGCTAGCTGTTCGGACTTGCCACATTCTCTTGCCAGCTGCCTTCTATCGCCGCCCAAAGTACATTTTTTTGACATTTTCTTAATTTTTCTGTTTCCTAATAGTAGAACAGAAACATTATTTTAAGAATATTAAAGAAAAGTAAAATCTCGTTCTAAATGGCAATTTTCTTTGAAAATTTGCAGCCGTTTTTAAGAAAATGGCGTATAAGCGCTACTGAAAATGCGAAATTTGAACCTCTTTTTCACAGACAATTTTTTAGTTTTCGAAAAACATCATTAGAACTTTTTTGAAGAACATCAACTCACAAATACAATATTGTTTACAAATTGCTGGTAATGTGCATATTAACGGTGTAAGAGATCTTTAAAAAAAATCACATTTGTGTAATTTTTGAACAAAGAAAAAAATACCTCAAATTGAACTTTAGCATTATCCGTTGAAAAAGTTTAAAGAAAAAATTTGGGGAAAATTTTTAAGAAAATGGTGTTTGAGCGTTTCTGAAAATACGAAATTTTGAGATACTTTTTACTGAAAACGGTTGAGTTTTCGACAAAATTTACTTGACATTATTTAGAGCACACGTACTCCTAAATATAATAATATGTACAAATCGCCGCCAATGTAAATATCAACGATGTGAAAGACAAGTAAAAAAAAAAAACAACAACATTTTTGTGAGTTCCAAAAAGAAGAGTCCACTGCAGCAGTGTCTTTCCTCATGAACTGGTGGGAGATACCTTGGGGAAATCCCGCAAGCCGACGGGTAGGAAGGGCCAGATCTCGCCAATCGAAGGGGAAGAGAACCGCCACCTCCCACGATAAAATCATGTACTTCACTTACGGGACTAATGGCCTTATCATTTTACGTGCCCGCAATCATTAATCGATCGTCCTTTTGTAATTCCGTGATACAAAGCAGAAAGCGAGCGGAGCGAAAGAACGGTAAAGTCGTTCGGAAGCTCCGATTGTTTCGGAAAGGTCTTTTCCACACACAAACCCAACTACCATCTCAGATAGCCACCAAAACTCATCTGGGCCTCGCATCATTTCCAAAACTTCCGTAAAACAACTGCCATATCCTATCCCCTCCAAAATATCGAACACGTGCTGCGTCCTGTCGTCTTCAAAACTTGCACAATGAAACTTCGATGATTGAAAATACTAGAAGCAAATCTTTGGTTGCGAAGACTAATGGGAAAATGATGGTCAAATATTTACAAATGATTATTCATTTATTCAAAACTATAGCATTCATACTTCAGAAATTAGAACATTAACAGCTTTCACTCAATTTTGTCAATAAGTGTCAAATTTCATTAGGTTAAAACTATAAATGAATTAATTTTAAATGAAGTTAAGAAAAAATAATTGTTCCCTGCTTTTTTCACTTACATGAACAAATAATTAAAATTCCCATTAATGGAAAAACAACAACTGGAAACCTGGAAACAGGGGGTAGAAGGAGAAAAAGAGTTGGAAGAAAAACAAAACAAAAAAGATAAGATGAAGGAAAAATAATAAATACGAGGAAGCAAAATTAGAGGATAAATGAAGAGGTGAAGAAAAAAAAGAAGGCAAAGCGAAAGAAGAAGAAGAAAAAGAGGAAGCGGAGGGGAAAGAATAAAAGTTTTCGATTTGCTTAGTGCAGAGCTGTCCAACTGCCGGTCCGCGGTGTCATTTATTATGGCCCACGAAAGTTAATTATTAGTGAAAGTAAAAATTCCGTGCAACCATGTCAAGCAAGAACATTGCACGCCTAAGCGTACACCCTGTCGGGGACAGAATCCCTTTTAACAAAAACAAATAGGTGAAGATTAAATTTAATGAATTTTTTTTCTAGTAAATTCAGAAATTCAAAATCATCACAATGTGTTCCACCGCGTTATGTATGGTACAGGCTGGTATCACGCATGGTTCCGTCCCCCCCGTCCCCACCCGCTTAAAAAAACAGCCGGGCAAAAGGCCGAAATCAACAATACGGGGACACGTGTGGATCGCCCGAGGAATGAAAATCAGGCCCGCAACCATGTTTACAAGGTTTTGATTGTGGCCCTTGAGGCCTCGCAAGTTAGACAGCCCTGACCTAGTGCAGTGTTTCGTCACAGTGGCGTAGCTTCAGTTGGTGTCACCAGGGCAGAAGCTTATGGTGTCATCCCCCCATAAATTAAGTATAAAAATTTCTACTGCTGTATTGATTCTACGTTGTTTTCTTAAAATACAAACATATTTGCACATATTTATAATATATTAAAAAATTCTATGTAATTAAAAGTAATTGCAATATAATTGCAATTAAATAATAATCTATGCTTACGATTTAAATATATACTTATTAAATTAATATAAATAATTTTTAACTAAACTACGCCACTCGTTCCGCGCGTGGTAGTCGCCTTGCAACCGCCCGCGTGTTTCCCGCCGACCAGAGAGAATTACAGCACTACGGACCGTCCGCACAAAAGCCGACGTCGCGTGGCGTCGCTCGGCGTCGCTCAGCGTCGCGTGGCGGCGTCGTGTGGCGCCCCGCGGATCGAATTCCGCCCGGATCGCCTTCTCAGAAGGGAAGTCGAGTGAAGCGAGAAGGTTCGTGGACGCCCACCAGAGCGAAGCAGCTTGGACGGCGAGCAGTTTATTGACGAAGGGAGGGAGCCATGGGCGACATCGCGTTTTCGAATAAACTGTCGAAAAAATAAACTCTCAGCAGGATGTCTTTGTGGAGGTTTAAAAAAAAATTCAAACTTCTAGTAAGATATCTGCTAATGCGCAGCCGAAATAATTAAATGGATGACGTCACAAGGTGGCCGTGTGTGTGTGGTTGGGGGGGGGGGTGACCCTCCAATACATTATTTTGCTGTATTTGATATACTGGA
The DNA here is from genome assembly GCA_031308135.1 of Acheta domesticus. NCBI lineage: Eukaryota > Metazoa > Arthropoda > Insecta > Orthoptera > Gryllidae > Acheta > Acheta domesticus. Next base: position 59,345,711 of record JAHLJT010003656.1, read on the forward strand.
AGAGATTCCAACGTAATACAGCGAAAGTACTGAATCGTCTCCCTTCCTCTCAATCGTAGTTTGGTACTAGTGACGCCCAAAATTGAATGATTATATCTGTTCATTAAAACAACGGTAGTTTCCATCATTTCATCCCCACATCGTTTGAAAATAAACTTTTCGTATAATTGTGAATGTCTCTGTAAATTCATAATTTTTTACGCTGGATTTAGGACTTGCTTTTGGAAATTTATGTATTTTTATTTTTCGAAAGTTATAAAAATAATTAAACGTACTTTTTGAGGAGAAAATTCCTTTCAAATTAACACCAGAAACAATGTCCAATTGCTTAATTTTCCTCATTTATTTTTTCTTTCCTCTTTACACTCTATTTTTTTCCCTCTCTCTCCAAGGGTCCCCCTAGTGAGCGGGACATTAAGCATGTGTTTATGCTGCCTGTGCTTAACACCAGACTGGCGTCTTTACGTTCTACCGCGTTCACCACAGGAGGTAGTAAACACGAAAGATTAAAAAAAGGGAGAAGAGGCTAGAGACGAGAGGCTAACAATAAATCTACAAGAGAACAGGATAAGGAAGCTAAAAATGTGAACTATTTACAGCTGAGGTTCCCAACCTTTCACAATATACGATACAAAAACGTGGTCGCATTCGCAGCACTTACACGTCTACCAACGCAGGCGTTTCCTTTAAATGGTACTATGGAAAACGACCTTTGCGTTATCTAAAAAAACGAAATAAGGACGCAACGATTCTTCGTACTTTTGTGTTCGGTGGCAGTGAGAGTGGTATGCGGGCGGAGGCGATGGAAAAGATATGCAAAGCGGGAGAAGAACAGTTACAATCACCGAGTAGAATCACCTGCCTGAAAATGCACGTAGGCAAGGCTTAACAGTAAAGTGATAATACGCGGTAACAAAGAATGCCGAAAATTAGAAACAACAAAGTGCGAAAATTCTGGACACACACTCGTTCGGTCGCGTTAGAAACCGCCGATAACTCAGAAATTAGAGCATTGAGAGTGAAACAAAAATAGAGTAATGATAATTTCTAAATCGAAAAGCATGATCAGAATAGAAATACAACACGGCGAACATTTTCAGGAGAAAAATTGAAGAAAAATGATAGGCGGAAGAAAGTTTAGCTTAAAAAAAGAAATATCATAGGATGAGGGGAGAATACAAGTATATACAACCTTTTATAAATAGGAACTCTATCAGAGAAGACGGAAGAGAAAAAAGAGAAATAAAAAATACAACGGAAAAGGAAGTGGAGCAAATGATAAGAGAAGAGGGAAGTCTTATGAAGCGTAGGATGAACGATATGTAAGAAACGAAGAAACAAAGGGGATACCAAAGAAGGAAAGTTGTTGAGAGAAAAATACGTACAAAAGTTGAAAAGAAACAAGTGACCGGTGCAAAACATACCATGAATGAGGGGAAAATATCAGAAGAGACCGAACGTGAAAAATGAAGAGAAAAAAGAAATGCAACATATCGTTCATGATGTGCAACACTGGCATGACGTGATAAACATGAAATTTGAGTTATGATCTTCAATTCATGATAGTTATTATTTACGAGGTCCCATGATGCCTTCCGAGTGTGTTTTGAGAGGGACTCAGAAGCCTACCGATGTTTTTTTTGTTTGATTTTTTGTAGCTTTACATTTTGAAGGAGCTCTAAATCATTGCTAAAATGTGTTGCTTTTTTATGAAAATACTGTCATCCAGCCAATTCGTTCACAAGAATGTAACGTTTGCGTGAATGTAATGTAATATTTACGTAGCTGAAATGCAAAAACAAAAAACAAAAAAAAACAACTTACACTTCAAAACTTTTTGAGAAATACTATTTACTTGCACTATTCATTAATTAAAATTTAATCTATTGCGAGTTTAATTAGAAGCTCAAATTTGAATTCTGGATCCTAACAAGATCTTCGTCGAATATTAGTTTTGCATACTCTTAACCAATTGCATAGTGACTCTTTCAATCAAGCTCAAATTTTCCAGTTCTACAAAATTATAGAAATGGAGAGATGTCAGTAATGTAACTTAGAATAACATGAAACATTTGAATACATAATCATGTTATGCCCCCAGTACGATAATTGCGAAGTACATTTATAAAATATAACATTATTATATCGATTCTTAATACTGAAAGTTCAGAAGAAGAACAATCTTTGTTCTATTTTATAAATTATAGACTTGAGTTACGTTCCTTTGTTCTTTTGGAATACCATTTCCTTCAGAATATCGTAGAGTTTGAGTAGATTGATTTGACTTGTTGCAACATACGAAGACTGTAGAGATTTATAGTCGATTGCGACAAATATGAATATTGTATAACTTTCTGTAAATTATTTTCGAACTTCTAATTTTGCATTGTTCATGTAACTTCTGAAACTGAATTTTTTTCTAATTCTACCAATCAGAAATAATTGTAAGAATTGCTTTGTAAATGGCCGAATATAACGTCGGCAACCATAATAGTAAGGCCTGCTATGCAGTTTCAAATAAATTAATAATTAACTAATTAATTAGATGCGTGATGAAACAACGCAGACGCTTTGAAATTCTGCATTAATGGCCTGTCCGTTTACATCCGTTTAATGACTGTATTTACGCGCATACCTATTCTCATCCGCTTTTCGACATTACTTTGAAGTAATTATTCAATGTTCTTTGACAGTTAGCTTTTACCTTTTCGTGATAGTCACAAAAAATATTAGCTTGTAACTTTTGAGAAAGGTACGTGTCTGAATCCGCTGACCTGAAAATTCATCGAATCACTGTTGATAATGAAAATACTGATAACGTAAAACACAAACACAGTCTTCACTCTTCACTATACACCAAAATCCCTCCACAATTAGGTACACAGCACTTACAGACCACGGCAAAACGTTGAGTGGTTTCAATACACGCATAAGAAACATCTTCATAGGTATCAAGCAACTATTATAGTACTTCTAGTGGTTGCTGGAGAGCAAATCTTGAATTAATGATTATGCAAATAAACCTCATCAGACTGCACAACCTCCGGTGTACACAAAAAGCATAAAAATAAGATTAAGGAATCTAAGCCTTCTATGCGTTAAACTCAAAGTGCAATTCGTCACGTCTCCGTGAAATTCTCATTCTTTAGAGACCTTATTTGTAAAGATTGGTTGCGTGTGAGAGCCGCAAAGAAAAGGTACTGCTGAAATAATAAAGAAGAAATGATATAGGAAGTACTACTGAAATGATAAAGGAGACGATAAATCGTTGATAGATGTTGTAAAATATACGTGCGTTCTGTTTACATTTACATGATTACATAATTGTAATATATACCACTTTCTTTAGTACGACAATGGTCTTGTAGATACTTACTAGTCATGGGTAAATAAGAAAAGTTTCTTTTCAATTCTTAAAAAAAACTGGACATAGAGAAATACTGATAACATATTTCGAAACAGCACTCCAATATTAGGGGGAAAGGGGCATTCAAAACTAAAACACCAAACTTTTTTTTTCAAAATGTAGAGCAATGTAATGAGCCGCGCTGATGCGAAGAGAAGAGAGGCGTGAGGGGGCGTGTGAGCAACGGGGCTGGGGGCGGGAGTGAGGGCGAGGGCGGGGGCGGGGCGGGGGCGGGGGTGGGGCGGGGGCGGGGCGGGGGTGGGGCGGGGGGTGGGGCGGGGCGGGGCGGGGGCGGGGGTGGGGCGGGGGGTGGGGCGGGGGTGGGGCGGGGGTGGGGCGGGGGTGGGGTGGGGCGGGGGTGGGGCGGGGGCGTGAGTGGGGGCGGGAGCGGGGTGGGAACGGGAGCGGGGGGCAGGAGAGGAGGCGGGAGCGGGGGCGGGGAGCGGGGGCCGGGAGCGGGGGGCCGTGAGCGGGGGCGGGAGCCGCGAGCGGGGGCAGGGGCGAGAGTGGCGACCGGGCCGGGCCGGGAGAGGGGGTGGGAGCGGGGGGTGGGAGCGGGGGGCGGGAGCGGGGGCGGGGGCGGGGGCGGGAGCGGGGGCGGGAGCGGGGGCGGGAGCGGGAGCGGGGACGGGAGCGGGGACGGGAGCGGGGACGGGAGCGGGGACGGGAGCGGGGACGGGGACGGGAGCGGGGGCGGGAGTGGGGGCGGGAGCGGGGGCGGGAGCGAGAGCAGGAGCGGGGGCGGGTTGCGGGAGTGGGGGCGGGGGTGGAAGCGGGGGCCAGAGCTTGGGCGGGAGCCGAGGCGGGAGCGGGAGCGGGGGCGGGGGCGGGGCGCCATGTTGGCTGCTTGGAATGCGCGGCGCGCGGTCGTCTCCGCTGTGCTTGCCTCGCTTCTCCTCGGCTCGGCTCGCGAAACCGCCGCATTCCGCAGCAAAACGAGAGCAAACCTCCCGCCCGCCCCTTCGCCCCGCGCCTCGCGCCGAGCCGGCAGGGATTGGAGCGGGGCACAGCGAACACACGCCGCCTCCTCTTTACACGCACGCACCCGCCGCTTTAACCGCCATAAAGTGCGCTTTGTGGGAGGAGACAGCCTCCAACGCGACAGCGACCACGCCCGCCTTTAGTAGGAGACAACACGGAGGTTGACCAACAAATCCACTGACTGAAAATTGTTGCCTGAGATTTTCCTTAACGAAATATGATATATTCCTTCAGTTTTCACGTTTCCCCTCAACGTTTGCTGAACCTGTTCGCGCGGAACTCAGTTATTTGTTCATTAATATGTGAAACGTGTGAAAAGCACTATTTAAACCAGGAGTGTCCAACTTGCAAGGCTTCAAGGGCCACAACTAAGATCTTTAATATGGTTGCGGACCATATTTTCAGTACTCTGGGGATGCACACCTAACTCCCCCGTATTGTTGATTTCGGCACTTTCCCCGACTGCTCTGAAAAGTGGGAAGGGAGGGATGGAACCATGTGATATCAGGTCGTACGAAGCATAACTTCAACGTATTGGTATGATTTTGAATTTCTGAATTTACTAGAAAAATTCTTAAATCTAAAGCTATTTTTACATTAAAAGCGATGTTGACCCCGACAAAGGGTGGGTACTACACGCACAATGTTCTCGCTGGACATGGCTGAAAGGGACTTCCACGTTGTCTCACAACTTTTCGCAGACCAAAAAAAAAAAAAAAAAAAAAAAAGGACTGCAGGCCGCCAGTTGGGCAGCCCTGATTTAATCAGCGTTCAACCGCTGCCTCCACCCGGTGATTCTATGTTGCTGCGCGATTCCCGAGAGATAAATCCCAAACATCAGCTCCAGCCAATAGAGACACATAACGCTTTCGTTGCCTCCATAGGATATCACTTTTTGAGCTCATATTTTGGTCCGACTTTGAATGACATTCAGGGAGCTGGGCAACAAGAAGATTGAAGCTTCTACGTGTGTGTTAATGTTGCTCATTAACGTTACTATTGTATCTAATTATGTACTGAGATGTTTCTTAATACTGAAATTAAACTGTTTGGCGGCTTGGTTTCATCATAGTTGGCCAAAAAGGACGACCGGTACAACAGATAAAGTGAATAATTAACATAAAGACGGAGGATATTGTGTTACGTGATATCATGTTCATAACTTTCGCCAAAGCCGAACCTTTTCATCTCCACGACTTCGTGTGAGTCAGATGAGCGGAAACGCTGAACCCTGGATATAAGAAAGTATACAAATCCTCGCAAGCTGATTGCTTCAGAGCAGGTCACATGTACCGTAGCAAGTACCGGAGAGCTGTCAGAGTCGCTAATACACTGCCGATACTGTATATCTTAAAAGTCCAGAGGAGACAGATGAAGGAGAGGCCAACATAGGCAGAGAGGACCGGCCATGCGGCAGATCACTTGATGACAGAGAATTGCAGGATGAGAGAGAGAGAGAGAGAGAGAGAGAGAGAGAGGACAGGAGAAGTCTGGGAACTTGCTCTCATACATTTCATTTAGATTTAGCGAGAGTTCAATCCTGGTATACTAAGCTGCAAAGAAAAGGTGGTTGTTATCGCTACATAGCTTGCACACAGAAAGCATACGTCACGTAATGGTTAGTCCTCCCCAACACAAGTGTAAAAGTTGCCACAATCGCAGCTCTGATAAATTAATGATGAATATACATCCGTCTTCATTGACAATCCCCTTGCTATCTTATATATTATTTCTCAAAGGGCTGTTTGGTCTTTTCAATAAATTGGGCGACATACGAAACCGATCTGTATAAAGAAGCAATGGATTGAAAAATCGTGTTTCTTTTCACCTGCACATGGGACATTCGTATTGAAAAAGGGCGTTAAAAATACCTAAATATTAAAAAAAGTAGTAATTCGGGATCTGTAATATCTGATTGCCGCGCGATCTATCGGAAGAAAATTACACTCGGACGGTGGCGGGAAACAAATTAATGTTGCAATCTCAGCATTTTTGTTTGTTTCAATTTAGTGTAGGTTGTGTAAGCACGTGAACGTGATTTTCTACATTGAACAGAAATCTTGAAATATGAGAGGTTAGTGATCTTAGTGAGGTTAGGTCGTTTATAATGCTGGAATACAAAAAAGAATTTATTTAAGCAGAAAACAGTTTGGTTATTTGACTAACCGTGCGATTTTAATCGCACGGGGTCTCACTAGTTGGTACTAATAGAAAGTAACTCACCCTTCATCACATATGTTTGTGTACTCACGTACAAAGTAACATGGCGCGCTCCTGCTTTATCAGCACACTCACCTGTAACAGAAAAAGAATAAAAATATACAATGTGCCAAAAGAAATTTGTAGAAGAATTAAAAATGCGCCCATTGTCAATAAATAATTAACTATATAAGTAAGAAATAAGATAAACAGAAATTACAGTGAAACTTGCTGAAGCGGCCACCAAAGTAAGTGGTCACCTCAATTAACGACCATTTTTTTCGTGGAACCGATTGATTTTTTTTTCGTAAATATTCCCTCTTTTCAGCAGCTATCTGACTAAGCGGCCAGTGGCGAGGCACATTTCCTACATTGACCTTTATTAAACGGTCACAACTAGCGATTTTGAACCGAATTAAAACAAGAAACGGAAAAGTGTTGAAGATTGCTCTTGATTTAATATCTTCCGACGACGGGACGCACTGTCAGATTACTTCGAATAATGACATCTAGAGTCGCTTATCTCACAGATTGTTATTTTCTGCTTCAGGTAGAGAGACGTTTTCCTAACAATGGACCAGTCTGACAAGTCGAAATACAAAACTAAGTCATGTTGGACGATGGCATTGCAAGAAATTGGTCCGAAAGCATTTACAAGTGAGCTAACTGTAAAAAAACACACTGACAAAAATAACGCATGGACATAACCTGCAGTTAAGCTACCAGCAGGAACCACGCAGTAGCTGACAAAGCAGTCCGTTCTTATATTAATCTCTCTAAAACAGATGACTTTATTAAATATTTTTAATGAAACACCGACGCGAACGTTTCTCCCATTTCACAGCACTCGTGTGCTTTGCTTACTATCGCTTTCCTTCAATGGGAATAAGTTTAGGATTCGCAGAGCACTCCACGTACGCGTATCTTATCTAAAGGTCATTCGCTGACTCCATTGTCAGACACCTGTAAAGTTTCTAGGTGATATGAATTACATCTTTAAATCTAGTTGGCTTGTTTGACTAGGTGAGGAAGGAAAGTGAGTTTCTCGACTAAGAGAATGAGAGACATGTCAAGAGAGTGTTTTGATACTGGCACAGAGGAAATAAATTTTCCTAAATACTTTGTTTAATGTAAATTGCTATTATAGTAATTAAAAATGTTCAAGCGAACATACTTAATTCTATAGAAATCAGCACAATTAAGACTGATTTATGCGTCCAGTAAGCCTCTTAATCTTGATTAAGCAGCGACCTGTACTAACAGCGAAGCTTTGTCGGAACCATTGATGACCGCTTAAGTGCAGGTTTCATAGTACTAAACCAGAAAATAATGAATGATACTGATTGAGAAACTTGTATTCACTTACTCGCGACCCGAAGGGTAGTACTTCTGAGTTCCTGGCCGTGCATGTTTATTTGCCCTTTGCATTTTATGTGTTGAACTGTTTATAAGTAATTTTTAAAGAATATTGGAGAGTTATTTCTAACTTGACCTGAAAATTGTCCATGTACTGTTTCACATTTATTGTGAAAATATTTCAAAGAACCACAATAGCTGTCGTTTTAATCATGGAAACTTCCATAATCATCAATTACGGAAGCATATCGTGATATATCAGGATTACTACGTAGCAGTAATGGGAAAAGTGAGTATTTGAAATAATTATTATCAAAGTTAGATATCAATAATTAGATATCAACGTTACATAAACAACGAAAAAAATACGACAGAAATTTTTCAGGAGCGTGCTTTTCTTTGTGGACCTACAAAAAACCTACAAATCATATTGATACGGAAACCTCAACCAGGAAGAAAATTTGGGCGGCACGCGTATGAACTTCGCTTGCAATAAAAAAAACATACAAGATTACTCATTAGTGATAACACTAATAAGACACGAAACATGCGTATAACGTGAGCGAACAGCGACCCTGGACACCCAGAGGTCACTGCTCCTGCGAGCGTCGACCGATGTTTGGGCTATTACCCAAAAAGCATACATTTTCTTCTTTTTTTATAACACTGAATTTAAAGGAACGTTCTTATATTCACTGCACTGCACAACAACAACAACAGCAGCAGAAGCAGCAAACGAAGTGGCAATTGGCGCGGATGCAGCCGAATCTAACAAGCGGAGCGGGGCGCGTTCAAAGGGAATTCACATCGGTTGTGCCCGCTATAAATGCTTCATCACGTCACCATTAGTTAGGGCGGCTTGAGAGGAACAGAAGTCGCCGACGTCTTCCCATCGTTGCGAAGAGCGCGAAGATCCTCCTCCACCCCCACCTCCTCCTACCCTCTCGCCGCAGCCGCTGACATCCCGTCCCCACCCACCTCCATCCCTGCCTCAAGACTTCGCCGCCGCATCCATCCCTGTGACTCCGGCTTCCGCCAGCGAGTTCGACATCGTCTTCTCCATCGCTTGCGCCTCCGCCCCGTCAGGCCTTCACCCTATCATCGCCACTGCCCTTCTCTCGTTTTCAACACGCCTTCTCATATGCCTGCTGCATCTCCAACCCCGCTGCCGCTGCCGTCTCCTTCAATTCAGCCATCTCCTTTTCAACAGCCTCCTCCAACTCCTCAGCCTCCTCCAACTCCTCAGCCTCCTCCAACTCCTCAGCCTCCTCCAACTCCTCAGCCTCCTCCAACTCCTCAGCCTCCTCCAACTCTTCCACCTCTTCCAACACCCCAGTCTCCTCCAACACCCCAGCCTCCTCCAACACCCCAGCCTCCTCCAACACCCCAGCCTCCTCCAACACCCCAGCCTCCTCCAACACCCCAGCCTCCTCCAACACCCCAGCCTCCTCCAACACCCCAGTCTCCTCCAACACCCCAGCCTCCTCCAACACCCCAGCCTCCTCCAACACCCCAGTCTCCTCCAACACCCCAGCCTCCTCCATCACCCCAGCCTCCTCCAACTCCTCACCCTCCTCTAACTCGCCTGCCTCCCCCAAGTCCCCCACCTCCTCCAAGTCTTCTCGAACTCTTCCGCCTCCTCTTCCTCCCCCTCGGCCTTGTCATCCTCCTCCTCCTCCTGCGCCGCCGCCGCAGCGGTCGAGCGCCCAGCGCCCTAATTAAGAGCAATTCCCGGCGCTTCGTCCCGAAGACGCGGGCGATAATTTACGACGAAGGGGGGCGAACGAGGCGCTAAGCCGCGGAAGCCGCCCGCCATCGGCCGGCGCCCGGCGCCCATCGCCCGCGTCATTGTCATGCGGCGCTGCGCGGCGCCCCGGGCGGCGGGGGCGGGGGCGGGGGCGGCGGAGCGAACCACGACGAATGGGCGACGCGTGAGGCGGCGGGCCGAGGCGCCGCCGACGCGACACATCGCAGCGGAGGGGCGGGGCAGGGCGGGGCGGGGCCGGCGGACACGAGTCGGGGAGGGACGTGAGGGATGAAGAAAAAGCGCGGAAACAAAAGAGAACAAATCAGGGGGAAGGGAGCGGATCTGGACCAGTGGGCCCGGAACTGGGCTGCGCGGAAACCACAGAGCGGTAGGGGGTGCAGGGAAGAAATCTAATATTTACACACTAACATGAAAATAATATTTGATCGTTCCTGAAATTAATGCTTAAGGGCGCAGTTAGTTTAATGGTACCGTCTGGTTCTCGAAAAAAAAAAAAAAATGAATTACACGAAAGGTCTCCTTAAGCAGAATCAAACAAATTTTTAGTACTAGAGCATACATCTTTTGAATTATTCCAAAATTATTATTTTAGACTGTAGCCAAGCACTAAGGTCAAAGGATAATAATTTACGGTCAAGACAAAGATTTCAAATGCGAGAAGAATATCATTTTTACAATAAAACTATTCGAATATAAATATTGAATTGTGGCGAGATATGTGTTCGTGGATAGAAAAATCTTCTCTCAAAATGCAGGGTTGTGATTACATTTCAAAATGTTTTTCTCGAATTTCAATTCCCTTTTATGACTGTGATGCAAGACAGTCAGGATCGTGCTGAACAAACTCGTTGAGGAAAGTTCTCAGGAAGTGTTTTCAAAAGCATTGCTCTGAAAACAATTGCAGCTTATAACAAATTAACATGACAAAATCAATTTGCCTAGAAAGTAAAGTCACTGCAAGCTCAAAACAGTAGCGAAAATTCCGATCGCAAAAATGTTACATTATAACAGTCGAAAATTGTTACTAAACAGTAATGAAATGCTACACGCTTTCAACACTATCAACCTAATTTCAAGCTATAAAAGCCACTCTCGCATTTGCCTTGTTAGGATTAAGAGAGAGGTTTCTACCAATTAAGACTTTTTGTGGCGAGGTCATGACCCCTGTGGCTCCTCTTTGGATCTGCTCCTGAAAGAAAAAAAAAACTAAAAAAGAAAAAAGACGAGGAAGGAGGTAGAGTCGTGCCGCGAAGAGAGTGCACTGATGGGATCTAACCGGATGGGAGCACGCGACGAATTCTTGAACGACGCCTAAACTGGGATAAGGGGAGGGGCCGATGGGTATCTAGGAAGAAATACGCGGGGGATCTAGCGGAAGGAATCGCGGCCTTAGGAAGGACCGTCGGAAGAGGGGACGCAAAACGGAATGAAGGCACAATCGGACAAGCAGGGCGCTGGACCAACTCTACGAGATGGAAGATGAATCTCGCCCGGAAATTGACAAATATGAAGTTGTTTCCTTTCTTTTATTTCATTTCATATGTTTTTTCGAAATGAAGTACGTAAACTTCAACTGTAAGTGATGAAGGGGAAGAGGCAAACCATACGCTCCAGACGTTGCAATGACCAAATATATTATAAATATTATGTCTATATTTTAAACATAACAGCTCACTGCAAGTTACTCTCACGTTCAGAAGCTTTCGCTTAATCTCATTCTGCAACCAATTTCTATTTATTTAAAACGTATTTAAGGTCGCTTTTTAACAACTAAGGTCATATAGCGACCACTGTTAGTAGCGTTAGGGGTAACGGTATATGGACACACACAAACATTCGTGCCCCAGGCAGGATCCGAAACCGTGACCCTTCAGGCACGAGGCAGCTTCAACCGTAGTGACCTCGGCTATCCAGGTCAATTTCTAAAAAATTGTTGGATAACGATTACAATGCGAGATCATGCGCAATACGTACAACACATCGATCACATATTAAATATAAGCTACCTACATCATGACACCAATTTTATGAGCAAACTTTAACAGTTAATTACTCTTTCTAATGCTTATAGTTTGAATACCTTTTTGCATAATTTCAGGCAGTTTGCCCCCTCTCTCCGTCTTTCTTCCTTCCTCCCCTCTCTCTTTTCTCATCTCTTTTTCCCATAGATTCCTGTCACCGTGGGGGCTCCGTGGTGCCTAGTACCTCGCGTCTACGAAATTTCAGCCATGAACTCGTTATACTCGCATATTACATCCAGTCTCTAATAGAATATACATTATTATATTTATATATCTTCATTTTTAATGTGCCTCGTTCAATGTGAGAGATACTTTCCGCACTAGCATTAATAAATCTGCCCGCCTATCTCGCGGATCCACAAACGTTTTTTTTTTAAACAGGACCTGCAAACTGTTGAAAGATGGCCCTTTTAACAGCGACTGCGCGGAAAATGTTTTAGTGTAATAATTCGAGCGTGTCCGCCGCCCGAAAAAGGCGCGCGGAGGACCGGTCTCTTAGTAAACGATCGTTTATCGGTCCTTCTCTCCTGCCCTTTCACCGAGACGCTCCTAATTCAAGGTTGTCCGCTTCCCCCACCACACCTTGACGTCCAGTTCGTTGCACCGCACTAGCGCAGCGATTCAGCAGCGGTGCACCGCCACATCCCACACAGCACGAAACCTTTGCTCCAAGGACCTACTGGCTACAGGAGGAGCGAAACCTCTCCCAAACTAAAAAGTAATATTGATGACCTGGGATCGGAATCTGATGACCTTCAATTTTTTTGAAAATGACCAGTAAAATGACCAATTTTTTTTTAAAATTAATATGTGTGAAAATGTTTATTGAATCAATTTTACTATTTTAAATCAAATTTATTTCTATGAAATTAAATTTAATACAGTATTTATTTTAGGAGGAAATGTAATGTTTAGCTCCGATCTTCCAACCGTTAGTTTTGAAAAGTCGAGGAAGTTACCAAAGATCCGTGTAATTTTGTGAGTTCCAAAACGGAGTCCACTACAGTAGTGAAATTTTTTTCTTTATTTTTAGTCGCATCAACGACAAAGGTTATTAGCGACTACAATGTTTATACAATTATACTTTTATCCATAATTATATTAACAAAAATGTTATAACACACATATATATATATATATATATATATATATATATATATATATATATATATATAATTAACATTGTATGGTATCACATATTATATGGAATACATAACTTAATTATACAATATCATCTTATGTCATTCAAGATGTTACAATTTTCACAAAACTTGATCAGTTGGTTCTGATATTTGGTCAAATACAATAATGTATCTAAAGGTTTATTTAGATTCGTAAATTTTCTTTGATTATTGAATTTAGGGCAGTTTTCTATGATGTGGTATATTGTTAAATTTGCGTTACAAGTATCACAAAGTGGAGGGGGTGTTTTGGTAATTAAGTAGAGATGGGTTAATTTTGTATGGCTTGATCTTATTCTGCATAGTGCGACTTGTCCTCTTCGGTTGAGCTTTCTAGAAGTTTTAATATGATAAAAGTTATTAATTTGGCTATGGAGTTGACTTGCTTTACATTCTTTCCATGTGCTATTTCATTTCTGTGTCATGCATTTTTCTATTGTTGTCAATTTATCTTAGGTAGTATGCATGATGTTATGAATGTTATTCTCCTTTCGTAAGTCTATTAATGTAGAATTTTTTCCTGTTATGTCCTCTGGAATTTTAAGTTGAGGTGGAAACCAAGCAACAATAATACTTATTCCAGCAGATTTAATGTGGTAGTATTGTTCTTGAATCATTTTAGCCATTTCAGTATTGGAAATTTTGTTGCAGGATTGTTGTATGACTTTTAAGGATTTTGTGAAAAGAATGGTTTTAAAGGAGGATAACTTTACAGTAAGTTTTAATGCAGTCAAAAAAGGCATAGGATTCTCCTGAATTGGGACCGATGCTTTGGGGTAGAAGGTATTTGTAGGTATTGTCAGGGGTGTGCTCTGCGTTATCAGTTCCTTGGTTCTTTTTCTGGCATTCGATGTAAACTAGGCAGTCATCTTTATATATGAGGGTTATTTCTTTAAGTTGCTTATTCCATTCTTCTTTGGATGAGTTGGTGTTCATCTGTGCGTTAGTCTGATTGAGTAGTGAATTTCGCCATAAATTGACGTAATAAAACCTTTGTTTCAGTATGTCATTATAAATTCGCAAAAACATTCAATAACAAAAAAAAGGCGAAAAATGACAAAAATGACGCAAATGTCCAGAAAACTTCCAAAACATAACCCAATAACTGTAATTTTTATCATTTGTACGTTTTGATAAACATTCATTGACAAGTTAGCTACGTCTAGAATGTACCAATGAAAAGAGGACAAGTGAACAGAATCCTAGACCTGTTGATGACTTGTACGACAAATTCAAGGTTGAATTTTGACAGGTGTAAATGTTAAATGAACTAATTCTACATTTAGAGCTCAGAAAATATCTAAGAAAGAACTTACTTTGTCTCAACTCTTTTAGACGAAAGCAATCGCCGCGCTTTGCGAAACGTTTCGTAAAATCGTCTCCATCGGTTTACTCCAGGATGCTCTTATATGGAACGTTGGCTTAACGAGCTTTCCTGAAAGGAAATTCTGGCTACAACAAGATTTTGGCAGTTTGGCGTTTAGTCTGAGAAGCTATCCTTCAGCTTTCCGAAAATTATCGCTTTCGATTTGTAACGCGTCGATCCTATCACCATTGCAGTTACCAGAAGACGCCTGGTCTGCGTACCTAGACTCCATGGCTATATCGCACGCCAGGTACATGTCCCTGAAGATTGGAATCGGGATTAACGCCAAAACTTGATCGCTCTTAGCCTCCGCATGATCGCCAACCAAGGGATTTTAAAAGCTGGAGGATGCCCTGCCCCCTTCCCGCACACACACACACACACACACACACACACACACACACACACACATGCATACACACACACACACTTTAGGAGGGTTCGATCTCTGAGGTTGGCCAAGTGAGAGATGTACTACATCACATCCAGGGGCTGCGAACCTTCTCTTTTTCTCCTGAGTCAAGGGATCACTACCCAACGAAACCTGGACACAAGTGAGAGCCACCTGGCCGAAGCAAGTCCCCGCGCGAGACCTTTACTGCCAATCTGCGATTTTTACAACTTTGCCCCTCAAGCCCCTATGGCCGCGATGGAATATCATACGACATTTCGCGTCTTTCTCGGTCGGGCCGCTAGAAGTCGCATGATCGCAAGGACCGCTTGATACGGTCGCGATCATGCGATATCTAGCGACACGACTGAGAAAGACGCGAAACACACTGATATATTCCATTGAGAGGCAAAGTTAGAAAAATCGCAGTATAGGGTTCTGCCCGAAGTGGGTATCGCCCACCGAGGGTATCGTCGAGAAGCTCAGGATGCCAGGAGATCGTAATTAATAGGGAGCGGATTTCTACGATTTTGCATATTTTTCTCCATTGCTTCGGGGCATAGCTAAGAGTAAATTCTTGACATTAGGTTGGAATTGGATGATTTGTAGATTAATATGTTAGAGCATATTTATGCACATTTGATAAATTTTTCCTGTTGGGGCATATTCGTGTAATTATGGAAGCATATTTTGCATATTTCGTTAAAATAAAGAAAACTTTTCAAGTTTTCATAAAATATATTTGTGACCGTTCATTGATTAAAAATGCCTGTCACAATTTTCTTTTTTTTTTTTCTTTTCTATAGATGATAAAATATTTGTCGGAATGTTGGTTAGTTCTTGAGAACATATTTTTTTAACCAGGCAGAAAATGTGAAAGAAGACCTACAATGTAGATACTTCACTAAGGTGCATATTTACCTTATTTCTCCCAAGAAGTAAGTTAGGTTATATTATATTTGCAGAAATATTTTTTTTTTCATTCCAAGCATGCTTCTCGTGAATTTTATCAGGAAAATTTATACAGAAAATAAAATATTGTTAGTTTTAATTGCATATTAAAGTGTATACTTGAGACTTTTTAGGTCATAAATGCATATTTTAGAAAGCATATTTCAATAATTTTAGAACATAAAAATCCGCTCCCTAGCAATGAGAGTGGAAATGATTCATGTAATAGAGTGGTGAGACACACTGTATCCGTTTTATGTGCACAGTGTACAGTATAACTGATTTGGCGTTAACCAGTTCCCCTAATTATCTGCCTCCCGGAAGAGCCATCTGAAGCGCCGATGCAAGCGGAAGCGGCCGCTGCGTCCTGCACAAGCACTCGCTCGCGGAGACGCGTCTGGGGGGGAGGGAGGGGGCGGTTCGCAGAAGGCGTCGGCGTCCGCGGCAGTGGGCGCCGCCGCTTATCGCAGAAGCGCTATCTGGGGGCGGCAGGTCGACGCCTGGAGGCACCGGAACTGCGGGTCCGCGACCCGATAGCCGCGCCGCCCCCGCGCCGCCACGCGCTGCCGGCCCTCCCCTTTCGTTACAGCGTCGCGCCGTCAGCCTTCGCTGAGTTTCAGCACTGTCCCGAGAATCTCGATTGATGAGTCGATTCTTGTGAATAGAGACCGGAAAAATATGTAGTATAAATCGTCAAAATATATACATAAATATGTAATGAAAATAGTAACAATATGTAATAAATATGTAAAATAGGATATAACCTGTAATATTAAAATACACTAATAATAAAATACATTTACGTAAAACGAAATTAGATTTATAAAAACTGCTCACTTCACATCATACAACTTTCTCGTCAGTAGCAAAAGCTTCATATATTGTAATCCAGGACCGTAGTTTAGCAGCCAGACTAATCGCAAAAGAAGCCATCGCACAAACTGGCGATATCTACGACCAGCAACATACACTGTAGCATCTTCACTGAAGTGTTACACGTCAGTGATCGCAATTTTTTTTCCGAATATTAAGGTTACAGATCACAACACGCGGTGTCAATGATGCCATGGACTCCTAGATTTCCCCAATAATGTAGGGAGAATGCTGATATTTAAAAATAATACTTCTTTTCGTAAAAAATATGGAATTAAATAGAAGAAAATTGGTAAAATAAAAAAAATATATTGTGCAAACAGCAAAATATGTAAAATATGTAATATAGTACTAAATATGTAAAAATATGTAACGAAAAAATTCGATATTGTGTTAGGAGGGCTATGATTCACCGAAATTACAATTTTGAGAACAGTAAGTAGAAAAACAAAAAATATGTAATTACATAAAAATCCGGTCTCTACTTATGAATAGAGATCGTATTTTTATGTAATTACATATTTTTTGTCTTTGTTTTTACTTATCTTAAATTTGTAATCTTCGCGAATCGTCGCCTTCCTAATATATAAATTTTTTTGTTATGCATTTTCATATTCAGTACTACATTATATATTTTGCTGTTTTAACAATGTAGTTGTATTTTCTTATTTTATCTATTTTCTTCAATTTCCTTATATATTTTATATGAAAAGAAAAATTTTCAAAAAACTGAACGTTCTCCCTAAATATTATTGGTGAAATGTAGGTAGGTGTCAAAAGTATCAATTTTCTTAAATTTTATTTCGTAAAAATATTTAATGAATTTTCAAAAGGAGTTTTTATTTGTAAAATCGGCTCCTTTTCTTATACTGTGGGACGTCGAATATCCGAACATCAATCATATGAAATGTCAAATATCCGAACTCGTACTATTTGAATAATTATTTTTTTCCGCACTGCATGTATGTTGCGACAATCGCGCATGATTGTTCCGAATATTCTCTTCGGGTGGGGAAAGTAATATTTTATTAATTTATCCAATTTAGGGATATATTGGTTGTTACAGTGTTCAGCCCACGAAGGTAATGCTGTAGTCATTATTTGCGGGACATTGAGATCTCACTTTTGAACGATAGCCATTATTGCTCTCGAATATCAAAATGTTCTCCTAAAAAGAATAATTCAGAAGACCAAGTAATTATATTTTTAAAATGAGTGTAATTTATATTTCATTAAGGTTGGCTAATTTCAAATTGTGTAAATTTATTTTTTTAGTAATACATGTTCTATAACTAAGAGAGCGTTTTGATATAACATGATATACCTATTCATATATTTTCATATTCTTATTCTTTTAATTACATATTGTAGTACATATTCTGCAGTTTCATATTACATATTTTTCCGGACACTAGTGATGAGATGTGTGATTTGTAATTGAAGGCATTGGAACAATAATAAGATATCACTCTAGCTACAGTAGGCCTCCCGTTACTTGTAAATGATAATATCTCGATTTTTGTAATCTGAAGCTGATATTGGTATTACATGTTTCGTTCATTTTTATGAAGGGATTGGCGGCAGAAACAAGATGATACACACCCCGACCAAAATCGAGATACTATCATTAACGATTAGCGGGAGGCTTGATGCGGCTGATGCAGCTTATCTTGTTTCTGTATCACGCTCATCAATGCCACTTAGTTCATGCTGCTGCCTCCAGTGAGATATTAAACTAAACCTTCAATATCAAGCAGTAAGCGATGCGTGTCTTGATCAACTTCCCCTTCACATTTTTGGTGTGTGTGTGTGTGTTTCTTTCGTGTGTTAGAAGTTTGTTCAAGGCTTTTCTGCCTGCATGCGTGTTCTGGCAATATTGTAAATAAATATATAATAAATAAAAGAAGCTCCATGTGGATGTGATAGGAAATTATGGTAGTTTTCAATTTTTCAACAAAATTGTGATTCAACTCTATCAGTAAGTGGATGCAATCCGCTGACGTAGAAATCCTTGTGATGATTAGCTTCAATCTATTTCTGGATAAAATATTTCTTTAGCAGAAAGAGTTTCATTCACTTCAAGAATCGTTGTAGAATTCTGTCGATTTTAGAGATTGAAAACGTCTACGATTTGAAAGATATGTCTTTGCTTCCGATAAAAAAAAAAAAAACCACACACCTGAAGCCAGACGGAATTTACGTAAAGGATTTTTGCCGACAGTTGATTAAAAACAACGAGCTGGAGATACGTAGAGAGGCAAACGGCCTTGTTTCAGCGCTCCTTACGTGATATTCGTGAAATATGGCCGCCATGTTTTAAGGTGTCATGGCATGATTATCATCATGGTGCTGTATTAGCCCTGTCTTCAGTTTGTTATTCCTATATGTAATGAATTACTTTCTTTAACACGTTGTTTAGTCCATGTTTTGGTACAAAAAAATCGATTCATAGCAAGCAAAATGTCTGTCTGCCCGTCTGTCCGTCAGTCTGTGGTTAATGGTAGTGCCTAAACCGTTCACGCGATTTTCTCAAAAATTGATACACTCCGATCATTTTAAAGTGACTCGAGGCTCTGCGAGTTTGAAATGGAGATTTTGATTTTGGAGGCACTTTCTATGAACTGTCAAAAATATTTTCAAAATGTTCTCAAAGATAGCTTCAAGTTTTTGGATCAAACTTGGTTATCGGATAGCGTAAGAAGGCGCTTAAAAGAATGACAGGCCTCGCTTTTCGTTGAAATTTTCCAAAATTGCAAAATTTCAATTTTTTTCGGCGTCTTCCAAGAACTACAATATTGATGATTGAGATTTTTCCTTAATAAAATCTGTTTTTCAAACACAGATCTTAAAATAGTCATGTAGTACAATTTTTTCGAAAATATGAGTAAATTTGGCGTAATTCGTGAAATGTAGAAAATTTTAATACAATTATTTTATAAAAGAGAGCTACAATTTTTTCCTTTAAATATACTCCTTGTATGTATCAAAGAAAGGTAAAACGGATTGCGCTAGTCCCATTTCCAGTGAACTAGTTATAATTTCGAAAATTGCAGAAAGTTAACATTCCAGAACTTCCATATTGATGAAAAATTTTTGTCTTAATTGAAATTTGTTCTAAAAACTAGAGATGCTACAACAGAACTTTCACTATCTCGCATTATTTGTAACGACTCCGCGATATAATACTACATGAACCTGCAAAAATGTTTCCAACCAGCAAACGTTTTCTTTCCCCGCTTCTTTGACGTTTGGCACCTTTTAACATGGCGGAGAGTGACTCTACTGTTTTAAAGATGGCGACACTATTGCCTCTCTAGGTATCTCTAACTCGTTGATTAAAAATGCGTTATGATTGTTCTGCTCAGACGAGTGCAAGAAAACAGTTGAAGTAACTCGAACATCTACAATTAGAAACATTTCTGTATTTGTATCAGGTTCCCTCCAGAAATTAAATGTAATTTGACTGAATCCATTAATTCGAAGAATTTAAACGACTGTTCGGCTTTAAGTTGAAAATTTATAAACGAAACTTTAACTCATGAACGCAACACTTTTGAAAGCTCGGAAACTGAAGTATGTATCAAGACAGAAGGATGTGACAAGCGAAACAAGATGCCTTTTCTACTCGTCTGATCCAAGTCTAGTGCGGTCAAGGTTTCGTCAAGTTTGGAATATTTCTAGTCAATTCAATGTTATAACACATAATCAAACTCTCTGTAGCAGATTTAATAGGTACGCGGAGCATTCCCGGGCATATTCTTAACATTTCAAGCGCACACCGCAATCAGCGGATATCTCACGCCACGGCAGGTAGCCCGCAGTGGCGTTTTCGGTTGATTGATTGTAGTGGTTCCGTCATCTGGTAAGGTCTTTGGTCTCCTAAATGTAGTGCATGTTTTTTTCATCGGGAGGGGGTGGATATCTTCCCCCGTTGAACGGTGAGATCCAGCGCCGACCTATGCTGGCTTGCGGGAATTCTTCCCGTCCAGGTATCCCCCACCAGCGGGTCACCGCCCCAGCCGGGACAAGCACTAAGCTCCCAACTGGTTTCCCGTCGTGTGTGGTAGTGTAGTGCTTGTGTGTGTTAGTAAGGAGTGAGGAGAGAACAAGAGGAAGGAAAAGATCGCGCACGGTCTTCAGTGGTCCCGTTTTTAGGGAGAGCGTAAGCATTTGCCTGGTTTTGATTGGAGACAAACCACCAATCAGAACAGCCGGCCGCTAGTATTCTCCTCCAGACAGCGGCTGAATTCGATCTACTTATCTAGCTAGAGTCGAAACCCTGCCACGCACTGTCCGGACTCGAACCCAGGACCTCCCGGACAGAGGCACTGCAGTGACATCAGTACCTCCCTGAGCCACCTTTGCGGTTTGGAATTTTCGGGTGCACTGTGACGACTGCCTGCGCTTGGCCCCTGCGAGCCAGCGAAGCGGCGGGGACGGGGCGGGGGCGGTGGGCGAGGGTCGCTGACCTGCCAAATGGGAATGTGCAGCGGCTGATGGGTCCTCGCTTCACACTGGCCCGAAATAGCACCGCGAACGGATCGGCGCGCGAAGCAAAAAATACAATCCAACAACGAAATACATAAAGGCATAGACATTGCAAGGAACAACAGTTGCCTTAATGGTGCAGTTAAAAAAAAAAAAAATAAAGACCGAACTAAAGAACGGTTTATGAGATGGATATATTAATATCTGGTATAAATTTTGAACTGCAATCCTTTTGAAGCTTTTGGATTAAAGACATACAGAGAATGAAATATTCTTTCAAGAAAAGTTGCCAAAGCATGCCAAAAGATTCAAGAAAAGTTGCATTGCCAAAAGATCATTGCATAAAAAATTGTAAGAACAATTAAAATAAATGTGAAAAG
This sequence comes from Acheta domesticus, assembly GCA_031308135.1. Taxonomy (NCBI): domain Eukaryota; kingdom Metazoa; phylum Arthropoda; class Insecta; order Orthoptera; family Gryllidae; genus Acheta; species Acheta domesticus. The sequence continues at coordinate 59,367,072 of JAHLJT010003656.1, forward strand.
TGTTAAAATAAATAAATGTTAAAACAAATTTGAAAAGGAAGAAATCTATTGCCGTTAAATAATGTTTGGGGAAAAATTATAGTGAAAGTGTGGTAGTTTACAGTGAAAGTGAAAAATATTGAGAGACAGTAAAATAAAGTCAAGAAGTATGAAGCTTTGTGTACTCGTATTACTGTACTAAATGTATGGGTAAGCGGATACAAGTAATATTCCGCATTTCTCACCATTAAATTAGGCGAGAATACTAAGGATCAAATGGGACGTTCAGTCGGAAAAATAATGGGGAGATCCTTCCGTGTTCGTGGTTCTCCTAAGGGTTGTCCAACCGGCGGTCCGCAGTGCCATTTATTGTGGCCGCGAAAGGTTATTAGTCAAAAGTGAAAGACCCGTGCAACCATATCGGGCGAGAACATTGTTCCCTGTCGGGGTGACACCCGCTTCAATGTAAAAGTAAGTAAAGTTTAGTTTTAAGGATATTTTTCTAGTAAAATTCAGAAATTCCCCTTCCCCCCCTTTCAGAACAGCCGAGTAAAGTACCGACAAACATTACAGGGGAGTCACGTGTGGATCGCCGTAGAAATTAAAATATGGCCCGCAACTATATTAAAGTGTATAGTTGTGGCTCTCGAGACCTTGCAAGATGGAGAGCCCTGCCCTAAGCCATTTCGGCCACAGGCGCGGAGGCGTTCGCAGTTGATTCGGCGCACTGTGCGTCGACGGAGTCTCAAATGGCGACAGCGTGTGGGGGCGGGGGCAGAGGAGGTGGGGGAGGGCGCGAAGGGGCGTTCCGGCGACGAAAAGCTGAAAGCTTTGGTGACGCCGCCGCTCCGCTCGCACAGTGTTCTGAGACTACGGAAACGACTTCGATGTGTTAAACATCGATCTATTAAAGCCGATGTTTTTTTTTAACATCGATGTTTGTGCTCAATATTTCTTCTTTTACGTTTGAGATGTTTTGATTCTGAATAACAAATTCACATTATCACAATAATGTTAAATTTAAAACAACACCACCATTGTTAAAGTTGAAACAATAACTGGTGGTAGTTTATGTGTTCCAAACGAACACAGTACAACCTTCATCCAGCTATCTTTCGCCCGAGAAGACCACGATTGCCTGGTATTTCCTAAGTCTTTATTCGTATTTCGCACCTGAAGAAGCGGTCAACGAATGCGTCGTGGGAGTAGGGTGTCCCATTCTTACTTATTCAGTTCACTCCTCTTTTTCCCGCACAAGACAATGAGCAGCGCCGCATGTACCCCGCATGGTAATAAATAGGGGGCGGATTTTTATGACATAAAACATCGCCAAAACTTATCAATAAATGCTCTATCATATATAATTATCACATAAATGCCCCAAAACAAGGGTTTCCAAACTGTGCGTCGCGGCTCCCAGGGGCGTCGTGGTGATTTATTAAAATGATCTTAAGATTTGATTTACTTTATTCCTTGTGTCATTTTCATGTCCACAAAATAATTTTGTATTATCATACTATGTTATTTTTAATATATATTATTTATTTTAATAATGAATCGTGGATTAATTATTGAACCTGAAAAGTCCTTGAGGTCCACACCAAGCTTCTGTGGCTCCTTTAGCTTTGACATACATCCCTACCGTGCGTCGCGGCCGGATATTTAATCGTTCTACGAAAGCAGATCAAGTTACTGTGCCCACGCGAGAAGTGTTCAACGTGTGTTTAGTTGAGATTGAAAATAAACGTCGATAAAGAATTGCAAATCGAAGTTTCAAATATTGTACCCAGATTTGAACAATTGTTGATGAAGAAGCAAGCTCATCCTTCCCATTAATTTTTAGAAGATTTTTTTTCCATAAAATTAAAATTTGAATATGGTAAAATGTGTAAAAGTTGTGTATGGTAAAATATGGTAAACCTGTGTCAACCTTTATATTTGAAACTTATTGTTACCAGGGGACACGCGGGAAGTTTCGTTTAGGCCAAGGGAGCCGTGAACGAAAAAAGTTTGAAAACCCGTGATCTAAAGTGAAAAGGAAAAATGACATTTCATTAATATCCGCCTCCTAGTAATAAATAACCGTCTCGCTAGGGCCACTGACGAATAAAAAAACACTGAGTTTAAAAACATCGATGGTTTTTAGTCAATGTATTATTAACATCGATTTTTATTGATGTCGCATCGTTAAATGTAATTGGACTGCACGGCAGTGAGACTTCCAACTCTGTTACTGGCAGTGAGACTTCCAACTCTGTTACTGCGATTCAGAGTGGAAATCCGAGAGAGATATTATTGGCGTCGTGTTGTTCTTGATTATTTCAGCCAGCTCCACTCTCATTCACTCAATCCTGTAATCATTCATTCATCGTTCACACACAATACGCCCTTGGCCTATTGACATCAGAGACGAGGAAACAAATATAAATGGTTAAAAAATACGTTAGGCAGTAGTAAGTAATTTAATGTTCCATGTTGGTCTCATTTATTGTTAATTTTACTCGTTAGTTTTTCAAAACAATTGTTATATTGCGAAGACCAAAGTTATTTAGACTTTCTGCAGAGTTATGAACAGGCTTTTTGAATTTGACTATTTAGAAATAGTATTTAGGAACACTTCTGAAAAACAACTATGTAATTCCCGATAATCCTCTCTTGAATTAGCAATCAGAAGGTCGACAATATGAAGAAAACCATTATCGAGGTATACATTCATTTTATTCAATAAAGACAAATTGGCGAATTAATTGCACACAATTTCCTTGCCTAATTTAGTGTTAAACACATGGAAATACTGAGCTGGAAGGGAGACAGATTTGAATGAAAAACACTGGGCTCGGATCTCACCAGTCTGAAAGTTCACTGCCAGGCATGCATACGTAGTCAAATTTGCTGTTCTCTCCGACGGCGTCATTTAAATTTGAAAACTCGAGACATTACTTTTACAAGATTTAAGAAGTTAACGCTAACGCATGCGAATAAAAAATGGAGTTAGTTTGTACGGAATAATTCTATTCTAAAAAGGCGTCTTCTTCTCCTTTTTCCAAGACACAGGCGATAAAATATTAAGCAGAGCTTGAATAGCAAATACGGATTCTAATGCAGAACAAGTTACGTACAAAGGAATTTTAAAAGGCCCGCCAATAGGGGACAAATTTGCAATTTTAACCAAACGGTGATCTCATTTTATTACATTCCTCTGTGTCTAAACGATGAAACCACTTTCTAAATGTACGCCACATTGTTCATGACATTTTATAAGTTAAACACCTTTCAGTTCTTTCCCAAATTCTTGACTTCAAAGAGCTGAGTATTGAATTTTCCTAATGTCCATTTACATTCCTGATCAACCTTTGATTAATTACTATGAATTATATTGAACAATAATATTCTTGACTGTATTTCATTAATTTATTTTTCAATGATGTAGGAGTATATTGCTGTACAGACAGTCCTGATAAATTTCCAAAATCATGTCTTTTTACTTCAAATTTATTTTTTCTTCAGTTTTTTTATCAGTGTATCTCTTGATTATAGAAGTTAATAAACACCATATAAATTTATTTAAGAAATTCTTCCTAATAAATATCAACAATATTTACAAGGGTGTTTTTAAAAAAAACGCTTTTCTAATGCTGTATACTTTTCTGTTTTGATGTAAACCAATTAAAAAACTAAATTTACTTTGTTCTTTCATTCGTATTATATACTTCCTTTATTTTGACTCCCTGCAACTTAATTGTGTTTTGTTCAAAATTACTATCCTGTTCTCAAAGAAAGATGATAGCTACGCAACCTGAGAGGGGGAGGGCCAGGGAAATATATCAAGCTCTACTGTGGGATAAGTAGGATAAATGTCAACAGGCTGCTAAAGTAAAAAAGGAACACTTCTCAATGAATCATAAAAGAAACGTATAAATGAATCTATTCGAATTGTCCACCCGGAAAGACGTAGAGATATAGCAAAAGAGCTGTATCGCCACAGCCTTCCTAGGAATGGGCCTGTGTTATAAGAGCGTAAGTACTTTGAAACAAATTGCAGGTTCACAATCGGAAAACAATCCATTTTCTTCCATTCTGAAATTTTAATAACCATGAGCTTGGTAAAATATACTGGAATATGCGTTGGCCTTAGAAGCCGTCCATAAATTAACGCAAATTTCAAGTATTTTCAATACCCCTCCCCCTTGTAACGCACTTCCCTATGTTACGCAGCGTAATGTTGCTTCAGATCCCCCTCTCTCCCCCACTTTAGCGTTACGTAATTTATGGACGACCCTTTACATCGTTGATGACAAATTGCCCTACTTAACGCATGTAAATAATTATGTAAATCAGTCAGAACTGATATTCACAACAAAAATGTTAGGTGAGTTGCTTACTTCGAGTTAAACTGAATTGGAGCGAATTTCTCTTCATTTGAACTTGCGACATTCGATTCGTACCGACAGCTGTGTAGCTAAATCACCTGTAATTACTGGGCTGCTAATTGTGAACATTAGTTTTGTGCACTATAAATCCCTCATGGGATCGCCCGTTTTATTTCCCGTCCCAAAGAAGTGGTATCAAGGATCTTTATGGCCCTCAGAGCTTGCTACTCACATTCGAGATCGAAATCTCCAACTCGGGGTTCAGAGGTTGCTACAGTTAAACACGGACCACCCACGACGATTTTGGCACCGTTCAGCACAGTGTTTCAAATATTTTATCACATTTCATGCAACAATATAAATCACTGCTTCAAGTCTTTCAATGTTTTAAGAGACGCAGGCGTTTTCTTTGCATTGCGTCGATTAGAAATCCTAAACATAAAGTTATGGATAAATACATGGCGCAGAATTTTAAAAATATTATTCACACAAAAAATATTTCGAGGCTTCATTACCATTATTCTTCTGAATTGCAAGAGCAGAGTGACAAACAAATTCACACACATTAATTGTCTCGATTTTTCACCTATTCTCTCACAATGTTTTCTGACTGAAATGTTTCTTTGTTGACATCTTTACACACCAGATTGTTTGGCACCTTTCATTTACATTTAGAAGGCTTGTTAAGAAATTTTCTGTCCAAACGTACTGCTCCACTGTTTTGAGACACAATAATTCACTGTTTTAAAGGTGTACACTAACAGCAACTGAACGCCCAGGAAAACTAGCCAGTCACTTCCGCAATCAGGCCGCTTTTCCGTCCACATCGGACGTGCGAAAGTAAATCTAGTAGGTCTGTCTAGAAAAGATTACACAAAAATAAAAACTAAGAGAAAAGTGAGAAGAGTCCACGACTTTCTTCCTATTTTCCAAGTATTTTCGTGTATGCCAATCCCACTCAAGCAAGCAAGTTTACGGTTTTGTTAATTCTGAAGGAAAACGTCCTGAGCCATGATCTTTTCGTGGCAGCTAATATAACAGATTGGTGTGCATATGTTAAGTACAAGTTAAAAGCGATGTGTAATCCAAAATAGATTTAAAAAATGAAAAATACGATGCATATTTTACAAATAATTATAAGTAAATGGTTTAAAATACAAGGCAAGAGAGGAATTTCTAGTTTCCAAAATGGCAACTATACTTAATCTGGTTTTGTGTTTATTAGTTTGTGCAGTATTACCTTATACTATTGTGTAATTGATCATGAAATCTAACACACTTGCTGTAATCACAAAAGATGGGGAAATTTCCCGAAAAAAGTCCGATACCAATAAATTGTTAATGAGAGTTACTATTTGTATACGAGAGTTATTATTACTATTTGTGAACGGCTGCTCCACTTTTTTGCACCAACATTTTTGGAATGGATTTACACAACGGTACGGCTGTATCTACCACATACGTTAGTCTACATGCAAATAAAAGGGAATGTGTGTACGTCTGTCGCACATAGACGCAAAAACTACTGGACCGATTTCTCTGGAATGTTCACACTTTATTCTTATTAGTGCCGGGAGTAATTAAAGAGTGGTTTGTATTAAATCGGGCATTTGGGCGCATTGTTTTTCCACAGTTAATCGACGAGGTGGGTTTCACGCTGTTCCAAGAGGACCTTGTGATCCTGCGAAGTGCGATTTATGGATATATTTTTGAACTACGCGCCTCGCTTCGACCCAATATCGAGAAACATCGAAGTGACGTCTGAACCAAATGCTGGCGGTGCAAAACATTATTTAAATACTTCATTTTCAAAATGTAGTGTAATAATGTAACGTGTAGTTAATACGTAGTTAAAGTGTAGTTAATCTTCATTGAATAAATTTAATGTGAATTTTGAACGTGAATGTATTTAATACACTACATTAGAGAAACATAATTAGCTAGTTTATTATAACTTCCTTCTTCATCCTCTCCAAGTAGGTACGCTGTCAGGTGATTCTCTCTGGCGGGGGTGGCTGCGCTCGCCAGATGCATCTGCATCGTGGTAACGCCGAGTCGCGTCGTTGCCGCGGAGGGGTGCGGGGGCGGGGCGGGGGCGCGGACGCGGGCGCGGGCGCGGGCGCGGGCGGGCGCGGGTCGGAGCCCGGAGGGTCAACGCCCCCGCCCACTGACTCACCCACCGCCGCGCCGCCGCCGGCCGCGCCCGTCTGGAGCCGCCTCTGCCGCCGTCGCCGCCGCAACAGCGTTGCCACACGCCGCCGCAGCCCTTCCACGAACGCGCTATTCCGGACCACGATCGCTGGACGCGACCGCCCCCGCCCCCGCCGCGCCCCGTCTCCACACACGGGCCTTCCTGCCTGCGCCCGCAGCGCTAGGCAGGCGAAGCGTTCCAGGAGACGTGCGGAAAGCTCGCAGTGGGTAGCAGTGGCGGCTTCTCGGCGGCGGAAGGAAGGGAGGAACACCCTCCCACGAACTATTTCCTTCTACTGGGTCGAGTATTATCGCGAGAATGATCGAGAATTATCGAGTATTATCGCGAGAATTATAGAGTAAAATATTTGTTTGAAATTTGAGGGGAAAATGTACGATCTTTGAGTTGTGAGGTTGTACGCTGTTTGGGTGAAAATATAGGGTTGGGGGGTTAATATTTCTGAGATGTGAGGTTGTACGTAGTTTGATGGGAAATGTACGATATTTAAACTGTGAGGTTGTACTAGTTTTGAGGGAAGATGTTCGACTGTTGGGTTGTGAGGTTATACGTAATGTGAGGGGAAATGTATGATTTTTTTTAGACGTGTGAAGAAATCTAATTTATTAATGTTTCAAACTAATTGCGATAATAAGCCACGCGAAAATGATCGAAGTCAATCCAAGTCGCTCTGATGAAGTCTCTCTTCTTCTCATGTCTTAATATGTACCCGAATCTCTCAGCGTTCCTGCGGCTAAAAGAGAACCCTTTTTTTAAGGAGCTACACTTCAGAAGGGAAGGGAAGGAATCTCTTGGACTGCCTTACATTTGCTTCTATTAGGTACACATGAACCACACATTGGCCCACATAGGCGTAGAGTCATGTCACATTCCGACATGCAAGGGTCAGACGTATGCAGAGCCGGTGTAATTTTGATGCGGATTGACGGAAACGATAGGAAAACTGAACAGATAGGTCTTCATCTCTTATCCCATTGCAAGTAGACGAATGTAAGTGTATGCATGCGCATCAGTATTGTTTCCTATGAAACCTATGAGGCAGAGAGATTTACTACTACACTCACAAACCAAGCTTTCATGAGTGGATGGGAACCTATGCTTACCTTCCCCCATACACGAACAAGTCTGGCTACCAAGCCTCGCTCGCACCGGTCTGCTGACTATCACATTGTTCCCACAATACAGCAAGTTGTGAGAACAATGCCTACGCCACAGATGTACAATCATCGCAAGCCAGGTTTGCATGTCGCTCTTGCGCACTTATGGCTGGTGTAAAGTTAAGTGGGGTTAAGTAGAGATGAAAAATGTTACCCAACTACTCGCATTGGGTCACACCTATAGAACATATCAATACAAACTAGAAATGATAATAGGGAAATAATTGTAAATAACAGGAAATGCAGAATAAACACAAACTAATACATTTATTAAAATTTTAAAATGCATTTCTTTAAAAACATACGTCTTCTTTGCCCTTTTTTATTCTGCTTAGTATTTGCGTCAAATATGCTTTTATCATAAGTAATATCACGAGAAGTGCTGTGCTAGTCGGTAAATTCACGACTCGCGTAGAGAGGAGTGAATTTACCGGCTAGCACAGCACTTCGAGTGATATTTAGTGTGACTATTTCACGAATAAACACATTACATGTGCTTTGTGATTAACCACGCTTTGTGATTATAATAGACATCGAATTTCAAGTTTCTCTTGTGCGGAAGAATCCAACAATTGTAGAGCAAGATTCAAGTTGCATATATTTTTTGTCATTTTTATTTAACACTTATTCATATATCTCTTCTGTACATAAAATCAATTTTAACAAATGTCCAGTTGCCTTTAGAGTACAGTAAACCTTATCCTTTCGAGTCATTGAGACGGTTATCTGGGTTTATCCATCTTATGTGTTCACTACTTCGGTAACGACATGTGATTCCAAATAACACTGAAAATGCCTAGACATCTAACAAACACCCTAAGTGCACAGGGGACAAAAAAACAAAAGGATTTATGGAGAAGCTGCAGCAAAAACACGTTTTTTTATTGTTTCCCGGCCATTCGGAGGCTAACGCCGCCATTGTTTCTTCCCTCTCCGATCCAAAGATGTACGTGCAATGCTTCTCAACATCTTCCGGAAGTACACATTGCGCTACTGCTGTCCCGTGATTCACGACGCGGAAGTAGTACTACCAAATTCTAAGGCGCTTTGCTTTACTTTCGCCTGTTTCCATTTCGGGCTAGTGACATTAATTTCAGGGCTACGTACATTTTCTAATATACCATTACTGCAAATAATTACTGAGCTTTCATGAAAAAGTAAAACTGGTTATTTTAATAACGGTTCATTTCAGTGATTATATTCTTCAGGTGAGAAAAATACGAACACCCCAAAACATTTTTTGGACCTCCCTGTTACAAGCAAGCATTTACACCGTTCTCCGTACTTTTACATTGCAATTCACTAAACTTGATCGCCTGTCCTTCCCTCCTTTTATATTCTGGGCTAATAAAGACAGCAGTTTTACAATACTGTAGGCAAGGGTAGTCGACCTGATTACAGAGGGAACCCACTCAACCCCTCCATCCGATAATTCCCGTTTTCCTTTTAGAGTTTTAACTTGCTCAAAGCTAAGACCACTTGTCGGCTCCACTATACAATTCAATCAAAAACACAATCCACGAAATCATTATCAATAAAATTGAAGTGTCTGATTCCGAAATAACCTTTAATAGCCTTTTTATAATATCATGTTCGGTTATTTTTGCATTGCAGTAAACCCTCGTTAGCACGAACTCGCTTAACATGAATTTCACCGTAACACGACCAAAACGTCGGTCCTGACGGGGAATTACGGTAATACAGACATTTATAATACTCGGATAATACGAATATTTATTACATGAATTCCGATTATTTCGGCCTCTTGGAATTCGCGTTAACAAGAGTGTACGTTTTTTCTTAAAAAAATAGGTTGTTGTTTTCATATATATCTATAGTTTTATTCCGATCTTAATTGAATTTTGTTCTCTTACCTTCAAAACGAGAAAAAAGTTACTTTCTTTACGAGATTTCGTAAAAATACTCCTTATGCCCTTCACTACCCTTTAGAGTAATATTTAACCGTACACTCTTTCCGCATTTCGCAAATATCACGAAAACAGAAAGGAAATACAGCAAGGTGCGTTCAATATTTCTGAAAGTCCACAAAATTACTAAATGCATTTTGATTCAATCCAACAGTGCACTTAGGTTCAGAGTTATTGACGGTCAAAATTGTTACTGAATGTCTGCCGGAAGAATGCAACAGTGCGTGTGTCTACTACTGCCCATAGCATTCACGGTGGTAGCAACAATGAAGGGTAGGGAGGGGCAGGGCTGGCCAGGCGAGAGCGAATAGTTATGGCTAATAAATACCCGACATGCAGGGTACTTTTGCAAGTACCATAAAACAAAAATCGATTAATGAATGCATTCGTGGACACATTCAGGAGATTTTTGTAAGGTTAATAATCCTAGAATCAAAAGATGGCATTGGAAGAACCAATGCTATTACTATGAAAAACATCTACATTGTTCCACCCTTCATTGCCACTGTGATTTACGATACAAGCCTCTTCGTTATATGCCGGAAGCCAACCAGTCTTAGCTACAGCAATCCGATTCTTCGGCGACTGATCTCCAACGCAGTGCTTCCAGCACCGTTAAACTGTGACTCTCAATTAAACTGACTTTGGGAAAAAAATAATTATATTCGTAAACACTTTTTTCCGTGAAGGCCACAGTCAGGGCGGAAAAGAAGGAGAACGTTAAGACGATTATTTAACAATTTGCTGATGGGAAAATAAACACTCGTTCTGGAAGCGGTCGTCCACTTAGGGAAAGTTAAAACAACTTCCTACCTCACGGACAGTTGGGAAAAAGAAAGACTCGAAGGAACTTAAAATACAGAGTCAAGACTGTGCGTCGTCACGCTTAAATTTCGGAAAAGTTCCTTTGATGTCAAGGTACACAGTTCACATGCGGTTCGATCACACTAGCGAAAATCATGTATTATAATAATTAGTGATTTCGATGTGATTCATCTCACACACGTGTGCATTCTAGCACAGTGGTCGTCAATTCGAGACCATTTTTTTTCTTTTTTTAAAAATTTTTTGGAGAACCGCGAGCAAACACGTATTTCAACTACAAAGTGGCAAGTAACTTGAGTTTTTACGGCGTGCTCCACAGGCAATTCCGAAAGTTCCTTAACCTAATAGACGCAAAGTATGGCGATGTAGTCTACTCAATAGTTGGTCAGTAAAGCGAAGATTTCTAAAAGGAGTATCTGATCTGAGAGATGAACTTTTCTCCAGTAAGAATATTATGAATATGCAAAACTGACGAACAGACTTTCTGTCATTCACTTGGAGTACTGCCTTCTAATTTCTTCTTTAGATATTAAAGCCAATATTGATAATTTAGTGGCAAAACTGTGTCAGGTCTCATATTCAATTACTGTGATTTGTATTACTTGTTTGCAAAGTAGAAGACAAATTTTAAAACAAACCTGTAGGTTCGGCAATGTTAAGTAATCCCCACAGATATTGTAATATAATTTTTGTATAAGTATTACGTAAGCATGAAGTTATTTTATTATTACATCAATGCCGCCCGCAAGTGTTTCATCAAAAAGAAGACTACTGTTCTATAACTTCTTCAGGTAAGGAGCGCCTAGAAAGCGTAGTTAATTCCATTTTGTACCAAATAGCAACGCCATTGAAACAGGAATCTGCAAATAAAACGTTTTTAATACCTACGTGGTTCTCTGCCTCTCTTCTTCTTTATTTCACACATGCAATAGTATTGAGAGACATGTTTCAAAAATTAGATCTGCGTAGTTAATGGGGAACATTTGTTTTCTCTTAGAATCGATATAATGTCGATTCTTTTTTCATTGGATTTCTCGAAGTTGGGCCGTTGAATGTGACCCTCCAAAATAACTAAATTCCGAGCAGTAAGAGCGTATAAATCGGAGAATGTTTAGGGATGTAGGCAACGCACCGCTTTGAAGTAAGCCAGCCTAACTACTCAAGTAGTGCTGACAGGAACCATCCACAGAGACCATTTCGACAATATCTCTTTCTACTTGACACAGATCCTTCTTCAAACAAGAAGCTGAAGGAATTTTCTGAGAGGGCCAACAAATTTATAGAGTAGATTTCCAAACCTTCCCCTGACACAATCCTCATTTCTCCTGACGAAATTTAATATTTTTTTGTTTGTATGGCTTCCTTCAATTATACGAAGTTAAGCTGAAATTATTGTAGCTTCATTTATTTTGGGGAATGAGACGAAAAGCCTTTATTTAAATTATGCATTCACAATTCAAATTTCTCGAGGTAGAACATTAGCACATTAGTTGTCAAAACGCCTAGAAGACAGGCTTCGTGACCTCTGTTCTAAAGGGCGTAAACAAAAGAATATAATCCACATAGAATATTCCAACGATAACACTTTACGAACAAATGGAAAAGATAACATTTCTCTGGTAATTACTAATAACCGGCTTTGATGGACCCGGTCAAAGTAGGGGGATTTTTGAGGTGCCAAAAATCGACGGCATGCTTGCGGACGCTTGTCGGCATGTAAAACAAACCCCAGGAAAACACTTGGCCGATCCCGGCAAAATTAAATCCTCTAATAATTTAGCATCAATCAGAGTCTCGATTTGAATTACTAGATAAGACTGCGGATATTTTATCTTGGCCCGCGCTATCTGGTATTCAAATCAAAACGTCAAAATTGGCGCTCTAGCGCCCCCAGGGGAAGCAATGTCAAACTACACAAGGTCTCAGAAGAAGGTACTAGGGGCTTCTGGAGACTCGCCTGTGCACTAATCAGTGTATGCAATTAAAAGAAGAAAATTATTAACAACATTCACAGACAGTCCACACATTTTTCCAGCCAATGTCCCTAACGTACTTTTTCCTGTCGTGCTTTCTCTGAATAATGATCACATCACCTCACTCTCATGCCACTTCATGGATTTCTTGGATATGGAATTTTATGCTCGAGGGGAATTCATGTGATTGCTCCGACGCGACGCTCTCATTGGATTTTCCCGAAACGCTCGGGGGCAAACACGCATCCAATGTTAGAAATGAAAAGAAGTACATATGGTATCACACAATAGCACATTAAGGTTTTAACAGCACGTTAGAACAATAACAAAAACAGCAAAAACATAATCATGGCAGAAAAAGTTGAATATTTGGAGCTATTGAAAAATTAATTTTCTATTCCTTGTTTTGTGATCACTTTGTGTCTCCTTTAAAGACAGCATTTCTTCTCTAAAGGAAGTAACTATTGCTATACTTGGCTGGTGCAATTGCTGAAAACTAGACTTGGAATGTGGAACTAGATGTGGCATAAAGTGGCTGACATCATCGCGTGGTGCAACTCTGAAGTAGGGTATGTAATTATCACTCCACATTGCCACAAGCAATGTTTAGTACACGCTTCCAACAAATATTTATGACGAATTAAAAATATGTTACTACAGATCCATCAGAACACAATGTCAATGTTTGGGACAGATTTTCCACTATTCAATTTCTAATACGTTTTGCAAAGCAAGACCAAAATATATAAACAATATTCCCCACGCCACGTAGAGAAAGTTCAAATAATGTAAAAAGTAGTAAGTTGCGAGATTAGTTTCCTTGTCGAGCTCACTCCCCATCAATATCTGTAAATGTGAACGTGTGTGTATAATCTAAATAATGTATGTGAAAATCTTTATATAAGAAAGCATGTATATAAACCATCAAATTAAATCAAAATCAATTTATGTTAAATTGAAAACCTTTATAACAATCTTGGTCGCTAATGAAGTAGACGATTATGTGACAAACACAAATAAATTTTAAAAATTTGAAATAAAGCGTTTTAGTAAGATATTAAAAATTTGCCTGTATTTCAGATCAGAAAAATGGAAAACGGGGCGAAAGAATTAAGACAGGATTTTCTCTCTAATTTATCTACATACGGATCATCCATGTCCGTCAGAAGTTTTCGTTGTTCAAAGGAGGACTTGAAAATGAAAATGTCCCCGGGAATAGAGGGAATTATCAACCACAGTCTCAAAATATAATAGCGGCTTTAACAGCGCAGCTTTACTGCTTAACTACGAGTACTTCTATATAAAACAGAAAAAGTCGATAGTCCTACCAATATTTAAAGGAAGCAAAAGTTTCAAACACCTATCAAATTACAGAACAATAAGCCTCCTCTCAATGTTATTTAGATTTTTTGACAATTGATCCTGAACAAATTCAACCACTTACTCAGAAGCAACATCAACACTGCAGTATGGTTTTAAAGCATTCCACTTTTCGCCAATTACGATGATTAACAGAAGACATAGCTCTTGGATTATATTAAGAATAACACACAACTACAACATTCCTAGATATGAGCCTTGTCTACGACATATTTCATACAGTTGTGTGCACAAAATCCATCAACTAGGAAGTTCTAATTATTAAATACCTAATTACAATCATCACAAGTTTCATCTTAAAGAATTCATAGTTAAAATCAACAAATTAAGAACATATCCAATCAACATACGTATACAGCAAGAATCAGTTCTATCGCTATTCAAAATTCAGAAAAGAAAACCAATCTCGACTTAACGATGGCCATATCCTAAGAGCTCTGAATTATAATGTACCTTAAATTCCTTGAAAGAAAAAAAGTCGAACGAGAAGCAATAAATAAGAAAAAAGCTCTTATCACGACTCGAGATATTTCGGTGTTTGAAATGTTGAAACTCCAGTGACTGATAAGCAAATCATCTCTGAATTTTATGCAGATAATACGCACGTGAACTGCTAAAATATTCAACAAAAATAATATGATAGTAATAGTAATATTAATACTACTTCTACTACTACTAATAATATATTCTGAACCTTTAAAATTATATAATTTGAAATGTGTCGGACTAATCGAATTTTTGTTTTGATCTCTCAAATGTAAATTAGTTCACATTCTCTAAAAATAATCATATAATGCACCCATTGGATTCAAAGAACAGGAAGTCAACTACTACAAGATTCAAACATAACGGCTCAAGGTGAGGGCAAGGGTGAGACCGCCCGATGACGAAGAAAATTGCTTCATCTCCGACCGCTCAGAACGGTTCCAGGTCCACCTACACAAGCCGCAAAGTATTTCGGAATTCGGCTCGCTCACGTCACAGCTCGTGGCGGGCGACGACGTACAAATTGTGAGGGTAAAACTGGAAACATCAACTTCCCCAGCCCGCACTGCCACTGTCATTTCCAAATGAAACAATCAAGTGTGATGGATGAGATGTATACCACATCATGTAATACACAATATTAAGGCACTTTGGCTGTGCAACGAATGTTGCTCTAACGGTCACGGAGTCATTGATGGTAGACTGCTTACCAAGACACCAATGTATGTCACCATGTCATGGAGCTGGACACGACTTTTTAAATGATTGATTGGTGTTTCCAGGTGTGCCAATTGCTAAGTTCCTTAGTCTCGTTAGTGTAGTACACGTTTTTATTGCGGGAGGTGGCGGTGGTCTTCTCCTGATGGATGGCAAGATCCGGCGCCGACGTCGGGTTACGGGGTTATCCCCACCTAGGTATCTTCCATCCAGCGGGGCACCGCTCCAGCCGGGAGAAGCTCTAAGCCCTCAACGTGTGCGGTGGTATGTAGCATGTAAGTGAAAGTGTAAGCGTGTGGGGAGGTGCGAGGATAGAACAACGAATATGAAGGAAAGATCACGGGCAGTCCGTGGCCCATTTGTTAGGGTACTGCTCAAACATTCGCCCGATGTTCATCGAAAAAAAAAGAAAACAAGGGAAATAATGATCAGAGCATCCGTCCGCTAGAATGCTCCTCCATACAGCGGATGAATTCGACCTAGCTACGTAACTAGTGACCTGCCACTTTCGAGACTCGAACCCTTGAACCTTCTGGTCAGAGGCACTGAAGTGACATCACTTAATGTTTTGAGCCACCTAACTACTTTTTAAACATTTCCTATACCCTACAAAAAGTAACTGCCCTGGAAACTGACAAAAATGTGTCCTCAAAAATGTAAGTGAAGAAAAGAGAAAATTTAAACTCGAGGAGCCACTCATAAATTGAGTGAAAATCATCCAAAATAGTCCACGTTGAAGTTGGTCTTCAGACAGTCACACAAGTAACACACGGAAGGTACGTCAAAATGGGATATCATTTATTACACAACGGAATGAAGGTGTGGGCAGGAATGTGGCTCGAGCATTTAAGGGAAGAGGAATTTGGCGACGTTGGCAAACGTGCGAAGAATGAAATTAACTCAGTCTTGGCATCTTGCAGGAGTGCCGCTAACAACTGGAGCTGAGGTTGAAGGTTCGTGCGTGGAATACGAGAGATTTTAATTATTCATTTATTTATTTAGTCAAAAAAAAAACAGTAAAAACTGTATATGACGTGTGGGGAAAGAAATTTATCTGCGCACATTTTCTTGAGGGCCAGAAGTTTATTAAAAAAAAAAAAAAAAAAAAAAAAAAAAAAAAAAAAAAAAAAACGAAAACGAAAAAATTAATTTAGAAAATAATTATATTAGAAAAATAAAGATATTTGAAAAATGTTTTTTCCCGAGTTATAGAAAATCAATTTCAACTGTAAATGAACTACAAGCAAAAGGAGTGCTCAACAAAACGTGCGCACAGTGAAGCTACATTTACGTCCAGAAGCAAAACAAGGGGCCATCTCAGCATTTGCTCTATGGATCAGGGAAACTGGACAAAAACCTGATCGAGATGGGGGTCATTGACCCGGAGGCACCCGGATACACCATTTATCTCGATTATGAGAACCTTCTTCGATCCATATTGCTGAGGAAACATTTCAACAGAAAATACAATACACTTCGAATTACTCATAACAGGAAAATTCTAGATGACAGAATTAATAATCAAGCGAAAGAGAAATAATAACCAAGAGAGTCAGAAAGCAAACTGTTTATGGAGAAGCGAAAAAATGCGAAATAACAACACCTCCTTAACAGATAAAGTTATTTTTTTTAAATCGCAATCCAAAGACAATCGGATAAGCAACATCCTAGTAACATAAAGTGAGTGGGCAGAAGGTTGGATTCTAACATTTAAAGACTGCTTGAAAGCATGAAGAAACATACATGTGCATGTAGAAGATCAAGAAGAATGGTGTAAATTGATGAAAGATAAACCTGTGACGTGAAATGCTTCTGGGCATCTCTGAGCAAAGCACCTTTCATTATTCATCGGGCAACGAAATACTGAGTCAATTGTAAAACATTTACCCTCTTAGAACGTCGAACCGAACGCCGACCAGAATCTACAATGTCCAGCTACAATGTCAATCTACAATGTTAAGCCTGACCTGAAAATACAGATTTCACCTTTTACAAAAATCTGCAAAAAATTTTACAAAACGACAAGATTGACAGCGATTCTTATTACGAGGCCATTCGCGCTGAACCACACCGAGAGAACTAAATAAACTGAAAACGTGTGAATAAAGAAAACATGAAATATTTACGGAAATTCTACCTTATCCAGACATCAGTCGCTTCTCTCCAATCACATCCCAAATCTCAAATGCAGCAAAAGCAGAGTTGATCTCAACGGCCGAAGACTGGCGAACGGAGATTAGAATCCACACCCTGGCAGAAGACCCGTTCCAGCAGGAGGTGGGCTTTAACCTTCCACGAAATCGGTAAACGGCGCCAAACAGGATCTGAGGCGGTCTGAGCAAAAGCAACCAGGAGATGGTGAAGTGGAAAACGCCTGAGGACCACACTGCGACGGCGGCGAGATTAAAACAGACCACGAACTGATCAGTAGGCAGCGTGACTTGA
The DNA here is from genome assembly GCA_031308135.1 of Acheta domesticus. NCBI lineage: Eukaryota > Metazoa > Arthropoda > Insecta > Orthoptera > Gryllidae > Acheta > Acheta domesticus. The sequence goes on from JAHLJT010003656.1 coordinate 59,384,541, forward strand.
AAACGTGACATCACGTACGAAATTCCTAATTCGATTACGGAGTACGGCTGAGAAAGTTTTCCTTAACCCTTGCAGATGACATTTAAGCATTTAGATGAATAATTTGCGACTACATCAGTGCTAACAGAAGACCATACAACACTTTTGTATGATATTTCCCAAAAGGGCAATCTATTATGATCAGAGAAATGCATAATAAATTAATAACTAACACGAAATCGACTACCTTCGTTATGGTGAAAATCAGAACTCTTTCATAAAATTAAAAAGTTGAAGACCATATTTTTCGGCTCATCGTCTGTCATTAAGGTTGAAGAAAAAATATTGAAGGAACAAGAGTAAACTTGCAACCTATACCAATATTTTGATAGTCTGTTTCAAGGTATACCTTTCACTTTCGTCTGTACAACACAGTATTTTCAAAAAATAACGTTGAGTTTTCTAGCAAAATTATGATTTAGATAATGAAGTTGAATACTTTCGTTCCAATATCGATAAAAATAAAACAATTCTAATGTCGAGATCTCTCTGACCGCCTTAATTCTTTTGTAAACAATAAAATTTGTACAAATTCAAACGGCATATTCTCTGAATAAATATCGTGAAGTATCTCTGTGGTGAGAGGTAATAAAAAACGAAAACAGGATAATAATGAAAATGTATAATTAAAAATTAAGGTTAAAAATGTGTACAATCCAATTCCATTTCAATGAAACGTATTAAATGTTACTGATAAATAATATTAGCGGTGCGTATTCAATAAAAAATAAATGTGGTACATAAATTTGCAGTCGTTAGAACAAATAATAATAATAATAATAATAATAATAATGTCTGAAAAAATCTGGTATACTCGTATTACGAAAAAGATCTGCTTGAAGGTCTCCCAGTTCACCCACTCCGGGAATATGGAAGGACCGTCGTGTACTTGCGGCGGAGGCGAAGAAAGAGATGTTGCAGCGAGCTTTCGGCAGGGCCGGGCCGGGCCGGGCCGGGCGGGGTGGGACGGGGCAAGAGGGAGGGGGTGGGGCGGGGCGGCGGGTGGCGCCAGGCGGGCGGGCGCCAGCGCTATCGACTGCCCCCGCCGCCGCCTCCGTCGCGGTCCCCGCCGCCACCGGAGGCTGCGTCCGCCGCCACCGCCGCCGCCGCCGCCCACCCGCCCGTGCCATCGATCTCGCCGGGCGACACTGGGCGGCGGGAGGAACAGCGTCGGATTTGGCGGAGGCCAATCTCTGGCATCTCCGCTCGCGGGCGGCGAGGACCGGTTCGAGCACCGGCGCACGACTTCGCTCCTCGAAACATAATGCCCTTCTCGAGGTGGACGGCTCCGACAAGACAGGTTTTTTTTAACATAGGAACGTCCGTCCCACTAGACTCCGTGCTGATACTTCAGGAAAAGACGTTAAAAACAGACCAACAACGGGCCCATGGGGAACACCACAATTGGATTTGCATATTTCATCGTGAGTCTCCAGATCTCATCAGTGGCCAATTTCAGACACTCGTGTTCGGAGGCGTTATGGTTCAATGCCCTCCAGAAACACGAAACTTCATATCACAGACACGTTCCTATAATAGGGACAGATGATTCCATCGAGATATACATTTTAACGAAAAAAATCACACTAAACTGCCATTTTGGAGATAAACAAGATTAATTTCCGTTTTTTTCCCATTTCAGTCGGGTTGACATCCACATCGAAAGAATACTTTTTCCCGTTCTAAATTAAGCTGGGAAGTCTTTTCTACATACATCCTGGGCGTTTCCGTTATTTGTTCATATTACAGTTCGGTCAAACAAAGGCGAGGTTCATCTGAAAACCGCAGTTGTTTTAAATAAGTGTACTAGAAAATACAAAAGTGACCCTGGGCGTTACAGTTACAAACGAGAAATCCTGTTTTTTTTCTCGAGCGTGATACCTCTACTAGTGTCCCTCAACCACAGAGCTACAGTCTGTGTACTGAGAACAAACATTTATTATGCCGGACGGGTGAGGTTATGTCGGGAAGCGCCATTGAGATTTTCGAAGAAATTTCATGTAGAAGTAATTGAGGTGGAGATGGCGAAGATATTCCTAGAATCGTTTTCATAAATTCAATGAGCAAGAGGGAAGGGTGGAATAGGCACAAAAATTATCCAAAGTAGTGAGCAAGACTTCATAGTTGTTCAATAGAAGGAAAAGATTGACAAAGAGACAAGATTTCAAATAACAAAACAATATTTAAAAAAACTGAAGTTTTAAAGAAACGGTGTAAGCTAGTCCAAGTACTATTGAAAAAAAAGTACGCAAAATCGGGCAAATATTCATACAAATTCAGTGAAACTATAATCTGAAGCCTTTCCGATTCCAAAAACTATGGTCGTTAAACGTGGATGCTTCAGGAAATTTCCTAACGGAAAAGTAATTTATAAAAGTCAAAATAACGGGTAAATGAGACAAAAGGGAATCAGTGAATACGGATGACTATTCTAAATTCATTCTTAGTAATCGAAAAATAAATAATAGTATGCTATAACAAAATTTGTTTTTTCTGTTCATTTTCTAGACAAAATAATTCCCTCCAACACAGAGTAATTTCTTACATTTTATATGCGTAAGTTTCATTAACATTTACCTCCATGAAAATTACGTAATCCATCATTTTCGAATAAGTATGTTCAACTGCAATCGGTCGCACACATTTCATTTCTGAGATTTAGGAAATTGTAGTGAGAGAAAACTGGCGAATCCGGTCAAGTTAATTTGAGGATGAGGGGGATCCTTAATAGCGCCTTTATAACGAGATCCTTCCTGCTCTGTTTCCAAGATAGTGCACGATTCTTTGTAGACAGAGTATGTATCGTGTAAGACAGCGAGGGAAGCACGTAATGGTAGCGAGTTTCTAGAACAAAAATCCGGAGGAAGGGGACCGTTTTGAATTCCAAGAAACCCATATATTTCATATAGGAAGACCTCTTTTTCGGTTAAAAAGTTGAATGCCAGTGAATGGTCACTGAAAATTAGAGATTAGTAACCCGAATGATGGCAAACGTGTTTCTGTCGTATATTACTCTTTGCGAAATTCAATCATTACACATTCTTCCCGTAAATAGCGATTTTAAAACTTCCGAACTAATAATACTGATCGAAGTGAGGAATATCGGCTTTGTAGGGCTTTGAAAAGCATTGAGCATATATTTCATATTTGAAGTATTTTCATCGTTAAGAGGAGAGATCGTCACGAGAAGTTAATTCTCAAAACCGCTCCAAACACTGAATGAATATCACAGTATTTTTAATGAAAAAAGTAAAAGCAAGTTCACGAATTCACAAAATTGTTTCTCATTACAGCTGACAAACAAGGTGTGACCGAGAAAATTAGAGAATATCGAGAGAAAAAAAATTGTTTACTTATACCTGTAGTTTCTAACCTAATTGTCTGAAACCACAAAACGCATAAACCGATCATTAAAGTTAATTTATTCACTAATTGGAACGAATGATGGCTTGCCACTACACATTCACACTAACTCTCAATGTGTATTTCAAATGCAACTAGAATGCGAGGGTTAAGAATTTTGTTCGGGAATCCGGATATTTTGCGCAGGAGAAAAGTTATCCTCTATCACAAAAACGGAGCTAGAATGGAACGGAAAAGGTAGAACTTTTGGGTTTCTCAGAACAGAAATGACAAGATATTAGAACTACTGTCACGTACCGTTGACGCCACGCACCTCAAATTTATTATCACGCGCCAACTTGCTAAGCGTGATTTGAGTTCACCAATGAGGAAGAAAATACGTGTCCCTTACCACAGCGATGAACAAACAAACAATTCATCGACCTAGAGGTAAAGGTGAGAGGTCAGAAGTACCTATTGTTCTTGTTAAAAATACTGTATGTACAGTATAAGTATATGAATGCGGTTTGAAATGTGCGCGATATATGTATATTCCATGTATGGTCACACTTAAATCAAAGCGCCATTTGCGTGGAAGAACCATCCACGCGATAATTGCCAACTCCACCGCAACGCAGGCGACAACGCGACCACGTCCGCACAGTCACCGACCGCAGAGTGGCGCCGAGGATGCACAGCTGGCAATCTGCAGGCAGCCACTGCAGCCACTGAATCATCTGTTTCGGAGAACCGCCAAGTCGCGGGAAATCGAAGATGTGAGACGCGCTCTAGGCTGCGGCGAGCGTGCGCTGGTCGTTAATTTCTGCACGCGGCTCTTCGTGGAGAATACGAAATATTGTAACGTCATAGCACTGGGCTCGACCGACCGACCCCCCGTCGTGCAGGGGGGAGGGGTTGGTCATCTTGGGTCGAGCTGGCAACGGCCATGTCTCTCGGAGGGTGCGACCCGGGGGCGTGTCTGGGAAGGCGACTGTCAGTTCGCACAAGGGATGATGTGTGACGACAGAACTCGGCCTGCAGATGGCGGCAGGCCCCATGTCCAACCGGCCAAAATCTCAGTAATGAGAACACATGGGCCGCGGGTCGCCTGCGTGCGAGGTCGGTCAAGTGAACTTTCGCTAAAGAGGCCAGAGAAGGAAACGGTGAAGCATTCGAGTTTGAGTCGAATCGAGGTGTGGATGCACCACACTTGCACCCAGGGCGGTGCAGGGAGGAACGGGGCTCGTGAGGGCAATCCATGTGTTGGAACGCCGTTGTGGAAGAGTTATTCCACGTGTGACTGTGGTCACGGGGTGTTACGTTGTGTGCGGACACTCGTTGAGGAGTGGCGAGGGCCACATCTCAGACAGATCTTCAATCGTCTAAGGATCGCATCTGCGATCAAGAGAACAGAGGTCTTCCACAGCAGTGAGAACTATGTATGTGTAAATAACTGTACAATAAACTTGCATATAGCAAAAGCTCAGGTCTGTGATTACCGTAGTATTCCCAAGACGTCACAATATTAACTCTTTGTTGAAAGAAACCTCCAGCATTAGGACCGGGAGGTCTTAGGGTTCGAATCCCGATTTTCGGCAGGAGGTAGGTATAGCTAGGTCGAATTCAGCCGCTGTCTGGAGGACAATTATAATGGTCGGCTGCTCTGATTGGTAATTTTCCGTAGTTTCTCCGATCAACACCAGACAAATGCCCGTGGAGTACCTTAACAAACAGCCACGGACCGCGCGCGATCTTCCCTTCCCATGCCTTGTCCTGTCATTACCCCCCTCCTCACACACACACATTTACATTTAGATGTACTACACTACCACACATGCGAGGAGACCAGTCGGGAGCTTAGAGCTCGTCCCGACTGTGTCGGCGCTCCGCTGGTGGGAGATACTAGGTTGAGAATAATCCCCGCAAGCCGACATGGGTCACCGCCGGATCTCGCCATCCAGCGGGGGACGATCACCGCCACCTCCCGCGCCAAAAAACATGCGTTACATTTACTGGCTAATGCCCTAAGGAGTTGATGCTCCCAGAATCACAATCAATCAATTTAAAAAATCCAGAACTACTTCAAATTCCGTACGATGAAATGTATTTTACTGAACACTATTGCAATTATATCTCCCAACACAACGCTTCGTAGATCACGCTTAGGGTACGACTTCTTGCGGATTATCCAATTTAAAGCATTGACATGTAAATCGAATGTAAAATTGCATTTGTAATCCTTATAGTAGTGAAACATCCAAAAGCCGTATCCCTCAGCGTCTTCTAACGCGTCTGGTAAGTCTACAAAAGCTCGGGGAAATATTTTAATTATTGACAGGCTAAAATTACTTTGGAAAATGCGATAAATTCGATCTTCTCGAATAATTAAACGTGTTATTAAAAAAACAGTTCCAAGAGTTTGATCTGCAAGTGGTTAACAAAATTGCTCATTTTTAGTGACGATGCGACACCTCGATGAAAAATCAGAGACCGTATCAGTGCAGACGTATTCGAATGATAGATTTATTAGTGATTCTGGGCACGACAACTGTACGGTGATTAGTCCGGTACGTGTAGTACATGTTTTATCGCGGAGGTGGGAGTGAACTTCCCCCTGTGGATGGCGAGATCCGGCGCTCACCTACCCTTTGTCTTGCGAGGATTTTCTCCACACATCTCCCACCAGCGGGGCACTGCCCCAAGTGGGACAAGCTCTAAGCTCCTTCCTGGACTCCCAGCATGCAGTGCACTGCATGTAACTGTGTGTGTGGAGGGGAGGGAAAGGTAAGATAAGTCAGAGGAAGGAAATATAGCGCGTTGTGCATGGCCCGTTTGATACTGCGCCGGTCTTCGCCTGGTGTTGATCGAAAAAGAAAGAAAAGAAAAGAAAGAAAAAAACCAACCCAAGAAGAACCACCGACCACCTGGTGATAGGCATTGCAATCAATTGATGCCCTGAATCACCTAAGCCGGTAGACATGTTCAAGTTTTTTTTTAATAATATTATGTCATTTACATCGGTGATTTTTCCTTAAACTAATATAATCGAAGTCCATTCATAGGCAGAAAGAATTATCACTGCAACGTCGATAATCTTGAATTAAGAATCCAAAACACTGAGACCCATGTCACACGAGCGTTGCGTTGACGCGCGTTATGTAACACTATATATTTTACGATACGGCCAAAGCGCTCGTGTGGCGTTTCGCATAATTTACGGTGTTATTCAGCGTCACGCGTTTTTTAACGCGCGTCAACGTAACGCTCATGTGCGGGAGCCCTAAGTAGAGCAGTTGCCTCACGAGCTGTTTATTCGGTTGGAGAGCACACCAGTGGAGGGAAGAAAAACGTTGGCCCCTGCCAATGCAACACACTCGTCACGAGCGCATTACCATTTGCCTGTTCCTTATGCCACTCTGGTTTTGAGACTCCACCACGGAGCTCGCTTGAAAGGAAACACGTGCTGAGAACGTGAGCAAGCTAAATACAATAGACATCGACCATTGCTTCAGGAGAATCTTTATATACTTCAAACCTTAACACTTTTGGCAGACTTGAAAGACCACAAGTTCCTAATGTGCCGTGCTCTTAAGACAATATGAGATTTAAAAAATCTCAATAATGCCTCCTGTTTATCGAAACTAGATCTACATAAAATTTTGGAATACAATATTAAGGTTTTAAATCAAGTGATAACAACAATAAATTTAGAAATAAAACATTAATAATAATAATAATAATTACTATTATTACTATGGGATTGGGAGATTTGTGATAAGCAGTCGCAACCCCTTACGCCATTTATTTGGCATTCTCTACCTCTGGTGAGCTATCACTTTATCAACCAGCTATATGAACTGGGATATCGCAATTAAAAGCGACCGTTTAATTGTTGTCCCCATCCGGGATACGAACAAGGGGCGCGGCATAGATAGCCAGCTTGCTACCCTCGAGCCACCGGAGGTAGTTATTATCAATTATTATTATTAGTATTATTATTATTATACTATTATTATATTATTATTATTATTCCTGTAATTGACAATTAACGAGTTTTGAGTCTGTTGAAAACAAATTTTACTTGGGGTTGCAACCATCTTCCTAAGAAGCAGATCTAAGGACTGTCGGTTCCTCTGTATTATTTTGAGCAAAAGTGGGCTGTTCCCAAGTCTTCGAATGACCTGGGAGTTCAGCCAAGTTCTTACACAAATTTTGCGGAACAAATCCCAGAGAACGTATAACTATAATTATTTATTATTATTATTATTATTATTATTATTATTATTATTATTATTATATCATCACTATTTTCTACGGTATTAATTCTGATATCAAATTTTCGATAAACTGCAAATAATACGAAAATTATTTCGTCACGAAACGTGTAAGGAAGGAAAAAAAGGAGTCTCCATTAGGGGCGGGCGGCGACCTTGAAGGAGCGCCGCGGCGCCGCGTCATCCTCCGCCGGGCGCCGCCCACGTGCGCGCACCGGCAGACGCCCTCGGCGCCCTCCGCACCGCGCCCAAACCGCGATTATTCCGCTGCGCCGCGCGCCGCAGCCGGGGGCGTCGAACGCTGGCGAGGAGAGGGGCGCTGGCGGGGGTGTGGCGAGCGGGGGGCGGCAGCGGGGCGGTCCCAGGGCCGTGGCGGGACGGAGGCGGGATGGGGCGTGGCGGAAGCGGGAATGGGACGGTGCGGGCGAGGCGGAGGCGGGGCGGGGCCGGACGGTGTGGGTAAGGGGGGTGGGGCAGGGAAGGGGCGGGGCGGGCCGGGGCAGGGCCGGGATGTGCGGGCGAGGCGAAGGCGTGGCGGGAGTAGGTGGAGACGGGGGAACGGCGGATGGGGCGGGGGCGGGGTTGCGCGGGGTAGGGCAGGGAAGGTGCGGGCGAGGTGGAGGCGGGGCGGGGCGGGATCGAGAAGAGGGGCAGGGACGGGGGCGGGGCCGGCAAGGCGCCGAGACGACGCTCTCGCCCGCCCGTCTCTCGCACAGATCGATGCGCCCGCGCGAGACGGCGGCGTCGGAAGCGCCGTCCCCCTGCCCCAGCCCCAGCGACGCCACGCAATGCGTACGACCGGCGGTAGTAAGGAAGTGTTGCGCCACTGGCCGCCGTGGAGCCGCCGCGCACACTGTGGCCGAAAGCACTAGGCTCCGCGCGCAAATGGACCGAAAGCGTGAGACGTAAGGCGCGGTGGGTCCCAAAGCACATTGGGACCACAAGAACATCCCAAGCACACTGGGAACGAACTCCAAGCACACTGGGACCACACGAACTGACCTAAAGCACGTGTAGCAACGCCCACGATAATTCTACACACTGCACCAAGTACACTGGGACCACATTCGACAGGCAGTTTCACAAATGTCTAAGGGCAGGGTGCTTTGGTTCCCAGAAAATTTCGAAAGGGACTCTGTAAACCTACGTAATAAAATTTTGACTGAGGATAAGATTGACCAGGCCACCCGATTTCTACAATTCTCATGTAGGCTGTGGCTGACCTCGACCCAGCCACTCATCCGGAGTCGAATATTCTGTTTCTATTAGAAATCGAATTTCAATCCCAAGGAACTACGTCCAAAATGCAGATACTCAAACGCCAACACTTACGATTGAAATTATGATTTGTTTAAACTAAGATAATGTTTTGGATTAAATAAGGAGATACTGAATGTCCTGCGGGGTAATTATTACTTTAGTGCAATTTTCAACCAAAGCCATTAGAATGTCCGGAACATCCCATTATTCGAAAATACGATTCTTCCAAAATCCGCTAGTCAGTGACTTGGCAACAACAGTTTCCAAAATAATAATAGTAATAGTAATAATAATAATAATAATAGTAATTTAACTTAGAATTCAAACCAAAATCACAATTACCGTTGCCCTTGCAGAGTTTTGAGCTTTCTTCGAAATGAAAAGCAACAACGAATTTCTGAAAAAATGATTGTATCACTTCACGGAAATACATCAAATGAATCGCCAGAGAAGGGGGTAACACGTTAATAATATACTTCATTCTGTGTCTAAGAACAAATGTTGCAAGTGCCATTGGAATTCTTATATGCTATTAAAGTAACAGAAAATTGAATGCAATACAAATACTCTGAATTTAGTAGGAGAAAACCACCATATTTGCAACAAGGGAAGAGGAAAGCATATGCAACGATGATGAAAATAGCGCTTGAGTGTCAGAGAACGGGAATGGCAGCTCTTTTGGCCCATTGCACGCCAAGGAAGCAGGGGAGAGGTGGTGTGGGAAGCGAATGTGCGGCAGCAGAACCGTAGAGTAAAGATGTATACATCCTTAGTCTATGGCAGAACAGTGCTTTGGTGAATGAGGACACAGGGGGTAGGGGAGGGGCGAGAGACGGGAATTGGGAGAGTTCAGAAATCACAACTAGGCACCTATACTTTTTTTTTCTTGGCGCACAGGGGGGAGGTGTCAATAAAATGGAATATCTCACGGTATTTCGCGTCGTTCTCGGTCGTGCCAGTAATGCCGCATGATCGCCAGCACTGCTCCATAGGTCGCGATCGTGCGGCATCTAACGGCACGACCGAGAAAGATGCGAATGCCGTGACATATTCCATCGTGAAGACAGACCCTCGCGCGCCAAGAAATAAAACCCAAGAATAACGCATTGTGAAGCTATTTCAGACATCAATATCTGGAACGAAAAAATTCCTCTTCTTGCACCTCAGACTTGTTCTCTCCTTCTCTCTCGCTTAAACGTTCCCTCTCATCATTCGTCCCTTACGACCACATTCAAAGCATTATAGAGTTAGAGATGAAAATTCGCAATTGGGACTGGAACCCTAGGCCCGCAATCAAACACAATGCAGCGCCCTCGCTGGTCACTGCGCCACCTCAGCTGGTCGCAGTGATGTCACTTACGTAATACAAGGCGAGAAAACATAGTCTCAGACAATCACAAGACAATATCAAAATATATAGTTTAATTTCCGATGGTTTCGACAGAAATTTTGTCCAATTCCGTATTTAAAAGGTATGGTATCATACCTTCTAATATATAACGTACATTAAAAGCGATTTTGTTCAAAGGTACAACAGCAGTAAGAGTCAACAAAGTGAAGATGATAAAAATTAAAGAATAAACTGACGCTTGAATTCATACTGGTAGTCAGCGGCAGAGTAAGTGAAACGCTAAGAGGAAATCTTCAAAATTCCAAGAAATCTGCATCAAGTTAACGTAAAAAAGATATGGAAGTAGAAAAACAATAAACAATCGTCCTTAACCGTCGTTTAAAGCAAACAAAACGAGCTTTCGAACGTTGAAAACTGAAAATTTATTTAAAATCTTCTGAAGTCATAAACAAGCATCCCTTGCCATTAAAAGCTTTAAAATCGTGGTCTACGTGAAATGACAGTTTGCGAAAACATCCGGGAAATATATCGTCGCCTCATTTAAACAGCACAGTAGAGATAAATAAACAATGGCAATCCCCATACTAACTTCTCTCTTCGACCAAGGAAGTGCACAGTGTCTCAGGCTCTTCTAAGCAAGTATATTTTTTCAAAACACCGAATATACGAATGAAAAACACTCCTTCGCTTCGTAGAGTACGCTAGGAAATATCTAATGCAATTTTCCTGAGTAGCCAAGTGACTTTTTCTTGATACTGTCCATTTCGTGTCAAAAGCTATAAATCGCAGCCACGATAATAATAATAATAATAATAATAATAATAATAATAATAATAATAATAATAATAATAATAATGACCTATCTGCCTCCATAAATCAGGGGTTCCTAGCGTTTTCTTTTCTTTTACTGTTGACACATTTCACAGATCACTGGAGACTCGCCACATACTTCATGACGATCCAGAATAATTCTTTGGAAAATGATTTACTTCCTATTCAACTGTTTTTCGGGGATTTTTACAGTTCTAATTACATTCACTTAAGGATAAGATTACCATAACGTAAGCAAATAAGTACACGATAACCTGTAAATAATGTAAGTGATATAATATTTGTAAAAAAACCAATCAATTCTCGAATTTTATATTTGAAATTTGAAGAGCATTCAATTTACTATTTCAATAACAATTGTTTTTATTTAAGGAGAACGAAATGTATCTTTCGAATAAAGAGAACAAATTCGAATGTTTTGACTACGTACATGTTTTACCAAGGTTTAATGATTGAGCTGCCAGGGAAATTGGAAGTTTATTAATGAACGTTTTGTCTAGGTTTAAGATAAACAATTGAATGTGCGTAATATGTATGTAATTAATCCAGTTTGATTCTGATTAACACAGTCAAATAAAATTTTAATTATCAGAAACATCTTCTATAACTGTTCCTCGAGTGGCTCATGGAAAGCGTGATAGCTTTCTGCAAGGCAATTCCAAGTTCTATTCCCGGCCGAGGCAAAATGAAGCTGCAGCTTTCTAATACAAATCGTCTCAGTTTCATGGTTGAGTGGAAAAAGCTCATGCATGCCTAATAAGCTAAGTGCGGTGAAGAAGCTGCGGCTTGCTCGACACATGTCTCCCGTTCCCCAGGCGTGGATAATAAGTAGGGAGCGGATTTCTATGATTCTGACATTTTTGTCCGTTGCCTCAGTGCATAGCTAACAGAAATTTCTTCACATTTGGTTAGAATATCACATTACATAGAATAATACGTTAGTGCATATTTGTGCATATTTTGCCGATTGTTCCTGCTGGTGCATATTCATGTAATTACAGGCGCATATTTTGCATATTTCGTTAAATTAAGACTTATCTGTATAACGCTTCATCTTTTCATAGAATATATTTATTTGTGAGTGCTCATTGATTCGAAAGAGCTTGTCACAGTTTACGTTTTTTCTTGTTTTTTTTTGTTTTGTTTTATGTGGATGATAAAGTACCTGTACAAATGTAGGATATTTCTTTAACCAGTATTTCTTTAAAAAAATTAAACCAGTCAGAGGAAATAGAACAAGACACACAATGTTCTTCATTAAGATGAGTATTTCCTGCAATTATTTCTCTTACAAAGTAGGGTAGATTATATTATGTTTGCAGAAAAATTTATTTCATTCCAAGCATGCTTCTCCTGAATTTTATCAAGAAAGGTTGGCAGAGGAAATGAAATGTTAATTTTAATTGCACATTAAAGTGCATATTTCAGAACTTTTAGGTCATAAATGCGTATTTCAAAAAGCATATTTCAAGATTTTTTAGGGCATAAGAATCCTCTCTCTAATAATAAATATAAAACAGGCCCCATGCCTCGGAATACAGCTAGCAGGCAGGAATCGCATTAATCCGTCTCCATATGCCAAATACGTCCATATACCTTCTGCATAAATAAAATTGTGACTGCGTCATCTCAAAAGAACTGCCATTTTGATAATTCCATACGCTCATTTAGATTATATACGAGTAATAACCAATTCATTTTTTTTTATTTTTGTCTCTTTGTCAAGGTAATCTCCGGAACGTTTAAACCGATTTCAATGCGGTTTTCTTTGAAAGACAAAGTGTTTTGGGAACACAGGCTATTTCTTTCAAATTATTATTTTCTCTAACATAAACAATGTTTGTTGATTTTCATACAAATCGATAGTTTTATTTCGATCTACACGACAATTTTTAAAACAACAATAAAGTTATTGTCTTAAAGAGATTTCGTAAATTTTTATCATATTCCACTTCCCTTCCCTTCGCCTTAGACCGATATGTAGACTCCTTCAAACTTTTCGAATAGAGTGAGACAACTTATCAAATTTGATTAAAAGCTTCTTAAAGCCCCAAAGGTTTCGTAACAATTTTCTTTTCATTCCAATAGCGCCATTGCACTTTGAGCAATTGCAGATCAAACGTGTTCCTGGTCGTGCGGCTTAGGATATAGCACACTACATTTGAGTGATTGATTAGTGTTTCAGGGCGCGTCAGCTGCTAAGGTCATTAGTTCCGTGAGGGTAGGGCTTGTTTTTATCACTGGAAGTGGCGGTGATCTTCGCCCGCTTGTTGGCGAGATCCCGCACAGATCTACATGTCACCTTGTGGGGATTTCCCGAACCAGATTATCACCCACCAGCGGTGCACCACCCGACTCGTGATAAGCTCCAAGCTCCCGAGTGGTCTTCCGGCATGTGTGGTTGTGCAGTGCGTGTAAGTGGAAGTGTAAAAAGAGGTGATGATATGACAAGGAAGAGGAAGGAAAGATCGTGTGCTGTCCATGGCCTGTTTGTTCCGCTACTGCTCCACCATTCGTCTTGGGTTGATCGGAAAACCCACGAAAAACTAGCGATCAGAGCAATCAGCCGCTTGAATTCTTCTCCAGGCAGCGGATGAATTCGACCCAGCTATTTACCAAGTCATGTCGCGAAACCTTGGACTTCCAGGACGAGGCCAGTACCATCAGTTGATGCTCTCAGCCACCTCAGCCGGTCTGCGCCTCCCAGGGGCTTGTTCGGTGCGATGCCCCTCTTCACGATGGAATATGTCACGGTATTCTGCGACTTTCTCAGTCGTACCGCTATATTCGCATGATAGCGACCTATCAAGCAGTGCTTGCGATCATGGACCGAGAAAGACGCGAAATGCCGTTTGATGTTCCATCATGGCCATAAAGGGTTGCGGGGCAAAGTTATAAAAATCGCACTATAGTGCTCAACCAGAATCTCCGCAGTCGCCGCCTTCTGTGGCGCGTGAGGAGGCCGAGCGAGGGTTTCTTCTGCGGAAGTCCGCTCGTTGTTTGTCCTGTGGTTAGGACCCGCCATCTAACCCGCGGCCGCACCGGCGGCGGCGGCGGCGGCGGCGGCGGCGCTTGCGCAACCGCCCCCAGGCGACAGTCGCGCGCTCCACGCCAGGGCTGCCACTCCCGACCGACTCGAGGACTGCATCGTCAAGATGAGAGATTATATAGTGCGATTTTTCTAACTGCCCCTTAAGCCCCTGTGGCCACAATGGAATATCACACGGCATTTCGCGTCTTTCTCCGTCATGCCGCTAGAAGTCGCATGATCGCAAACACTGCTTGATACGGTCACGATCATGCGATATCTGGCGTCTGAGAACGTCGCGAAATATCGTGACATATTCCATCATGAAGACGGGCCTCGAGATGCAAAGATAGAAAAATCGCAGTATACTTTGTTTTTTTCTAACGTGGCCCATGACATGAGGTCACTGTTACACCTCCTGCTTTATAAAATGAATCTTTTTGACAGTGGTAAGCGCAGTTCTGAGGACACGACCCCCATAGAGAAGGACGTTCGCGAATTAATTAAAAAGATTTATTTTATAAGGAAAGGGATGTAACAATGTCTTAGTGTCATGGGCAATGTTCTAAAAAACGGAGTACAGGCGGTTACACGCACGGTGGCAACTCTTAAACTACAACTGCACTTACTTTCTCGCATTATTTATATATTTTGAGAATTTTTTTTAGAAACTGCATAAATTTTAAGAAATGAAACAGATAAAACAGAGACGCGAAAAATGAAGTTCACTGAAGAAAGATCATGAGATCGCCTACTCACTGTTTCAAGGAGAACAAATCTAGTGCTAACGTGATTGCAACCGTTGGAATTTCCTCCCCGAGTTCGTTGCAGAGCATGTCCTACAGGCAAAAGATGAGAATATATAAAAGACAAAAGAGAATAGTTGAGGAACATGGAAAAGTCTTTTTTAGAGAAATCACAGAAGAAATGTCACTTAAAATGTTGCTGTTATTTTGTAAATGTAATTAACTAATACGAAAATTAATGTGCAAAATTCTTGTACTGTTGCACTATAGTAAATTATAACCGATAGAAAAATATGCAGTTAAAATTGAGATACTTGAATCCCTTAAACAATGCACTACTTATAATCGAATAATAACAAAATTTTAAAATATTCGATCAATGCACGATTCACATACAGCCAGTTATTACAAAGGACAATAGGCGTCCTCCATTAAAGCGGAAAGATTTTCATTGATACCTGAAATTGCTGGAAGCCACAAAAATTGGCGAACTGTTTGACAACCCTGTTCTGTATCGTATCATATTTCTTCATCCATAGTCCCTCTGGATCAGACATTTTTTTCGCGAGTCTGCACACAGTGCAATAAATTACTTTCGTATTGACACTATATAAATAACGGATTTATATTTTTCGTATTCACGTGCAATATCCCGCTTGAGCTATATTGTAAACCTGTAAATCCTCTTGAAGTGAACAACCTAAGTCGGGAAATGTCACAGTGAAATGACTTAGGACCTAATAAAACCACTCCACTAATATATTTTGCCAGAAAAAAAACCCTTCTGCAATTATAGAACAATAATAAATTAACAATTTATTGCAAAATATTTACTGCATTTCAAATTATCAATAGAATGTTTTTAATAAAAGAGGAACACTAACATTAGGAATGCCGATAATACATTTCATTATTCGTGTGGTATCTTAAAGAGAATCTTCACTATAAGAGGTTTAATGGCCCTGACCTTCCACCTGTGGTGGCGGTATTAGGCTTGTGGTCCTCTGAGACAAGAAATTACAAGCTTTACTTTCCTTTCGAATAAGAACTTACGAAGGATTTTGCGCCGCTAAAATGCCACACATTATTGACCGATTCCAAAGGGGGGAACAGTATATGACGAACGCTAATTGTTATACCATCGAAGATATAAATATTCATGAAACACTAAATATCTATTTAGTGTTTCAAAAGAAAGGCACTAAATAGATATTTAATAGGATTTTTATTCTTTGAGCTTTCCGATGCCCGGTCTGGAGCTGTCATTGACTCATTCTTTTTCGTGTGCACACATACCCAAACCTTCGTCAGCGTCCGAGACACATCGCTGTGGATATCCAACCCAATTTACATTGTTCATGCAAACTCTGTTCCGCGCATTGCGCTACACCTATTTTGTAGTTGACCACCAATCACAAAGAACCGCCCTGACAGGAGTTGGATTAATTGGTTGATTGTTTCAGGGTACGTCAACCGCTACGGTCATTAGACCTGTGGTGTAGTGAATGATTTATACCACGAGGTGACAGTGGATGGTGAAATCCGCGCCGACCTACATGTTGGCCTGCGGGGGATGTCCCCCTGAAACGTAGCCGGGAAGTAGAATTTTAGTTTCCTTTCTCGTTGAACTTATAAATACTGGGAAACTCAATTATTTAAGGGACTCGATTTGTTATTTATTTTTATTTATTACTCTCCTTTCATAATAATATTTTATCTTGAAGTAAACAGAAAATAGGAGAATGCAGAGTTGCGAGGTTTGCTAATTAGCATGACGATAAGTCGTTAGTAAACCTGCCACCGTCGGGACTCAAACCCGAGGACCTCCCCGTGAGTCATAGTCAGCATAGTCAGTTAGTCATAGTCATAGTCAGCATAGTCAGTCATAGTCATAGTCAGCATAGTCAGCAGCAATGCTGTCTCTGAGCTGAACTCATCTGGCTCCTGACAGGTAGCAAAGCGTCGAAGGAATACACCCGGTGAGACGCCCTCCTTTGTTAGTTGCTCTCGGAAACAAGTACGACTCGCACAAAACATTGTTTCCACTTCCCACCGTTCCATTTTGCCATGTGTCCGACCAGACCTCTCTCTGCCACCCGTGTTTTTTTTCAGTGTCATTAGGCTGAGAGGGTGGCTGAAGTGTTTTTTCTTTCTTTTTTTGCTTTTATGGTAGGTAGTTCCTGAGGCAGGGGACGGATAATCCCTTAAAGATCCCCGGGAAGAGAAGGTATGCTTCAGGGATTTAGCCTTGAAGGGCCTTTAGGTCCCTTCTCTGTGAGTTTACTAATTTTCCGTTCCCGCATCACGTAGCCTTTGGGGGGTGAGGAGTGAATCCCATTAAGAATTTAGAAATAGGTCACAGGGGTCACACACCCAAAAATTCAAAGAGCGAGAACAAAATATTAAAAGAGGCACATGAAATATCTTATTTCAATCAGTAATATACAATGGTATTACTGACAATTATTGCACACAATCAAACATAATGCACAAATTGCACACAATTCAATGGCACAATAAACTGTACACTATTAATTGTGTGCAATGAATTCAATTAACTTCCGTTTTAATAATATCATAGAGCTTTACTCAAACGAGCTCATCATGAATAGTGTCATTCACTTAGGTTCAAAGCGGCCTATATAATAATTGGCCAATAGAGCTTATGAAGATATTTAGTGGGCGTGCTGATTATAAAAAAAAATTGAAGAATAATAAAGATACTTCTCTATGCAATGGATTTGTATATTAAAAAGTCAACATAAAAATACAATTTATAACAAATAACGTTAAAATATTACAGACGTATAACAATGTCTCCAAAATATTTTCGATGTAATAGTGTTTTTTGCGCGAATAGCGAAATTTTCTCGAATGAAGGAACTTTCAATGCCGGTATGTACCCAACGAAGATCATAATAAAATTAACGTGAATTTTTTTGCTCATTAAGATCCATCAAAAGCAAAAGGGTCAGGCGCAAAAAAAAGTAGATAAGCGAGACAAGTACTGTCTTAACCAATGAACAAACGAGTTAAGGAACGGAAAAGATATTATCTTTCGGAAATGATTTTCTGAGCGCCATAACTTACCTTAAATGAAGTGTTAATAAACCTATGTTGATGCACTGCGTGTGATTTATCAGTAAAAAATTGATAAATAGTTCAGTTGACAGCGCGGGCGCGTTCCGATGCACCGCAATGGCTTCGGGGATTCACTTGCCCCCCCCGTCAGCGGCTTGAAATGATGGCGTGAAGCGGGAGCGTAGAGTTAAGAATCTTTATGGGGGAGGAGAGAGAGATAGACACGGAGGAAACGTAGGCAGAGGAGCTGCTCTTTCCCCAGCTCGTACGCCGAAGACTACCGATGGGCGACGGGAATATAGCGCCGACACAATTGGTCCTCAGGAAAAGAGTGAGTGAAAGAGAAAAGAGAGAGAGAAAGGGGAGAAAGATAAAGGGGAAGAAAGACAGGAAGAAAGAGAAAGAGGAAGAGAGAGAAAGAAGAAGAGAGGGGGAGAGAGAAAGGAAGAGAGAGAGGAAGAGAGAGAGAGAGGAAGAGAGAAAAGAAAAGAGAGAGAGAGAGAGGAAGAGAGAGTGTTTTTGTGTTTTAGCTATATTCTATGCTGCTGCATCTTCAGCAAAGATTAACGCGGAACAGAATTCAATAATTAAAAAAATATAACATATTTTGGTTCATAAAGTATTTCTTTCGCTTTGGAAGTATCCCCACGATATACATCAAAGTTTACGTATCTGTAAGCTGTGACATGTATTTTGTTCTCTCCTGTTGATCGGCAGACATTGTTGACCTAATTGTGGCAGTGTGACAGAAGAGATATATCGTTTTAACGTTAAACGTTGCAGTAAAAAATGCGTAAACGTACGAGAGAATTTATATAACGCTTGAATGTGTGTTCAAATAGTTTTCAAGAACAATAAGTGATCACTCTCAACTTGAATGTCAAATTTGCGCATCGTAGGACATTGGGCGAATTGTAGTGCATCGTACATACATGGGAATTTGTGACTTGAATTTCGATAGATGAAAAGTGTCCAGATACTTCTCAATATTAATTTCAGTGGATGATGTTCAGAAACAAGGAACTAGGCAAACCTGTACCTGATCTAAAATTATTACACAAACATTTTTTGGAAAAGAAATGATAAATGAAATCAAGGAGTTTAAGGAGAAAGTTTTCCGTATATTCCTATATACTCGGTCTATTCTATAGAAGGGATTTTCAATACTAGCAGAATTGCTGTATACATATTCTTGTGTCTTATATTCGCACAGCAAATATGTTGTAAGAACAGGTATTTTAAAAATGTATTATTAATTGGCAAGAATGATCAACTTACTTGCTCACAAATTGGAGAAGTTTTTATTACTAGTAACGATTTCTTTTGCAACCTTGAAGAATCCACCTATCGGAATTGGATACGTCAACAGGAGAGCAGAGGTGTGAGTAGTATTTAATGTGAGAGAGCAGTGTTTACTAACATTGACTCAGCGATAGCTTCCGGTTTGTGGGAAGAGGGACTACGGCAGGAAGTCAAGTTTCCTTTCATCTATCCGAATAACTCAAACACTAAGAGATCTGTAAGTTGTTGAGTAAACATCCGCTGAAAAAACACATTTCTACGATAAATGTATTTGGTTGTCATACAATTGTAGAAATTGTAGATTTGTTGCTACTGTTGAAATTTTAAGGATACAGACACCCGGACAAAACTAATACATAAATGTATGTTTTGTTTCCTTATTTTCATAACACATTATGTCAATAATATTGTTTTTGCATTACCGTGAGTGACATTACCATCAGCTCTTTTTTACACATTATATGAGTATCAAAAAATGGGCTTATAATAAGTTTAATACTTGTAAAATTAAGCAATATTCTTGACATACGTTGATATTATTAAGATACCACTTTATGACAAAGTACTACATTTTTCAATATCTATTATTTTAACAGTAAGTTACAGAATGAAAATAAAGCTAATATTAATGGACATATTTGTAAGTACTTAGTATTTTTAAGTCAAAGTTTCATGTGGAAATGTGAATATTTATAGGTTTTTGAAACTGTACTAACGGAAGAATAATTGATACAAAATGTACTTAGTTGTTGCAGTATTCTGGTGGCAATTATTTTCACGGCGCTTGCTGTGAAATAATATCTGTTGACATATTACAAAAATTATGATTTATTAAAAAAAGGAATATCTCAAAATGATGAAATAGATTTGATTTACAATATAATGAAATAGAAAGTAATTTGACAATATAGTAATACTGGAATATGTATTTAGTTTAGATACTGACGTTAAAGTAAATTAATGTTTTTGTGTTACCTCTGATACTGAAATATTATTTAATTACATTATCCCCAATTGCTTTTCTCCGAAAAAAAGTTAGTTATGGCAAATTTTATTGAAACATCGAAATTTCTATTGGCCTCTATTCATCACTAAAGGTTTTCGAACATCGATATTGATGTTTGAAATATGATAAAACAATATGATTTTCACACTGTTTTCATTTTTAATTAGAGTTTTTAAGTTATATACCGGTATGTTTGGTCACGAATAAGTAATATATTAATAATAATATTTGTCGAATGTAAAAAATAAAGGACATCGTGTTTTGCTATTATTCTATTCATTCAGTTTCATTCATAAATCATGGAAGTGTAGCGTCATCTAATTTAGTACATAATACAAGTATGTAAATATTATTTTTAAGTATGTTCTGTCTTAAAGCACTCTGTCATATTAATTTTTAATCAATATTCTATGCAGACAAGGTTTAAAATACACTTTATAGATATTTACACGTACAAATTCATCGAAAGAGATAAGAAATTGTTTGTTTTGAAAACATATATGTTTCAGGAAAAATACATCGATCTGAACATAACAACGATGTTAATATATCGATATTTCTGGTGGAAAATATCGATGTTTTAAAAACATCAATGATTTTGCCATTGCCAGACAGCGCACCCTTTTACAAGCGAAATCACGGTTTCTTATTCAGTTTTGGCCTCTTCATCAAGTAATCGGCGATCGCATTCCAACATAGCGTAATCCTAACACACTCCACAGAAGAAACAACAAGTAATGTAAACTTCTCAGTCAACAGCCGCCTTCGGCAAAGAAGTCTTTTTGTCCAAAATACGGGTTGTAGTCAAAGATTCAATTGTAGAGTTCGCTGATGATCGTTACCATTTAGGATGACACATGCCGTTCATTACAGCTGACGACCTTCAGAGCCTTAACTAAATAGTACGACAGTAAACCCAAATTATTGCTGTTCGCCAAATTCGGTGCAACGGGCCTGGGGCTCACTTATAAACCTGTCACTGGCGGAAAGACAACAAAGCACCTTTTCATTGGCGCACTGCTACGGCTTTCCTTTCAGTCGCTTTCAATTGAGCAATTACGGCGTCGCACGACGATCATTACGCAGCTGTTCAATGCTGCGTTAGGGTAATAATCATCTTCACAATGGCAGAAAACCACGATTTTTTCCGGTCCATTCTTCTGCAAACGTTCTTTGACATTCACGACCGCGGTTCTCCTCCCGAAGCCTTCCCCGCGCCGTAGGGCGGAGCAGGGCGGAGCCAGGCGTGGCGAAGTCGTGCCTGACGAAGCGTGGAGAGACGTGACGCGGGGCGGGGCGAAGAGAGCTGGAGTGAGAAATTGCGGAGGGCTGGAGCGACACAATTTGGAGTGGGGAGTAGCTTGATTATGATTTCGGGCGCGTCAACTACTAGGGTCATTATTCCCGTAAGTGTGGTGCATCTTTTGTCTCTTGGGAGATGGCGGTGGTCTTCCCCCGCTGGGTGGCGAGATCCGGCGCCGTCCTACCGTAGGCTAGGGGGGGGTTCCCCAACCAGGTATCTCCTACCAGCGGGGCACCGCCCCAGCTGGGACGAGCTCTAAGCTCCCGACCGGTCTCCCAGCAAGTGTGGTAGTGTAGCTCGTGGTAGTGTAAGTGTGTGTGTGTAAGGAGAGAGGATATGACAAGGAAGAGAAAGGAAAGATCGCGCGCGGTCCGTGGCCCGTTTGTTAGGGTACTGCTCCGACATTCGCCTGGTGTTGATCGGAAAAACTAAGGAAAACTACCGAGCAGAGCAGCCAGCCGCCGGTATTCTCCTCCAGACAGCAACTGAATTACGCCTAGCTGTGAAGCGTGTCAAAAATTCTGCCAGTGTCGGAACTCGAACCTAGAGCCTCTCGGTCAGAGGGACAGCAGTGACATCAGCTGATGCTCTGAGCCATCTCCCCCAGTCGGGGAGTGGCAGATATGGGTAAATGGAATACGCGTGGAATGAGCGTATTGAACTTGGAATACTTTAGTAGTACGCGTGACTCGCCCGCACATACTTCGACCCAGGTATTCCCTGCCCCACCCCGCTAGCTCTCCGCCTCCTGATGTCGGCTACCTCTATCACTCGCCGTCCTGTGGCATTCCACATTTGAGTAAATGCTCTTTAATCATGCTGTGTGGTTTACTTCACGCTCGGGTAAACTCCTGCTGCGTATATTACTTTAGTTAAACGGGATACATTGCTAATTATGCCAAATTTATTTTCGGTCATCAGAGTTTTATTGAACGGAATCGGACAGAAAGCAGAGCGAGGCGTGGCAAAACGTTGCCTGACGAAGCGTGGATAGACGAGATGCGGAGGGATGTGACGGAGCGAAGAAGAGTGACGAAGCGAGGAAGCGGAGGTCTGGAGAGTCACGGAGGGAGTGGCAGAAATGGATAAATGGAATACGCGAGGAATGCACGTATTGAACTTGAAATACTTTAGTAGTACGCACTGTACGCCCGCACATAGTTCCACCCCAGATATCTTCCTACTCAGCCTCACCCTACCTCTCCGCCCTTTTGCTGTCAGCTCTCTCTACGATTCGCAATCCTATGGCATTCCACACCTGAAAACATGCTCCATTATGCTGAGTGGTTTATTTCAGGCTATAAAAAAATATTGCTTTAGTTAAACAGGCTAATTATGTCACATTTATTTTGAGTCGTCAAAGGTTTTCGCGTCTTCACGATGGAATATGTCACGGTATTTCGCGACGTTCTCAGTCGTGCCGCCAGGTATCGCATGAACGTGACCGTATTAAGCAGTTCTTGCGATCATGCGAGATCTATCGGCACGACGGAGAAAGACGCGAAATGCTATGTGATATTCCATCTAGGCCATAGGAGCTTGAGGGGCAGAGTTAGAAAAATCGCACTATAGCCAGGAGGATGCACTAGCCAGTGTGTATGGGAGTAACGGAGGTAGAGAACGAATATAACCTCAGAGCTGCACATGGTTGCAAATATCTTGAACATAAAAACTGTAAATAGAGCTCGTGTCTGTGTCTTCATTTCGCTACTACGCCGCCACAATGAAGGTTTGGAATAGGGCGGGGAATAGGGATGGGATGAGAATGGGATGAAATGCGTTGAGTTGAGGAGGATGACATGGGGTTGTATGAGATGACTGAAGCAGAAGCGGAGGGAATGGTGCTGGAGTTCGTAGGGGGCGTGGCCAAAAGCGATGTGAACAACGAGGAAAACGTTCAAGAGGGAAAGCGAAGAAGTGCGAGGGATAATAAAACAGTGGAGCATCAGAGTCGGAGAATGGGATGGGGTTGGGAGAGGAAGAATAGGGCAGTTTTTACTTACAATATCTGCAAATTATTTATTTGTGCAAAGAAATAATGAGTCTGACAAACAGCGGGTAAAATATTAAACTCCCCTTAGCACTTTAATTAAATTTTATCTTCAACGTTCTTAACATAAGAAAGATGAAAACGACAATCTCGTGAATCATTGCAGTGAACAAGTAAAAGTTGCTACATTAGTATCCTCTTTTCAGACTTGAAACAGTTATCTTCTTTCGCAGCTCTTATCTGAGAATTTTCAACCCAGTTTCCAACATTTTGAATAGTAGGCAAATACTGAAGCTTATCAGCTCCTCTCGCCATCTCTCTAAAAACTGTTTTGATAGACAGTAATCGCACTATATTGGTAACGTTTATCATCAAAATAAATTGATTTTGGAACCGAGTGGAGGTGAGATATGAATAGAAAAGAACCGCATTCTGATGTAGTAATATCGAATATCCTTCAATCATATCACTCAATATATAACATTCATGGGCGGCGACATGATAATACTACATGAAGGGGCTGTTGGAGTAATCTCCAGCCCAGGTAATTTTCTAGAATATGATCCATTGATTACGGAATCGTTTTGTTCCAACAACTTCAGTATTTGTCTACTATTCAAAATGTTGGAAACTAGGATGAAAATTCTCAGTTAAGAGCTGCGAAAGAAGATAACTCTCTTTCAAGTCTGAGAAGTGGATATTAATATAACAACTTTTACTTGTTCACTGCTATGATTCACGGTATTGTCGTTTTCATCTTTCTGAATCTTTAAGAACGTTGAAGATTAAATTTAATTAAAGTTTCAACAGTCCTAATCAATTAGTCCCGTAATTGTATTTGTATTTAGCCATTATATGTTCCATAAAGGGCAATCTCAACCAGGAACCTGTGGTGTCTGGAATTCGCTTAAACTTCACTTCACGCAGTTAATGAATTCGGCTAGCGACGCCGGTTTCGCGGTCGTGGCCTTTTAAGAGAATCACCCGCGCCTACCGAATGGAATGTCAGCGCGCTACGTCCAGAGCCACTTCGCTCGGTCCCGTAACTGTAGTGCTCATTATATCCAAGGCGATGGCGTAGTTCCTTCGCTGCTTGATCGTAAATCACGGCGTAGACCTACAAGCCGTCCAGCGGGGGGTTTCCCCCTCCTGGTTTCTTCACCAGCGGGGCACCGCCCTAGCCGGGACAAGCTCTGAGCTCCCGACTGGTCTCCCGGCATGAGTGGTAGTGTAGTGCCAGTAAGTGTGTGTATGTGTAAGTAAGGGCTGAGGATATGACAAGGAAGGGGAAGGAATGATGCCCGTTTTTTAGGGTTGTCCTCTAGCATTCGCCTGGCATTGATGGGAGAAACTATCGAAAACTACAAATCACAGCAGCCGGCCACTAGAATTTTCCTCCAAACAGCGGATGACCATCGCCTTAGCTCTCCAGCAGTGGCCTACCTACTAAATAGCGGCTAAATTCTAGCTAGTATCGACAATGTGCCATTGGCGTGTCTAAAAATTTGATATTTAATTGTTAATATTGTATTTGGCAAACAGAGTTTCTGTACCCACTTCCCTCTTCTTCCTACAAACGGAGTTTCTCGATTTCAACTGGTTCATTAGTCGACACCACAGGCGAGATATTGCACTGCAAATGCTAAGTAGGCACAGCCATCTATTGTCCTAAACTGATCCTCTGCCTCCTTCATCTAACTCCAAATTGTTCTACAGGGACAAAATGTTCGATTCAGTTTTATCATTCGGAAAGCGCATGATTTCTTTTGGTCGGAAAGGCGAGAATTTTTCATTGAGTCTCAATTTTCAATTCGCTGTTAAAAACTGAAATAAAGAAACAAGACATGAAAAATAAATGAGACACCCGACAGCTGCAGAGTAAACTACCTAAAAACGATCGTCAGAAAACAGCTCAGAGATTTCAATCAAGCTCAGAGAGCAATTTCGGCACTCCTTTACTCGAACATTACAATTTATTCATCTATTTTATTTGATCTTTGACAGATCAAAATGTTCTTATGTATGTCTAATGTATGTCTACTTCAATTTCCTTCCATATAGGCGACGTTGAGAGTTGATCGCAAGCGAAGACTTTTTCTGAAACTTGTATCGCATGCTATGAAAGTTTCCATAAAAAAAAGTAAAGACTACTTAATACACACATTTACACCGGTTTGTATTGTAGCGTCGTGGCGCGCTCAAACGGTGGCTACCTGCGCAGAGCAGGATGTTGAACAACGGGCGCGGAGGATGACGCATTGGGAATTTCGGCCTAGCGCGGATACGGCGCGGAGGCAACGGGGGCGGCGGAAGGCCTATATAACGGCACGCAACCAATGCTTCCCTCTTCTTGTTTCTCAGCAGAATCGGCGTGCAGTTGTGCGTAAGTTTGTGCGAGTGGCGCACGTGGACAAGGGGCCGGCAATTCATTGTCGTGACGAGCGAGACATGCATTAGGTCTCACAGAGCGGTATGGTAGCCGTTCGATTAAAATCTCTCCTAGTAGTGGGATCTATTTAGTTAGTTAATTGTAAGCAGTGAAAACTTGTTATTTGTGACTAGGGTCTAGTTTATGAATAAACTCACTGTTTACAACCCACTCTCGTCTGTGTTTTGATTACACCCGTATGACGCCACTGAATGTACCAGACGCACAGTGCACTTGCGCATACACATCACAGCGAACGTCGCTGCATGTAAATGAATCAGAGATCTGATCTGTTGGAACTGATGTCTCGCTCGTGTTTCTGAGAATTCTGGTGGTGCCAAATCTCGAGTCGACGTATGTAAATACGACTGATATCACATCGGAGACCCGGAGTGCATTTATCTCGTTGACTGTGTGTATACTAGATTGTAGAGGTTGAAAAATGTGGGAATATCAGAAACCTATATACTCGTATTATTGTACTATCTAACGCAAATTGGTTGGTGGCAGTTTTAGTTAATTCCAATCCCTGTTTTCAAATGTTAGTGTCATTTATCCTGTAAATTAGCACTCTAAACACCTATCTAGGCTAGCTTTGGTTTTCAGTTATCGTAACTTCCCAAATAATGACCAAAAAGAAAAATTGTTTTGTAAACCTTTAACTTAATTACAGAGTTTCAGTATTGTGAGTATTGTGTTTCAAATTTTCGGAGTAAATGTTTTTTGCTATGAACATAGTACGAACATGATTATCTATGAAAAATGTTACTAGCATAGTTTATGAATAAATGCTATAAACATTTACATCAGCGTTAAACCAGACCTGATAGTAGAAGGCTAAGTGAAAATGTCTTCCTTGTAATTAGGCGTTTGGGAATCCATAAATTTCATGAATTTATGAGAAACGCCATAATTCGCAGCATCGAAGAAGAAGAGCGTCAGTGTGAAATAAAAGCAACAAAACATTCTAGGCATAATAAAGTTACCGTTATTATTGTGATGTTTCAATGCAAGTTCTTATTAAGCACCTAATAAGAACATTCTCCTCCATTAAAATTCCATATTAAAGAGTAATCACCATCTGATAGAAATTAAGCTAAAAATCTACAACTCATTTCTGTAGCTCATTTCCCCCGTAACTAATGCTTAAATTGAAAATGACTTCAATAACGTAACATCTACCATGCTGATTGTAACTAATTCATTATTTTCTGAGAAATTTATCTACTCACATACCCCTCCTGAATTTGCTTTCTACACCAAACATGGCGCCTTCGACCTTTCCGCTTACTCACCCGGAACAAAATACGAATGTAAGAACACTCCTTTTGAAGTTCAGAGAAAAGGTTAATGGTTTTGAGGAAAGCAAAACACAAAGAAACAAAGGCGAGCAGATGAAATATAACAAATTATACATATTGAGCTATGTTCGTGAACATGAATTTATTAATCATGGACGGTTTTCAACGAATTTGCCTTCATCTTGATTATACATCATCTTGATTATACTTCATCTAGATTATATTGATAATACACATCTCTTACTTAATTTGTACACCTTATCAACCACAACCCATCAATTTTTATACTATAAAGATTGAATTTTGAGATGAAAATATTAAGAAGAGAAACAATTAAGATGTACATAACTCTAAATTCCATAACTACTAAATAAATGGTGGTGTGTAAGGATTGAAGCAAATGGAATGAACTGAAAAAGGAACACCGATTTAGAGTTTTTTCACTGCGTAACTGATAATAAAACAATTTTTAGAGTTCATATCAAAGTGTTTCGCCTAAAATACAACGTTTCGACACACTTCTAGAATGACCCACTGACATACCACCAGGATCCCATCCCATTTCAGGAAGAATAGCAAGGAAGCAGCTGATCAACTAAACGAAAGGAACTCTGACCCTAGGTAGGCGAACACCAAGGTCGGAAACCAGCCCCCTCCCACCCGCAGCCCCTCAGCCGCGCGCCTGCGCCCTCGACCTCCGCCCACGCCGCTCAAAGGGCGCCCGAGGGTGTCTGCCCCCCAGGCGCTGGGGCGGCACAAGCACAAGGGCCCACGCGGCGACAAAGGACGACGTGCTCCGCACGGCGGGCACCGGGGGGCGCCGCATTCCGGCTGCACAGTGCTCCATATCACGGATGCGATCGACGATAAACTTCGATAAATGAAGGGTTTGGGGCTGAAATGCAGTTTGTGATACATAGTCAGAAATTTCCGAAATTTCTGCATTACTTTACTGTATATGACATTAAAGTAATTATCATGAACGCACATTCAATTTAATGTATCCATGTAAATTAGGATGCAAGAGTCAAAGCTTTATGGTGATATCTGAAAGGAATGAATGAATGATCTTGATGGACTGATAATTTTGAATATACGATATGAAGCAGGGGAAACGGGGAAATCTACTTTAAATCTACTCTGATTTTAACATAAACATTAAATTTAATGTGCAAATACATTAAAAATAAGTTTTTTTAATGTACAAAGTTAGATTAACTCTCATGTATAATAATGCAGGGTTTTCCTCGACCAGGTATCTGCCACAAGCGGGGCATCGCTACAGCCGCAACCAACTCGAAGCTCCCAACTGGTCTCAGGGCATGTGAGGTGGTGTAGTGTATTGTAGCGTCACAGCACTGAGCGCGACCGACCGCACAAGTCGTGCAAAGGGGAGGGGTTGGTCCTCTCGTGCCGCGCCCGACCGGACGGACCCCCCGGGGTCTCTCGAGGGTCTCTCCGCTGGGGGCGTGTCTGAGAAGACGGCTGTCCGTTCGCACTAGTGATGTGTGACGACAGAAATCGTTCGCGGGTGGACGCCAGGCTCCATCTGCAGCCAGCCCAAATCTCGAGCGGAAATGACGCTTGGTGCGTGGGAGGTCGGTCACGTGATGCCTCGCAAGGGAGGCGGGTGGAATAAGCTTCCTGGGCAGTCGAGTTTGACCGTAGCGATGTGCGGAGGTGATCGCGAGCAGTGCCTTGCGAGGCGTGGCTTTTCGCCACGGGACAAGAGACGAAGGGCGGCACTAGTGTAGCGAGCTGGGGTTCTCTTGGTAAATACTGAGGCGGGTCGTCTCAGGAGTCGGAGTGCTGTGGAGAGCAGCGTTCCTTAGGAGTGTTCCTTAGGAGTGTATATAGTGTAATAAACTTGTAAATAAATATGTATAGTAAACTCCGTGTCTGTGTTCTTCCTCATCCTATGACGACGTCACAGTATGTTGCTGTAGTGTATATTTAAGTCAGGGACGAAGATAGGACAAGGAAGGGGAAGAAAAGATCGCGCGCGGTCACGGACCGTTTGTTTGGATACCGCTCCGGTATTCGCCACGTGTTAATCAGAGAAACAGCGGAAAACTACCAACCAAAGCAGCCGGACGCTTGAATATCCATCAGACAGCGGCTGAATAAGACCTAGCTGAGAAGCTAGTGTCAAAAATCCTGCTACTTCCCAGTCAGAGGCACTGCAGTGACATCAACTGAGTCACTTTTGCCGGTTTATATTTATGAGTAAATAGAATGTCAACAGTGAGATGATTCTAAATTTAGTGTACACATTATAATTTATCGCGTCCTCTTAGCATACGATAATTATTGTTCGTAAAAAACAAATTGTAAATCAGAACCAAATAAAGAGAAAAATCTCTAAAAGAAATCATCGATATCGTGATTATTCCGAGAGAAGTGTTAAGTGAGGAATTGGACAGCCGTCAGGAGGTATTTGCAGCTTACCGTTTGCTTGTGCGACCAAGCTATGCTTATCTGATCTGACGGCAGAGAGGTTATCTACGGAAGTTCCGGCCGAGGTGGCTCAGGGAATCAACTGATATCACGGCAGTGCCTATGACCCGGAGGTCTTAGGGTTCCAGTCCCGACGGCAGCAGGGTTTTAGACACTAACTACATGGCTAAGTCGAAATCAGCCACTGTCTGGGGGAGAATTCTAGTGGCCGGCTACTCTCGTCGGTAGTTTTCCGTCAATACCACGCGAATGCAGGAGCAGTTCTCTAACAAACGGGCCAAGGACCGAGCGCGATCTTTCCTTCCCCTTCCTTGTCCCTATTCTCGTCCCAGATTTTAATATACACTTTCAAGCACTACACTAGTACACTTGTCGCGAAGTCGGTCAGTCTAGAGCTTTGACCTAGTTGCGGCTGGGGCGGTTCCCCGGTTGTGGGATATACCTGATTGGAGAAAACCTCTCTCACCGACGTGTAGGTCGGCTCAGGATCTCACCGTCCAGCTGGGAAAGATCACCGCCACCTCGCGAGGAGAACACATGCACCGCACTAACGTGACTAATAACCTCAGACGTTGACACGCCCGGAATCATTAATTAATCAATCAATCAAACTGGAATTCCAAGCGCCAAAATTACATGAAGAATTGAATACGACATTTTATGTTATATTCGCTTTTCAGTAACATCCAGTTTGTTTCAGAAGATGTGCCAAAGTTGTATGTTCCATCTGTACCACTGATTTTATTAGCATTATATTAGTTTCAGTTAAATTTATTGAAGGCTCATCACAGTAATAAGCCTATTCCCTCCAAAATAAAGGAATAAATTCCCGTCTCCATGGGGATGTTAATGAGGGACGAATTTACTTTTATTTTTTCTCCCGTCTTCCCTCTGTCCAGCGAAAGGGTCACTTACACGTTCACAATATTTTTTTGTTCTACTCGGTGCGTATCATCTGTACGAGTAAATTCCGAGTCCACCAAACCCAAAGGTAAAACAATTACGAAACTGGCTCCTGAGTTTCTCCCGAAAACGGACACGTGAAAAACCGTTTACTCGATGTACAAGCCTGTGAACAGAAACCGGCTATAATTTTGGAGAAAAAATACAATATAGTTGCCAGTCAGAAAATAAACTAATTCGTATTATTTGGTATCACTGGCGCACATGAGAAGTCTAACTAAAAAATCGATTTATCTAAAAAACTGAGTTAACTGTAGAAATGTTTAGAAAACGCTATTTTTATACATCATAAATGTAGATCACAAGTCAACTGGTATCTAGAGTATAACATTTTGACATTGCACAAGAAGTAAACGCCTCTACACAGAATAAGATCACAAAATAACGATTTCTTTCGATGCGACTTTGTGAGCCTGCGATATATCGTTGCCATTCTTAAATTCATCGGTTACACATGGGCCAGCGACTTGCGGTTAAACGGTGTGACCCGCTGTTTGGCGAGTACGCCCATGAGCTGAGGAGGGGAAGGCGTTATTCGCATTGCTGATTGAGGAGAAGGAGGGGAAGACTAGTGTAGGGAAAGGGGAATGATGTAATATGATAACCAAAAAACTTTTTTTTGATACATGATAGCCATGCCTGTTTTTCGCCCTTGGCAACGCGCAGACGAGTTGGCCATTAATGTCCAAGGGAATTACTTAAGCCTCAGCTTTTTGGTGGCTGCAAAATAGGAGGCGGTACTTAAATAAATTAACCTAATCTACTGTAAATGCCGGGGCTTTGGCCCGCAGCCTACGTAAGATTCAATACTACTGTTTCGTATTTAAATTTTTGAGGGAGCGTTCGTGTTTTCATAGTTTTACTGTTTTCTTTTATCACTGAATCACACATTCATAACATTGATAACTTTAGGTTACTTTTTTACAATACCATCGTAACTACCACATGCACTTCGTGATCGATTGAAGAACACATCAACTGCAACACTCTTTGTTCCTGGTAGTGTAGTTTTACCGTAGTAAGGAGCGGCGTTCCTCCCTCTCTGGATGGTGGGAGCCGGTGTCGACCAAAACGTCGGTTTGCGGGGCAGTCGTCCTCCAGGAACCCTCAGCAGGGCACCGCCCCAGACGGGACAAGCTCGAAACTCTCGACTAGTCTCCCAGCATGTGTGGTAGTGTAGTGCATGTTAGTTTAAATGTAGGTAAGTGGGAGTGAGGATAGAACAAGGAAGAGAAAGAAAAGATCGCGCGCGGTCCGTGGCCCATTTGTTAAGGTACTCCTCCGGCATTCGCTTGGTACAGATCGGAGAAACAACGGAAAACTTCGGATCAGAGTAGCCGGCCGCTAGAATTCTCCTTCAGACGGCGACTGAACTCGACCTGTAAGTGCGATCGCTGCGTACCGCAGTCGCCTCTCCTTGTCGCCTCCGCGCTTCCTTATCGCCGAGAAGGGAAATCTCAGCTGCCGCGGGGGAAGCCTCCCAGGCTTCACCAAAGGTACGTCCGCCATATTTTTTGTTGTTTTTTTTTGTTGCGAGCGGTACAGCTATAGCTATCTAGCTATCGTCGAAAATTCCGCCACCGATGGAACCACGCACTTCGTCACACAGCCACACGCGACTTCGACAGCCAACTCGTATCTTCGACGAAGCGGCGGACACGAAAGCCCTGGCTCGCCCGCCGCCGACCTCGCGCATGTTTGCGAGGCCCTGGAACGCGCGCGTGTGTGCGTGCGCGCGAGTGATGGAAGTGCGAGGAGCTCCATTAGCCCCATTGGCACGCGTTAGCACACGCCTCCGAACAGCGGAGCGTCGAGCGAGCGCGCCGCCCGACACACTGCCCGCGCGAAGGTCGCGCTCGGCGTTCAACGCCGCCGCGAGCCGCGATTGTTAACCCTAGCAATAGCACGGGATAAATCAGGGCCGCTCAAGTGGACGGGCCCACTTGGCGTGCCCCGGGCCGGCGCTTATCTGCGGGCAACCGGTGCCGCCAGCTACTTGGCGAGTCAGCCCGAGGGCAGGGGAGGGGAGGAGCTGCTCGCGTTGCTGATAGAGGGAAAAGGAGGGGTAAATGAGACTAGTGTAGAGAAAGGGGAATGGCACGTGGGCCAACGCTTGTCTGGGCAAACGTTGTGGCCCGCTGCTTGGCGAGTCAGCGCGAGGGTAGAAGAGGGGAAGCGCTGTTCGCATTGCTGGTAGAGGGAAAAGGACGGGTAAATGAGACTTGTCTAGAGAAAGGGGAATGGCACCTGGGCCAGCGCTTGTCTGCGGGAAACCGGTGTGGCCCGCTGCTTGGCGAGTCAGCCCGAGGGCAGGGGAGGGGAGGCGCTGTTCGCGTTGCTGATAGAGGGAAAAGGACGGGTAAATGAGACTAGTCTAGAGAAAGGGGAATGGCACGTGGGCCAACGCTTGTCTGGGCAAACGTTGTGGCCCGTTGCTTGGCGAGTCAGCCCGAGGGCAGGGGAGGGGAGGAGCTGCTCGCGTTGCTGATAGAGGGAAAAGGAGGGGTAAATGAGACTAGCCTAGAGAAAGGGGAATGGCACGTGGGCCAACGCTTGTCTGCGGGCAAACGGTGTGGCCCGCTGCTTGGCGAGTCAGCCCGAGGGTAGAAGAGGGGAGGCGCTGTTCTCATTGCTGATGGAGGCAGAAGGAGGGGTAAATGAGACTAGTCTAGAGAAAGGGGAATGGCACGTGGGCCAGCGCTTGTCTGCGGGCAAACGGTGTGGCCCGCTGCTTGGCGAGTCAGCCCGAGGGTAGAAGAGGGGAGGCGCTGTTCTCATTGCTGATGGAGGCAGAAGGAGGGGTAAATGAGACTATTCTAGAGAAAGGGGAATTCTAGGGAAAGGGGACCAGCGATGTGCGGGTAAACTGTATGGCCCGCTGTTTGGAGAGTAAGTCCGTGATCAGGGGAGGGGAGGCGCTGTTCACATTGCTGATAGAAGGGAAGGATGGGTAAAGGGACCTATTCTAGTGAAAGGGGAGTGGTACGTGAGCCCGCTGCTTGGTGACTGTACCAGAGGGTAGAGGAGCCCTGCTCCCATTGCTGTAAGAGGGGAAATGAGTGAAATGAAGGAGCCCATTCTAGCGAAAGGGAGTGGCACGCGAGCCAACGCTCGTAAGCGGCCAAACGGTGCGGCCCGCAACGTGGCGAGACAGTCCGGAGGAGTAGGTGGAGAGACGCTGCTCGTATTCCTGATAGTGGGAGGAGGGAGGAGAGGAAGGAGTCGTCTAGAGCAAGGGTGCCCAGGTTGTGAGGCCTTAAGGGCAATAACTAAAACCTTTAATACGTCTGTGGGCCATATGTTCATTATTGGGGCGATCCTCACGTGATCCCGTATTGTTGATCTCTGTAGTTTGCCCGGCTGCTCTGGAACGGGGGAGGGGGTAATGAAACCATGCGTGATATCAAACCGCAAATCGTACCATGCTTGACGCAGTGAAACACATTGGGATGATTTTGAATTTCTGAATTTAATAGGAGAAAAATCCTTAAATCAAAACCTACTTTTACATTAAGGGAATGTTGACACCGATAGGGCGCGTGCTCTAGGCGCAATATTCTCGCCCAACACCGATGCACGGGACTTTCGCGTGGGTTTTATAACATTCCGCGGGCCACAAAAAATGGCACCGCGGGACACCGGTTGGACAACCCGGGTCTAGAGAATGGGGAGTGGCACATGGGCCAGCGATGTGCCGGTAGACGGTGTGGCCCGTTTCTTGACGAGTTCACCCGAGAGCTTGGGAGGAGAAGGATAGGTCACATTGCTGAGTGGGTGAACAGGGGGCGGGAGTAAAGGAGTCCAATCTAGCGAAAGGGAAGTGACGCGTGGGTCAGAGCTTATCTGCGGGCAATCGGTGTGGCCCGCCACTTGGAGAGTCACATGGAGGGGGGGAGATGTTGCTAGCATGCTGAGAGGGTAAAGCAATCCAGTGAATGTGAGTGAGCAATTTGGCCCGAAACCTTACATTTCTTCAGCCCTAGGACAAATGATCCCGTGCATTACCAACGGGAGTCAAACTCCGGAACCATCAAATTAAACTTTAATTTTATTGATTTTTTGAAGTTTTTCGTAATTCAAGAGCTGTAAGTTTTAAGAGTTATACGTTTCCTCCAATTTAATAAAAAAGCAGAATTAGAGCGATCCGGAAAAAACAACAGTTAGAAAAATAACATCGATGCACTGAAAAGACAGGCAAACGACGATCAAAAGAAAAAAAAGGTATTATTGATAATAAGATAACAAGCAGATAGCTGTATGTCGTGGTAGGGTTCGGACGTAGGGAGGAAATCACTGTAAAATTTTAATATAGTTCGGACGTATAGTAGATATGGTATGAAGTGGTATAATGAACAGTCACGTATAGCAAAAATAAGTTTTTGGTTTTGAATTAGTTTTGTAGAACAGTCATTACGAGAAATGGAATAAAATTTAAATCGGTATATTGTTAATGGAAATTTAATTCGAGCGAAGAAAATAGATGTTCTTTGAAAATATTCTTTAACAGATGTTCGAGTGTGGAACACAATGCTGTAAGCTGGAATGAAGATCGAAGTGTTCATGGGATCCAGACGTCGTCCAAGCAAGCTGCTCTAACTTCAAAAATGGAAGTGAAAATTCGAAAAAGAAAATAACTTTCTGAATTCTTGTTCAATGCCTCGAATGTAGTAAATATTAAGATAATTAATAAAAAAACAATTCGAAAATGGGTATCAAAAGGATTTCTTCAAGGCAATAACAGCTCACGGATTCGAGCACATAAAAATGATAGATAATTTGCAAATATGAGTGAATGTGATTATATATTTCCTTGATTGTCCTGTAATTTCTTTTTCAGTAAATATTTATTCGTTGGGGTGTCCATGAAAATTGGAAATTTAATGCTATTATTTTAATAATAATTAATATATATCACAATCAACCCAAAATTCCCTGACGTAAATAATTCTCTCAGCCGGAAACTCATACGGGCGGTGTATTTTCAGGTCCACTATTTTAAGTAAGTATATAAATAGAACCTTGACATAAATATAAGTATTGCGAGTACGGGTTAAATAGATTGTTGTATAAAAATAAAAACTGAACTAGCCAACATTATTAGGAAATTATAAAGTATAGATACAATTGTATAGAAATTGATAGAAAAATATAAAGAAAGAAGTATTACAATAAAGAGTCGTTAAATAAATTCAGGAAACTGAACATTAAAAAAGCAAGAATTCGACCTCAAATGATACGACTTCCATCGAATAATCCTAACAACGATGATTCTCGGTAGTTTCAATTTATTTTCAAAAATAATTTAAATTACTAAAATAAATCAAAAACATTTAACTGCATCCAGGGCAACTACAGTCTGGAAATAAACCAAAAGTTATGTATGTTTCTATTCACAACCCTGAAAAGCATGAATGTTGAACAGGAAGACAATAAATTTGGGGAAAAAGGGGAAACTGAAAACGACACTACCGATAAAGAACGTGAATGCATTGCGTAAACAACTTCAGATGCATACTAACTCTAGTGCAAGGCAAGATACCTCATAAGGTGCGTCTACTACCTCCAGGAGATCGTCTCACACCAAGTACTTTGAGATAAGAAACGACGCGACAATCACACGGGCGGTCAACGACCCGCGATTGCACTCAAGTGCACACTCCGTCGCGAACATTAAAAGAACTCGCCGCTCGGAAACATCACGTACAGTTTCAACGCGTCAGTAAAAGGAAACAGTAAGAAACAAAACGGTCCCAAGAAGCTAGTGTGAAAGGGATATAACCCGCCCCGTACCGACATCGAGTATCCGTAATAACTGGTTTCAGCTGCACCTAATTGAGCATTCCGTGCTCTTGACGAGCGCCGATCTTCACGCAGGCCGAGTCGTTCAGACCTCCCCTAGACCGGTTTTTTTGCCGTCGGAGTCGGAGTCTATTAAAGAAACACGCCGTCTTATCGCCGGGAGCTCTTGGAGTGTGAGTGACGGGGTGCACCCCCGCCCCCCTGCGCGCACGCAGTCTGGCGCCTCCGGCTGGAATCTTCACGGCGCCCTCCCTCCCACGGCCCCCCACGCTGCTACAAGCTCCCCTCCCCTTGCTCACTCACGCCGGACACGGTCCTTCACGGGCTTAAATAACTCGCCACGACGTGCGGGTCTCCTGTGTCGTCCCGGTGTGTTATTTGGGGGCTCGAAGTGACGACGGGGTTTGAATGTTGTTGAAAAAGAGCTTTGTAGGCATGAGGATACAGAATGAGAATTTTTTTAACGCCCGGTCTACGAATGAACGCAAAAATATCCTAAAGATGGGGTTTTTTCAAGTAATGGGCGATGTTCATTGGTGCTCACTGATGCATATTTTTAACCTCATACACAGAATTTGCAGACGACATTGACGTTATTTATTGCATGAACATTTAAATAAATCATTATTATTATGAACAATATTAGTACAATTTACACAATCCATTCTCTGATTAATGTTTTGAATGCTGAAACAACATTAAATGTCCTGATTCAATAATGAGAACATATTCGTATCCGTACAATTCTCTTTTAGGGCCCAAATTTTCCACACCCTCTGAGCGGGGTCTTCATTTCACTGACATTGCATCCCTCACTTTAACCAACGTCCACCTAACGTAAATTTCTAGAAGAACGCACGACATGTCTTTATGTTGTTACTAATTGGTGGTGCTCCTGAAAAGTTCCTTTTCTCAAATATTTATCTGAACCTGAATAGGCGAACTCAGCAAGGAGTCTGTGCTGTACGGGGGACTCTAGTCCCATTCTGCCGTCACGAAAATAAACGGTAATGGGAGATGAAACGTTGGCTTCCTACCACGAGCTTACATTTACTTACCAATGTCTGGTCAAATAAAAGCAAGAAAAAATTTAAAAAACGCAGCAAGGTTTGTACGATCCAATTTGTTACACATCTGTACTTAACTTAGTACTTAATAAATTTTGTAATCAATTGAACATATTTTCAATTGGTACTTCTCAACTTCATCAATTCAATTTCTCATTTATTCAATTCAATTTATTATTTTCATTTGTATTTTTATAATTTCTTGCACATATTTTCAGATTAGCTCTGACGATGATCGCTACTCGATCGAAAATATTTTAAGTATTCAAAACAACAGCTTTCACTCAGTGTATTACCATATGTCAACCTCACCAGCAATATTATTAATATCAACGAAAAAAATTAAGTTGTTCTATTTTCAAAAAACAAAATGCAAGGATTAATAAAACAAATTGATATAATTATTATAATGACAAAATTACTGATTGAAAATATGTAACCGAGATTTTAATATATTAGTGAGTCTTTAACAACTTTATTTTAGTATCTCTTTCAATGCACAAACATATTCCTTCGAATCATCTCCAAGCCTGGAGATAATGCTCACGAACATATGATGATCACGAAAATTACATTATTTTCATCTGCTATTACAAATTGAAGCAGACCACAAAATTACACATCTCGGAGCGTATGCGTCCCGCGGAGCGTCATTTCATTATTTGCCACTAGTGAGAACCCGTGCGATTAAATCGCACGGTTAGTCAAATAACCAAACTGTTTTCTGCTTAAATTCTTTTTTTGTATTCCAGCATTATAAACGACCTAACCTCACTAAGATCACTAACCTCTCATATTTCAAGATTTCTATTCAATGTAGAAAATCACGTTCACGTGCTTACACAACCTACACTAAATTGAAACAAACAAAAATGCTTGAGATTGCAACATTCACTTGTTTCCCGCCACCGTCCGAGTGTAATTTTCTTCCGATAGATCGCGCGGCAATCAGATATTACAGATCCCGAATTACTACTTTTTTTTAATATTTAGGTATTTTTAACGCCCTTTTTCAATACGAATGTCCCATGTGCAGGTGAAAAGAAACACGATTTTTCAATCCATTGCTTCTTTATACAGATCGGTTTCGTATGTGGCCCAATTTATTGAAAAGACCAAACAGCCCTTTGAGAAATAATATATAAGATTCCTCCGCGCCGCAAGTGCACTCGCCAAGGAAAAGACTACAATGTACACACAAGCACTGAAATCATTGACCTGCCTGTTTACATTCTTTAAGCCATGCGCACTTGTGCTTGGGGGCCTCCTATCAGACCTTATCAAGCAATCCACAATCGAGAATTTTCTGCTCAAGGTTGTAAACCCGGTAGTCACTCCAGCTTTAGTACCGCAATCAAGTGGTCGACGACAATGAGTAATCAAAACCCATCAGCACATGTCGTAGATATCAATGAGATCATTTGTCTTCAGAAGTGCGACACAGTAAGACATTGTTACACGTATTGTCTCTGATAATTTATAGCGATTTATTGTAATAAATGAAGTGTTTGGAACCTCATTGGAACGACAAATAATGATTGAAATACCTGTCAACAGTGTCAGTCAACTTTTGACTAACATGTCAACTATTACTTCTCAATGATAATTTATTGTGGTGCAATAGTTAATACATTGGACTAGAGGTTCTGAGTTAATAAAAAGACGAGGGTCCGTTTTACATTCCTAAAATAAACAATGAGCAGTCGTGTTGAAAAGCTTGAGCTACGTTGCAACATCCCACTTCAGCATGATGACGAGCATTCAAAACTCAAGAGGTGGCTCAGTGCATCAAGTGAAGACATTGCAGTGCCTCTGACCGGGACGTCCTAGGTTAGAATCCTTCTCAGCTAGGTCCAATTCAGTCGCTGTCTGGAGGAGAATTTTAGCGGCTGGATGCTCAGTTCGGAAGTTTTCCGTGGTTTCTCCGATCAACATCAAAATCCCGAATACCGGAGCAGTACCCCAACAAACGGGCCACGGACCGCGCGCGATCTTTCCTTCCTCTTCCTCGTCCTATCCTCTCCTCTTACACGTACACTAACATGCACTACACTACCAAACATGAGTGACCGGTCGACTGCTTCGAGCTGGCCCCGGTTGGGGCGGTGCCCTGCTGGTGGGAGATACCCGGTTAGGGAATATTCCACTAGTCTACGGTAGGTCGACGCCGGATCTCGCTATCCAGCGGGGGAAGATCACCGCCGTCTCCCGATGAAAAAACATGCACGGGACTAATGACTTCTGCAGTTGACGCGCTCGGAATCACTAACCATCAATCATCAATCAATCAACCGACATTCAAAAAGGTGAAGCATCTACTACACTCATTTATTAAAATTTAAAAATGTTTCTGCTCTTAACCCTTCTGAGATATTCTCCATCAACAAACGGAGACTTAGAGAAGGATAGACGGTAGAGTGTTGACTGGTTCAATGAATAAATAGCGAACATGAGTAAAGTCAATTTACGCATGTGAATTTTAAATGAAGTGTTCGGGGAAAGAGGTTCAGAATAAGTCATCGAGGAGATCATCATTCATGTTTCCGACAGTACGGAGCCTTGAAAAATGATGTAGAGAGTTCCACAAATGGAAACCTCGATCTCTGACACCCACTACAGATACCCTGACCACCCACTACGAAACAGTGTGCCAAGCAATTCCATTCCCTTTTTCGCCTTTGAACGCGCGATCCTACATGCGGCTAGGATCGGACATTCAGTGGGACATTTTATGACATAACATGACGTGCAAGAGTCATGCAGTGAGACTGAAGAGTTTGGATGAATGGTAAGATAGTACGAAAATAAAGTGTGAATGAAGAGTGAATGAAAAAGTAAAATTAAAATAACCAAGACTTTTACAATGAAAGAAGATTACCAAGTGTTAAAGGCACAGAATATTCCAGGTATGACAAAGTCCATACATTTTAAATGAACAATTAAATTAAGTTAAAGTGCAGTAAGTTTTAGTTATTAAGAAAAGCCCTTCCCCTCTAGCTCCCTTAAGTCGTAAAGGAGTAACGGATTGTATCAAATTTAAAAAAATAAATTCCCGCTCCCCACAGAGGTACGGCGGAGGAGAAATAGGGGAAAAACTGAACTTCAAAACGTAAAAAGATTTCAAGGAACTGAGGAGATGTTTTAGTCGTTTATTCGTAGAATAAAGGCGCA
The DNA here is from genome assembly GCA_031308135.1 of Acheta domesticus. NCBI lineage: Eukaryota > Metazoa > Arthropoda > Insecta > Orthoptera > Gryllidae > Acheta > Acheta domesticus. The sequence goes on from JAHLJT010003656.1 coordinate 59,425,280, forward strand.
TAACATTTCCGAAATTCGTTTAGCAAATGCTTCGCAATAGATAAAATGTATTTGTTTATTCAATGAACGTTTTATGAAGTGGATAGTAAACAGCCTTCGGCCAGTTTGGAAACTCAAACTGCTAGTAATGAGGGACAATAATGAGGCTGCTATGCAACTGGATGAAGCGTGGTAGTTACCTGATGTCTTCCTCACGCAGCCAGACATTTTCAGAGCACCAACTGCCGCTACGTGTAACACCTTTCACAGCACGAACGCCTTCATTCAATACCACTCAAACACTCAGAAGTTTCTTTATTGCCTCCGGCCACAGAGACTGCGACACACTACTACATTGTGGAAACTACACTCGTTTTTTGTTTTGTGGTATGAACTTTTAAATTATAAGTAATGTTAAAAGTGCGTTTTTTATCATTTGAATTGGTCACGAACAATGGTAGTTGTGACCAATTTACACAAGCTCTAATATACGTAAGAATCACTGAAAGAATAAATGAAAAATCAATCAAGGATTTTCAGCAGTTGTGCCCGGCGTTTTGGGAGTTTGGGCTCACTGTGCGGAGCCAAGCACGAGCGTGCGACGGCAGATCTCCCGCACGTGCAGAAAGCGCACGCCCACCGCCGCACCGCGCCGCGCCGCCTGCTGATAAGAGCGGCGTGCAGCGCGTGGATCGCGTACGAGCGCGCTAGCGTCCTGCCAGCCTCTGCTTCCCATTGTTGGACGCTGCACGCGGTCGCTCAAGGCGCGTTATCCGCTCGAGAACATTCTCTCTGGCGTTCATTTTGCAAGATTTCCGCGATATTATTCGTCCAATCGTTTGACCGTTTCAACTCTATTTTATGATATTCGGTGCGAAGGAAATTATACACACAAAGAGTGAGTGAGATTTTATTTTTTTCAAGTGCGTCAACTACTACGGTAAATAGTCCCGTAGATGCAATGGATTTTATATTCCGGGAAATGGCGGTGCTCGTCCCCCTATGAACCTTTTGATCCAGCGCCGACCTACACGTCGGCTTGCTGTGAGAGTCCCTCTCCGGGTATCTCCCCCAACGGGGAGTCGCCTCAGCCAGGACAAGCTCGAAGCTCCCGACTGATCTCCCGTAAAGTGCGGAAGTTTAGTGCATGTAAGTATGAGTGTGTAAGTGGTGATGATAGGACAAAGAGGACAAAGGAAGGATTGCGCGCGGTCCTTGGCCCGTTTGTTAGAGTATTGATCTGGCATTAGCCTGGTTTGGATCGGAGAAACTAAGGAAATCTACCCCGCAGTCGGGCGTTATTACTCTTTTCCAGATCCGTGGCCTGATTCTACCCAGCAATGTAGTTAGTACCAAAATCCGTCACAGTCTAGATGTGTATGTAATCGAGAAAAAATAACAAAATTAAGTTGAATTTACTTTTCGTAAACAAAAATCAACCCAATACGGTATTTTTTAATTTTTTTAATGAACGTACACTAAATATATCATTTCATAACGATCTAATTCTAAAATATGAAAACGACACCAACGTGTTACGTTATTTAATGATTATTTATATTAAAAACTATAAATCGCGTTACACAAATTAAGAGATTCACTTATCTATACTGGGAACATCGTTAAGAAATGATAGAGAAAACGAAAAGATACGAGTCTCAGACTATTTCCAGAGATCGAATAGTAGTACCCGGTAAGTCAAGATGTGAAAATCATATTAGCAATGCCCTTACACAATATTACGTACTGCTGATGTGTCTGTGAGAGTGAGAGATCATTTACATTACGCACATGAGTGATCCTCAAGTTTCTCAAAAATATCGCATGAGAAGTGTGGAATCGCTGAATTATTTGTATTTCTGAACTGATCACTGCTAGGACCCTACCTTCTACTACGTACTACGTATTTGTATACTACTACAGTACAATATTTGTATACTTACACAGTACACGTATATAGTATTTGTATACTACCTCGTACAAATAAAGAAAAACGCTGCGGAATCATAATGTTAGTGTGTGCGAAAAAATCAAAGCATAAAGGGTACACAAAGTTATCAAGTAACCATCTTCACATTACCAGAAATTAAGATCAGTAATTCTCTATTTTATGCGAAAGAGTATCGTGCAATCTTCAACTAGACAATTCACCGACGTTTCATCGTGATGGATTTACAAGCCCTTTCTTACAGCTTAATACTCCTATTAAAGGCTTGATGGTAAGTAATACGTTAATGGAGCCTTCCCGAATGACATCACATCCACAATTAGTGTTCGCGATTCATAGGGGAACTTTTATTCATGAGGAACCAACGCCCATGAGCATAAACCAGTCAGTGCAGACTGTAGAGACTCTTTCCTATTACTTCTTCGAAGGTTTGCTTCGCCTATAACTCTTAATCTCTGCTGAATGGGAAAACAACTTCCTGATAGTTTCTTTGAAGACTACCGATCTCGATCATTTAATAAACTTTCTCGAGATTCAATTTCCGAAAGGATCAAACCGAAAGCGTAACCGTTTACAGCCCTTTCAATTATTATTAACGGCCGTTTCAACCATTATTTTTGCATTAAATAATATATTATGTATCCGTAACCGAATAAAAGTTTCCGTTTCATGATCTTCATTACGTGGAACTTGTGCCGCTGAATTTAAGTATCATTTATATACACCAGGTATCCTTTCTCAAAGTTAAATTATTTGCAATAATAATTAATACTAATAAATTATTTCCACTTACTTTTTAACGATCTTACAAATACACAAGTAAGGCACTAAATTTAGTTCTAAAATCCGATTTGGACGGAGCGCGCTTCGCCTAGACGGAGGGCGTGACACCGCACACAGAGAGATGTGCTTCAATCGGATCGCGAACTACTGATAATTACATAGAGAAGCAAGAAAAAATCATTTTCGGAATCAGTGACCCACAAAACGAGTTTTTCTATCGAAAAATCGGCACTTTATCCTGAATCCATTATTAACATCTTTCCACAAAATAGATATGAGAAAGTAAAAGTGATAATACAAGATTTTGGAAATTACAAAATGGATATCAAAATCAGTAGGTACTGAAAACAAATCTGAAATATTTTTTAAGGTAATCCAGGACGTTATGTGGCATGAATAGATTACTTTTTGGTTGTCGATCCTGCAGATGCAGATCGCTGCACGGTGCTAGCCGTGAAGGGAGAGTAGTGCGAAAGAGAAAAGGAATAATTCCCACCCTGACTCCTCTACGTGACATACACACAACTCGCAATATCTGAAGCCCATAGGCTACGTGCCGGTGTTAGAAATACGTTCCATAATAAAGCATGTAAGTGAATTTATTAGCATATATTAATCATGCCTAATTACCACACTTTTTTAAATAACAAAGAAAAGTCTAGAATACTTTGCGCAAAATGTGAGCTGTTCCAAATAAAGCAATTTCCTGCACTTCCCAGTCTTTTGAATGACCTGTTTAGCCAAATTCTCACACAAATTTTACGGAACAAATCCCAAAGCACCGATAACTATCTGGATGACCTGTGACTATCTGGATTTTACGTCCCACATTCGGCTGATCTCAATTTCCAAACTCTTGTATTTAAGACGTTTCTCTGCCTTCTTGGTTACGACATTTTGATCACAGGGTGCAGCAACATCGACAAGTAGACACAATTTTTTCTCCAAATCCCGGATAACAATATCTGGTTTGTGTGCTGCTATCGTGCGATCCGTTTGAATTTGTTGGTCGTACAATATTGTAGACAATCCAACCGATGTCACCGGTTTTGGTGAGTGTTCGTACCACTTGGGGCATGTGTTTGGAACTTCGAGGGCGGTAAAGATCTGCCAGTGGATGTAACTACACACCCTGTCGTATCTTTTCAAGTATTCGGTCTTTGCTAGAATTGGACAAGCTGAGACGAAATGATCAATGGTTTCTACGTGTTCCTGGCAAATGCGGTATTTATCATCTTGGGAAATTTTGAGAATCGCTTTACCAAAATGTCGTGTTCTCAATGCCTCATCTTGAGAATCTATTAGAACTGCTTCCGACTCTGGCTTCATTTTTCCCCTTTTAAGCCACACAAATGATTAATCTTTATTGATCTGCACCTTGGCCATTCTTTTTAGATATTGTCCATTTATTATTATTATTATTATTATTATTATTATTATTATTATTATCATTATTTTACAGAAGAAGGGTCCAGACTGGCAGAAGCTACGAGTGTGCGTGCGCAAACAAAGCGCCACCTTCTGAGCAACGGTCTGTACCACGGTCGTCGTCTGCGCGGCCTCTCATTGCGAGCGCCGGCCGCTCGTCTGGCGAGCAGGAAATCCCCGGCGGCGGCCCCGCCCCCCAGCTGATACAACGCACAAGCGCCCCTTTCACGGCAGCTGGCGAGCCGCAGGGCCGTCATTCCACTATCTACCTCTTTCCGAGCTACGCACGTGTCGTTGCCGCAGCTTCACTTCGGGCGGAGGCTGTTTTCATTCTGAGAAGTGCGACCGTAGAGGGAAGATATTACGGAGTTTCTGCACCCTCAAACGTTAAGTACTATCGATCTTCAGCTCATGCGCAGTGCAAGTTTCGCATCACTTTAGTGCATCTGCGCATGTGCAGAAGGTCGATAGTACCTACCGTTCGAGGTGACAGAAAATCTCTATTAAGGAGTTAGTGCACGCCATAGCGGAGAGCACTATCGATCTTCTGCACTGAAGTGATGCAAAAGTTGAACTGCGCATGCACAAACTCCCTATTTGCTGTATTAGAAGATACTGCAGTTTTTCCGATATGGTACAACGACGCGCTGACATGGACCATGACAATGCCCCTTGCCGCTGCAGTATCTCTGACCGCGAGGTCCTAGAGCTCGAGTCCTCCCACGGTGGTAGATTTTAGACAGGTGCTAGGTGGGATTCAGTTGCTCTCTGGAGGAGAGAATTCTGGCGGCTGGCAGCTTTCCGTGGCTCCTCCGATCACTAGCGGGCGAGTGCCTGTGCAGTTCGCTAACAAACGGATCACGCGCTAGCTTCCATTCTTAATCCATGCTCTCTCCTCTCCTCAAACATAATTACTACGGAGCGGATTTCTATGATTTTGCATATTTTTTTCCGTTGGTTCAGGACACAGCCAAGTGAAATTTCTCGACGTTTGATTAGAATATGATGCTACATACACTAATATGTTAGATTTTCCTGTTGGTGCATATTCGTGCAATTATAGGCGCATATTTTGCATATTTCGTTAAAAAAGAGACTAATCTATAAAACCTTTCATCTTTTCAAAGAATCTTATTTAATTGTGAGCGTTCATGGATTCGAAAGAGCCAGTCACAGTTTGCGTTTTTGTTTTCTGTATATGATAAAATACTTGTGCAAATGTGGGATATTTCTTGAGAACATATTTTTTAAACCAGTCAGAAGAAATTCAGCAAGACATACAATGTACTTTACTAAGGTGAATATTTACTTCGAATATTTCTCGCGCGAAGTAGGGTACATTATATAGGGTAGATAGATTTGCAAATAAATATATCTTTTCATTCCAAGCAAATTTTTATTTAATTCCAAGAATTTTATGAAGACAGGTTTGCAGAAGAAATGAAATATTGTTAATTTTAAGTGCATACTAAAGGGCATATTTCAGAATTGTAAAGCCATAAAAGCCAAAATTTTTAAGAGCATATTTCAAGATTTTTTAGGGCATAAAAATCCGCTCTCTAGTAATTACACTTCACTGCCACTCATATCGGAAGATCAGTCAGGCGCCTAGAGATTATCTCGGCTGAAGGGATGTCCCGTTCGAGGAAACTCCTGGACGGGGAATGCCGAGTGTAAGTCGGTGCCGGATCTCCAATTGCTCTCCCCATTGGATGCTTCCCTTGATCCTCTCAGATAGTATGGTAGTACCCTGCATGTGTGTGTGTGTGTGCGGGTGCGGGTGCATGTGTTTCTGTTTAGGTGTATGTGTGTGTGTATGGGGAGTGGAAGGGCAAGGATAATATCGAGAGTGATTCAAGGCCTCAGGGTACTGTTCCAGAATTCGCTGGGTTTTGATTGAAGAAAACAAAACACGGAAAACTACCGATCAGAGCTCTCCAAACAGCCACTGCAACGGCTGATTTCGCTCGAGCTTTTTAGCTACTGACGAAATTCCGTCCTCGTAGGGGGGGGGAGGGAGAACCTTAGAATCTTTCCAGTCAGAGGCGCTGCAGACGAAACAATTCTTGCCCTGATATTTCTCAGCCGGCCGCTGCAATAAAAAAAACGTGACTGTACCGCAGCCGCTGTGACCTCCTAGCGAGTCAATCGATGACTGTCTCTTCCATTATGAATGATTGACCCTAAGATAACCACCGGCTGACTTACATTATCGCTATCTCTATGTCTCCTTGGCGTATACTCGACTCAAAACGAATTACTTCTTAGTAATCGTGTATGATTGAGAGATATATTAGTTGACGGTGTTTGGGAAAATGTGATGATTGTTTTATTAATATCGGGCCAAATTATGAGGATTTCCTATTGCGTATTTTCTGAAGGAACAAAACTATTAAAAATAACAAAATCTTTTCTGAACTACAATTACATTTACTATAAATTGTGGTTAGACGGAAGAGAGGGCCTGATGACCCGAGACTCGCCATATCAATAAAAGGAATTTTATTATTATTATTATTATTATTATTATTATTATTATTATTATTATTATTATAAAACTTGCTTGATTTGCTATTTCTAGTCAACATGGAAGATGTTGTGTATGTAGAGTATGATTTGAAATTGTCCATTAATGATATATTCAATTAAATTGTCAAATTGTACTGACATATTTAAAAATATAAATATTTTAAAACTTAAAAGTAATTTCTTCCAGCTTAAAATGCTTTTTTACGTAGGGTATTGTCGTACAAAGTCTGAGTCATTTTTTAAACCTTTATATTAATAAGGAAAATAACATTTCGAGGTGAAGGAAATATGTAATGAACGGAATGTGAGAACATTCTCAAGAGAGTAAGTATCACTGACACACAAATAGAGTTCCGAGGTTATAAACGTATCCTTTGTGGAATAGTTTGTTTTTAAGAACAACATCAGCGGCTTCCCGAGGCCATAAACCGAGTAAAGGACCGCTAACCTACTATGAAGTACGCTTCCTTCCTTTTCCTTCCTGCTTCACGGGAGATCGATTTGCCTTTGATCAAGACCAAAGGCGTCCGTCACTGAACGTAACACGTGAAAGTGTTGTGGTGAGTGGCCTAACGAAATGAGTGCGGGCCCGTCCCCCAACCTTTCATCCGGGATCCCTTTATACAGTAAACCCTCATTAACACGAATTCCAAGGGACCGAAATAATCGGAGTTCGTTTTATAAAAATTCGTATTAACCGAGTATTATAATGTCCGTACAACTGTAATCCCTTGCCGGGACAGAAGTTTTGTTCGTATTACGGCAAAATTCGTGTTAAGCGAGTTAGCTAACGAGGGTTTACTGTAAAAGTTTATAGCAAACACAAGTAGTGTTAGTACCATAAGTAATAAAAGAACCCTTTCAAAAATTCATATTCATCCTGATCTACGATTACTACATAAGAAATCAATGTTACTAACATGTTACATTGATTTACAAACAGGTTAATGCGAGCCACCGAAGCGGGAGAAAAGTGGGAGAGTTCTTCTAGAAGATGCTGTTTTTAATCTTTTCTTGTATCAACTATCGTCAAGTATCAAAGAAAGTAAAAAGTAATTAATATTTCTTTTAGGGCTTATTTTTAGGCTTTAGCTCTTTTACCTGGGTCCGCCCGCACCCCGGACCAGCGGCCCCGAACGTTACGGCACTGGCGAGGCGACGCCTTGAGATATTTGTACAGTACAGGCAGTGTACAATTGACTTTGACAGTTCAATGCGCTGTTGCCTCACATTATTACACACACGGCATCACCTACATCACAGGTAAATTAAATCCCAAAACATTAACACTTCCTGACAGGCTATGACACGTCTTGATACCATGTTCACAACTTTCGCCAAAGACGAACCTTATCATCTCCGCTTCTTCGTGAAAGATGAGTGGCAACGCTGAACCCTGGCTGTGAGAAAATAAAGAAATCCTCGAAAGCTGATTGCTTCAGGGCAGGTCACATGACGTACCTGTTATGTGACAGAACTGTCAGAGTCTCTTATACGCTGCTGGTACTGGAGGTTTCTGTATCATAGCTGGGAGGGTTGGCTCATCGCGCGCGATTCCGCCCTCTTTCTCGGAAAAGCCTTAGAATTAAAGAAGTCTTGAAATATTTACATTACATTCTACGCATTAATATTTTCCTTGGAGACCGGAAGAGGTGACTCAGAGCTTCAAGTGATGTCACTGCAGTGACTCTGACTGAGAGGTTCTAGGTTCGAGTCCCGACGGTGGCAGGATTATCCACACTAGCCAGAGAGCAAGGTCGAGTTTTGTCTCTTGTCTGGAGGATAATTCTAAAGACCGTCTACTCTATCGGTAGTTTTGCGTGGTTTCTCCGATCAACCGCGCGCGCGATTTTTTCCATCCCATTACTTGTCCTATCCTCACCCCCCCTTACACACACACTTCCACTAACATGCACTACACTACCATACATGACGGGAGAGTAGGCAGGAGCCTCAAGTTTGTCCCATCTGAGGCGGTGCTCTGGTGGTGGGAGATACCTGGTTGAGAAAAACTCTGGTAGCCCGAGGAAATAGCATGCACTACACTTACGGAACTAATGACCCTGGCAGTTGACGCGTCCGGAATCACTAAAGAATCAATTGTCCTTGGGTAGACGATATCTACCTTGTCTCACCTCACCTTACGTTGTTTATAGGTCAATAAACTAAGGATAGGGCTGAATGAAAACCTTAAAATACATTATGCATGACTATATATATATATATATATATATATATATATATATATATATATAGTGTGTGTGTGTGTGTGTGTGTGTGTGTCTGTGTGAGTCCTAAAAATGTGATTCAAAATCATTTACATTTTTGTGCGGTAATTTTTCAATATTGCATACTTTATTATTTCAAGAATATTGTGTAAAGTTTTGAATCATTAATAAAATTAAAATTATTTTTAAATATTTTCGCAACAATTCAAAATATCGTTAATGAGCATTAAATGGAGTGTGTAGAGTGCGCTCTGAAACAAGCCTTCCCATTCATGGTTAGATCTAGGTTTCTCTTTCTAGGGCATCTGCTTAATTCTGCTGGATGCGCGCAGATTTATGTGTCCGTCAAAGATTAAAATTCTTCGATCTCGAAACTACATTAATGTGACTCATGTATATCTCTCCCTGTTCCCTTCATAGCACGAATATTTCACCAACACCAACCTAAACATTTTCCCTACCGACCGACCGTAAAAATTCACACCATCTCGCAGGCATTCCTCAGGCACAGTGGTCAATGTAGGTACTGTACCTGGACAAAAAATATTACCCAATAATGTCCATTAATGCTCTCTTCGCGTGACGCATCCGGAAACTGAAGCAATAACAAAGACATGGACGCAAACGGTTGCAAAATCCACATGCACAGCACCAAAGTAGAGCCCATGGGAGACGTTTGCTAAAAAAATATAATTCTCAGAAATGGCTATTTTTGAAAATAATTTTCAATTTCAAGCACTTTTTTTACGACGCGGTTTGATAATAATCAGTAAATTTCCAATTATATTATAAAACATATTACAGTCCTGTATACCGCATCTCTATTTCAAGTTCCAATTTTGGGACGTCCGTCTCAGAATTCGACCACTAGGCTAGGACAAATTCAATCAATGTCTTGAGAAGAATCGTAGCAACCGTCTTCTGAAATTGATAGTTTTAACTTTATGTTAATTGTGAAGATGATATGATATGGCGATGGTAGGGGTGAAAGGACGAACACACACAACCATGCCTGAGGCGGGACTCGAACCCGCGACTCCATGGTCCAAGACCACTAACGACACTATTGCTTTAGCGATCTCGACCACCTGGGATTGGCGTATCCTCATCTTTGCCCAGTTACGGAGTTACGGACCACTGTGCGACGTGCCAAGGCGCGCCGCTCGGAATCTCGGCCCTGTTTGTTTCGCCGAGAGGCCGCTCGGGGGCGTTGCCGCCTCCACGTGCGAGACTGCCCCGCCCCCGCCTCCCTCACGAATGATCTGCGGTGGATTCCGAGCACGTTCCTCTCCCCCGCGCCGGAAGGAAACAGTCGTCGTCTTCGTCAACAAATTTTTATTGTGTCGATAGCCGGCCTTGGGCGGATTTGCCGACATCTTTAGTCGACTGGGGTCTGGCGGAAGCGCGAAGGAAGGCGGGGAGAGGGACAAGGTGCCGAAAGTCGCTCGTCGACACAATAAAAATTTGTTGACGAAAATGACTCTTTCCTCTGCGCCAGAGTCCCTTACCTGTAAACGGCGCCTTGCCAGAATTAACACGTCGTCAAATATCTGCGAGTTTCGTGGTCGCTGTAGTAACTACGCAATATGACCGAACATGTTTACGTTGCAAGTTGGCGGGCCTATCAGTGCAGGAAACAAATTTGTTGGGAATATAAATGAAAGCATTTCAGGTTTGATTACGTCCTTAAACCGTGATAATCACATTTTCCCAGGATTAGCTGATAACAGTTTACATGACCTAGACTTTTTTATTACAACTTGGATCACCAGTAGTAACGAAATAATATTGCTTCCATAATTAGGGTTGTAAAATTGTGGGGTGATAAATGAAATGATGATCATGAGCATTACTATGCCGATGATTTGCAAGGACACTGGCGTCATTCAAGAAAAATACAATTATCTAAGCCTGGAACCGTCAGGAATGTGTAATAGCCGTTACATACAAATGGGCACACTTCTCGCAACGAAACACCAATTATACAAATGTGCCTTTTAATAATGATGCTATTCCTGTTAACCATGCTAACTGCACAGTATTAATTCCACTAATGTTGTGCCAATGTTGTCATCAACACAGTGCTAACAGTTAAGTACCTTTCTCAATTGGATGTTACATGAGCTTCACAGTAACAAGTGGAGTTACGAATACACAGCATAAATAAACGTTTATTTATTTGAATTCGATATAATCACTAATGTAGTATTCTTGCAATCCATGAATATCCGACGCAAAATTAATTGTTTCACATTCATTCACTTTTCTTTGAATAATTAAAAATACTCTAACATTTTAACAAGATGAGACATAATTTTTATCCAGTAGGGTTGACAGCAAAATTAACAGCACCTGTAATCAGTGGTATTATTATGAAAGTTTTTATGTAAATCTGTGGCAATGTGGTAGGTGACACGATTTCTTAGAACAATGAATAATACACCAGCAAATTTGTTTTACGCGTAGACAATTGCAGAGGATGGTGTACAGACATATACATCATCCTGCCCACGATATATAGTGCATTTTTTCATCACGGTGTTCACATCAAACAAGCAGCACTAACAACTACAAGTATGAACTGCTTGTGTCGTGCAAGAGTATCATAACAACCAAGCTCATGTTAATCTTCTGTCAACCCATAACCTATATTGAAGAATGCAGTGTTCTAATAGAAATGGCCTGGATAAAAATACAACGAGTAAAAAACAAATAAATCTGAGTTTTACGAGCACAAGCTCATAACGCGCGTCAAACAAGAGAGAAAATAATTCAATTGAACAGAACTTCACGACACGAATCCACGACACTCCACCAATCCATTACAACCGGGCGTCGTAAGTTCCTGATGGATTATTTCGTGTGGAACAGGGCGTATCAACTGCTATAGTCACTAATCCAGTAAGTGTAGTGCCTGTTTTATTACGAGAGGGGCAGCGTTCTTCCCACGCTGAATGGTGAGATCCTTTACCGACCTACATGACGGCTTGTGAATTTTTTCCTCATCTAGGTATCTCCCGGGCGGAGAACCACCCCAGCAGGGTAATCTCTAAGTTTCCGACTGGTCTCCAGGCATGCCTGGTAGTGTATTGCATGTAAGTGTGTGTAAGAGTGAGGGGTGAGGATAGCAAAAGGTTCCTGGTTCTTTCGTTAAGGCACAGCTTCAGCATTTGCCTGGTGTTGATCGAAGAAACTACGGAAAACTACTGATAGACAGCCGGTCGCCAGAATTCTCCTTCTGACAGCAGTGTTTGACCTAGCTATGCAGCTACGGTTGAAAATCCGCCACTGTAAGGAATCGAACCCTAAAACCTCCCAGTCAGAGAAGCCACGCCGATAACGTCAGTTATCACTGAGCCATCTTTATCGTTAATTTCTTCACTTAAGTATGGAATTAGGAATAAAGTAGCGTACCCGTGAGAGAACTCTCGCATGTTAAATCTTGAATTAATGATTATGCAAATAAACCTCGTCAGACTGCACAAACTACGGTGTTAATAGAAAGCGTAAATAAAGATTGTCGAATCTAAGCCTTCTAAGCGTGTCACCTCAAAAATTGCTACCAGCAGGAAGGGCTGAAATATTGAGATGGTCTTGATAGTATTGAAGCGTGGAACCGAAAACTTAATTGTATGGATCGGAGAATGTCTCGTCTTGTAAATTATGATGTGAAAAACGTTTCTTTGCCTCAAAAGTTTACTTTGTAAGGCTCTAAAATGCTTTGTTTACGAGTTATTTGCCGATATATGTTGACATGTGACGCGGGTTGCATTTTACATGAATATTTCGATGCGTTTTTTTAAATAAATCATCCACATTTTTAAAGTCAAAGTGGAATTCGTCAAGTCTCCGTGAAATTCTCTTTCTTTAGAGCCCTCATTTATAAAGATTGGTCGCGTGTGAGAGCCGGAACCCAAAGGTATACTACTGAAATAATACAGGAGACGATAGGAATATAAAGTAGTCAGTTAACATTCCATATTATTCTAGCTCTTACTTACAATCTGCATGAACACAGCTTTCGCTCTTCTTTTTCGGAAAACTTACCTGAAACAGAGAAAAATATACATTGTACCATCATCAACTGTACGATAATCTGTAGTACTACAAATGCAATACACATATTAATAGTAGTATTACTTTAATTCGCACACAATATTTTTACTAATTTCTATACACTCCCCAAAAAATAAAAACGTAAAAACATCAAGCACTAAACATCCGTTTAAAAATCAATGTTGAAAACATTGATTTTTAAGACGGATGTTTAGTGCTTTTTTACGTGTTTATGTTTAGATGTTTTGAAAACATCGACATCGATGTCGCGTCTCGAGATGGTATGTGTAGCCATGCGAGTTCCTCCTTTGACTCTTAGTATTTTCAAGCTGTAACACAGAGGTATGCGCAGGTGTTCTACATTAAACGCAACATTCCAGTAACAGTCGCCAAGCTCACGGAGACGAAAGCAGCAGCCGTTGCTTGTCGCACGCCCTGATAACAGCCCAAGGGCAAAAGAGGTTCTGAACACCGCCTGGAACAGATCCCACCAAATAACTTCAAGCCGCACTCGAGAATATTGTACTACTATACCAACCAACATACGTCGCGCGGAAAGATCATGGCTTCAAAATTCGGCAAAGAAAACAGAGAACAGATGTAGGTAAATTCTCATTTATTAATAGAACCATACAAAATTGGAACAAATTACCTGCAGCAGTGCATCGTTTCTCTCAGAATGTCAAAATTTTAAAATTAGATTAAATAAGTTGTAAGTTTTTTTAGAATATGTTAACATTAAAATTATTATTTTTTGTATTATTCTTGTTATTTTATATTAAGGTTAGCTTTAGCATAGGGTTAATACATTCATTTTATAAAATTGTATTCAGTAATGTTGTTTGATGTTAATTTTGTATATTTGATGTATATATGTAGTGGTTTGATGTTTGTTTTATGTAGATTAATTGATTGGAAAACGCTACCACCGGAATTATTTCATATATCCTAAGTAGGGAAATAAATATTCTATTCTATTCTATTTAGGAAACAGAACTTGTAGAATCGTCCCTGGCTCATGGACAGCGTGTTGGTTTTCTGTGAGGCGGTCCCGGATTCGGCTCCTGACCGGTGTAAAAAAGATGCTGCAGCTTTCTAATACAAATAATCTCAGTTTTTACAGCTACGTGGTGAAATAAGAAAAACTCAGGCAGGTCAAGTAACCTAGATATGGTGATGGGAATGCCATGCTCACCACAAACCATGCTTCTTGCTCACCTCATGGCTCCCTTACTACCAGATGCGGATAATATTAAAAAAAAAAAAAAAAAACAGAACTCAAGACCTGGATACACCGCTAGTTGGCAAACGGATGAATCCGACCCGAAAATGCCAAATAAATACATGCAACATGTAGAGCAAACTCTGGAATCCGACTTAAGCCGGTGAAGTTTCGGTAACGCAAATATTCTCAGTGCCCCTTCCTCCAGACGGGTTGTCAAGCCGTTAGTTCCAACGTATATTTAATGCACAGAAAAGAATACTACATCACAGGCTAAAACTTAATTGCCAGAAATATAGAACTTGAGCCTGAGATACTATCTTCGTCTCTAGATGGCACTTTGAGACACGGATGCTGTCACCTGTTATGTGCGTCATTAGCATTGCAAAACATGCGAACATAACGAAATTAATGTGACGTACGAATCGTAACGGAATCATAAGGTATCATTTCATACGAAGGGAATCATAAGATATCATTTCATGGCTCGGTTACGAATTGTAGGGCCACAGGGGAATAATACTAGCGACTGGTTCCGCCTTCACAACATGCGGCGGGTTCGCACGTGGTTCTTGTTCGAACCAATAGTATTGTGTGCGCGTGTCAACAATTTGCTTTTTAAATTCGGGAAACCGCAACACTCAATCATACACTCACACACTCACTCATACACGGACACACACGTCGGTAATTCCCTTTTACAATAAACTCACTCCATACATAGAATACACACACACTCACTCATACACGGACACACACGTCGGTAATTCCCTTTTGCAATAAACTCACTCCATACATAGAATACACACACTAACTACTCTTATTTCCTCTTCACTGACTGCAACACACGCAGATATCACAATTATTTCGGGGCCCTGTGTAATTAGAGAGATGAAATATTACTCATGAACCTTTGAACTCGAAGGATAATAACCCCTTGAGGCTATTCGTAGTTATAGCACAAGCTCAGGTCCGATCGTGATGCTTTAAGTGTCGAGCCAATCAGCAGGCTATTATATTTTCTTCCTTCTCAATGTAGAAAATGGCTCTCCTCTCGCTTAAGAATAGTATTAAGAAAAGTTTTATTTCTCTTTTAAGCAGTGCATCAACGAGCCAGGAATTGTGTATAGGAAAGAAAACTTCTGAAGCTTGAATTGCATTTGTCAGCATGTGCTATCAAGTTGAAATAGTTTCTGCGAAGATCAACACCTCTTTTTAATCCTCCCCACACATTAATCGTGGATGCGCCCAGGAGCTCACCCCAGGGCTAAACACACCGCGTGAAGTTCTGCCTGTCGTGGGCTACGCACTGCATCACTCGCCACCACATCTGCGGCGCTCGATCTCTCGGTGCCGCGTTCCAAACCCAGCGCCTGCCTTCGCTCTCGTGCTGGCCCCATTGTCCTGACGACTGGTAAAACAAACGAGGGCGCGTCAGATATCACCGGCGTGGAGGCGGCGGGGTGTGGAGGCGGCGGGGCGGAGAGGCTTCGGGGCAGGGAAACGCCAGGGCGGGGGAAGCGGCAGGGCGGGGAAGCGGCAGGGCGGGGAAGCGGCAGGGCGGGGAAGCGGCAGGGCGGGGAGGTGGCAGGGCGGGGAGGTGGCAGGGCGGGGAGGTGGCAGGGCGGGGAAGCGGCAGGGCGGGGAAGCGGCGGGGCGGGGAAGCGGCGGGGCGGGGAAGCGGCGGGGCGGGGAAGCGGCGGGGCGGGGAAGCGGCAGGGCGGGGGAGGCGGCAGGGCGGGGAAGCGGCAGGGCGGGGGAGGCGGCGGGGCGGGGAGGCGGCGGGACGATGGCGACGGGACGGGGGGCGGCGGGGAAAGGAGGCGGCGGGGCGGGGAGGCGGCGGGGTGGGGAAGCGGCGGGGTGGGCAGGCGGCGGGGTGGACAGGCGGCGGGGTGGGGAGGCGGCAGGACGGCGAGACGGAGGCGACGGCGCGGTGAGGCGGCGGAACGGTGGCGGCGAGACGATGGCGGCGGGGCGGGCAAGCGGCGGGACGGAGAGACAGTAGCAAACGGGGCGGGGTAGCCGCGGGGCGAAGTGGCGGCGAAGCGGGGTAGCGGCTGGGCGGAGTGGTGAGGGGGAGGGTTGTCGGCGTGGCGGGGTAGGGGTGGAGGAGGGAGCGGGGTGTCGGCGGGGCGAGAAGGCGGCAGGACGGCGAGACGGTGGCGGCAAGACGGCGGCCGAGCGGTGAAGAGTGATTTCTGTTCCAGTAGCCTCGCGAGATGAAGACCGGCGTGTGCGACCACCCGCCTACACAAACTCGTCTGGCAGAGTTTGATATCGGAAGCTGCTATAAATAGGCACAGCCAGGCGCGGCGGTGCGAAACGAATCCAGAGCGAGGAGGTGGCGGGCGGCGGCGGCGGGAAGTCTTTTGCGCGCAGGGGGGCTCGGCAAGGCATGGGGGCAGAGGGCGCGACGCGACGGAAGCAGGAGGGGCAGAAAGCGGGGTCGAAAGGAGTGGCTGGAGGCGAGAGGAGGGGGCGAAAACAGGGGCTGGAACGGGCAGGAGAGTGGTGAGTGGAATGGAATCTGGGATGCAAGCAGGGGACGAGATGTGGCAGAACCAGTGGCGGAGGCAGGCGCTGGGAAGGACACACATGGGTGGGGGGGGGCAAGGGAAGATACGGAGCGGGCCAGGAACGGGGCACGTCTGGATCAGCGAGGATCAGGATCGGGGGCGAAGCAAAAACGGGGCTGGCAATGGGAAGGGAGGTCATGGAGAAGCAGATAAAGGATAGAGAGGAGGACATGATCGGGGGCGATGCGACATCAAGGGCGGTGACAGACGTCGGGGGCAGAGGCATCAGGAAAGTAGCGGATGGGCGCGGAGGCAGGACAAATAGCTGTGGCGAAACAAGGGGCTGGATTAATTGATTAGTGATCCCGGGCTCGTCAACAGCTCAGGTCACTAGTCCCGTACGTATAGTGCTTGTTTTATTGCTGGAGGTGGCGATGAATTTTCCCCCGCTGGATAGAGAGGTACGGCGCCGAATTATCCGTCAGCCTGTGGAGATTTTCACCTTAACTGTCGAGTTTCTCCCACCAGCAGAACATCGCCCCCGTCAGGACACGCTCTTAAGCTCCCGACCGGTGTCCTGGGGTGTGTGGTAGTGTAGTACATGTAAGTGGGCGTAAGTAAGGAATGAGGATAGAATAAGGAAGAAGAATGAAAGATCATGCGCGGTCCGTTTGTTAGGGTACTGCTCCCGCATCCCTGGTGTTCATCGCAGAAACAACAGAAAACGACCGATCAGAGAGCAGCCGGCCGTTAGAGTTCTTCTCTAGTCTCCGACTGACCTCGACCTAGTAGCCACGTACCTAGTGTCGCAAATCCGGCCACCGTCGGGTTTGGAACCCTCGCACATACCGGTCAGAACCCCAGCAATGAAATCAGTGAGCCACCTCAACCGAGAGACTGGAAACAAGAGGCAGGACAGAGTAGGACAAGGAGCGGAGGCGGAAGCAGGGGTGGGCTGCGAGCGGGGCAGAGGAGGGGCGGGAGCTGGAAGGAGGGAGGTGTCGGCAGCACAGGATTAATGCTTTAGCAGACTTGATAAAGGACTCCGGACGGTTACGAGATTGTTAAAGTAAAAAAGGAGTAAGTACATTCAGCGATGAATCACTTCCAAAAAAAGCTTGTAATGAATTAGTCAGGAACTAATCGTCGAATTATCAGTCGATTTGCATCTTAATGCTCCTTCAAAGTTGGCCGCGCGTTTGCCAGTAGCCTCCCAGTGTGCATTCAGGATTTAATGGTTTGATTGATCTACAATTATTTTTCTCGTTAGTATCGCGTTCTCCAAAGCATTTATTTATTTATTGTCAAAAAATCAGTAAAAACTGTACATGACGTGTGGGGAAAGAGATTTCCGCACTCTATTCGTTGCGAATCAGAAGGCTTAAAAAGGAATAAATTATATTACACGCAACAGAAATGCGCAACAACTGTTAGTTAGATGGTCTAACATGACCTAGCAACATTGACCCCCCCCCCAAAAAAAGCAGAAAAGAAACCGCGCTCTCATCAGAAGAAAAAAAGATGGTTGTCGGACACGGTAAATTCAGAGGGCAAATACAGTAAAAAGAAAATATTCACAAGAGACTCGGAACTGGACATGAGAATCTCGATATTTAATTCTTACCATCAATCATTTAATTGTAATTCATATAATTCTGTTACCATAATAATTGTTTCTCAATTTGGAAACTAAAATTTGAAAGTCCAGATCCAGAAATGGATCAGAAAATAATTCCTAACTTTTAAACGCAATTCGACGAACTATTTTAGTGAGAAATGAAGAAAAAAAAGACCTTGTTATTACCTACAATCCCCAAGCAGTAAAGATGTGATCATAAATTCAACTTGTAGATAAAATAAAGTAATCCAATAAATCCATCCAATATGAATTTATAGAACCACTTAAACGAAGTCAACCTCCAAAGTCAGCTTGTTCGGGTAGCCAACTCATAATCTCGTGGGCGTGAGGCTGTCACTGCCAAATTTCACATATTGGTTAAGAAAGTGTGATTTTCATACATGATAGAACAACATATAAAAGACCATTACATGAAATTATGTAAAACTGCCGAGTAACGTCAGCACACTCCAGTTTTGTCTGGCAAACATTCGGGACTGATGTAAACAACAGATCACAAAGTTAGGTTTTTCTTCACACGAGATGTGCAGAAGATTTTTCTAGCGAAACCCCGACAGCTCCTGTTACTATCCTTTTTAATTCCAATTCTTAGATACGAATTACGTAATTAATTGTCATATAAATGCCTTTTAGCATTTTACATCAAATGCAATTTTTCTCCTTTGTCTGCAGAAAAACTTGAACAAAAATACCCAAGATCATGATTCATCAATATATGTTTTATTCCGCGTATTCTCATATTGTGCGTACTTACTGAATTCCCATGCTTAGAGAGTGACATGTTACGAAACAGCTGACGTTATGCGACAGCAAGGCTTCAAGGAAGATGCTACCATTAAATATTTGTCTTTACATGTTCCGCTCTGGAACAGCATTATTTTATATCCATAGTATATAAAGTACCTATCACTGAGTATCCGTGTAGACTATACTACGTTATTGCAATATTCGTGAAGACTGTTTTTGTTAAAATATTTAATTTATTGTATTTTATTTGTTCTTGATAAGTGTGGTGTTACTCCTTCTAAAACCATTTTTGTGTTTTTGTTTAGCAGAGCGTTTGCTGCTTCAGGCCACTATTATTATTATTATTATTATTATTATTATTATTATTATTATTATTATTATTATTATTATTATTTATTATTATTATTATTATTATTATTTTTCCACTACATCACGACTGAAGTTGTAATGAGTCCGCTCAGTATAAAATCTACTCCAGGTTGCAACCAGCTACCTAAGGAGCAGATCTAGGGACTCTGGGTGCCTCTACAATACTTTGCGCAAAATGTGGGCTGTTCCAAATAAATCTTGCACTTCTCAGGCTTTTGAATTACCAGGGAGTTTAGCCAAGTTGTTACATAAATTTTGTGGCACAAATCCCAGAGCTCCAATAACTATCGGGACGATCTGTGGTTTTAGGCCTCACATTCGGATGATCTCGACTTCCAAACTCTTGAATTTATTATTATTATTATTATTATTATTATTATTATTATTAATTATTGTTTAATATTCAAGAAGCCGGCCCTCACCTCGCGCCACGCGGCGCCCGCGTGAAGGGGCGTGAGACGACCGCCCGGGCGCCGCGCGTCGCATCCCGCCCGCGCAGAGGGCCAGACGATCGGCGCGAATTCCTCCAACACTTGGGGAGCGGGGCCGGGGGGGGGCGTGGCATATTCTACGAGGCTCCCCGCCGCGCCGGCATCATCGTCTTCGTCGTCGTCGTCGTCGGCCCGGAGGACGTGAACGGGAGCCGGGTCGCGGCGGGGCCGAGCCGCAGCTGGAGCCCCGGCCCTCGGAGGCCCCGGAGGATTCCGGGGGGGCTTCCAACTTCGGCGGTGACGCACGGCGCGAACGTGCCCTGGCGACCGGCCCCGGCCGCCCCCCCCTTCCCCTTCCCCCTCCCCCGCGCCCCGCCCACACCCCACACGGCGCATGCATACAACACATCTCACGTCGTTACCCAAGCCTTTTAAAGATCGCTATCATGTCGCGCCGGGCGCCTCGTCTCGGCGCTGCCCCGGGCGGGGAGACATCGGCGCTTCATTAACGGGCGACCTCCGTCCGGAGCGCCAGCGAGCTGGGTTTCGCCTCTGGAACGGGCGCTCGGGTCCTCGCGCACTCGACTGGGAGGCAAAAGGAGGATTCGCTCTCGGTTTTACAAAGGGTTAAATCCACCGGTTCTCTCTAATTCCATTGTCGTCACTCATGCCAGCCTCTTCACCCACCCACCTCGTTACTCTTGTCACCCTCGTCACCCATGCCATCCTCGTCGCTCTTGACGTCCTCGTCACTCATGACGTTTTCGTTACTCATGCCATCCCCGACACACATGCCATCCTCGTCATCACTCATTTCATCATCCACTATTATTCATTCTTCTCTCATCATCGATCCACTTCATTCGTCATTAATAGATTCCAAAGTATTGTGGCAAGAGTCTATCTGACAGCCCCCCCCCCCGAGTCTGGCCAACCCTGATGGCTTCCAATTGTGCTCTGGATTCGTATTGGTCGTGTCCCTGACTCTTGAATCGTAGCGACGCCGGCGAATGGCGTATGACTGCGGTGCCAACTTTGAAAGCTGGTGAGCTACGCCTGACTGATTGATTGGTTGATTGATTGATTGATGCAAATGATCTTGGCTGTCCGGGTGATGCCGCGTCGAAGGCTGTGGTGCCGTCGTTTCGATCATTTCGACTGATTGATTGTTGATTCCGGGCACATGAAATGAAATGGCCAATAGTCACGTTAGTGTAGTGAATTCTTTTTAACGCGGGAGATGGAAATCCTTTCCCAGTGGATTGTTAGATCCGGCGGCGAACTTTCCCTTCTATGTATCTTCCCCAACGGGGCACTGCCCTAGCCGAATCAAGCTCTAACCTCATGATTGAACTCCCGACATGGGTGGTAGAGCAGTGCATGTTCGTGTATGTTTGTGTTTGTGTGTAAAGGGAGAGGAAATAGTTATTTATTACTTTTACACATAAGATTTTTCGAAAGACAAGGAACCTGAAGGATAGATCATGTGAGGTCCGTGCTCCAATACTGAGAGGCATTCGTCTGGTACTGATCGGAGAAACCACGGAAAACTACCGACAAGAGTAGCCGGCCGTACGTATTCTCTTCCAGACAGCGGCTGAATTAGACCTTTACTTGGGTTTTTTATAACCTGGCGCTTGACGTGAATCAGCTGTCGACGGTTTCGTCCAATCGGGAGCTTAAACGTCACCACAATGACATCACCGTGATGACGTTCAAGCTCTCGGTTGATGACAGTAACAGCTGATTTACGTCATGTACCAGGTTATAAAAACCCACGTTTATCTATGTAGCTAGTGTTGAAAATCTGCCGCACTCCGGGCTCGAACCCTGGGACCTCCCGGTCAAGAGTCGCCGAAGAGTCAGTAGCAATGATGGACTTTGAGTTAACTCAGCGGGTGGTACACTTCAAGCTGGGAAAGCGGATCAGCCAAGCTCTGGATAGATGTTTTACACAGCGTTGTGGCAAATCCAGCTGCTAGCTTGACAATGCGCTTTGTGAATCTGTAAAGGGATGAGAATTGTGACTAAGAGAAGCTGTCGCCTCTCAGGGGTTCATGAAATCCCTCAGTACATAAGCAGTTAAGTAAGGCAGCTGACTCAAACATTATACATTTGTTTATTTCATTCTCACCCGTTACAGTGTATCTTTATTTGTTGAAAACAATGTTTCTGAAGCTTTTGCCGTTCTGAGTACTAATTATTTTCAAAACTTTGCTAAGTGACAGCATAATTTCGTAAATCTAAAGAATATATTTACACTGCTTGATAGACGTTTCTTCGTCAAATTTTAGAAGTTTCTACACGAAAACGTGAATAGTTGTGCTTTTCAAATAAGGTATACTCGTATGTATTTACTACGAATATTTTCCAGTGTTAGTTTAAAAGTGATTAATGACAAACCGAGTATTCAGCTCGTCCGAGGGTCTCATCTTCACATCAACAGAAGAGTTTGTTGCAAGTCTTTTGCCAAAACCTCCGGGGTTCAGTTCGAGCGGCGGCCGGTGCTTTGCGAGGTAGGGGGGAGGGCCAAAAACAGATGATTGTTTTCTCAATATGTAGCTTTACCGTTGAGTCCAACTCTGCCATCAAATTAACTAAACCACGAAAAATACCAAGGTTGTCTGATCCGTTTCCTGCCTCCTTAGTGCAACTTCAAACTTCCCGCAAAATTTAATATAGTTTATCAGTTTACTAAAATTGTAACGATTCTTGGAAACATCTTCATTATATTCTTAATTCTCATTCTGTAAGCTGAATCTAACTGACACCTTATATCAATTTTGCCGAGTAGGGTGAATTCTATTCCACTGTTTATGTGTTGTTCACTCAATTTGTATTTCTTCTCTTTTTGGGCAAGGTGTTTAATGCCTGATACATACACCATCCTTTGTTCATGGATGATCACTGACATTCATAACAAGGCACGTACAACAACAAAAAATCTTATGTCACTATCACATAGCTAGTTTGCGTATTTGTACAGAGAGGAATTAAATTTTCTCGTGTATACACTTTTGCTTTTGCAAGAATTTTGAATCTACGTAATTTTTAAGTTAAGCCTTGACGGCCCTAATTTCTTTAATTCAATTTTTGTTTCAATACTGAGATTCTGACTACCATCAGTTAAAAGTGTTCAAACTGTCTCACATTCACAACTATTCTACTCAACACAAAACACGGAAAATGACATGAATCGCATATGCTAGCGCACTCTGTCTGCCCACAAGAACATTTCTCTTGCGGAAAATCTCTTCGGACTCTGTCGCCGCCAAAGCACCCTTCCCACGCATCCCCCACCCGGCGCCCGCTTCCCCCACTACGCCTCCTCCTCCGTAAAGGGCCTAGGCAAAGGCTGGGACGGACCTCCGAGAGTCCGACGGTCTACGTTCTGTGTGAGAACATTGACCCTTGCTTGCAGACCATGAAAATACATTCATACTAAAAACCTTTATTTTTCTGATACGTGCGATATAAAGCTCATACCAATATTTTTGTTATTTAACAATTCAGGTTCGTTAAATTCTGAAACCTTTCGTGTTTGTTAATTTCACTGGGGGGGGGGCGCCGCCCCAGAGTCCTCAAAGAGCAGTCGCCACTGTTCAGTTCTCCATTAGTTAATTGTTTCCATAGATCATAAAATGTTAACGCAACATGAAGTTTGATTTAATTAAAAAATACAGATGTCAAAACAGCAAATAATTATTTTAAACCCACATTACATTATAAATTATTTACGGTTATTAATAAACAGTGGTTTCATTGTAAGAGTAGTTGCTTGAAACTTAAATGCAGAAGTCATTTTTTTTCAGACCAAGATGATTTTGTTTTTGATACAACAACAGGATGTCTTGACAATGTCTTGAATATATTCGATTATTCTGCCACTATTATCTTCCGAAAATATTGGAATGAATGACTGGCAGTTTGACAAAAACAAAATTTGGATGATATCTGAAAGGCTTCTTCTGATATGGAATAAATCAATGGTGTTCGAGAAGTAGTAAACTATGTATGCTTCTGACTTGGGTCTACGCACATCTGACACACTTCTTTATTTACAGTTTTCTAATCCGTGAAATGAAGTAACATTCTGAAAAAAATCAGCTTTGTTTAGATGAATGGATTCCAGTCTTCAGAGGCATCTGCAAGGTGTTCTAGAACTGACAGTTCTTGTTTTCTTTGGCAGAAAACTTTTGTGGACCTATTCCAAATGGAAGATAGAGGTACCGCAGGATACACCATTGTCATCGTTCTCGAATTCCTTGACGTCACTAAAAAAAACATAAATATTAGAGTGTATGTTTTTCAATGTACTTTTTGCTAAGTTTCCATATTTTTAATTCCCTGAAACATCACTAATTAAATTAAATAAAATTAGTTTGGAACAAACTGAACGCCTCATCGCAAGAACCAAAACCAAATTGCATTGATTTTCAATGACGCGACTTCTCTTAATGTCAAAACTGCACATCAAATGTGTTAGATGTAAATTCAATATTTTTTCGTAGTGTCGACTTAAAATTTTGTATATTATTGTCTTAATAGAAGACATAAAATTCTCTTAAAACATTTATGAATACAGAAACCAATAAACCAAACAAACAAATGCCAATAGAAATTGTAAACACATGAAGCCTTTATGAAAACACGCGGTAAGTTATGATATTTTTTCACTGAATAGAGAAGCACATTCTTAAATAATTCGTAGATTAAAAAAACGGTTTGTTCCACACAATGAGCTGAAAAAATATTTGTGTAATTTTGATCATAAACACTTCGTTCATGCATGGCACTTTGTTGACCATATCTATTGTTGCCTTTTGTTTAAAAACTTATGAATATTGCGAGGTGTCGAATCGGTAAAAGTACTACGAAGTACAAGAGAGAAAATCTTTATTCAGTCACATGCGACGAAATAAGCAAACTTCAATAAACAAGGCGTGCAGGAGGAGGGTAGGTCGGGGGAAGACAGCGATTCCTTATAGAGATAATTAATTCCTTTTCCTACCTAATAGATTGTTATGATACGTAAATACGCGGGAAATCAGGGTTACTTCATCCATTATTCAATACTACGTTTTTTCGTCCGATATCACCGCCAATAACGACTCTAGGAATATCGAAAAGCAAGAATCGCAGACCTAAAGTTTCAACTTATCTCGCGAGAGAATATCGAGCCAGATCACGGTGTAAGAGATATAGGTGAGTTCACTCCCGGTCTAAAACTGAAGCTAATGTGAGGCTAGTTCTCGCTATGTAAGCGCTGCGAATGACTTGGGCATTTTTGGGACAAGATGGTGATCCATTTAATAGCTTTGTAACCTCTGGTGGAAGCCACTAAATCGCGAGACGCCATCATGAATGCCCAACTCGATCGTGCGCACCGTACGGATAAGCGAGGAACTAGCCTCAAACTGGCTTCAAAAAGTTTGTCCAAAAGGCGGCTAGTTGACACACCTATGTATCTTACACCGTGGCCAGATTCAGTCGAGGGGCGGTGGGCGATGCGGGCCATTGGGCGAAAAGCTGCGACGAGTCCACGCCGTAGAGTGAGCCAAAACGACACCAAACGAAATGCAGTATATTTTGGGTTTCTGTTTACTTACAATGTACCCATTCATAGAGGGAGATGTTCGAATGACATTTCTAGTAATATTTTATCATTTAAGCACAGTGAATGATCATGCGTCACAATAGGTTATACCGCTTGTGTGCTGTCACTTTTACATATTTTCATTACCAAGATTAGCAATATTTATTTTGTGGAGTTATATTATTTTCACTTGCATTTCATGGGCTGCAAAATACACATTTTCCCTTCTTTCTGTTGTGCAGCTCGTTGCCTTGAATAGAAGTTGTATCATTGGCATTTTCATTACACGACGAAAGCATTTTCCTTGGTTTTGTGTTCCTACCATGTTTTCACGTTTAGTTCAACCTTATTTTTGAATATTTTGTCACAAGTGGCCTGCACCCTATTATCAGCACCGGTGGAGGGAAGCGTGAAAGATCGATACGACCCGAGCGTTCCAATCATTGGGAGGCCGCGGGTCCGATCCCAGCAAATTACTTGGATTTGATGAGTCAGAAATTTACTACATGTGTGTAACATCTGTGTGTTTGTAGTGCCTGTCGAGTTCGCATTTGTAGCCGACTGTTCTGATAGGTAACACCCTTGATAACTTGATAATACTGCACCCTTGATAACTTTCAGACGAATGGTGGTCTAGTACCGTATACAAGCCATGGACCGCACTCGATCTTTCCTTACATTCCCTTATTTTCAGCCTAATTACCGTCATCATCTCTTCATACTATCATAATCTTCACACCTCATTGAGGCACATTTGGAGATTACGGTATATCCGGAACTAAAACAACCTCGAACTCAGCAGGACTACAGCTAGAAAAAAGTTCCTAGAAACTTAATTTCTGACGTCTGTGTTTTATTTGCCATCTTTTTGACTCGTATTTTGCAGGCTACACGAGGGTAAGTACTGGCCATCGAATGAAAGCCGTACATTTTAGCAAAGAAATAGGATTTTTTGGCACCAGTCTGTAAATATTGTTTTTTAGGCAGATTACTTCATGGTCCTTACAATAATTATCAAACAGCTATGTCAAAAGTGTAATGATCGCATTTGAATAAAACCCCCATGCCAATTTTTTAATTCTAATTAACAGCTCCATCTCGTGAAACATTCATTACCTAAGAATTTATCTCCAAAAATTTGCACTTTCCGCAGTAACAGGTTTTACCCATCGCCTTTTCTTTTCGTGCGTTTCGCCACGCGCTCCTCGCCCCATGTCGAAGCAATGAGCGGCGGGGGCGTCGGGCGGCGCCGGGCGGCGCGGGCGGCGACCGCCCAGAGGGGGGCTGGGCCATGGGCGGCGGGCCGCTCCTCGGCTTCCTCCTCCGCCAGAAATAGCGCGCGGATCAGCGTGACGTCACGCTGGTTACGTAATCGCCAAGGCGGTGGTGGCGGCGGCGATGGTGGTGGCGGCGGTAGCGGTGGCGACGGCGGCGAGAGCGACGGTGGTAGCGGAGGTGATGGTGGTGGTGGTGGTGGTGGTGGTGGTGGTGGTGGTGGTGGTGGTGGTCGTGGTGGTGGTCGTGGTGGTGGTCGTGGTGGTGGTGGCGGCGGCGGCGGCGGCGATGGCGGTGGCGGTGACGGCGGCGGCGGTGGCGGCGGCGGTGATCGTGGCGGCAGCAGCCGCGCCGCCCGCACACGCGCGCCGCACGCACGGCCAACGGTACCACGAGGGCAAACACGCCACGCGACGGAGATAAGGCGCGGTGACGGGAGGGGAAGGGCCGCGCCAGGGCTGCCGACGCACAAGATGCACATCTCTTGAGAAAAAAGTTGGCTTCTCTCTGGAGCCCTCAGCGCAAACAAGGCGTCTTTTTAAATAGTAAAAGGTTATTAAATACAATTTATACTTCTTTAAATGTTTAAACAAGTTTGAAATATAAAAATGCATGTGAAACTTCAAAAAATAATTTATAACATACATTTAGTCCTTTGCTTTTGGTAAAGTATCGTAACATGACATTTTTCGTTATATTAAGTCATTGCTGGATCGAAAAACTAATAAATGTTCGAAATTATTTTTTATCATGAGAGTTTTTATATTTCGAAGTTCGTTTACATTTTTAATTTTTTTTGTTTGTTTTAGTTTTCGGTACATTGGGAGGAAAAAGAAAGAGTACTGTGTTCACTCCTTTAGACTTTTCTTCTTACCTCCCAAAAGAAAGATCATCTATAGTTGTGAGTAATTTTTGAGAATTGAAAGGTTTTGATAATAAAATCACTTGTGTCATTTTATTCTGTACATTGTTCCCCATCAGGAAAAAAACAAGCCTGAAGAACAAAAATGTGCAACCCTTTTTGAGAAAATTTTGTTTACGCATATTGGGAACGTTGGCACTATTTAACACAAAATTACAGGAATAGTTATAATATTTATTAAACCATTTAAACTCAACAAACATCGTTTTATTTAGGAAAACATGTGTAGCATCAATAATAAATGTGTCGTAGACGTTCGAAGAAAAACAAAACACTTTTGAAATTTTCGACAAATTAAATATTTTAAATGAAGTCTGCAATTTTTCATTTTTATAAGTTTTTTTTATCTATTTGAGACTTTCTTAAAAGAAATGAAGACTTATTTGAAAGAATATGGAAATGTAGTATGAGCTTAAAAAAATATTCCCAGAGTGAAAAAATCCGTTTCAAATTGGCAGGTTTGAAGTTGAATCAGATCTGTCAAAGAATATAAAGCTTGAAAAAAAATCTTGCGTACGATTTGGGCGCTTGTATTGTTGAAAGCGGCGCCACTTCTTTATTTGTTATAATTCTTTGGATCCTAGTACCAGAATATTATTAAATTATAATGGTATTACCTGTTTTTTATACCTTTAAGGCATAAAAATAAAATATTATAATCGTGTTTCTTTTTTTGCGATAGTTATGGCTGAACAAATAGTAAAAAAGTATACCTGACAGACTAATGTCTTTTTAAGGAGCAACGTTATGAAAAATAATAACTTCAAAACAAAATATAAAGGAGGCTACCCGCACTTGAATATGCATTCAAACATACATGCAAATAAATATAGAAGATACAGCAACAGAAAAACACCTAGCAACCGCGAATGCCCGCATTGAATAGTAAAATCTGCATTGCTCTGGCCACAGTCTCTCCTAGAGCAAGCAACTCGAAACCCAACTGAACACCAGGTATAAAATAAGAAACAGAATACCTTTGAATTTTTAACGAAATGACGTTGAGCAACACACATTCATGCAGTAAAAGTACATTAATAAAAAACAATTCTAAACAACAAACAATTCTAATAATGCTAAATCGTAGGTTAATATTTCTTTCAAACTTTCACTGACCTTATACAATACTTTTGGTAAGTTTCGACTAATTAAATCGAAACAATGAAAGTTCACAAGAACTATCTGACGAGTCTAGTATATTGCTGTTTTTTGTTGTTGTTTCTTTCATTTGCGAGAATGAGAAAAAGAAAGGAATGATGAATGAACGTGAAGAGTCTGTCTGTATTAATGAAAAATGGGTAGTGAACGGGCTCACAGATCGTTCAAAGAAAAAAAACGACATAGCAATAACCCATGAGCGAATCACGTAAATTAATTAACCAGGTAGGAAATCATTGAAATAACGATTGAATTCCGCGTGATTAACTAGACAATATGCTTTCAATTTTCCTTTCATTTGATGGAAACAAAATATATGTCAAGTCTGCAATTAGTTCTCCTACGATTATTTCGTCCAAAGAGTTTTTCAACACAGCATAGAATAGTAAAATTGCCACGAGCCATAAAATATAGTACACAGAATTATATATAACAGAGAAATTAGCAACCCATTCCATGCATCAAAAAATCCTGAAATTCGCAGTCCTACGTCATGACGGTTGGTATGAATGGGCTACGAATAGTGGCGTAGCTGGGAGGGGGGGCAGGGGGGCGACGTGCCCCGGGTGACACCATTCTAAGGGTGACACCAATTAAAATTTTTTATGGTTGGAATTATATTATTTAAATAATTTACTTAAAAATTGTGTATATCAATAGCTTTCTTCGTTTTAGTAGTTTTAAAATTTTATTGTTGGAATTATATGATTTTTATGTTTTAGTTAAAAATTATTTATATTAATTTAATAAGTATACATTTTAATCATAAGCATAATGATTTAATTGCAATTCTTCTTAATTACATAGAATTTTTTAATATATTATAAATAACTGTCATGTGCAAATACGTTTGCATTTTTAATAAAATAATGTACAATCAATGCAGCAATAGACATTTTTATACTTAATTTATGGGGGGTGACACCAACTGAAGCTACGCTACTGGCTACGAAAAACGGACATTACAACTCATACCTAAAGAGTACACTTCAGGAGCAAGAAGAAAACTACAGGAAAGGAAGCGCTCATAAACGGGAGCAAATTTAGTCATGAGCAAGGAAGTAATGAATCTCTAAGCTCATGAAGCAGTCAAGTAATATGTTAAAAAAGGTAGTTAATGTTTTGCTTTTTTCATATTTCCTCACAATTTCAAACGTTTCGAACGTCTTGAATCTAACAATTATCTCTTCAAAAAACATGGAAACAATATTAATAACGAAGAATTTAACATAAGGATACATTAGAATGAAATACACAAAAATGTATGATAGAGGAAAGTACCTCTTTCATGGATTCGAACTACAAAGTCCCAATTCTTCACGGCCATGAGCGTGGGAGGAAAGAATCAGCTGACAATTGATAAAAGTATTGCAGACACATCAGAAGAATCTAACAGAATCCGAAATGTCGATCCCCGAATTATCAATCGGCAGCAAGTTTTGAATGACCCTGTTCCTAAGGAATTTGTTCTCAACTTCACGGCCGTCTGCTATGCTCCGTCTACAAGGTCGCTCTACCTACGATAAGCATTACTCAACTTCTTCCATTCATGATGTCACTGAAACGCCACGTGCAACCAACAGAAATGAAGGCAGGGATGAACAAAAGGAGTGCGTTCTGGAATACCAGGAGCTCCTTGGTAAGTTCACGTAGTCTTTTTTAGAGCATGTAAATTATTTTCTTGCTTTATGTGCATTCTCTTTCTACTCATTTACTTGCTTCTAATTGTGATCTAAACTAAAAAAAGTGAAACATATGTTATTCATGAAATTAATTTTAAACTCACCAAATCCCAAGATATTAACTAGGTTGTTTAACATCTATTAAATGAATTGAAAACGACTTGAGTTTTTAGGGTATTAGATAGGAAATTGTTTATTTTGATGGTCCCAAAAATCGCGTATATTTTTTCTGACAATGAGTATTTCTTCCTTCAAAATATGTTAGGTCAAATGGTTGCACTTTTCTCCTCAATTTCTTTCATATTATGAGGAAGAACAGAGCTAGAAAATTTATGCGAAAATCATTGTTAAGGCACTAAGAAACAATCTTAGTGCTGATTTTAAACCTTCAATCGTCATTAACAAAACGTAAGTCCAACTCAATATGCAATACAAAGAGTCATGAGTAAATAATTACTCTTAAACAGGAAAGTCTAGTTAAACGGAATGAAAATAAAGTCTTTCATTCCGAAAAATAAGACAATGGTTTCAATCCAACGCCTCTTGCAGGTTTAAGAACAAAAGGTTTCAAAGCACACCGAGAAATGTCACATCAGCATCACAATGCTTGGGAAAAATGTAATTAGAAATCGATATGACGATCTTCTTGGCAGAAGTACTTTAATTTTAACAACATTGTAGGTCTATCTAACAACGATACCTTCAATTTATACTCTGATCAATCATTTCAAATTGTCTTCCTTCATCGACACGAAAATTCGCCAACAAAGAGAAATCTTTATTTCCATAAGCCCCAAAGCCACATGACAAACGAAAGTGAAATGTTAAGAAAGCGAAGAAAAATCTCATTTAATTAGATGCAAATGCAATACGCCTATGTAGACGCAAACATGTAATTTCCATAACAAAATGAGGCCCTCTCCTTCAGAAAACGGGGACAGTTGTTCCAAAGTTCTGCCTCATTAATGTTTCTTTGAAGTAATGAGCCAATACCCATGCAAGGCACACCGAAATTTCATTAAAACTGCATTGCATATAAAGGAGTTTAAGTTCCGGTTGTAAAATGGCAGCACTCCTTTGCTGCACCCATAACGCATCACGAGCTTAAGGCGATGTTCTGTTAGGAATAAGTGGCTCCGAAGTGATTCAAAACTGCCTCCAGAACCATCTGTTCTCCATGATAGTCATTTCCGCGAAACGTTACATGGATCTCAGAGTCATTTTGAAACAGTTGAAGAAAGTTTATAGCGGTAATTCGAGGAATAATTTGCTTTGCGATAGAATGCATTGTCCAGTATTGATTGATGATAGTATTGAAATTTTATTGCCGCACCATAATATACGCGTGCATATGTGGTACTTGCGACGCTAAGCGCAGAATAATTCGAAGAAAAGTGTGTTACTGAGCATCGAGCAGTCAATACTAAAAGCGCCACATTCCATGTTTCACCAAGGTTATCGCTTTGATATGGGGAAAACTGTCGTCTTCATAATGCCAAGCCGGCGACTTGTCGAATTTGAAGTCGAGGGCATCCGCGGACACAGTCTTGCAAATTATCACGGTTGTTCGGGTGTGGCGGCGTCGAACGCTGCGGTGCCGACGTTTCAGCCATCTAGTTGTGGTCTTCTTCAGGGTTAGTCTCCCAAGACCTCACGGCTGGTCCTCTTCCCCCAGGCTGGTCTTGGCAGACCAGCACTGAAGACTAGCACAAGATGGTCGAAACGTCGGCACCACAGCCTTCGACGCTGCGTTGCCAGCAGATCCAAGATCATTTACATGACATTTATACGTATAAAGGTTACAATGACAACTTTTGGATTCTACTCAAAGCATCAGAGTTGTGAAAATTTAGAAGAAAATGCATGTATTTCTGGTGTTAACTCATGAACAGAGAATAAAATAAGTTCTAAACATTTTTCACAATGTTTTGAAGAAACCTGTCTGTATGTTTAACTCTACACAAAGATTGTTTCAACATAGAATTTATTGAGTTCCTTCCTGCAAAATAATAAATAATAATGATTTACTTCTACGCATGATGAGCCTATGCATGGTAGCTGTTTATAGCATTACGATGAGTCCCTGGTGGGAATACACGTATCATTTCACACACAACATCGTGACGCTGCTGACTTCCAGAGGTCCGAAGGCGATTTGGAATCACCATCACAACATTTGAACGAGTCATCGATACACTCTTAATGCGTCTCTCGAGGAGTGACGTGGCGCTGATTCCTGAGTCAGTCGCTCGTTTGGTTCTCTGATTTCCTATCTGATTTATTGGATGGATGTGACGAACTGTGCTATGAGGTAACGCTTTAATATGCAGCATTACATGATGTCATGTCCATCAGCAATAGAATTACGACCTAAATTGTATTATTTTACCACGTTTGCCCCAGGGTTGGGATGAGGATTGATGTTTAGGGGCTGCGCTCCGGAGCCTCGGACATCTAGAAGGGTGATCGAAATAGGTGAAAAGCCAATAGCTTCTCACAAAAAGAGAAAGAGGGAAGGACGATCGGAGAGAAGGGCAGAGGGACGGACGGAGGGACAGTCAAAATGTTTTTGCCAAAACCACTTTTTCGGTATCGATTGATTGATTGATTGTTAGGAATTCCGGGTGTGTCAACTGCTAAGGTAATTAGTCCCTTAAGTGTCGTGCACGATTTTCCTCTGGAAGTGACGGGGGTCTTTGCCCGCTGGTTGGCGAGATCCGGCGCCAACAGTCAGTCGGCAAGAGAGGTTTTTTTCCTCAACCAGGTGTCTCCCACCAGCGGGGCACCGCGCAAGCTGGACCAAGCTATACGCTCCCAACCGGTCTCCCGGTAGGGGTGGTAGTGTAGAGCATGTTAGTGTAAGTGCGTGTAAGGGTGAGGATAGGTCAAGGAAGAGGAAGGAAAGATCGTGCGCGGTTCATCGTCCTTTTGTTAGGGTACTGCTCTGGCATTGGCCTGGTGTTGGTCGGAAAAACCTTTGATAGCTACTGATCAGAGCAGTGAGCAGCAAGAATTCTCCTCCGGACAGCGACTGAACTCGACCTAGCTATCTACCTAGTCGAAAATCCTACCACCGTCGGGACTCGAATCTAGGATCTCCCGGTCAGAGGCACTACAGTGACATCAGTTGATGCCCTGAGCCACCTCTCCCGTCCTTTTGCCGGATAAAGGAGGCACAAAACGTGGAGTACATTTTCAGTACGAGGATCCCACAAATCTACAAGGCGTCACGTTACGCTGCACGAATACAATACTCTCCCAATGTTACGTAGTAATACAGTAAACCCTCATTAACACGAATTCCAAGGGAACGAAATTATTGGAGTTCGTGTTATAAAAATTCGTGATATCAGAGTTTCATAAATGTCCGTATTATCGTAATCCCTTGATGGGACCGAAGTTTTCTTCGTGTTACGGCGAAATTTGTGTTAAGCAAGTTCGTGCTAATGAGGGTTTACTGTAGTAGTATTAGTAGTATACTGCGTTTTTTCTAACTTTGCCCCTCGAGGCCCGTCTTCACGATGGAAAATGTCATATTTTGCGACGTTCTCAGACGTGTCGCTCAGACGATCGCAAGCAGTGCTTGCGATCATGCAACTTCTAGCGGCATGACGGAATAAGACGCGAAATGCCGTGTAATATTCCATCGTGGCAATAGGGGCTTGAGGGGCAGAGTTTAAAAAAATTGCACTATAAGAGAAAACAAAAATACCCCAATTGCAGGGCCTCGCACACTCGCAGACAGCAGCTGGGCATGCTGCGACCGGCGCGGCGCCGCGCGGCGGCAGGTCGTGCGTGCGTGTGGGCACCGGGACGAGTGCGGGGCGTGGCGGGGCGGGGCGGGGCGGGGCGGGGTGCGTGGGCAGAGCGGGCGCCGGTGGGCGCCAGAGCGCGGCCCACGCCCACCTGCCCACCGGCGGCGGCGGTGGCGGCGGACCGGGCCAGACCGGGCACCGCGCCAGCCCGCGCAGATCGCTCCCCCGGAGGCCTCGGGATTGGCCCACCTCCGCCGCGCGCTCTCAATGCGCCCCATTGTGGCCTTTGACGCCTCGTCGCTCAACACAATAGCCGGTCGGAGCGATACCTCTTCGATAGTATTCGCGCCTGTCAATGACAAGTGCGTGTAATACCTAGTAAGCACTGCCCGGGTTCGGATGGCGTGTCGGGTTTTAATTGATGATTCATAGCTACTCCCAAAATTCACCGCACCGCCTGATCATTTGCTTCGAATCCTACGAGTTATTTCATAAAGTCAATTTTTGTTTTATATGCGAGTAATTCGAGACATTTACGTCGTTTGATAAATGTATATATTAGGTACCATTTAAAAATATATACCGTACTCAAAATTGACCTTTTTGGCCTCCTGATATGAGCGTTCCATTTCGAATCCCACTCTTCCCTCATTCCTGTATTACAAAGTAGTTACTTAATTGAAAGTTGGTGAAATTTCATGCAGATTTAACAACAATAATTCAAATTTGGGCAGTTGATATAATTTTGATATAATTTATAGATAGAAATTAATAATATAAATATTAAAAAATGGGGGGGGAGAAGTTCATTTTGTATCAGTCTCCACCTCCTCTTTTGTTTTGCGAGTTCCTTCTAAAAGCGAACGTTTGAATTTCGTTTTTTTTTCGAGGATTAATCTTGCACGTTCTTCTTGTAGGATGGTGAGGAAGTAAAAATTGCCATGTTGTACACACTTTCACCATTTTTTTTTGCCCGAAACGGAAATGATTTACAAGGTGCAAAAGCAGTGCCGCCTGAGAAATTGGCGAACACCCAAATACCTAGCATGTTTAGTTCTGATTCTTATTTCTAAAGATCAAAGGAGCCAATTAGTAATTGGCTCTTTGCCGGAATGGAAACGGGACTTGAGGGGTGGTCTAGAATAGCTTCATTTTACAGAAGTATGTAACCTCATACATAAATGTCTATTATACATCTATTTTTGTATCTACTTCTTCCTATCCTATTTTTAAAGTTTATTCCAGAAACATCTCCACCACTTTTACAGATGAACTACGCGAAATGAAGGAATGTAGTAGCAGTTCCATGTAACCGCGCCAAGTGACGCTGCGATGACGCTAAATGGAGCATCTGAGCACTCTTTCCACGCAGCAGGTGTTTTGCAGGTATCACTTCTTAACAGCATCCAGCCCGCGGAAGATGCCAAGATGGCTGTCAAGATTTCGCGGAAGTCGCTTGGAAATAGTTCATATACACGCTCCACTTAAAATTCATCGCTGGTCATCAGCTTCCGGTGTTTCTCCCAAAGTCGATGAATCACAATTTGCGAATATTTCCTAAACATTATTTTAATAACAAAGTGTATTAGAATACTTTTAAAGTAATACTTAGTGAGAATACAGAACATTACTTAAATATAATAGGATGTTGCAAAGAAGAAATCAATTAAAATAATTGTCATGAGTTAATTAAGTTAAGTAATATAAGTTAATTTTGAACTTCATTAAGTACTTGCTGAGAAAGAGTGTGATTAAAAAAATATGAAATATTTTATCAACATTTGACTTTAAAATAGTTGAATCACAATTCTAAGAGATTTTAAACAAACAAATTTACATTTTTGATTTAACACTTCATTTTTTACAAAATTGGCTCTTATATGTAAAGTGGTTTGCAACATTTTAAAACAGCCATTCTAATTCTGCGCATTTGTTCATAAACATGTTTTACAACATGTTTTTAAAATCGGTCAACATTTCGGATTAGGGGTACCCAAATAGTAGAATGTGCATCCTAAAGAAATTTGGAGTCGAAAACCTGACCTTGTTTTCCTAAATATGCTTGCTCTCCTAATTTGTGTGCAAGTTTTCGAATGATATCATAGTCTAGAAAAAGTAGTGCAAGGAGCTTATCATTGAATACTATGTAATTCAGAGTTCTAGAATTAGAAGAAATGCCTTCGTTCTTTCCGTTTCGAAAAAAGGAGATTAGATTCTGTCATCCAGAATCACAAGAAGAGCAATTTATTTAAGAAAAATAAATAGGTAGTTCTTAAGCGGTACTTCCACAGTTTAAAAGAATTGAGTACTTCTGAAATTATTTTATATCTAATCAGACCTTGATTTCCGACGGAGCGCGACAGAACGACGTTCCAGTACCTCTGGAATATATCGTCCTGGTAACCGCAATAGGTCGAATGTCAAATCTACCGTCGTTTTCAGGAAAAACGGAAACCGTACCTACCTCTCCGTGTCTTAACAGTCGCTTTCACAAATGTAGAAGCTTGCTGTTCGATTTCCCATTACTCCCTCGTCTTACGACTTATCGAAACTGATGTAGTTCTCTTGAGTAATCACAATGATGTAAGAAATAAGAAAATGATTTTTTGACATGATTTTTTTTAATATAACTTCTTCTTTTAAAGTCTTAATTAACATGGGGCGCGTTTTGATACCTAAAGTTTTATAAATCAAGCAATGTATCTAATAATAATGCAATTGTGTTTTCAAAAAGGCCCACTCCAGAAACCAGCCGATGAGTTGGGAAGGTTGTCAGTGGCCCATGGACTATGCGTGGAAGACTGCGGATATAGCGATTTCGCAAGTTTCAAAGCGCTGGCACCCGAGTTATAGGCGGCGGCAGAAGTGACGAACGTTCAGGAATAGCCCTGCGCCCCAGGCGCTTCCTCCTTACGGGCGGCGGCGGCGGCAGCGGCAGGCGGCGGAAGGGAAGTGGTAGTAGTAGTGGTGCGTGTGGTGGAGGAGGCGAGAGGAGGCTGCGGCAGCGGCCAGTTGGCGGCGGGGCGGTGATTGGCGGGCGTTGACTGGCCTTGCGGTGGATGGCGGGGCGGTGGGCGGCGAGGTGGTGGGTGGTGAGGCTGCGGGCGGCCGGGTGACGGGTGGCGAGTTGCGGACGGCGGGGAAGCGGGTGGTTCGGGAAGTAATGAGGCGGTAAGTGGTGGGGTGGAGGTTAGTGGGGTGTTGGCTGATGGGGCAGTGGGTGGGTGGAGCGGTAGGGCAGTGGGTGGGACAGTGGGTGGGTGGGTGTGGCAGTGGATGGTGGGTCGGTGGGGAAGTGGGTGAGAGAGGCGGTGGGTGGTGGATATGGCGATGGGTAGTGAGGAGGTAAGTGGTGGGTAACCGGGCGGTTGATAGCAGAGCAGCGCGAGTGGGGAGATGGGAGACGATTCTGTGGATGGCGGCGTGTTGGGTGGCGGGGCGGTGGAAGGAGGGGTGTTGGACTGCGGGGTGTCGGGCAAAGAGGTGTTGGATGGCGGGGTGGTGGGTGCCAGGTTGTTGGGTGGCGTTCGTGGGTGTTGGGGCGATGGATAGTAGAGCGGTGGGTGTTATGGTGCTGGGGGGTGGGGCGGCGGGTGACGGGGAGGATGTGAGATGGTTGGCGGGGTGGCGGGGAAGTGGTTGGCGTGGAGTTGGCGACCAGCGAGGAACGATGCGATGGTTGGCGGGGACCGCGCCGTGAGGCGGGCGGCGGAGGGAGGGCGGGCGAGGGGAGGGGGCGGGGCGGCGGAGGTCACGGCGAGCGCCGCCCACGCCCCCCGCCCCCCGCCCCCCCCTCGCCTGCGTTGTCGCCTTCGCCCACCCACGCACGCGGAACGCCGGAGCAAATAAGCCGCCTCGTCTCGTATGCGGTAGGTAGTACCCTACAACCGCACGATTTTTTAGTTTTTTATTACATGTCAAAAGGACAGTAAAAACCGTATGTGACGTTTGGAGGCGGGGAAAAGCTACATTTGCTGGCCAGACGCAAAGCAAGGGACCATCCCAGCATAGCATTTGTTCTGTTAATCAGAGGCAGCTGGAGTAAAGACTTGCGACAGATCTGGCCGCATATCGTGCAGTAATTTGTTAGAAACTTATCTCGAATACACTTGAAGTTCAGTGAAATGTTTCTACATTTACAAATCTCTTAGTGTAAAAAAATAACAAGAACAATGAATTAGTTATTGATAACGTGGGACTGGAATCCAATGTAACTGTTTTGCTGCCATTAGAATAATCCAGGGTACCCAAAGAGGGAAATTTTAATTCAACAGACATTTACAATCGGATATATGAATCAGTGGGATTATCTCATGGCCACACTAGTATCACTTGCCAAACGTTAGTCGATAAGATTTGTGAAAATCATCTTTTGGAAAATAACACATAAGCTCTTTTCGTGCAGTCCAACCCGTTGCTGTTTTATGTACTTTTTTTAGGAATACCAACCATTTCTTGTTCATAATACAAGTACTCAAAGATGACTAAGCACCCATGCTATTACTATTACGAAGAAATTAATGACTATTAATTTTTTTACATGATCTGCTTACTGAACACAAGACTGTCCCACTATCACTGCACTCATCGCGTACCTTTTTCTGCACCTAGCACGTATTTATATGTCGAGTAAAATAAGTCTGAATTAAAGATATCCTAATAATTTACAAAACTCGAAAAACTTAACAGCTCGGAAGAACTAATACAAAAACATTTTATTCATAATAATTAACCAATCACTTGATGATCTTGCTTCTTTTGGCAAGCATTCAAATATTTGACTGCAACGTTACGCACTCGACTCACATAAATTCTCGTCAAGTACCCTCTTGAAGAGGTATCAGCGAGGCTGCGGAAGCAAAAATTATAAATAGCCTAACAGTCATCACATCAACTCTTACTAGTGTTGCAATTGTGCTGGTCAGTGGAATTTATGTTTGGTATCACAGGAAGTATTTCCGAACAAACTATTAATATGAGAAAGGTTGTATTGCAACAGCAGGACTGCAAGTTTGATGATGATTATTACAATTATGGCGATGATTAGTAAGGAAGCAAGAACTAACCTCAGAGTCAAAGTTGGAATGCTTTTCTAATTGCAAAGTATTCGAAGTAATTTTCTTATGGATTGTAATTATTTGTTCGGAATTTTTTTTATCAAACAATAGTACTTATGCGACCGAATGTTAGCAAGTTTCCTCCCCCTCCGTGAACACTGAAGAATTGTTTTCGTTTCCGTAAACAGATGTTTCAGTTTCTTTTAGAGGATTGCACTGATCCAAAATGACCAACATCACTTTAAATCTCGACATAAACTGGCACAGCAAGCTCTTTGAATCAGCACAGACCCTCAGTGAGAATGATTTCTCAGAAATTTATCGTGTAGTGTGCACAATTGCGAAATGACCATTCTAAGAATAATATGCTATTTTTAGAAACGCTCTAAACTGCCAGATCTGGCGTAGTTAAGTGTATAATCGCATGCACTCACTTGTTAATAATAGTATG
The DNA here is from genome assembly GCA_031308135.1 of Acheta domesticus. Lineage (NCBI taxonomy): Eukaryota > Metazoa > Arthropoda > Insecta > Orthoptera > Gryllidae > Acheta > Acheta domesticus. The sequence continues at coordinate 59,465,054 of JAHLJT010003656.1, forward strand.
TTATTATTATTTGTCATCAGTAGAAACAAATTGAATCAATATAAACGAGAAAAAATGTTGCCCATTATCAATTAAATGAAAGTTGTATTGATATTATAAAATAATATTAATAATAATTCCTACACATTTTTTGAGATAGCATTAACGTGCAACGCACTTATTTGTATACGAGTTTACTATTCGCCTCCAGCATGTTTTTCTGTAGTGACATCCTTCTTGCAGGAAAAATTGCAGAAGTAATCCGTCTGGTAGATAGGTACATAAAAAAGGAAAATGGTCTTATGAAAAAATAAAAATTTGTTATTTGAAAATTTCCCCAAAGGAAATTGTATGCGGTTCAATTTTGATAAAGAAATTACTACGACTCTACTCGTATTTATGTTACATCTTTCTTTGTCTCGAAAATAACAATAAAAGGAAAGGTTCTCGAAAAGGAAAGTAATATGAAGAATAATTGTTAAAAACTGAAAATCAAAACTATCAACATAAATATTTTTGATGACATCCATACAAGTGAGGATGGCTCAATGCGAGGGAAATGCATGAAGGATTGAGCAACACGCAATAGATGGCCATCCGTTCCACACGAGTATTTTCGTCGGCCCGTCATGAAATATTTGAATGTGGACTCAAATAAAAATTACCATAAATAATAGGTGAAAATTCAATAATTATAATGATGAATTGTAAAAAGAACATTTTTCTCAATTAACACTGAGGAGTCTTCTTACTGAGGATGGGATAGTTAGTCCCAGTAGGTTTGGTTATATACTGCGATTTTCATAACTTTGCCCCTGACAGGAATCAGCTATTGACGGTTTCATCCAATTGGGAATTTGAACGTCACCATAGTGACGTCACTGTAGCGAAATATAAGCTCCGAATTGGATGGCAGCGAAACAGCTGATTCCTCTCAGGGGCAAAAATTGCAGTATAGGCCTATAAGTCGTAGTAGAAGATAGTTTCAAGTAGCCCGAATATTAGATGTTTTGAATGAGATATTCCGGAATGATAATCGTAATAAGTTTTATTCATGTTGTAAAAAAATTAACTTGTACTGTAATTTTCCTTTAAATGTGACAATTCTGCGAAAGGTGGCATACTGATAGTAGTTAATAGGAAGCCATGTATTATTAAAACATTTATTACGAAACTGATCCATCTCGTAAAATTTAATTTTATATAACCAACATATATAACAGTAATATCAACATTTACGGCCCTTGGGGAAATATAATTAAATAAGGATTGCTCTAACGGGAGGGAGGCCAGCTCACAATGAGAGGCGTCGGGTGAGCAGGATGAGAGTCGGAAGCTTTGAAGCGTCGGTTGGCGTTGTAACTTGTCTCTGCCATCCACTACAGCGACACACAGTGACAAGGCACACCACGAACTAATTCTTATCGAGTGTCTGCACACAACGGACGGCGCGACAGGCGACGCAAGAACTCGCCCACACGCGCGCTCAGCCAATGAGAAGCGAGAGTCCGGTACGGTTCAGAGTTTGTTCCAAAGCATTTAACTGAACCAGAAACCGCCTTATCGGCCGCAGCGGAGTCTCGGAGCCGACGATCTTCACGCACTAATTCCGGAGCGGCTGCACCATGCATCCACTGACGCTGGCCATTGCCCAGGCGTTGGGTGGCGGCCGGGGCCGAGTGGCTTGCTTCTTCCGTTACCAACACCTCCGCCCCGCCCCGCACTATCGCTCTCCGCCCCGCCCCGCCCCGCCCCTCTCCACCCTGCCCTGCACTCTCCGTCCCTCCCTGCTCTGCCCCTCTCCATCCCTCCTGCCGTCTGGTCCCGCCTACTTCTCTCCGTCCATCTGCCACTTTCCGCCCGCACAGCCCTGCACCTCTCTGCCACACCCTGTCCTGCCTCTCTCCGCCTCGTCTTGCCACTCTCTGTCTCGCCTTGGCTGTCCCTCTCCGTTCTGAGCTGCAAGAGTCCTCTCCGCCCGCCCTGCCCTGCCTGTCTCCATTGCGACTGCCCATCTCCGCCCGCCTTGCCTCTCTCCTCTCCGCCCAGGCCTGTCCTACCCACAGTCCGCCCTGACCTGCTCTGCCACTCACCGTCCCGCCCTGCCCTGCCCCTCTCCGTCCCACCTCATTCCGTGTAACCCCAACCGTCCAGCTTCCTTCCCGACCTACACCACTCCACCCTGTCCACCACGCTCCACACCACTTTTCCCTCCCAGTCCCACTCCGCCCTTGCATACTCAGCCTGCCCCCTCCGCCGCGCCTCGCCGCTCGCTGCCGCTGTGCTGTGCTGTTTCCATGCGTGACGCGGCATCTAGCTCCAGATGTCAGCTCTCCGCTCTCGTTCTCGTCTCGCAGAGAAAGCAATACACCCAACGTAATCCCGAACAGAGAAGGTATCGAAAGTGTGCGAACTGTAGCAATTCATTTCTCTCAATGTGAATTGATTTATAGTTGGCCATTCATTTCCCCTACCTTTCAACATACGAAATTTAAAAAACAACTGGTGATGCAAACTCGCCTTCTCTCAGCTTCCCCTCCCATCTGTTTCACGCCGCTCCGCTCTTCTCCGTTCGGTTCCGCACCTTGCTGCCTGTTCTTCTTTCGCCTATCCGTCTATACCAGGGGTCCTCGAACTACGGCCCTCGGGCCACAAGCGGCCCGCCGAAGACATTTATACGGCCCGTCGGGTTTTTATGGTTAACGGAATTTTTTTTCTTAAAATTCGCACATTTTTTTATTATGTGTTAGGGTGTCTAGGGATGGCAAAGAATCGATGGTTTTTAAACAACGATGTCTTCCACCAGAAACATCGGTGTTTTTTTAATTAATTATTTTTTAAATATTGAATTTGTTCCCGTTTTGATTCTTTACTTCAAAATAAGATATATGCAGTGTGTAAAAGAATTTGTTGATAGTTTTTGTTTTACTATAATGCGATTTTTCTAAGTCTGCCTCTCAAGGCCTATCTTCACGATGGAATATGTCACGGTACCACGAGTCTTTCTCAGTCATGCCGCTAGATATCGCATGATCGCGACCGTATCAAGCAGTGCTTGCGACCATGCGACATCTACCGGCAGGACCGAGAAAGACGCGAAATGCCCTGTGATCGGCCGAAGGGGCTTGAGAGGCAGAGTTAGAAAAATCGCACTATATATTCCGCCCCCCGTTTCAAAAAGTTTGAGGACCCCTGGTCTATACCGTCCTTTATGCGTCTACCCCGTCCTGCCTCCACTCGTCATTCTCCTGCCAAGTCTGTGTCTGCCACACCTTGTTTCTCTACCGTGTCGGTTCGCCCGGCGCCCAGTCTCTCCTGTCTTTCGTCGCCCGGCCATTCCGTTCCGCGCTGCACCGCCCATCTGGCGGCGGCGGCGGCGGTTCGGATTTCGCGCCGGCGCGGCACGGCGAGGCGTGGCGCGGAGCGGCGCGGGCGCGGCGCGGGGGCGGCGCTGGCGGCGACGGCGGCAGACGCGTGTGCATGCGTCCGTCTGGCGCCTCGCGGCCGCGCAGCGCGGCGCGGCGCGGCGGTGCTGAAGAGGTCGCGACGTTGCCGCGCCTTCGTATTCGTATTCGCCTTCGCCTTCGCCTTCGTCGTCGTCGTCGTCGTCGTCGTCGCTACCACCACCACCACCACCACCTCCATTGCCACCGCCGCCGCCACTGGCGTGGCTGTCGCCGCCCCGCCGCCGCCACCGTCTTGGTCGGAATCGGGCGTGGCCGTGCGTGGCGCGGCGGCGGCGGTGGCGGTGGCGGTGGCGGTGGCGGTGGCGGCGGCGGTGGCGGCGGCGGTGGTGGCGGCGGTGGCGGCGGCGGTGGCGGCGGCGTCGGTGGCAGCGGCGGCGCGGGTTCGGCGCGGGCCGAGGAAGCGGCCAGTTAGCCGCAGGGGCGGGGCTTCCTGATTAGGCCAAGGAGCCGCGCGCCGCCGCAGTAGCAGCAGCAGCAGCAACGCCGCACTCGCGGTCAGTGGGTTCGCGGAGGCAGCGAACTCGCCTCGCGGCGGAGGAGGAGGGGGGCGGGGCGAGGGGGGAGAGGGGCTCGGCGCGACCGCAGCATCTGCCGCACCTCCAGACGGCGGGCGCAGGCGGAGGCCCCACCAGCTGCGCGCTGCCACACCTTTGACGCCCAGAAATGCCGCGGAGCTGGACGCAGGGTGGCAAAGCGTCTAGCGTACGCATGTGTTATTTTTCTTTCCTCTCGCTGTTCGGATGTACGTAATTATTTTCTTAAAATTATTTTCTCAGTCTCTTCATAATTTTCTCACTGTTTAAATGAAATAACTTTTCTCCTTTCCGGCAAATAAAATAGAAAACCATAAAGTTGAAACAAACTAAGCACCCAGATAATATGCCTTGAACAGTACTGAATTTTTTTTGGAATAGCCCCAAAGCTCAAGGGCCAGCCCGGAAACGAGGAGCAAAGCTCGAGCTTAGGCTTCAGGAGGTGCAAAGCTCGAGCTAAAATTATGCACTTGAGTTACAAACCGAATGTGAAGTGGAGATCCTCACAAGGATGGGAGCAATGCTCATGAACCTGTGATACCAGCTAAGGTCGCCGCTTGCAACCCTTTTTGTTTCCTAACAAAATGTAATAAACAATAATAATATCGTCCGCCAGCGTTTTCGTGAGCTCCAGAATCCGTACCCCTTGCACTTTTACCAACATTAGTTGAAGTAGGAATAAAAGAGGGCAACGAGCGATTTTAAAAACATCGTTCGTCACTCTTTAATCACTGTCGTGTCGCCTCTACTCCTCTCGCGTCAAGCGAAATTAGAGCTCTACGAAACGTGCGCGGATTACACGAATTAGGAAGTTGATCGATACAATTGGTTTCGAATTGGGGAGCTGTTGAAAATATGCTTTCTTTAAGTCGATATCATCATTACTTAGCTAATTAAATTTCATTTAAGTAGTAATTGTTGTACAATGCGATACAACAGTCTTTTGGTTATCCTGACTGCATATTCACAGCAGTAGAATGCTAGCCGTTTGTTCACTGCTCACTCGAAAGCTCTTCCTTGAGTCTGTCACGTCGAGAACTAACTTCCTCCACTGGTTCCTGTCTTAAGTACACTTTACGATGACTGTGAAGTTGGCAGTCTTAGTTATTTCGTTTTGCCGCCTAGTTCTTTTTCGTCCTGTCTTTCTGCCCATCATTCCAAGCATAATTTCATTACAACACTACTTTTACTGTTCAACATTTAATGAGAATTACGATTAATTTATAGAAAATTGTATAATTTCTAAAAAAAATAAAAAATAAAAAAATGCATGATACTACTCTGAAAAGCTTTTATTTGAAAAGCGTTAAACAATTTACAGGATACTAACTTTTTCCTAAAATAATGATGATAACGAAATTAACAATGAAAAAATTACTTAAGATTCTTAGGGCTTTTTATTGGTGCGGTTGGAAATAAAAATAGATTTGTAGATTTGAAGTCTGAATCTGGCCACGAAAGTTTTAATATCGATATATTCTGCTGGCAGACATTGTTTACTGCCCCATATAGATAAAAGTGAGCTACGAAAGTTGAATTTTACTATTTTGTTCTTCTCAGATAAAGTATACGAGAAGCAAGAGAAATTATAACTGTGTTGAGAATGATATACAAGATTGGAGTAAATACAACATAAATATTCAGAGAGACTGAACTCTGAATCTCTCTGCCCGTAACACGTCTAATAGGCTCACCCTTGACAGTAAATTAAAAGCAGTAGACGACAGCGAGTGTGTGTGGTTTCATAGCTAAAGTATTATTACTTGGGAGAGAAACATCGACAGCAAGAGCAAGGAAAAATCAGGGTGATTAAACCTTAATATGACACGAAAAAATATCGATGATCTCAGGTTCTTTCTTGATACTTCTATCTATGTATATTCATTATTAAATCATCAAGGCTACGTTCAGTGTCGTTTTCCCGCATGTTCACACATTCATTTCTTTGTTACTGGCACCTTATTCTTCTCTGTAATTTCTTAAATACTTCCTGTCAGGTTACAAAACATGGAATACTGGAAAGATTTCTGCATGCACCTAGTTCCCGGAACACCAAGGCATTCGATGTGTGAAGGCCTGACGTCAGAAACCGCATTGACGGGAGAGGGACGGAGCCGGGGATCACCCTACCCCAGTTGGATGACCCCTGTTGGAAAGTAATAATTTGACCCTGCCAGGGTCACAACTATTTCATATTTAGGTGCTTCATTTGCGAAGTATACACCTCGAAGTTTTCAAAATGAAGGAAAATAAAACCTCTCTGTGGAATCTCACTCGATTTGGTTTTGTCTAATTTAAATTATAATATAATTTTGTTTCCTTTTTCTATTTTGAAAAATCAAAGTATAATTCCACAACATATTTTATTTATTCTCAGGACAGAGGTGAATAAAATAAACACAACGTTTTTTGACAAAATCTTAACTTGTAAAAGCAATGACAGAAAAAAAAGGAATAAACATTACTAATGTGTGTGGTGTCCCGAGAGGAAACAACGAAACTTTGAAAATAAGCTCTTAGGTCAATGTTTAGCACATTTTGTGTAATAAACTTTTCTGGTATTTCAAACGGTTGAGTCGCAATCAACACTCAAAAGTTGGTGTGAAAATATACTTTCTTTCCTAAATTTGCGTTTCATAAACAAATAAACACTCCAGAAACATGTAAATTGTTTATTATTTACAAAAGAAACGAATATACTTCTTCACAAAAAAAATTAACACAAATAAAAAAGCAATTGAATTGTGTGAACTGGGTGCTTTCTTTATTTCTATATTAATTTTTCTTTGTGAACAAATATATTCATTTCTTTTGTAAATAATAAACAACTTTTTTAAATTGGTATATTTTGTGAATAATGAACACCCGCCGATTCGCCGCTTTTCGAAGTAGTGACTCCCTCCTCTCAGAGAAAATTTCCAATTTGCACCCTGCCTGCCTTAGGGGCGGATCCAGCCAATCATTTTGGAGGGGGCTATCGTAGATTTTTGTTAAATAATAAACATTTTGTCATTATATTGTTTACTAGTTTTGTACTGTATATACGATTCTATAAGTACTATTTTTTTAAAATAATTTCATAAGTCTAACAGTATAGACTTATTCTTGAGTTTCGGTTCGTGAAAAATCAATTGAAATTGCCAACCTTTCGGCTTTTGTTAAGCCTTTATCAGGTCATTTTTCTGGATCTCTCTTCCGGATCCGAAATGTATGTGAAATGAAAGCAAGGAAGTGTCAGAATGAATATGTGCGAGAATCGTGGATAGGCTCGACAGATCCTGAAACATGCCCTGATGAAGGCTTAATAAAAACTGAAACGTTGGTAATTTGAATTGATTTTTCACTGACGTAAACTCAAGAATAAGTCCTTACTGTTAGACTTCCATGCTACTGATAGACGTCCATTCAATTGCTAAACGAGGTCAAGATATCAAGCACATAATTCTAACATAACTAAATATTTAAATCAATTTTGCTAAACAAAATAAGGTAACAAATGAAAACTATTGGTCTTTTTTTTTGAGGGGGGCATAGTCCCCATGCCCCCCCCCTGGATCCGCCACTGGCTTGCCGCCGCTATTCACTGGAACACCTTCCCGCAAGCGCGCAGCGGGGAGGCGGGCGGCGGGTCGGGAGGGGGGGTGGGGCGGGGCGGGGCGGGGCGGGGCGGGGCGGCGCGCGAGAGGTGCGGCGGGTGCGGCGAGAGTGCGGGCTCGAGGTGACGCAGTGACGCAACACAACGGGCCTCGCGTAACTCCTCTCCCCTCCCCTCCCCTCCCCCTCACGCCTCGTCCCGCCCGGCACTAAAAAACGAGATAGCACAGATTGTGCACATGAGCACAAACGGCGATGGAGCGAGCACGCGGCGAGAGAAGATACATCCAGTTTCGGGTTACCAGATCGTTGCAATGAAAAGAGAGCGCTTCGTAATAAACAGGCCGCGGATTACGAGGCAAACGCCCGTTTTATTCTTCTGGCAAAGATGCCACCGTCAAGTAGTGTAAAAGAAGAGTTGGGTTCCGAGTAAGATAAATTAGAACATGAGCAACGTAATGAGCCTTAACACATAAGTGTTACACATTCTGTGAACACGTTGTTTAAGTTTATAACAAATTTCTATTAACAATGTTCTCTGATACGAAGTCAAAAGAAAAAAAAGCATTTTCTCTGAAATCGAAATCACGTTTTGATGCGAAACCGGTGGGAAAATACAGTTATTTGCCGATATTATACTGTTGTTGAAAAACATTCGATATTAGATTCAGGTTTGGAACATCTCCAAACACAAAAGTAACATTTGTACATTTGAGATATTGGTAGAGAAAAAAGTATTTATGAATGCATTTCATTAAGTATTGGTTCAAAATTATAGTATCAAGTTTTATAGAACAGAATGTTTTCACAAATAGTGATCTGTTGACAAAAATATGAAGATAGTTACACCCGAGACTTACGTTCAACCTCGGGGTCATTGAAAAACCTCGAGAAAGACATTTGTGACCTGGAAGGTGTGCGATATTCCACGAATTATCAGCGAAGTATCAGATGCTTTGGTTCGAATTGGCGGTCTTTGTTTCTGAGAAAATTATTGTAACTTTTTATTTTTTGCTTTATCGCGCTGAATGTATATTCTTCGTGCTAAGAGATGGGAAAACTTTTAACATTGCAGCAAGAACGACAATCCTAAGATCAATAATATTCAAAACCAACATTCATTTGAACCAGTTAACACGAATGAAATTGTTTGTTTCTTTCATTGACTGGCCTCGGACAAGTCCTCCGAAAGCAACACCCTACATCGCCAGCTGCGTCGGGCATGCTCCTTCGCCCGGGGACCTAATGTATGCCTCGTGAGACAATCCAATCGCCGAGTCGCGATACTGCGCCGGTCTAGAAAAATCTCGAAACCGGGAATTGGAATTCGTACCCCTAAAAATGGCTAATATACCGGTCATTGCTGTAATCTGAGCACATGCCACAAACAGCATTACTTCGTTTTGTTCCTTAATTGGAATATACTCGCAAATACTTACTTCCCGAGAATGATCTCAATGCTTCAATTTTTTAACCGTCGCGTCGTCGTTTCAAACTAAGTAATACGTTTTCCAAAAAAAATTCGAACTGTTAGGCACAAAATAGTCAATTCATTCTTAAGATGAAAATTAGATAACTAGACCAAAAGTACCTTCCACAGTTTTTTTTTTCGCACAGCCCAAGATAAGAGTTCCAAATAGTATTGAAGGAACAATGAATTCCATACGCTAAATTTGCATCACATCTACGTACCTATCTTATTTGTAAGGATGTTGAGACACTATTACGTTCCAGGAAAAAAGAGTTCGCCGCTGAAGGAGAAAGTACACAGGTGAACGCGAATAAAACGTGTTCTCGTAAAAGACTTCGTGTGGCAACGTTTTGCATGATAAACACCTCTTGTAGAATGGTGCCATACTACGACAAATGTACACAAAAAGTTGTAATGATGTATTAAAACGGCGAATGCTACTTATTCGATTACCGTAGATTAGTTTGAATTCTAAAAATTGTGTTATTTTTTATAATTGGAACATGTCGCTGCTAAGTGTTAACTAGGTTAGGTTAGGTTAGGTTAGGTGGCCTATTTCTAAACGAGTTGCCTCCACATGTAATGGCACGTATTGGCCAAACAATTTAGGGCTCGAGGGTCTACTTCTTAGTGGAGCATCCTGCTCCAAATGCTCCTTGCCTGGCTACATTGGCGCATTCAAAGACGCAGTTAGCAAAATTCTGGGGAACGCGAAACGGTGCCGTGGCGAGTGTCCGCCACGTGCAGTTCAGGCGAAGACTCGTGGACGGAGCGGAGCAGCTAGGGGTGGGGTTAGAAGAGGCGCGGTGAGGGCGAGAAGGAGGGCGAAATGGAGGAGGAGGACGACGGTGGAGGAGCGGAGTAGGCACGATGCGGGGAAGAGGAGTGGGAGAAGTGGAGAGAGGATGAGTGAAGAGATGGGTGAGGAAGGGCAGCGATGCGAAAAGGAGAAGAGGGGCGGGGTGAAGAAGCAGGTTAGGGAGGAGAGGAGCGGGGGGAGGCAGAGAGGATGAGAGGCGGGGAGGAGAAGAGGGACGACTTAAGGAGCGGGGAGGAGGAGAAGAGAGGCAGAGTCGAGAACGGTGAGGTGGAGCAAGGCGGGGAGGAAGAGAGGAGCGAAGAGGAGGAGTGGTGTGAGGTGAAGGAGCGAGGCGGGGAGGAGGAGAAGGGTGGGGTGGAGGAGAGGGACGGATAGGAGGCGGGGAAGAAGAGTGGTCAGGGTGGAGGAGGGCGGGTGAAGGAGGGATGAGGTGGAGGAGGAGCGAGGGGTGAAGGAGCAGGATGGGGAGAGACGGGGAGGAGGAGATGGACAGGGATGAGGAAAGTAGCAGCGAGGAGGAGAGAGTCGGCGAAAAGAGGTGGGAGGAGGAGGATGAGACAGGCAGAGAGAAGAAGGGCGTGGTGGAAGAGCGGAGCGCGAAGGAGGAGGCAGGGTGGTTGAGAGGCGGGGATGCGGAGACGGGGATGGGGAGGCGGGGAAGAGGAGGCGGGTAGGAAGAAAGAAGCAGGGAGGAGCGAGGCGGGGAGAAAGAGAGGAGCAGAGAGGAGGCGCGGAGCGGGATGAACCCATGTGTGTGGTAAGGCGTGGCCGTGAGGACCATGGGAATGGGAGGGGAGGGGGGGGCAGCAATGCGGGAGGCAGGCGCCGGCCCGGGGTATAAATACGGCTGAATTCATTACTGCGGTTATAAACATCGACTCGTTTACACATGCGAGCTGCATCTGCACATTTGACGTCACGCGACACTGCGAGAGCCGCGGCCTTTTTCTGACCGGAAAAGCCGTGACACGCAGCGGGCGGGGCGAACGCGATAAACCGCGGGAAGAGGCTCGCACAAAGCGGCCCGTGGTTCTGCCGCTTTATGGGGGCGACCGCGATCGCAAATAGCGAAGTGCGCGCCGAAGACGGAGGGGCGCGGGCAACAGCGCTGGCCTTCATGGGCGCAGCGCCGCGGAGGAATTTCCGGAGGGGCGCATCGGCGCTGGCAGGCTCCGTTCCTTCGCGGGCACAGCCATCGTCGCGAGGCGTGAACGAGTACAATGAATGGTTGTGTATAGAATGAAACAAGAACGAATGATGCGTGAATAAAAACAAATAAAAAGAAAAAAGTTACCTAGACGAAACAAAAACAATACATTATTTAAGATTAAGAAAACTAATAAAAAATTTGTTAAAGTTTGGTATGCCAAAGCCCAACGTTAATAACTAATAAATTAGATTCACGTTAAAATTAAGTTATCGTTAATCTCAGTTTAATTATTACGCAAAGTCCTCCCTCTCAGCTGCTAGAGCAGCGAGGCAGCAGTTCACTTGCACTCCATTTTTAGAAAATAAATCCCCGCCTCCTCAGGGGTACTGTGGAGGGGAAAAAATAACATCGCCTGCGCGCAGTCCGGGAACCTGCTCAACCTCACGTACACTTGCTCCTCTTCTCCCGCCCATTTACTCCCCTGTCCCTCCCAGCTCCCAAGACTTATAAGTCATTTTCTACCTTTTTACGTCCTTTTTAATGCACTTTTCGCAGATTTCGTCGATTTTAATATCGTTTTCATGGTACTTGCTTCAAATATTATTTACGTCAGGCAACAAATGTTCTCCACAGAATTCTTGAGTTGCATATTCGATTTCTTCGCACAGAAATTGTAATGTCAACAGTTGTATGTAATCTAAGGTTCCTGTGACGCCCATGGGGGCCATTGTCAGTTCGGTCGATTTCACGATAAATAAAGGCAGACATTTTCTTTTAAGGAACCGTCTAAATCAACAGTTTGCCAGCTGCGTTCACTTGAACAAAAGGAAGAAGCTTCTATTACATTAGCAACATATCAAATAGCTTGAGTTGTTCATCTGAAGTGGTTTTGATCAAAGTTTTAAGTCATTTTTCTTTGTTTGTAGAACATTTTAAAAACATTTTAAGTACATTTTATTGATCATTTTGCCAATGTTTAAGGACATCAAAATCCGCCTTTTACTGATGAGACTTGGCAAAGAGGGGAGGACGGAAAGAAAACATGGTATTAAAAGAAATCACATGAAAAAACAATCATTTTGCAAAACTATAATACGATAAACGACAAGCGTACAAATGCTTTAACATGCCATTCAATGTAGGCAACTCAACCGGAGAATCACCGTGAACAGATAAATGGAGGATTTTTTCGGGTAAAGGCCGATATAAACGGTACAGTTTCCATGTAGATTCTCATACACAGTCTCTATAGAAACGTCAAGATCTCAAACCGAACGTATAAAAGCCAAAAAGTAGCGCATACACGGTCTATACGCTTTCTGCATGAATCTCCACAAGCCGCCGTCAGGGGGGCTAGCGGAAAACAACTGAATTGCATCGTCCGAGTACTTTCAGTGATGGTATTTTTGTGCGTGCGTTCTGGCTGTGATCTTGATTTAGTATTAATTAACCATGAGGGGCATAGAGAATAAAAATTGGAAGGCAGGGATAAGTAAAGAAGTAGTTTATCACTATATATCACTTCATAAAATGGCACCTTGACACACCTAACCACAAAATCGACATGACCGATTACCTTTAGTGAACGATTCTGCCGCTGGAGTCAAACTGTATGCTTTCTACATGAAAAATTACGAACATGTTAATAATTTTCTCATGTAGAAAGCATAAAGTCTGAATTACATGAAGAATCTACATGAAAACTATACCTTTTTTATCGGACTTAAAGACAAACCGACTCTTTCCGTCTCCCTTCCCCTTCCTCACAAGCCTACTCGAAATTCGAACTCGCAGCGCTGAGAATTCTAGAACAGTTGCCGCTGAGACCGTCTGCGCCAATGAGGTCGGCTCAACGCCATTGGGGACGCGGATTTATGGTGCAGTTGTGCGTTGACTGTCCTCCCTCTGACTCTCAAGTATCGCTCATTTGCTGAAACGTCAGCATAACTTAAAAACTTGCGTATGTTGAGTTATTAGAAAGACGAAATTAGGTTGCCGCAGTAAATTTTTTGCTGACTCCAAAATACACACATGCTTCTAAAACGAACTGCGATACAGCAGTTCAGTCAGTTTTGCGTGAGCGTACTTCATCTACAAATCTTAAACTTCAAATCCGTTATCATTTATTTATTTATTTATTTACTTATTTATTTAAGATCACTTACACTCAAGTCACTTTTCAGCAAAAGAGGTGGATAAAACTGCTTAAGTATAACTAAATATAGGTATAAACTGCTTAAATAAACATAGCTCCGCAGGATCACATTATTTATCAATAAGATTTCTTAACAGTTAATGTGATCCTGCCAAGATATTTCTAAGTTTTCTACGAAAATGTTTCGTTCTTTAATATTTGCTCACTTTGGCAAAATTTCTTGAAGAAACCTTTTATTGCGGACTACTCGACTACGATACTTGTTATATTTCTGGCTATTACACTCGTGAAATTAAAACCAAAAGTGTTTAACTATACTAACAAAAAGCCCCAATCAGGGCGGTGTATCTCAAAAAGTTTATCGCCTTTTCTATTCAATTTCTCTTACCGCTTCTCCCTACAGGCTAATCATGAAATGTGTCTCATCTATATTATCCCCATCGCTATGTCGATGCCCAATAAACCGGGTGTGTACTCTAACATAACCTCTTTGATTTTAATACAGCTTTCAGTTATTTTCAATAGTTGATGCTTTTAGGAACTCTGCTGGACGTAATTTAATTCGTGAAATAGTCCTCTTATATGTCGTGCTTTGGAAATTCTTATCGTGCTTTGGAAATTCTCAGATAAACCCCTCCTTGCTTCGCTAGTCTGGGACTTACCGACAATTTCCAAAGCACTCTTGGTATTACGATATTGCTTGTGGTGATTTAAAAGAAGTTCTTTTCTACATAGAGAAACCTACAGTGCGCACACATAAAATCGCGAAACTACCATTTCGATGTTTTAACCTATCTTTTTTTAAAACTTCGAAAAATAACTCCTCCGCTCCACAACCTTCAAAAATGATGTCACGCGAAAATGCGTCCGGGAATTCCGAGCATGACACCCTGCGGGAGAAAAGAAAGATTGCGAGAAAAGGCTTGTTCTGGGAACGACGGTCAGATGTAAACAAATAAAAGTCGTCGTTTGTATGCCAGGCCGTGGCCCGCCGCCAGCGGCGCGAGACGGCATCCTCTGCCATGCCGCAGCGTGCAATAATCCGAGGCAGGAGCATGCCGACACGGCGCGGAGTGGCGCGGCGCAGGCCGCAGCTTGCGAAGGGGCCGCCAGCCCCACAGGGCGGTCGCGTGGCAAAGCGCACCGCGCCCTCGCCGCCCTCCTCCGCGGGCGGCGAATCTAATTTCGTACACTTCATCGTTTTCGCCTCCTCCTCCCACCTGTCGATCACATCTCATCCATGTCGATCCCTCCTCCACCATATTCATCCCTCTTCCTCCATCTCGATCTCTTTTCCCCCATCTCGACCCCTCTTCCTCCATCTCGACCCCTCTTCCTCCATCTCGACCCCTCTTCCTCCATATCGACCCCTCTTCTTCCTTATCGACCCCTCTTCCTCCTTATCGACCCCTCTTCCTCCAGCTCGATCCCTCTTCCTCCAGCTCGATCCCTCTTCCTCCAGCTCGATCCCTCTTCCTCCAGCTCGATCCCTCTTCCTCCAGCTCGATCCCTCTTCCTCCAGCTCGATCCCTCTTCCTCCAGCTCGATCCCTCCTACCCATCGTGACTCCTCTTCTTCATCCTCAACCTCTTCACCTTCCTCTCTTTCACCTCCCTTTCTGTCACCTCCCTTTCAGTCACCTCCCTTTCTATCACCTCCCTTTCTATCACCTCCCTTTCTATCACCTCCCTTTCTGTCACCTCCCTCTCTGTCACCTCCCTCTCTGTCACCTCCCTCTCTGTCACCTCCCTCTCTGTCACCTCCCTCTCTGTCACCTCCCTCTCTGTCACCTCCCTCTCTGTCACCTCCCTCTCTGTCACCTCCCTCTCTGTCACCTCCCTCTCTGTCACCTCCCTCTCTGTCACCTCCCTCTCTGTCACCTCCCTCTCTGTCACCTCCCTCTCTGTCACCTCCCTCTCTGTCACCTCCCTCTCTGTCACCTCCCTCTCTGTCACCTCCCTCTCTGTCACCTCCCTCTCTGTCACCTCCCTCTCTGTCACCTCCCTCTCTGTCACCTCCCTCTCTGTCACCTCCCTCTCTTTCACCTCCCTCTCTTTCACCTCCCTCTCTTTCACCTCCCTCTCTTTCACCTCCCTCTCTTTCACCTCCCTCTCTTTCACCTCCCTCTCTTTCACCTCCCTCTCTTTCACCTCCCTCCCTGTCACCCCCTCTCTTTCAGTTCCCTCTCTTTCACCTCCCTCTTTTACTCTTTTCATCTCCTCCATGGGCCACGAAAAGGAGGTTCAAACCCTCTGTCGGCCTTACGGGGCTGGGGAAGGAATGATCAAGCGACATCCCTGGACGGTTATTACAGGAATGGCCCTGGCATCCGCGATAAATGGAAATCACAGACAATTCAGAGCAGCGAGCCTTTAGAATTCTCATCCATGTAGTGGCACGTAATTGTGACGCAATAAATTTAAGTGAACATTCCGGAGGGTCTCCTTAAGAAGTGCTTTATTACCACGGATGGCACATCCAAGAGAAGACGAAAATGCTTATTTCGTTTTTAAAATGGTGGGGCTACGGAGTGCTTAATTGTGTGTTGAATTCTCAAGTCTCTCTCCGACAATGGCAGAATTGGCACATTCCACCTTTGACACTGCAGATCGATTTTATTTCCATTCAAGTAATATATAATAGTTGCCTAGCGTTGACCATTTCGTTGTGATGCTAAAATATCGTAAGAAAATTATATAAGTAAAATGACACCTATTGAAATATCAGATATTGAAATGAAAGTTTTGTTATCACCTAAAACGAGAAATAAGCACAAGAATTCGCAGTAACGAAGCATAATTCATCAATAGGTAGCCTCGCTATTTCTCTACCAGCCATACGTTAGGAATGCATCGGTGAGGAAGAGTCCAGTCATTACCTAGAAGAGTATGTACCTTCCCAGAAGACTATATATAAACTTGTCAAGGAAGTAAGGCCACTGAGAAAATGAGATGTAAATAATAAAGCCATCAGGTAGTTAGAACATGCTACAAAAAGTCTTGTTCGCATTGTAAATGAGGCCGGCTATTAGGAGCAACAGCTTAGGGACGGTCGTCTACTCATTGAATAACCACTGCGTGCAGTGAATGCAAATAGATAAAATAAATTCTACCCAGTTCTGATGTGTCGATCGGCAGCTTGAGTGATCAAGCACCGAAGCATTTGCACAACGTTGTAACGGAGAAAGTATGCATCAATCGCATTGATTCAATGCACGATGGCTTTCAGCCGCTGTGCAAATCGTTCTGCTTTCCTTCTCAACGAAACGGCTACTTCAAAATTAATCGCAGGAAGATCCCCATAATTACTGAAATTCGTACGGTACAAGACGATAAATTCCAGCATTTTGATCACGAAATCATGCGTCCAGTCTTCTTTTCTGCGACTGGTTCCTACTAGGTTCAGTAGCCAAAGGGCGGGCTCCGAAAGAAGTAATTTTGCCGTAAGTGCTGCTACCAGCGCGTGAATATATCATTCAAATTACGTCATTTGCCGATCGCAAATTTTAAGATGGTATGTTACATGTCAGGACATAACAGGTGAAAATAACGGATGTCATAGCTGAACGGTTGGCAACACCGTTACCTTTGTATCATCTTTGGCTGGGAGGTAGTAGAGTTCAGGACCTGACATTGGCGGAATTTGAACACTAGGTAAGTAACTAAGTTGAATCCAATTTCTACCGGGCGAATAATTCGTTGAGGCCAGCTCCTCTAAGAACTACTTTTTCAAAGTTTTTCCGATTATTACCACGCAAATGGTGGCTACGATATTCCAACAAATGGGCCACGGATCGCCCATCATCCTCTTCCCTTCCACTCTTCTACACACACACACATACACGCACTTTGACGCATTACACTACTATAAACGTCGAAAGACTAGTCGGGAGCACAGAGCTTATCCCAGTTGGAACGGTGACCCGCTGGTACTCCCTGGACCCGCTCGATGGAAATGCTCGAAGTGTGGGTCGATAGGCCGGCGCCAGATATCAGTTTCAGCGAGAAAGAAAAACCATCACCTCCCTAGATATAACGTACATTATACTTCTGATATAAAAAATAATCATTCAACCGGAAAAAAAATTTAAAAAAAAGATAAATTTGAATAACAAAGTAGTAACTCAGTACATCAGGTCCTGATAAAGGCCTTGACAGGCCTTAAGCATCCCTAAAATGAAAAGACCTCTTTTAATAATTAAATATTCAATATATGTATATTGAATATTAATATAATAATTAAATATTCAAAATTAATAACAAAATCAACTATAAACTTTGCAATTTAAGAATATATGCTAATATTAAAATATTTTGGTGCATGAAATAATATAAAATTTGGTTTAAAAAAATGGGGAGAGCCCTTATCCATTAGGGGTTTGGCATGCTTTTGATGTTTAAAAAAATCTTGCATCGACGACCATCTTTCCAGACAACACATCTAAGTAAAGATCGATATTTTTCTAGGTCAACTAGAACAATGCTCCCTTGATGATGAACAGAGTTAACGACAAGAGAAAGCGTGGACCAATATAATTTTACAACATAGATTTCCACGGCTGATGGAACCACGATTTTAATGTTACTCTACGATAAACAACAGCAAACAATACCCAACGACTAATGTAGACAGGGGGCCATTGGGCTGTGTCTCCAGTGCGATGACTACTTAATCTCCCACTCCTCCCTTGTCATAGGCACATTACAGATAACAGGGTCAGTTAATAGTGAAAAATCGAGTCACTTTACTATTGAGTGAATTCATATTGAATCAGTATCTTTTGAATATGTCAACTTGCAAAGCGTAGTTTCCGAGGACCACAAGTTTCATCACCGCTGATCTCCGTAGGTCAACTGGTTAACTGATTGACTGACTAGTTATTCCGGGCGCGTCAACTGTTAAGGTCATTGGCTCCGTAAGTGTAATGCATATTTTTATCTCGGGACAAAGCGGTGATCTTTCCCCGCTGGATGGTACGAACCGGTCCCGACCCAAATATCATTTCGCGGAATTTTCCCCAACACAGGCATTTTCTACCACCTCAGCTGAGACATGGTCTAAGCTCCGACTGGTCTCCCCACATGTGCGGTAGAGTAGTGCTTGGAAGTGGAAGTGTATGTAAGTAGCGGTGAAGATAAAACAAGGAAGAGGAAGGAAAGATCGCGGACGGTCCGTGGCATGTATGTTAGGATACTGCTCCGGCATTCGCCTAGTGCTCGATTCCATGGTGATCGGAGCAACTACGAAAAATTACCGATCGGAGCAGCCGGGTGCTAGAATTCTCCTCCAGAAATCACCTGGTGTATCTGGTGTCGAAAATCCTGCCGCCGCCGGTACTCGAACCCTACCACCTCCCGGTCATAAGACTGCAGTTAAGACACATCAGTTAATGCCTGAGCCACGTAAGCCAGTCAATCGTTGAACATCACTGTACACGAGACAAGAATTTTCAGGATTTTCACGAATATTAGGCATTGATGGATAATTGATGAATCATTTTTAATTGAACAATACAAATCTCCTTGCATCATACACTTATTTTTTGTCTTTATTTTTGGGTCTCTCCGTCCAACTGAGCGAGAGTCTAGGTTTGCTGCCCTTGACTTTATCTGGCGTCGCCGACAATATCTGAAGATAGACATTTAGGATGTTTAACCACACATGCAGACTATTTTGAAGCATCTACTCTGAAGAAAACAACGTCAAAACAGCCAGTCAACTTACGACGCAGTGACGTGTGGACATCCGGGAGCTAACACGGACGTCGGCCGCTGAAGCCTACGGTCGTTTCTGAAGGACGTTAGGGGTATTTCAATACGCATGCGCAGTGAAATGAATGGGCGGGTGCTAGGAATCGTCACTCCTCAAGAGGAACATGCCATCGTCTGGAAAGTATAAAATTGTCCCTATCAGGAACACAATTAATCCAAATCTAAGAGCTTCGTTTACAATTTTCCGTCTTTGAAGTATTCATATGAATGAAGTAGGAAAAGAAAACTTGGATTGGCAAATGTAGGAATGTTCCTTATTTCATAATATTTATAGCTATTGGACATTGAGCTTACTTTCAAGATTTTAGTCTTAGGTCACTCGTATGAAGTCAAGAGGTCATGTGTATGTATAAACTAAAACTAAAACGCTGATAATCTCACCTTCGATAACTCACTTATTTTACATTCACCATGTTAGTTTAATTAACGTTCACTGTGAATAATATATCCCATTCACACTTTTCCGACTATTTTCTCGGAAGAGAACTACGACAAAATGGTGAAACTTCGCTTGGACAGACCAAAACGACAGATGCCTATGTCCACCTGCGGGCATTTGAACACTCCTGCCAACCATTTGGAGACTTATGCCTCAGAACACCAAAAAGACGGTTGTTTGATTATTTTGTTTACGGGCGCGTCTACAACAATGGCCTTACACCCTTTAGTGTAGTGCATGTTATATCTCAGCTGGTGACGGAGTCTTTCCTCGCTTCAGGTCCAGCGTCGATCTACAGGTCCAATTCTTTTTCCGACCGTAGCCCCTTCTAAACCCTATGGTCCCGACTGGCATAAAGACATGTATGGTGGACGAGTGCCTGTAAGTGTAAGTGTGAGTGTAAAGCGAGAAGACAAGTGTGACGTTCTAGAAAAGAATAACACAGACGACTGTTTCTGTTTGATATTTACAATGTATTT
This sequence comes from Acheta domesticus, assembly GCA_031308135.1. Classification (NCBI taxonomy): domain Eukaryota; kingdom Metazoa; phylum Arthropoda; class Insecta; order Orthoptera; family Gryllidae; genus Acheta; species Acheta domesticus. The sequence goes on from JAHLJT010003656.1 coordinate 59,484,912, forward strand.
ACAATTATGGTACTAAGATTATTATACAAAATTTAACCCCTTGGCAACCTTTCAATTCCCTTAGCCGCGAAACCCCGCGACCGTCCCTAGGCCTAGCCCAGTACCACTGCTCGAGAGCAGGAAAAAGCAACGCGAAGTGCGAAGCTGTCGGACATAGAGTCCCGTAACTACCGAAGTTACACGGCCTGATGCCAAAATCGATCTTCGACCTGAAAATCTCGTGCAAAGATAGCACTGGAGATACCACCCGTCTTTCGACATCCTGCGTATCCCCCGAGGTGCGTGTCGGCGCAGCCTTAAGTATCCGACGGCTCGCCCCCACTCTACAAGCGGCGGGCGTCATTCGGCTCGCTGGCCAGCCCTCTCCAGGGCGCAACCGACATCACCCAGACTCGCGCCCGCGCGCACCCTGTTCTCCCAGTTATTTTTGGTGTCGGGATTTCCCTGGCCGGCGCGTGCCGGCGAGGCGCCCCGCGTTCCACCCGCATCCCCCTTCCGGCTTAGGAGCGGGTTTCCCGAAGCGGCCCGTCGCGAAAGCCGCCGGGAAAGCGGGCCGCAGCGGCGCTGTATCCCGCGACGCCACACAAGGATGACGACAAAAAAGATCACGCGCGATTCGAAGCCAGGTTGTTAGGGAACTCTGGTATTCGCCTGGTATTAATTGTAAAATCACAAACTTAGGTGGTTCAAGGTTATCATTTGTCACGGCAGTGGCTCCGAACGGGAGGTCCTGTGGTTCGAGTCCCAATGGTGGGCAGGATTTTCGACACTTGCAACTTAGCTACGTCGAATTCAGCCGCTACCTGGAGGAGAATTGTAGGGGCCGGCTGCTCTGATCGGTAGTTTTCCATCGTCAACCCGCGGCGAATGGGGATTAGTACCCTAACAATTAGGCCATGGCCCGCGTGTGATCTTTCTTTCCTCTTCCTTATCTTATCTTCCCCCTTTCTTACACATACACACACAGACACATACATGCTCTACACAAGTCGGGAGCCCAGTCTGGAGCTTAGAGGTTGTCCGGGATAGGAATGTGCCCCACTAGTGGGAGATACCTTGTTGAGAAAACCCCGGCAGCCGGCATGTAGGCCCACGTCACGGGAAGGTCACCTCCACCTCCCGCGATAAAAAACATGCACTGAACTTACTGATCGATAACTTTATTCGCTGACGCACCCGGCTCCCAAATCGGCTATCACTAATCAATAGAAGAAACCACAAAATCTCCCAATCAGAGCATCCGGCCACTAGAATTCAACTCCACACAGCGCCTGACTTCAACATAGCTACCTAGCTACTGTCGAAAATCAGTCACTGTGGGTACCACAAACCCTACGACCTCCCGGTCAAAGACTCTGCCCTGGCCACATTTATTGTCCTGAGCCATCTCAGCCGATCGGAAAAGTCCATCGAATGTTGACCAACCAAAATCGTGGAAGAAAGAAAGAAGACTCCCGAGGGCATCGACGTGGTGGCCTCCGCGCTCCGCAAGTATTGACCAAGCGCGTCCCCACACATCGCTCCGCATGTAAACGTAGACGCTCTACATTAGTAGGCGGCCGGCGGCGGCGCAGGGGGATTGCGTGTAAATGGCGCCCCCGCGGAGTTGCGTTTCCACTCGGCGCCCCCGCCCCCGCCCCCACCCCGCCGCCGCTTCCGCCCCCGCTACCATCACCGCCCTCGACCCGCCGTCGCTCCCGCCGCAAACCCCGCCGCCGCCTCTGCCACCCCCGTCCCCGCTACCATCACCGCCCCCATCGCCGCCGCCCCCACCGCTGCCCCTGCCACCGCTGCCCTGCCGCCACCGCCTCCCCCACCGCCACTCCCGCCACCACCACTCCCGCCGCCGCTTCCGCCCCGCCCCCGCTACCATCACCGCCGCCGCCGCAACCCCCGCCGCTGCTACCATTACCGCCCCCGCCGCTGCCCTGCCGCCACCGCCTTCCCCGCCACCGCCACTCCCGCCGCCACCGCCTTCCCCGCCACCGCCACTCCCGCCGCCGCCGCCTCCGCCGCCGCCGCCACCACCGCCACGATTTCCAGCGGCCACTCGCCAGGCGAGGATTCGATAGCGGGGTAAATGGAGCCGCTGACGCTTTCATCTTTCCGGTGCTACACAATCTTCACGAAATGGCGCATTCTTATTCATCTATTCGCTTTCGTTGTTCTTGCTATTTCAGCTTCTTTCCAGTTTTCTCTCTGACTCTGAAATTCTTTCAATTCGGCGACAAAAGCCGCTACTAATGTAGTTTTTGTCAGTGCAATTTTATGGAACTGATAGCCAGTGGAGTTTATGTCTTCATTTTTGCTCCTCGCATATTCCGGTTTTCTTTGCATATTTAGAATGGATTGAGATTTTATGCTGCAGGATTTTCGCCAAAAGTATTTGTGTGTGTGTGTGTGTGTGTGTGTGTGTGTGATGCGTGCATGATCACGTGTGGCTACGGTTTGGGAAGGTAAAAGTATCCAGTTAACCCAGAATATCCAAATGCAAAAAAGAAAGTTCCTAGTGTAACCTTCATCAATGTCTTATTTTAGGATTGCATAAAAATAACAACACTGTTTACGGTACAGTCTGTTTTTGAGATAGGCAGGTGTTAGAACATTTATAGTAAATATTCAATAATCTCACGTGCAAAAATAAATGAAAATGTTACCGCACTCCGTGTATATGGCATGGATGTTACAATCTTAGAAATTCAGTTTTGTTCAAGATCTTGAAACCAAATGTAGAATAGCAGAAGATTTAAACGATGAAATGTGATAAGATTATAGTTTGTGAATCGTTTTTGATATTAGCAGAATTCCAAACCTCTGCCCTATCCCTAAAAACTACAACTCATCTTCAACATAGCAAGGTCAAATGTCGCAGCCTTGAAATAGTTCACTGTTCCGACGTCAATTTTTCCGATGATTTTTTACTCTATTCTTGCGGTTGACTACACAAATAACCGGGGTGAACCAAAACTCTACCTAGGCAAAATTCAAGACTACAAGTGGACAGAGAGGATTTTCGCTTGGTTCACGCAGGACAAGATAATTCATCAGTTACATCACTGAAATGGTGGGTCGATCCAAATGGTTAAAGTTTTTATATGTGTATAAAATTTAACATAATTATATACAATTAAACATTGTAAAACAAATATTAGGGAACCATTAAAGAGAAGACATTTAATGAAAGAGAATCTTGGTCCGCATATAAATCAAAGAACTCTCACATGAACCCACCCATATTTAATATTTTATGTATACTTACGTAAATGTTACAAATTGAGTATAACCGAAAACAGTCGGAATCATTTAAAATCCTCTCAACGGGCCATCTCTAAGTCACGTGGGTTGCAGGGGCGTATCGGCAGCACTTCCGGGGGATGCGCAATATTACACCGTGCCACTTGCCTCACGGCTCCACCTACGCTGATGGGTCGATGACTTCGGCCAAACACGGGTCCACCGAGATGTTGCCGGCGGCTTGTTACAAAGAGTAGACTCTAGAGCAGGGCTTTCCAACAGGCGGCCCGCCGGATCTTTTTGTGAGGCTCGCGACTGCTTTGAAAAAAATGTATTATGCCAACCAAGTACAATACATTTGCACAACTCGTCTCATTTTTATTTAATGATATATTAATTTTCTCGTTGTATGAACATTAATCATTAAGTATGTTGAATAAAAGTCGCACCTAATACATATTTGTGTCAGTATAATCTCAGAAGTTGGGGTAAAAACAATCTTAAATTGCGGTGCGGTCCGCTCTAGAGAATATCCAAAGTTCCGAACGAATTTTCGCCGGGTTTACAGAAGATCATACACGTCATCATCACACATATGTAAAATTGAACTGATTCGAACTTTAGGAGAAAGAAACTTGGAAAGATGGAATATGGTCCGCGTAACAAACAAGGAATTCTCATAAATATCTGCGTTTTAAATGTTATAGTTTTGTTTACTCAAATGAAAACTTTAAAATTACATTGAAAGAGTTGGTGTTTAAATAATTCAAATCGTGTACAGCATTTGTGACCTCGACCGGCAATCGAACTTGGGTCTCATGGTTTGTGTCCTATTGTTCCCCCACCTCTCAAGCTCTCACGACGATCAATGCTACGAACGACTTAATAGGCCTCCATGATTGTTCGCTATTTGATTCACAGTGGCATTTGGAGTGGAACGTAACAATTTAGTTCCGGCATTTGACATCTCGGCGCAAGTCGAAATTGTTGGTTGATGATTGATTCTAGTGATTCCGGGCACGTCAACTCCTAAGGTCATTAGTTTCGTAAGTGTAAAGTACGTTTTGCTTGGGAGGTGGCGGTGATTTTGCCCCGCTGGATGGCGATATCTGGCGCCGTCCTACGGTCGGCTGGCGAGGTTTTCCCCAACTCCAAGACAGCGGGGCACCGCCCCAGCCTGCACAAGCTCTAAGTTGCCGACCGGTCTCCCGATATGTGTACTACTGAAGTGTATGTGAGTGTAAATGTGTGTAAGTAAGGGGTGAGGATAGGACAAGGATGAGAAAAGAATGATCGCGCGAGGTCCATGACCCTTTTGGTAGGGAACTGCTCCGGCATTTGCCTGGTATTGATCGGAGAAACCACGGAAAACTACCGACCAGAGCAGCCGGCCGCTAGAATTCTCCTCCAGAAAGCGATAGAAATCTACCTCGCCATCTGGCTAGTGTCGAAAATCCTGTCACCATCGGGACTCGAACCCCAGGACTTTCCGGTTAGAGGCACTGGAGTGACATCAGTTAATGCCCTGAGTGATCTATCCCGGTCGAAATTTTTGGTCTTTACGAAGAACGACTACCCCTGAAAACATTCGAAGAGACGTGAACAAAGGAGAGCAAATGGTAGAAATAATTTGCTCGTTAGTTACTCGTGTCCCTCCTTATCCGAAAGGCACAAAACATATCACTGCGAAAGGTGAACTGCGTCCATTAACGAAGAGTGTCCAACAATAATTGGACGGTGTTATGCGTCAACCGGCTATACGACATCATACAAGTTTTGAGATAATCGTGTTCAAAGGTTTTATTACATTTTCAGCTCTATAAACAGTAATTTAATTATTTCATTCATTGAAGCGCCAAACTACCCAAACGTGAGTGGAATATCATGCGCTATCTGCGTAATGTGAAATTAAGAACAGCAGATTTGAAGATCTAGGTTTATAGCCGGTTGTTGCGAAACATAATATTCCTGATGTGACTGATGGATGGATTCCTGATGTTACATTTTTTATTAATTAAAGGCTACAGATTTGGCGCCAAAATTTTGCGTACACTTAGAACACGGCCCATTGCAACTGATGGCGTTCATATATCTTTTTTTTTCAAAAATGGCGCGTAGCCGGTTGATGCAACACCTTCCAATTACACCCGATAGCTCAATTATCGCCTCGCACAGTGCCAACTCGCACCTTCCCCTCTCACTCACAGCCCACCCGCGCCATATGGTCCAGCAGCGCTTCGTTGGCCGCACTGCAGCGAGAGGCGCAACCTTACACCATCCCTCCTTGCATCACGGCTCTACCTACGCCGCGCCGCCGCCGCCACTGGGTCGACGACTCCCGACAAGCGCGGGGCGGACGCGAGACGCGTGGGCGAGCCGGCGACAGGCGGGCGCCGCCGGCGCCGAGCTCAGCCTCAAAGCCCGTAACGCGACGCGACACCAGGCAGGGCGGATCCAAGGTGCAAGTGTTGTGAAGTTACGTGAAGTGCAAAGAATTTAAAAAGTCGTGTATTTATTAGTTACAGTATCTATGTAATAAATGTAATAGCCTTAAAATGCAGAGTTAACGGTATTACTGTTATCATTGCCTTCATTCTTATCATATTATTATTATTTTCCAATTACATCACGAGTAAAGATGTTATGAGTCGCCTGAAAACAAAATCTACTCCAGTTTGCAACCAGCTACCTAGGGAGCTGATCCAGAGACCGTCGGAGCCTCTAAAATACTTTGCACAAAATGTGAGCTGTTCCAAATAAAGCAATTTCTTGCACTTCCCAGTCTTCTGAATTTATTATTATTATTCCATTACATCAGGACTAATGATGTTATGAGTCGGCTGAATATAAAATCTACTCCAGGTTGCCTTGAAAAAAAGTATTATGCCAACCAAATACAATACATTTGCACAACTCATTTGCATTATTATTATTATTATTATTATTATTATTATTATTATTATTATTATTGTTATTATTATTATTGTCTTAAAAGTATTTAAAATTACATTGTATTAATTTTCTTAATTGTAATATGTAAATTGTACTGTTCTGCCACCAGGTTGTACAAACCTACCCGCAGAAATAATAAATATCTATTCATCTAACAAATAATCAATTTTGCCAAATAAAGGAAGGCAAACGTAAACCCTAGGCGTTTTAGGGGGGGACCATGGCCCCCACGCCCCCTCCCCCACTGACACCAGGGCTCTACCGCTGCTGCTGGAGACCGGTCCGCGCCTCGCGCGCCGCCGCCGCCGCCCCCGCTCCGCCTCGGGCGCGTTTATTTGCGCGCGCTGCCGCCCCCGCCCCCGCCTCCACCACCGCCACCGCCGCCCCCGCCGCTGCCTCCGTCCCCGCTTCCGCCGCCGCCGCCGCCGCCCCTGCCCCCGCCTCCGCCGCCGTCACCCCTGCCCCCGCCCCCACCTCCGCCACTGCCGCCGCCGCCGCCGCCGCCGCTGTCCCCGCCGCCGCCGCCACCCAATCGCCCGCGCAAGCAAACATCCTCGGCGCGCGCGCGCGGATCCGCGGGCGCGTGAGGCGAGCGGCAGAAATAAAACGGCGCGGAGCGGCTCTCTCCGAATGTCTGGCGGCTTCCTGATTTTGTCTTTCTCGTCTCTTTTCGATGCAAACACGTCTTTAAAATCAAAACTGTGCGGGAAAGTTTAAGCAGTGTACATAATCATCATCTCGTCGTCGTCATCATCCCGTCGTCATCATTTCGTGTCGGCGTCATCATCTCGTTGTCATCATTTCGTGTCGGCGTCATCATCATGAACTGGTCGCACTCAATGTCAGCGTCTTCATCACTTCGTCGGCGTCATCATCATATCGTGGGCGTGATCATCTCGTCGGTGTCATCATCTCGTCGGCGTCATCATCTCGTCGGCGTCATCGTCTCGTCGGCGTTCTCATTTCGACAGCGTCATCATCTCGTCGGAGTCATGATTTCGTCGGCGTCATCATCTCTTCAGCGATATCATCTCGTCGGCGTCATCATTTCGTCGACGTCATCATCTCGTCGGCGTCATCATCTCGTCGGCGTCATCATCTCGTCGGCGTCATCATCTCGTCGGCGTCATCATCTTGTCGGCGTCGTCATCTCGTAGATCTAACCTAGTCGATATCATCACCTCGTCGACATCATCATCTCGTCAATACAATTTCTTATCTTCCTTTCTTCACTATCATCTCTTATCATCATCATCATCTCTTTTCATTACACTCGTTTCTGATCTCTTATCATCCTCTTTTGTCGTCATCCTTTTTATCCTCTTGTCATTATTGTCAAAATAATCGGCGAGTAATCTGGTCTTTAAGTGTTTCTTCGGTTTCGATTCTTCTCACTACTTTCGTTTCTTTCTTCCGCTCACTGACATCCCTTTTCTCTCGGTGATTGTCTCAGATTCTACCTTTTCTCTTTTTCCCTTCCATATAGCTTTCTTAACGTGTTCTAAATATAAAATTTCACTCTTTTTAATTATATGCTATCCAGTTTCTGTTTATTTTCCTGATCTCGTTGGAACGTTGTAGAACTTTATTTCAAAAATTTTCAGTTCATTTGATATTTTCTACTTGTCGCCAAAGGCACACATTAAATATTCCAGTTATTGATTGATTGTCGGATATGTTACTGATAGAGGCTTCTTCCTAATTTTCAAGTGAACTCATCTTGCAAACTTTTGGTGTGGACTGTTCTTTAAAACAAAATCTCTGCCTTTATTTATCGCGAAATCGGCCGAACTGACAATGGCGTCTATAGGTGTCACAAGAATCTTAGACTACATAGTACTCACAACGACTGATATTAAAATATATGCGCGAAGAAATCGAACAAGCTACGCAGGAATTCTGGGGTGATCATTTGTTGCATCTCGTAAATATTATTTGAAGCGAGTACCATTAAAATGATTTTAAAATCGACCAAATCAGCAAAAAAATGCATTTAAAATGACGTTAAAAGGTAACAAAATGACTTAGTCATTTTTAGACATATTAGTTGAAATTGACAAAAAATGCAAATGAATGACACATAAAAATGGATCATTTCGTTTTGTCATAACATAAAATGAATTTATATCCTAAACGGCATTGCTGTAAAGTGAAAAGAAAGAAAATAATATATCATTAAAATCTGCCTTCTAGTCATTACTGTAGTTAACTGTTAACGATAAAAATTAATTGAAAACTTTGTAAAATATCAGACTACTGAACTGCGACTTATAAAACTACAATAACGATTTTCTTGAGTTTTCATTTATTTTTCAATTTTTTTTTCGAATTTTCCCAATCAGTCCCATCATTGGGCTCCTTGACTTGCGGACTCCGCAATGCAGAGCTCTGCCCATGCCCGGCACCGGCCACAATGGCGAACGCTACCGAATGGTTCATGACGCACCCAACGAGTTTACACTGCTTCGACAACGTCTTGTTTCTCGATCTCAGAGACATCGAGAGCTTAAGTGCTGGAGGTGAAAGGGCGTTGCGGGCGCGATCTCCTCCACCAGCCAATTTGCATCGACTGCGCGCGGCCGTCGCGTCTGCATTGTGCAGCGCGCCTCGAGCACCGCATCCAGGACTTGCGGCGTCATGGCATGACGAATTGGAACTGCGTCGAATTCGAAAGATGGCCTCACAAAGTACTCGATGGATATGCCTTCTGTTAATGCCTTATTCCATAACTATTTTTATTCGACGAAAACTAATGTTGAAATCGCGAGATAATAATAATAATAATTATAATTATAATAATAATTACTACAAGTTGGTTTCCTAGACTATTTCATATTATACTTATTATTATTATTATTATTAAGAAATGCTTATCTATAATGATTTGCCCATAATTAGCAATATAAGGAACAGAAACCGCGGAAATAAATATGAAGAGAGGAGGTATTGAGAAATCTTAGCTCACTTGTGAGATAATCGTTCATTATTTGTATATTTTATCTTAGGATAGTTTTTCATGTTTTGCACTACTCAAAAAGTAACAATCCCCTTTGCGATGGCAGGTAAAATGTGCGAAATCAGTGGATTTGAGGTCACATATAGTCCTAAGACAATAAAAGGAATTAATGTTATCCTACGAGGTAAAATGGAAGTAGTTTTACGTGTCCCTCTACTCTAGGGCTGTCCAACTTAGAAGGGCGTATGTACCACATATCAAATTCTAGTTAAGCCGCGGGCCGCACCGAAATTTAAGATCGTTTTTATCATATCTTCTGAGGTTATACTGAAACAAATATATATTAGATACGACTTTTTCAACATACTTAATGATTAATGTTCATACAAGAAAATGAATGTACAATATCATTAAATAAAAATAAGATGAATTGTGCAATTGTATTATATTTAGTTGGTATAATAAAATTTTTCAAAGCAGTCGCGGGCCGCACAGAAAGATCCGGTGGGCCGCATGAGGCCAGTGGGTCGCCAGACGTAAGAGGGTGTCGATCGTCCGGGGCGGAGGAAAATTTGGCCGCCTCTTTATTTAGGTATTTCAATTTAAAAGACTAAAATATGCAATCTTGACAACGTAGCAGATAGGCATTCATACAATTACCTAAATAAAAAACGTAAATAAAAATATTTAATACATAGTTGAATGTATACGTAAACAATACGTTTTCAACAAAGTTCAATCATTTAACAATCACTACATGTACTTACGAGCACTAAAATCACAGTTTGGAAAGCGCTTACGATTAAGTTGAGGTGAATTAAACGACTGACGATCTATCAATAAAACTTTCTTTGAATTGTCAAAGCGTCCCTCATGGACCTCCCTGAAGGGACTTATCCGTACTGTAATCTAATTTGCAGGTGTTATTAGGCAATATTGAACACTTCTTTATACGAAAAAAGTCATTCTCGTTGAATATTAGTCATAAACAATCCAAGCACAAAATAAAATATGCGCGCTCCTGCGCATATTTCAACCCCGCTACATCTCTTATCTTCCTTCGTCACTCTCATCACCTATCATCACCATCTCTTATCATTACAATCGTCTCTGATCTCTTATCATTCTGTTTTGTCATAATCCTTTTTATCCTGTCATTATCATCGACGTCATCGGCGAGTATTCTGCGCTTTAAGTGCTTCTTCGGATTGCATTCTTCCCACTACATTTGTTTTTTTTCTTCACCACATTGATATCCTTTTTCTCTCGGCGACTGTCTCAGATTCTAACTTTTCTCTTCTCCTCCTGCCTTGCAGCCTTCCCTCGCCCCACCTCGCCCAGCTGGGTCCCACCGCACCCTGACAGGGCCCTCTCCAAAGAGATGCGACGCAATCCCTTAATACCTAAATGCAACGCGGGTTGCATTAAACCTAATTTTTCTAATGTAGTTGAAAGGTTATATTTTGATTAGCAGTCCTCACCATTTTCATTCAAGGTCTCTCAAATGTATTCGTTCAAAATTTGGGAGCAATCACTTCAGTCGTCGGATACACATATACAAACAAACAACCCTATTTAAGTAACATTTTCCGGTAATGGATTAAAATTCTAGGGAAACAATAGCACCAACAAGGCTGCGCCGTGTTTCATTCGTTTAGTTAACAATTTCGTTATTATTATCATTAATATTGTTGTTACTACTATTATTTTTACTACTATTATTATTTACGACTATTCCCATTTTAAGAGAACGTTTGAACTTTAATTCCTTTATAATGATTGTCTGCGTCTTCAGTGTGGATAAATTTTCATGTGTTCACTGTGTTGTTACTTTCGCACCGCTGTCCATTTACATCCTGGTTTCTTCTTTGTTGTGGTGTCAAAATTACTATTATTATTAATATTATTATTACAATCATTATACTACAATTATTATATATTATTGTTATTTTTATTACTATTATTAACTCGTGCTATCGAGGAAAACTAAGTACATTTAATTTTTAATTAAATGGGGGGAAAATTTAAAATAATTTATTTACCTACATTGAGTAATATATTTTTGGTGTCAGTTTATTTACAATTAGTATAGTTTGGAACAAAATGTCCCTCGGATTACTTGGCGTTGTGGACTGAAATGTTGGACCAATGTATAAATCCGGCGGTGACATAAGAGATGACTGATTCTTGGCCATCTACCAAGACCCGTCAGGGACACGGCCTAAGAGAAGATCAAATATTAAATTCTGTTTTGAAATTTTTGAGTCCTAAAATAACATTCCGATTGCCAGAAAAATTCAAATATTTTTAAAATGCATGGAAATATGTGAAAATTGTTCAGAAAAATTTGCCAAAAATTATCTAATAACTTATTGAATGACTTCCCCTACTTGCTTAAAAAGTAACTCAACTACATGAAGGTGCAGAGTGTAAATAAAGGACTAGAAAACAATATAAATTTAAAAATTTGGATTCGAAGAAAAATCCCACTTCTAACTTAGCACGATCCCATGGCACAAGAGCAAATAAAAAGGGGAGTTCGCAAAACAAAATAGCACTCTAGAAGTTTACAGATCACTCGACTGAGACAAGATCTTTTGGAAGTCCAAGTGGAAGAGCCTTACAAGGAAATACACCGCTCTTCATTACCAAAAGACGGAATATTAATTTTACTATGACAATATAGAGAACAATCAACCATTAAAGGCATATTAATCATACTCGTTACATCCTTTAATATAAATGTGTGAAGTTTAATTAATGGACCGAGCGAAGAGAGACCATGTGTACACGACAGTTTGGGATTTAGTCATTACACGTGTGTTCATATTTTTTTACGAATTTTTAATTTTTTTTTTATTTTTGACAATCCTTATCAAGATAACGACCGCTTTAATGGTGAGTTTCATGTAATGGTTAGTTTTTCAGCGAGTTTCGCAAACGAGGTCTACTGTCAATTGATCTTTTAGGTTTCCTTTATTTTTTTACAATTTGTCTTAGGAGGTTTCCACTATTAGGCCCTACTTGTTTTCTTCTCTTTTTCATTCTCGGAAAAATGGTATAATGACTAATATTATTGTTCTCGAGTTTGTTCACTAGTTAAATTGGTACTACAATGTGCTTAGAATTCTCGTTTTGTTTACTCACAATTGGTATGATATTTTTAAGAATATGGCTAATTATTTCATGTCTGCTACTATGAATGTTTTAGATTCATTCATTACTGAGCGGCATCTTTGAAGTAATTGATTGTACGAAGGTCTTCAGAATATTTTACTTACAAATGTTCTTATCGTATTCCTTGGGTGAAAAGATTATCTTCTAGGAAATAGTCAAAAGAAACCAACACCACTGATTACTAACACCACCAGTGATACAGCTACAGCTTGTTTTGAAGGGGCGGGCACCAGGTCACTGCTTCTTGGAGTGACCTTCAGATCTACATATGAAACAGAAATGCAAGTCGCCTTGCTAACATCAATTATCACGCATTTGAGACGCACATTTTTTAATTATTACCAAAGAAATTAATTTTTGTAACGACTTCATTAACATTCATATACCTTATTTAAATAGAGTGCTGACTGGGTACGCTTCACCATGAATTCGTCGCGGTTCAGAAATTTGCATGAAAATCTACGGATTAGCAAGCGCTTTCCTTGAATTGACTGGAGATTCTTGCAGTAAGTCAGGCCACTCACAGCAATATGCATTAAAATTGATTTTTATTTTCAAAACAACTAAGTGAAATTTCAGTCAATTTATTATTTAGGACCAAATGAGTTGCTGCGTCTACCATTTTACGTCATAACATACGTCATAACAAGGACAACAATTTGGACAAAATGTTACGGAAATGGCAAGTGAGTCATAACACTGCATCCTCCATCTGATAAATCGTTAATTAAATTACCATTGAAAGCCGACTGCACCCTAAATGTTTTTTATTACTAGACTCCTCCCAGAATTAAACCCTAGATCTGAGATCAATCGCACGATACCTAAAACCCATTACTTGGCATGCAAACTAATTTAATGGGGATATTAAGACAAGAATAAGAATCGTAAATACGCACAAAATATTGCTGTAACAGTTAAATTACTAGAAACGAATTTAATTGGAGAAACAAGGCAGACAGCAGTTTGACTAACCAGTCACAAGAGGCAAAACGAGTAAGTGGAAGAGAACACGCCGGAGGCGAGAGGTGACTCCGCCCACTCCACTTCATTCACCTCCGCTGTCATATTCCGCAGAGGGATTCAAACCGATCATCAGGTCACTTAACACTTTCGGGCGCACTCCTTCTTCATGACGTCCCGGAAATCAAAACAAGGACGGGGCATTTGCCGGCCGATCGGCCGCATCCCCCCCCCCGCGCCAATTCCTCCCGGGTGCCGGGCGACCCCAGGTCACGGGGCAGAGGGCAGGCGACGGCGGCGGCGACGTCGTCGCTCCCCGCCATGACTCATCGCCCGCTCGAGATGGGGGCGTGGCCCCATCATTTTTAGGTCGGACTTCTCCCGCCCCGCCCCCCTTCCCCCCCCCCCCAGACGCCACCGCCACCGCACCATTTACGTCAGGGCGACCCGCTGATAAAACGGCGCTCCAACATTTAGTACACACTACTTACTGCGTGTTTGGCGCTTCTCGATGCATTCTGGGTGTCGTCTTTTGGAATTATGTCATCGGGTCGGGGCCAGAAGTAGTTATTATTGAAGACTGTTATTAGAGGGCCGGGAACGCCAATTACTTGTGGGCATGGAGGTGTGGAATTGGTGTGTTTGGAAGACACGCGACTTGGTCAACGTTCGACTAATTATCTAATTGATAATAATTGTTGGAATATTTACATACAGTTAACAACACAACAAATATTTAACTTTCCTTGCAACAGTCCAAAAACAGGTCTAAAAATAAGAGGAGGGCGGCGAAATTTTAACAACTGAGAGAAAAATGACAAAGGTTTGGGAAGGAAAGTGCGGTTGATTAATAAGGAAAGCAAGGGGGTTGGGGAAGTGATGCCTTTGAATAATCCAAATAAATAAATAATACTTCCTTTGCGTGGCGCCTGTGGCGGTTATTTTCATGTTTAAACGTTTAATTTGTGCTTTGCAAGTTCATAGTAAACATAAATTGTAAACATATTGCCCGACCCGTCAATTTTCGGGCATAGAAAGTTACCTAAAAAAGTATTGATGAAAATATTTATTTAAATCTCTGTTTGTTTACAAAATTAGATTTAATTATTTGATGCCTGATTATCTGATTATCTGAATTATCTGAATTATCTGAACAGCCTGATGAATCAAGTTGTAGAAATTCATGTAAAAGTTGGAAAGAGTATAAGAATATCGTTTCACCAATCTACTCATAGGCGCATTAAAACCATCAAATACACTTGTTTTTTCTAGATTCTTTCCAAGAGCGAATGCACTAAGACATGTGGTAACCGATATTCCTAACGAGAGGAATCAAATGAGCTACTGAGCACCTCTGTAGTGCCGTAAGTCACCAAAAAGGCGCAATCGTTACATAAAAAATAAAACGATTTTTAGAGAAATTTCTCAGAATTTTCAGGATGGATCCTCAAACAAATTATCAATTCCCCATCAGGAGATCGAGATGCATCGAGTAATATCTCGTTTGTCTCGATTGGTGGGCTGAAAGAGGACTAACCATGAGTGACGGAGAGACGGACAGACGCAGGTTACTCGACACATTTTGTAACTAGTGGTTCTACAGAATGGCAGGGACTTTCTCGTACTAGTTAGCTTTATAATTTCTTTGGTCTGGGCTATCTTTTCGGACTAACCACATATTCTTGCCAGCTGCCATCTATCACCCCCGACAATACATTAAAAAAATTCTCAGTTTTTCGGCTTCCTAATAGTAGAACTGAAATATTACTTTAAGAATATTCTAGAAGAGTAAAACCTCGTCCCATCAGGACGTTTTCGTTGAAAACTTCGGATTCGTTTTTAACAAAATGGCGTTTAAGCGCTACTGTAAATGCGAAATATGAAGCTGCTTTTCACAGAAATCTCGAAGAGTTTTCGAGAAACTTTAATGGAAGTAATTTGAAGCACTTCCCTTCACAAACACAATAATGAATACAAATCACTGAAAATGTACACATTGAAGGCTTGAGAGATATAAAAAGGTCATTACAATACCCTACTTATGCTTTATCAAGCATTGCATTTCAGCTTAAAAACACTTTCGTGAATACGTTCATTGCAAATGAGAGTGCCTAGAAGGAAACCACGGCTCCGTCCAACTTCATTTTATCTTTAGAACATGAGAGTTTTTACAAATGTATGCCAAGAATAGGTAATTGTGTTTACACGAATTGTTTTTCTGTTTTATCAGACTGTTACATTGTTAATATTTTAAACAGCATTTGCCACCCTCTTTGACATCCCCTAATGACTCCATTGGGTGGCATGAAACAAAATTATTTAAACATGTTTAGAAAGAGAGTTGAGATGGAAGTGGGGAGAGATGGGGGAATAAGACGTACATATTTTAATAATAAAAAACTGATTGAGTTTTCTTTTACGAAACGCAACCCTAATAATTTCTTTCTTTCAAAAATTAGATGCATCGTCCAGGAATAGCTAACAATAACAATCGTACAAATCACAGAACTAAAAGGCACTAATAATAGTGGCATTTCTAGCCCATGTGAGTTGGCTCGTATTTTCTGATTTTTTTGGTGAAACAAACATTCAATATTTCATTCAAAAAGTCACGTGGCAGTGTGATAAGTCATTTCAAAACTAACTGATGCTCACAAAAAGTAGACTTGGGACGCTTGGCGAGAACACAGCGAAGGCCAAAGAAAGAAAAAGACAAGGAAAACTCGTGCGTGAGTGGGAAACAGTCACAACAAGCCTACATCTTTTCCTAAAGAATGGAATATGAAAGGTCACTCGTATATGTCAGGAAGTTAGTTATACGCGCTTAAAATGCTCCAAACTATTTTCGAGGCGGCCCAATTTATGAAATATCTCCGGTTCCTGGCGTGAAGTTTGTGTAGAAGAAATGCCTATATCACAACAATCTGCGTGCAAATTGTAGAATGTGTGTTTATGTTTTTAAGTATTTATTTAAATAACTGTCTGTTTTGTCCTAAGTCATCAAGTTCAAGGAAAGGATATTTCTTAAAATAGATTTCTGAATTACTACAAACGAAGGTTATTGGCGTTTATCTTTTTAAAAAACGCGAAAAAAAACCTTGAACATAAATACATTCAATAAATAACAATAGTAAACTAAGTACTCATGTCCAAAAAATATAAAAGTCCGGAAGAAATAGAATTACTTTAAATATTTCAAATTCAACTCATTGGTAATACGTTTTTAAATTTACGTATTGACGTTTTAAATTTAAAATATTATTGGCTGATGAAGCTGAAAACGTTATTGTTTGGGGTTCTTTAATGTGGCCACCGAAAATTTTCCAAAGCTTTTTGAAAACATTTAATAATTGAAAATTATGTATTTACTGTGATGTAAGTTTTCCTACTGTTTAGGAGAATGTTTCGATCTCTAGTTACAGCATCAAATTATTTTCATGAGAGTGTAATTCATATTTATAATTTACAAATTGTATAACTAATAAAGAATCATTTTACATTTCTAGAGGTGCCAGAGGCGAAGAAGAACACTGATTATGGGTATCTTGATTTGGCGAGGCTGGAATTTGGTTATGATATGCGGGAGGTATAATATTATTTGTTGAATTCGTAACTTGATTAGTTATTAGACGTTTGCATATTAGATAATCTGAATATCAAGAGAAACATTACTTCCGTTGCAAATTGATAAGCGTAAATAAAATAAATACTGATGGCTATTTGAATATTGACGATGCACCACCACATAATACCAAGCCCCGATCAATAGTGTTTAATGTTTGAAAGAGTTGCGTCCATTAAATTATTAAAGATCCTCTTAGCTCAGGTAAGCCAACTCAACATTTAAGTGTTTTTGGTCAACGAGAGCCTTTATCTTGATAAACTAGTTAAACAGTGCGACCTTGGATTAACGCTAGGCGTAATAAATTAAAATTATTAATATTATTATAAGGAGCCAACACTAGTTGTGCACCCGTTCTATTAATCACACCAGAAAAAAATATACTAAAAAACAACAATGCGCAAAAGGAAAAAGTGGAGAGAAGAAAGACAGGGAAGAACAGAAAAGAGTGAGAAAGAAAGAAAAAATCAAAAGGAAACAAGAAAAAAATCAAAAGGAAAACGAAAAAAAAAGGCAGATACGTAGAGAGAGAACAGGCAATCCAGAGATGAGGAGAGGTAAACGGAAAAAGTGAAAAGATGAGAGAGGGAAGAACAGCAAAGAGAAAGAAGAAAAAGAGGAAAAAGTCAAAAGGAAAACAAAAAAAAGAGCAGAGACGTGCAGAGAGCGAAACAAACAATCCAGAGGCAAGGAGGGACACGAAGGTACCCTCACACGTACGTCGAACACAAGAGATAAAATAAATTCGTTGAAGTATTCGTCCACAGCTCGTGCACTAGCAAATGACGACGGCCATAACCCTGGGTCTGAGCGCGTCGCCCGTCAGCGGTTCATTGGCGGCGCATGACTTTCGGGTGGCCCCAGCGTCGCTCTCCCCCCGCCGCCGCCGCCTCCACCGCCTCCGCCGCTGGCGAATGGACCGGCGGCGCGGGCGGCGCGGCGCTGCTGCTGCTGCTGCGGCCCCAACTGAAGAGCGCACGTGGTCCGCAGCTGCGGTCCCCCGGGCCCCCGCCCCCCGCCCCCGCACGCAAGTGGGTCAGCGGTGACGTCACCCCCTGACATCACCAGCGGTTGGGCGGACGTCACCCTCGCGACTTTCGGTAATTAAAAGACTTTCCAATTCCCCTCATAATAATTATATTATTATTATTATTATTATTATTATTACAGTATTATTATTATTATAAATCAGTGTTAAAAACAAGAATTTGGAAATCGAGATTAGTCGAATGTGAGGCGTAAAACCACAAGTTGTCCCGATTGTTGTCGGAGCTCTGGAATTTGTTCTGCAAAATTTGTGTAAGAACTTGGCTAAACTGCCATGTCATTCAAAAGACTGGGAAGTGCAAGAAATTGCTTTATTTGGAACAGCCCACATTTTGCGCAATGTATTGTAGAGGCACTGACAGTCCCTAGATCTACTCCTTAGGTTGCCGGTTGCAACCTGGAGTAGATTTTACATTCAGCCGACACGTAACATCTTTAGTCGTGATATAGAGGAATAATAATAATAATAATAATAATAATAATAATAATAATAACAACAACAACAACAACAACAGGGTGTGTAGCCACTCCGGATAGCCGGGATCGCTAAGCCAGTAGTGCCATGGCGATCTCGGACGGAAGGATCGCGGGTTCGAGTCCCCGGGCATGGGTGTGTTTGTGTATGCCTGGGTCATCCTTTCACCGCTCATTAACATCATCATTCCATCTTCATTGCCGCCAGGGCTAAGAACCCTGGGGGATAAAAATAGGATCCAGCTAAAATGCTGATCCCATAATAAATATTATATGCACCTGCAACCGAGAGAATGAAATTGAGCCCCGGTAAATGCAGAATGGATGGACGCGTGGTCCAAGTCGGCACATTGGCGAGCAAAAAAATATAGGGTGTGTATTTAGTAAAGAGGTAGGTTACCATATGAGGAAGAGTATGACAGTTCAGAAACACACAATACTTCAAACAATTTTAGTTCACTAGGACAAGACACAACATTCATAAAATAAAACACCAGTACGCGCACTTTCACAAACTCACATGTCCCACTAATCAGTACTATGAATACAATAGAACAGGCAATATTGATTACTTAGATATTGGAATGGTAGAAAGATCCATAGCAATTGAGTTTACGAGACACTAAATTTAAGCTGAGCTGCAACAACAGAGTTAATTGAACGTTGGTAATACAATGTCTATAAAATGCTGTAGTATCATCGGAAAGGATAAATGCAAGAGGCATTATGATTACTGGAGTAGGAGAGATTGATAAAAAGTGAACATATGTCAATGCTAGGACAAAGGGATTGAAGTATCAATTATGTCAGAAGGTAGAGAGAGAAGGTTAGCAAGAAGCAAGGTGAGCCAACTAGGTGTAGGTGAGATAATGAACATTGATGTAACCTGTAGCTTATTGTTGTTGTTTTTTTATCGTACCAACCTGATGTTAGTTTCGGAAATTACTTACTCCTTTCAAATGAATCGATATTATGTTTTACGATCGGATAACAGATCTAATTTTCAGTGCTAGTATTTCTTGGTTAACGGATCCAATAAAAACGCTTGATAACCAGCTACGGTTCAACGCTTAACCTAGTCACATTTTATCTTTACCAACACCAGAGAGAGGTCTTAAGAATGAAAAGGCAAAAAGGAGTCAACATGAAACGGTTTCAAGTGTTTAGACTTCATTCTCCTATTACCTTTTTCAAATTGCCTATGTACTGATTACCATGGACAACAGGAAACTGATAGCCCTTATTATTATTATTATTATTATTATTATTATTATTATTATTATTATTATTATTAGGTTGGGGAGAGGTTGTATGACTGTCACTGGCACCTTAAAGAGATGTAACGGATCGATTCCACAAGTTGATTCATCTTACCCAGAGCAACGTTACAACCAGTTTAAGAAGGTAACCACATACATTTCAAATTTTTCGTACTTGATAAGTGAATCACAGTTTTATAACTACCAAAAAGTCGATGTCATCTCCCAAATGTTTCATTGTTATTTTGCCTTTATTCTAGACACTGCTGATGGAACGCTGAAACACAGCCCAAATGATGAATAATTTTACAATGCATAATATTTAGTGACAGAGCCTGATATTAATTTCGTGGGTGATGGCCACATATCACCCAGCAAAAACCGTCGACCTTTCAAGACTTGCGCCAACAATTAAGTAGTATATCACACCAATTAACGGGTCTACAGTGCGCAGACTGCATTCCTTTCACTCCGATGAATCAACTCTCACCAGGCTGTTCGCTTCGCTCTGACGCAGGTACCAGTTTGTCGGGGCAAGATTCGGCCATGTTCTCCCGTATGGGTGTGGGTTTCTGTCTCGTGCCTTTAATGCCCCTCGGTGCCATTAATCACCACAAGCCGCCGGGCGTGGAGCCGAGTGGTGTTGAACGTTGCGGCGACAGTCGCGTTGCGTCTGCGGGTTCGCTGGGTAGAGACCGGCACAAGGCAGCAATTGTGTTTCCACAATTCGTAACTGCCAGGAAGCGATAACTCGACCGACTTGCTTTATAGGTGACCAAGAGGCTGAATTCGGCAGAATAAATGCCCGTAATATCTACGAAAAACGGCCGCTCATTTGTCAGGTTCTTAGTTTCACTAATCCAGAAAGGCAGATTCAAAGAATTACTCGAGAGGTTTCGAAATTTACTACCGAACAACATGCCATTATTTTCTTGTAATTTGGGGTAAAAATTTACTCGCTCGTCACATCAAGACTGCAAGAGCCATTCTGCAACTCCTGAATCGGAAGTATACACATTGCAGAACATTTAGATTTCACCCTAAACATGCACGATTAATCTAACCGTAAAGGAATTCTCTATTTACGGTCCAACTTTTAATAACCATAATAATAATTATAATAAAATCAACAATAATAGTTTATAAATAACCGCTTACCAATTTGAAACTATTTAAGATGCTACGGATTAGATAGAACATTTGTTGCATAGCAATTCCATTTAAAACAAAAATAATTAAATACATTCCTCCCAAATACTCCATTATAATACAGACGTATGGTTTGCAGAATAATTTCAATGGAATTTCAATTATTTTAATCAATTCCACAATAAATGAGCCCTGTTATGAAATCTCTTACAAAATAATTACTTTAAACATATTATTTTTATTAGTGAAACCGTAATATAAACCAAAATCGCTAATTTAAAGGAACTTTCCATAGTAATTTCTCTCCATGGAATTGTTTTAATAATACCACCAATTCTTTATAATAAGGATTCCTACGTGGGCGTTGAATGTCCCGCACGTGTCTTAAGGAATATATTAAAACACACGTGCCTCCATTTCTGAAGATGATCATGTCTTCAAGCCGTCATAACTTTTGACAACGGCCTGACGCCCTTTAGTAGCACGCACACAGAAGCATCACCAGATGTCTGTTTTCGGTTTTTTCTGGACCCTTTTTTAACGGCATGCAATTTTTTCGTGGCTTGTCTTCGATGAATGGCATTTCAACGTCACGTTCCATGCAGTTAAAAGCTCACCAAACAAATGAACAAACAAAAACTGACGTGTGAGCCTCGTTGCATAAATATTAAGAAAAATTATGCAAAGTTTTTGAAACATATGGTCACGGCCACTGTGCATTTACTGTATGATCGTTTTTTTCTGAGGATGTATAGAAAACATCACAATTTCAACTACATTTTCAGTGCCACTTGAACTATTGTATTGGGACTCTTCTATCAAGGCCTTTTTATACCCCTTTATCTCAGTGAATAAATATATACGTAGATTTATTTGAACTGCAATTGGGTATGAGTCGGTGGCAGTTGATTAACAATAATTACAATAATAATAACAAGATAATAAAAGAGTAAAAGATAAATGAGATATATTGATAGGATGGTGTTGACAAAACCCCGAAAAAACATCCCGCGAACCCGCTTTGTACACCACAAATGCATTGCGGATCGACCGAGAATTGAACCCTGGTCCAAGCTGGGCTTAAATAAGTCTCTGACCGCTGCACCACGCGTTGCATATGTACAAGGCTTTTTGCAAATATTTCCTGCAATTGTCCGATGCTTATACTCCGATTTTTTTAAGTGTCCTATACCATTAGGTTACTGTTTCACCTCCTGTCTTAGAAAATAAATATTTTTCATTAATTCGCGAACGTCCTTCTCAATGGGGCTCGTGGTCTCAGTAATATGCTTACCTCTGTAAAAAAAATATTCATTTTATAAGGCAGGAGATGTAACAATGACCTAATGTCATCGAGCACATTAAAAAAATCGAAGTATACCTTACCTTCATGTAATATGGAAATAGAACAGCAATTAGACCGAATGAATCCAACAAAAGCTTACTTTGTAATAAATAAGTATGCTTCTGAAAATAATGTACTTCGTAGACACTTCACACAATTAAAGAGCTTACTTCCAAAGTATCTCAACAAAAAAACAACATGTTTCAGGAAGGGAAAGTATACATATCCAGTCTTATAGTCTAAGTATTCAATAGTTTCCGGATGCCGCGAAGCCCCGGAGAAACGCCATTTTTGAACACATTGTTTGGCAGCATACGTCAGAAACGTTTTAAGAATATAAATTGTTAGGTAAAACTAGAAAACCACAGAAATGGAGTTACGTCACTTTGGAAGTTCCAATTTCCAGCTTCCAAATTGAACACGGTAACGAGATCAGAGAAGTCACCCTCTAAAATTCACTCGTCCGCACCCTTTATTCAGCTCACGTTAACAATTAGTCGCCGTCCAGACTGAATCTTGGTCCACGCAAACGTTGGCACATCTCCAATAACGTGCACATCACCATGAGCGACTTCACTCCATTCACAAGCATTTCGCAGGACTTGAACCAAACCATTCACCGACGAGAAACCTCCGGGTGCCAGTGTATGCAGAGGGTGCATCTGAGCAAACCTCCACCTTTTAATAAGCAATTAATAGCCGCTTATATGAAAACACGCTCTCCGGCGAATTTGCCGCGTCATATCCCGGGGCGCGCCGCCGCCGCGCGCGCGGAGGAGCGCCGCTTCCACACAAGAGCGCGTTGTGCTCGAGGGCGAGCGGCGGCCGCGCCGCGCGCAGTGGGCGCACCTGCGCAATCGCACGGTCGAAATTCCAACGAAATTCCCCGTGAGCGAATACAGTAGTGCTCAATGAAACTGCATCACCTAAAGTATATGGGCATCCTGTATTTTCTGTGTTTTACAGATCTTTCAAAATTTAAGCAAACGTTAGTGCAAATTGGTAATCATATGTTTTATATGATTTATTCGATGTTTCCGATTCCGTTACCTTGATAACCCACCAGTGTTTTGTAAATAAGTTGGTGTATTTTCAGGATTATATTGCAGATTACAACTGTGAGCGAGGTGATGCAGTTTTTTTTACCACTACTGTATTTCAGGTTTTCAGGTACTTCAACCACTTTGGTTAGTTCCGGGAATGTGTGCATGTTCCGTACATGTAGTGAATGACAGAGAAGGGAAGTGACTGTGTTCCTTACATGCCGAAACACGATTGATTGTTAGTGATTCCGGGCGTATCAACTAAGGCCATTAGTCCCGTAAGTATGGTACATGCATTTTCCTCGAAAGGTGGCAGGATCTTCCGCCGTTGGATCGTGAGACCCGGCGCTGACCTATCGTCGGCTAGCACGGTTTCTCTCAATCAAGTGTCTCCCATCAGAAAGGCACCGCCCCAGCTGGAGCAAGGCGTAAGTTCCCGACAAGTCTCTCGGCGTGAGTGGTAGTGTAGTACATGTAAGAGTAAGTGTGTGTGTGTAAGGAGTGAGGAATGTAGTGCATATTATAGCCGGGAAGTGGCGGCGTTCCTCACCTGCTCAAACTCGAGATCTGGCGCCTTCAAGAAGTTAGATTGAGTGTTTCCCACCCCCAGGTATCTCCCCGCGGGACACCGCCTCTGCTGGAATAAACTCTAAGCTCCCGACAGCTCTCCCGGCATGTATGGTTGTATAAGTGCATGTAAGTGACAAAGGGGAGAGAATGGTGGCAGAATGGAGTGAGAACGTTGATGAAAGAAGTCCGCTCATGGTCGGTGGCCCATTTGTTAGGGTTTTCCGGCTTTTGCTAGGTATTCACCAAAGACACCATGAAACACTACCAGAGCAGCCGGACGCGAGAATTCCCCATCAGATAGCGCCTGAATTCGTCTAAGCTAATGTCGAAAATCCTCCCGGGACTCCAAGTGTAGACTCTCTCGGCCACCGATGCAGTATAGGCAACGGTGTTGCTGCTTTGCTATCGCTATCGGTATTTCCTGTCATGTAAAACTTAATGTCATCTTAAAATTCGCAAAATATGCTGTAATTTGAATAATAAAATCATACTGAGAGCACCACTTACAGCGATTTTTTTTCTATTCCCGCACTCCTGTGGGAACCCTAGGATCATCAGTCAGGGATCATGCAGTGGCAAAATTATGTCGCACTGTCTACTCTCACCCGGTCTCTAAAGCTCAGGAACGTATTGTATTTTTAGACTAAATGCACTCGTGCGAATATTCCTCACTTTTATCATTGATTTAGGATAGAAAACAACTTCACAATGAATTCCAATTTCAATCGTAACTGACATTCCGAGTTACGTCTAGGGGTGCCCTCCCAAAACACAACAGAAGGTCCAAAAAAGTCTCATTTTGTAGATTACAGAGTAGAAACATAACTCGCAAGTATTTAGACACGAAAACCTGGATTTATGGGTCATTGGACGCAAAGGGACGAGGTTCCGTAAATAGCCACCCTGGCTGCGCTATGACTGACAATGAATGTCCACTAAACAAGTATATCATTTGATTGAGAAGCAAAAAACACGACTGCTCTAAAAAACGGGCTCAGGCCTACCGGCTATGTCCCTGTCTCTCGGCCATGGGCTTAAAAGGGTACGTAGCACGTAGACATCCCCACGTCGTATTCCGGTCTTCTCATTCTCATCGTCACACAGCAACAAATTCTGGGACATTGCAAGGAAAACGCACACTATAGTCTTGCATCGACCGGGAATCGAAATCGGCACCACGTAGTGGAAAGCGAGAACGCTGACCAGGAGCTAGCCATGAGGCTACACACTACTTTTTTTACAGTGCAAATATCACGAAGGATGTTTAAAATATACATGTAACAAATTAAAAACATTGCTTAAATAAAGGTGTTTCGTTACTATTTTGATTGTGTTAATGTCTAAAAATTCTCAAGTGTTATTATACGCTTTATAACGAAAAACATTCCTATCTCTGAATGTGCTCGTAATAAAAGAATACTATAATGAATCTTTCCTTCTAACAATATTATTATTTCCATTTTTATTTGCAATTTGTTCCGCTAATTACAGAGTAATTACAGGTAAATGAGAACAATGAATATATTACAACACGTTTCGATTTTTGGAAGATTTACAAAATAATGATAATTCATCATCAGAATCACAAAATGCTTTGATTTCAAACAGCATACGACACTACCTCGCTGAAATTCAATCGTGTGGTTGGTCTGTTAAAAAAACATACACCCTTCCTCCCTTTACGTAGACGATAAAAAGGAACCACATTTGGTCAAAGCTGATAAAAGACTCGACGTCTGTCATAGGATGAGGAATTAGTTGTAAGCATAACCCATTTCTACGAGGATAAGTTCTGCGAGCTGCTGGTGTGAACGACAGGTATGTTCCGATTAAGTTAACAAATTATTAGCCGTCTAGTCGGGAGCACTATCGGGGGAAAATCTCATTTATGCACTTTATTTGAAGTCAAACATTACGTAACCAAGGCCTGTGTCGTACAACACATGTGTTAATAATAAAAGACCTGCTATTAACTATATCAACAGCAGTCTTAACATTCGCAGGACGAAGAGGAAAATTTAAATTAAAATTACAAAACTTCCCAATGTTAGCAAAGTGGATAAAACGTTCTACAATATTCGTATTGTAACATTTTATTATAATATTCGATTGATCGTCAAGCTCCAACCGGCGGAGGAGGCCCAGGGCATCAATATTTGCGTCTGACCGGGAGGTCCTAGGGTACGCAGTGGCAAGGTTTTCGACACTAGATACTATGTCAAATTGAGCCATTTTTCAGACAGCTGCTCTGATCGGTAGTTTTCCATGGTTTCTGCAGTCAACACCAGACGAATGCCAGAGCATACTCTATCAAAAGTGCCTCGGACCCCGCGCGATCTTTCCTTCCTCTTCCTTGTCTTATCCTTTCCCCTTACAGACACACTAAACGCACTACACCACCACACATGCCGGGACACCGTTCGGGAGCTTAGAGCTTGTTCCGACTGGGTCGGTTCCCCGCTGCAGGAAGATGTCTGGTAGGAGAAAACGCTGTGTAGTTTGGATCCGGATCTCGCCTTCCAGCGCGGGAAGATCACCGCCGCCTCCCACAACAAAATATGCCCTACACTTAAACGACTAACGACCATAAGGATAGTCGCAAAATGAGATGCAGGTCCGTGATGTGACGCAGGGTGACTCGAAGGTGAGCTTCTGATAGCCACTGCCTCCCCGCACGTGTGCGGGTCCAATAAGTAGTGGTTATCCGAATATCACCATGAGTCACCCTGCGTCACGTCACGGACCTGCGTCTCATTTTGCGACTAGCCTAACAGTTGCCCACACGAAATCACTAATCAAACAAGCTCGGCCTAACGGCTCCTAAAACGACATATTACGATACCTGTTTCGTAAATAACTATTACGTCCACCCTAATTGTTCGACCTTCCCACTGTGATTCGGCGCCGACTGCTGCTCCCGGTGCCGCGGGAGGCGGCGAGCCACTTTCTCCTGCCCACACCGCCGCCGCCGCGTGCTGCAACACTCCGCCCGAGGCGAGATGTGGGCGCGGGCGCGGCGCTGGGTGCAGGCGGGATGGTCGCGGAAGACGAGCCGAGTCCGGTGTGGCGGTCAAGCGGACCGCTTTAGCCGGACTTGCATTACGATCGCACGTGAAGACGTGCAGATAAACGAGTACTGCACGTTGAAATTAGCAAGTGTAAACTGAACGAGAGAGTTTTCAGTTCCCTTTACTACTGCTAATTCATTACATCACTGGTTCATGCTCAATGCACCTCAGGGAATGACCGTGAATGTTTGATGAGCGCACATATGCGGCTGTTTTTTTTATTATCTTCATTTCAATACAAGATTTAATGATCCACAATACCGCACATGACTCTTTTATCGAAATGACAACTTTACTGAAAATCCCTTCTTCCCACAAGCATTTTAGGAAGTCTTGCGAAACGTCATGACCTCCACAATTGGGCGAAGACTGCTGCTTCCTTTTTCCGTTAATGAACGTCAGATTTTATTCACAAGGAAGTCACCTTTGACTGGCGACATGCTTGGAGTCAAAAGTCATAGGAGTCTAGAAAAATGCTACAAGAGAAAGCGAGGCCCAAAATCGATGGGACAAAGAACATGCGAGAATGGAAAAAGGGAAGACTGATGATGACAAGGACACAGCAATGCTGCTGACGTCTGGAACCGGCGAGGGGGGGGAGGAGAAGGAAAGTGAAGAGAAGGAAAGTGAGAGGCATGGGCGTCACCAATTCCTCAGATATGCTTGCTGGCGACGGCGGCGGCTATTTTCGACGCGCGGTGGCAAGAGGAGACGGGATGCTGTGCGGGGCAACGGGAGGGGAACGGTGCACGGCACAGCAGCGCAGAGAGGCGGAGAGAAATGTCTAGATTGCGATTTATTCAACTCTGCCCCTGGCAGGTATCAGCTGTTGACGGTTTCATCCAATCGGGAGCTTATACGTCGCTACACGTGACGTCACTGGACCGACATAGAAGCTCCCCAGTCAACAGCTGAAACCTGTCAGGGGCAGAGTTGAATAAATCGCACGATAGAGAGGACTGCATGAAAGAGAATCACACGAGACAGAACGGGCGGGATTTGGTGGAGCAGGCACGGCAGAGGTATTGAGTGTGCGGGTGTGCGAGAGGCACAAAAAGAGGGAGGCACGGGGTGCAATGATATGCGATGGACTGTAGCGTCATTCCCTCCCCCCGCAGGGACGGAATTGCGGTGACTGAGGTGGCCGTGATTTCTAGTGGACCACCCGAACCCTAGTTTCATGGCGGCACTCATGTCATTAGCTTCAAGGTGGAGACAGTGAATAGGCGATGCTAAGTTCCTGGTTGCCGGGCCTTGTCCGGTAACCCACCAGGCAGGCCCTTGGCGCGTCGACCTTTTTGTAGGATTGGGTGGAGAAGATTCTTCAGAATGCTCTGGAGTCCAGAGAGAGAAGTCCGGAGGAAACTGATACCCACCGTCAGGTTGCCCAGGTTCCTGCGAAACTCGCATCAATTGCCTAAAGGTGTAGGCAGTGAGGAGATCGGAAGGGGGCTCCGAGCCGCTCGCACCTTCCGATGGTCCCCTGTTGGGCTCTCGGATTTGTCGTGGCAGTGGCTCTATACTCTGGGCAAAGAGGGGAGACTTGTCCCGGCGCATTGATTTGATTCTGGCACTAGCCGAGAAAGCGAGTAGCTCTGAGCTGGCGGGGCGGCCCCAACCCAGGCGGTGAATGGGGAAGTTGCCAAGAGGGCAAAGTGCGTTCCGGCGGAATCCGGACACCAGCCCGTCGTCGTACTGGTGCGGCGGCGAGGCGTGCGGATAAAGGATAACGCCTAGGTGCCCACCCCGGGGACGTGTGTGCCTTCATAGAACATACGTAGTTGTGGAGTAGTAGCCCACGCAGGGTTCCGTGTAGCGTGTGTGCTGATGCGCAGCGAGGTGAGATGTTATTGCAAGGTTCGGGGTAGTTCGGGACGGGTACAGCGGTCTGAGCAGTTCGGGACAGGTCGAGTTGGATAGGTTCAGGTCGGTTCAGGATGGTTCAGGACAGTTCGGGGCGATTCGGGGCGGTTCGGGGCTGTTTGGGGGGCGGTTCAGAGCGATGCGGGGAACGGTTCAGAACGGTTTGGGGCGGTTCACAACGGTTAGGGCGGTTCAAAACGGATCGGGGCGATTCGGAACGCTTCGGGCGGTTCAGAACGTTTCGGGGCAAATCGTAATGGTTCGCGGTGATACGGGGCGGCTCGGGATGTTTTGCGACTATTAGGGACCGTACGCGGTTTAGCAACTTTCGCACAATGCAGCTCTAGTAGCGTGGAAATTTCTTTGGTATTCCTACAATAGGAGAGAAAAATTACAAAAGTTGCTTCAATGTATTTCACATTATTTTGAAAATTTCTTGGGTACTCTAAATAGCAGTATTTATAGGGGGTCGAAAATATCACGAATAAACGGAGCAATAGAGTTTTTTCTGACCCGTCATTAATTTTATTGCAGGTGAAAGATATAGCATCAAGATAATAAAATACTCAACGAGACATTAAGATTTCAATATCATAGCAAAAATGGTTGTTTTCTGGATTCGAATAACACAAAAGGCAAAACGTTGTTAGAATGTTGGAATTTCTATTTCATTTTTTAACTTATCCGATTGAATGAAAATGTGAGAATATCATTACGATCAACAAAATATCTCGATCTACAACGACAATTTCCATTCTTCGTATATGTGCAAGAATTTATTAGGCAGCTTCATTTACTTTATAGTTCGGTCGTAATTTTTTCATTCATGTTGATTTTTAATGTCACGGAAATATTGACACGTATTTTTTGAGTTCGCAGAGCAGGAGGCGAGTTCAATACTTCAGAGTGATTGCGTGTTACTTCGTTTTCCTTACAGCCTCGTGAATTTATAATTGGATTTTTATTATTGATATTCTTACAAAAAAAATCACCAACGCAAATAGCTTGTGTAGTAAATTCTTCCAACTATCTTCTTGTTTCCAATTCATTGTATTGTCGCAATTATTTTTGACATTATTATTTATGAATATTTAAAGATCCTCAATAAAGATAAAGCATCAATTAGAGATATCAATTCCTAACCAAAGCCAATAGATTCCAGGCGACTAGAAATTGCCGGTTGCAATACTGTCTACCGCGATTATGAAGTTTTTTTTGTCGGGAATCGAACTTTACAAAATACACATTTTCGTTTATATTTGAACTTTTATTTAGCATTCAATAGTTTCGTCACTTACAAACACTTACTCTGGTGTGCTTGGAATGTCAGCGTGAAAATATATTTAAGTTGTAATGACAACTAGCAGACAGTTTCATTTTCATTTCTCTAATTGACAATTCTAAGATCCTATATTACTTTTCAGATTGTGAAGGAACAATGAATCTTATGGAGAATCCGCGCGTTGTTGCCGACGCGATACGTTCGCTTGCCCACTCGCACCAGAATCTGTCAAAATCACAGCTACTTTTCTCAATAATGCATCTATTGAAAAAAAAAGTTTATTTACACACTTATAATAATTATTGGACTTCACGAACGAAAATATCTCATATAATATTAAAACATAAATTAAAAATTCACTCACTTTCGTTGATAATTCATTTTTACACACACATTTTGACATATTGATAAAATAAAAGTATTTCCCCCCTGCTGAAGTAACAGAAATATTGTATAGATTTTTTCCAAAATAATTCTACCAATTTTTGGATGTTTAAACGATCAGAATAAAAATGCGTTTTATAAGTCAGTTCCACAGAAATTGAGTGTTTTCATTATTTTATAACAAAAGCAAGCGAATGACACATTTTTCATGATTACCATCGTGTTTCTCATCATTTTCTCTACAAAACTATATTTTTTTGCTTAATTTTGCTACAATCGATTTGGCAACAGTGTATGAGATTTTTTCATAAGAATAACATTGTTCATTAGCGCACATTGTGCCTTCATGACGTGAAAATTAGAATAGGAACATTATTTTCCAAAGAAAATTTGAAAATTGATTTGTCTCACCGTCTTGGCTAATTATATCTCTTCGAAGACGACATAACTCGGGTATCCACTTACCTGAAACAAAAGAAAAAAATACTTAATAATAAAATGAAACGCAAGCAATATAAACATTATTAAATAAATTTATATCCTGAACGATGTACAGAAACACAAAATAATTACAATATTGTGTTTTCCATTTAATATATGGAAATTCTTCCTTTCGTTGCTTTTTATTGGCCCCTGAGTTACAGACAAAAGTGGCATCTCTGAAATGCTATATTACGTCTCTAAAATAAAACACAGATTGTCCGAAGATATCCCTTTGTAAATGCTTTTGTGTCAACAAGCAAACACTTTTGTTATCACTGAAACTAATGAAAATAAAAACTGCCAATTTGTACCTGAAGCTAGAGAGTCACACTCGATCTCCGAAACATTGTAAAATGGAAATGGATTCTGTGAGTTTAATTTGCCCTTCAATAAATTTTATTAACATTGTTTTCGAATGAAATGTAAATTTTGACAGTGTTTGCAAAACACACTAAAAATATCAGTCACCGTGTACAGATGCCAAGGATAGAACCCGGTCGGTTTCAGGTGAAGCCACACTGCAAGAAATACGTACGTATGAGCAAATGGATTCTTAGAATGCAAGGGAAAGCTACCGAGGCACCTGAACCAACATGTTTTATGGCTGGACAAGGAAAGCTGACATCTTAAAATGTTGAATATATAACGTAAGATCTTCCTCGGGGAATAAAATAAAACGCAAAAATAAATGTACTGAGTTTTCTTTTTTGTATTCTATGTCTTGGCAATAAAACTAACTCATTTTTGATTTCTTTTTCTGCATATTTAAATGTTTTTTTTTAAATACTGAGACTAGTTGTACTTATGTTTATTGCCTGTTTCAGTTACGATTTTCTGCTGAAGTTAATTGCGTATACAAGATTTTTTACATTACGAAATCCTTAATATCTGGGTATTTTAAATTGACTGTCACTTTCTTTCTGCACACCAATATAATTTGCCTTAATAAGTGAAGACTTATATGAGAACATAGGTAACCTGACTTTTTGCTATTCAGTGTGTGCCAGTTGAACATCCATTCTGCGAACTGAAACAAAGAAGTTACCAAGGATGGCATTTACTGGGGATGTGGTTTGTGGGCACAAGTTCATTTATGCTTCGAATGACTTCATTTCCTGCTCACACAGATAATCCCATTACATCAGGGCACGTTGGGATGTTATATCCTCAACATCTTTTCCATCTTTCAAGGGCTCCTATTATTTTTACTACGAAATACAATAATCGAAAATTTGCTAGCTTTTTGGGAATATTTTAAAGTAATAATGCATTAATTCAAAAGTGGTCATTCAAATTTTGTATCGTTGAGACATAGGGCAGAAAAAGATTCCCACAATCATTTTTGACTTAAATCGCCTTCTCTATTATTCATGTCAGTAACCCTAATTGCAACATGGCGAACTATTCAGTTACTCTTCATATTCACCTTATTGGTAGAGGCATCAAAAATATTCTGAATTTTCCATTTAAGAAGGAATTGGATGACAATCTTTCAGAAACATTGTGAAAGTTTAGTTTATAAAATTTTCTCGCTTTTAGATCCAAGTTACTGAGTTTGTTGCGTATCTGCATACGCGTTGTGGGTATAGAATTTCTGCGCCCATGCCTTGCCCGGCGAATTGAGCGGTTACATCATTTGCAGAGGCAAATGTCAAACCGTGTCAGCAGCAAAGCCCGTAACACCCGCTTGCTAATAAAAGAGATGGCACTTTGTGAACCTATTAAAAGGAATATAACACATTAATTCCCATTGCCCCTTTCTGAGAAGATATTTAGTTTTATGTTTAGCGGTTAAGTGGATGTGCTTACGTAGAGCGAATGGCTCTTTCTTCCTCATTTCGAGGATATGAATCATTTTTCGGAAAGCGTGACGTATCCAATATTTATTTTCCTCACTGCTAACCTAATATATGCAAACACAGATACAAAACAGTAGAAAAACAAAAAAAAATATGGCATGGAGTTGCACATAATATGTATGCATTATTGTATATAACACATAATGCATACATTAAAAGGTTTAATTTCGCATTGTACTCATTGATTTGGAGGTGCATCAAGTAATATTTTGTTTTACAAATGCTTTTGGGGCAGGCTATTTCATGTTGCCGCCGACAAACACACTACGGATTCCTACAATTTGTTCATCTTTTTGCGATGTCATCTCAGGCGACAGTAGTGGAATGTCCGAATCGAGCTTCATCAATAACATCCATCCTGCCTTTACTGAACAGGTTGCATCACCTTCAGACTACTTGCACTTGCCTTACGGAATCGCCATACAGAGCAACAAGTTTCCTTTATATGTCAGTAGGCGTCGCGTCATTTGCCTACTCACACTTGTCCGCGGAAACTCAACCCTTCCTGCCCACATTCTCCAACGCGCTGCACCTGCTGCGTGACCCCATATGGCGTGAGCCAGTTTTGCTCAACACGCCTTCGCTTTTGGGCACCTTCGTACTGCTGCCAAAGTGTAAAAGAAAATCCTCTCATCAATCATACGGGAGCAACACGACCGTGTGCTCTGAAGTCCGTGAACTGTCGAACATTGATATGCATAATATGAGGGGCAGTAACAAGATAAGCATACGATGCACAACAATCTTTCCGCTATCCGTATCGATTTTTGTCAAAATGTTTTATCTTGTTCCTATATACGTCTTGTTCACATTAATAAGGGCATGGGGCAGTAACAAGATGAGACAGATGTGGCTCGTTTCAATTAAAATAGATGTTAACATTTAGGAGTTGCGGATATTTGCTGTTTGCTGATATGGCTTATTTTGTATCCGCCCCAAACTCGGAATATATAATATAGTATATTCCACCAATAATTTTAAAGAATATTTTACAAAATAGTAGAACGAACATGATGATTAACTTTCGTTTAGGTGATTGAACTTCACATGAACTCACGAAAAGCTGCCCATCTGAAATATGTTGGTTGTCTCCAATGAGAAGTGGAAAATCCACAGCGAGCAAGTTCACAGCGAAAGAAGAAAAATGGTAGGGATGTTAGACGTACAGCCTCTGCATACATAAACATTCTAGGTAATTTGAAACTGATGGGAAGAGCCAACGCTCCGTAGGATACACTGAATTTCAGAATATGTGGATTCAAAAAGCGAGTCTGAAATCAAGTAACACGTGTATATGGTAGCTATTTATATTGCGAAGTTAATATTAAAATTGCTGCTAATTTTTAAATTTTCAAGGTTTTCTTGATCAACACCATCACAAAATGGAAATGTTCAAACAAATTCTCTGTTACACGTTTCCCTTCATTCTTCAATTTCGTACAATGTCTGAAATTCGACACACTTCACGTTGTAAATAATTTGAAGTTACGGTGTTTCAGACATGAAATTTCAATTTCAGGTAAAATTACCTCAAAAGCTTTCTCGAGGAGAACCTGTATATGTTTAAGAACTCCATAAGTTCGATGTACAAGAAGTGTACGCTCGCGTCGAACCGTCTGAAGACGATCTTGGTGTGCTACTTCTCGCGAAGTACGACCTCAATGCACTAAGCGGAAAGAAACAATAAAAGAGCAATTTTTCATGGTACGTTTGCTTCATCCAGACGCACTGTCTCAAAGAGCGTTAATACGATTTGTCAGTTTAGAAACCGCTACATTACACACACGCATCCACTGAAAAGGATGTTAAACGTTAATTTAGCAAATATTTACTGACGTAGATTTATTTACACAAGAAGAGCGACGGTCCTCAGTGGGGGGATTTAACATGAAATAAGATAAACGTCTTCATATTAAAATTTAATAGGACTACCGAACTCTGAAAAGATTCGAAAACGTAAATGAGGGTTTAGATTAAATTTATTGTGAAAGATCGTGACATGATGAGCGAGAGGCTGGGCAAACAACTGAGCGGCACGCAACGAGGCGAGGATATCTCAATGGAAAATGATGACGAGGACCTCTCAAGGGAAAATGATGACGATGGGTGGAGATGATTAGGAGAGATGTCGAAGGGAAGAGATAAAGAGGGGGAGACGTAGAGACGGGGAAATGGCAAAGAGGAGAGCTGACGATGATGGAGATAACGAACAGAAATGTCGAGGAGGAGGAGATGAGAAGACGATAGGTGGAGATGACGAGGGGTTGAGGAGACGAAGTGGGAGGGAGGGGAGAGATGGCAAGGAAAGGAGATGACGATGGTGGAGATGAAGGAAGATATCGAGAGGGGGAGATGACGAGGAAAGATGACGATGGGTGGAGATGACGAGACGAAGTGATGACGGGGGAGAAGCTGTTGAGAGGGAGAGATGACGAGGGGAAGTAACGACGGGGGAGGAGATGAGAGGCGATGACGAGGGAAGGAGTCAACAGGGGAAAGAGACAAC
This sequence comes from Acheta domesticus, assembly GCA_031308135.1. Lineage (NCBI taxonomy): Eukaryota > Metazoa > Arthropoda > Insecta > Orthoptera > Gryllidae > Acheta > Acheta domesticus. Next base: position 59,520,148 of record JAHLJT010003656.1, read on the forward strand.
GGGGGAGGATTTGATGGAATAGATTGTAAGGCCCTCGCCTATATGGCGGGGCGAGGAGCACATGGCGAGGCAAAGAACAGACGGCGTGGCGAGGAACAGATGGAATAGATTGCGATGGCGGGGCAAGGAATAGTGCGACCGTCGCGGTGCAAGGCGAGGAACAGTGGAGTGGGGAAGAATGGATCGCCAAGAATAGGATGTAGGGCGGCCCCTGGAAGATGGGAGCAGGAAGATGTGGGGGGAAGAAGCGGGTGAGGCAGAGCAGGTCATGATAGAATGGGTAAGGCAGGGTAAAATGAGGGAGCACGTCAAGAAATCAGGGATCGGGAGGCACGGTTTGGCGGGGTGAACGCACCAAACAGCGGCAAAGTATGTTTGTAGACGCGTGGGATGTCTGGGAATGCAGCGCGTTTGGAAGAGACGTATTCGAGCAGGGTGAAGCGAGGAAAGGCAAGTCAGGAGAGGGCGTGGCGGAGGAAGACGCGGCGAGATGTGACGATGCAAAGTGACGCGGAACGGCGGGGCAAGAGCGGTGGAATGGGGAGTAAAGGAGCGAGACGACGCAGGGGTGTGACGAGGTGGGACGCAAGGGATATTTGGCGAAGCGGGGTAGAGTGGACCTGGAGTGAGGCGGAGCTACAGTGCGATTTTTATAACTTTGCGTCTCAAGGCCTGTCTTCCGATGGAATGTGTCACGGTATGTCGCGTCTTTTTCAGTCGTGCCGCTAGATATCGCACGATCGCGAGCATGCAGTGCTTTCGATCATGCGACATCTAGCGGCAAGACCGAGAAAGACGCGAAATGCAGTGTGATATTCCATCGTGGCCATAGGGGCTTGAGGGGCAACTACGTAAAAATCGCACTAAAGGTCCATTGGGTAGCAGGGAGGCGTGGCGACCCTGGGTGGGAAGAGGACGGGGAAGGTTGTACTCTGTGAGCCTGAGAGGGGCAGGGAACGCCAGGGCGGGATCGTGAGGTCGCGAGGTCCTGAGCGGGGCAAAGATGGGAGGCCCTGGGAAGGGCTGGGCGGGGAAGGCCTGGGCAGAGCGAGGTCTGGTAGGGAGGGCCTGAGCGACGCGAAACGAGGAGATGCCCTTGGAAGGGTGGGGTGGGGATGGCTTGAGCGAGGCTAGGCGGAGTGCTGCCAGCCTGAGCGAGGAGGGAAGGGAAAGGTCTGCGAAGCACAGAACGGGGAAGGTCAGAGTTAGACTACGCGGAATGGTGAGAGCCTGAGTGGAGCGGAGAAGGAAGGCCTGAGCCAGGCGGGGAGGAAGAGGAGGACCTTGGAAGGGCAGAGCGGGGAAGGCCTGAGCTAGACTCGGTGGGGTGGTGAGAGTGGAGCGGCAGGGTGGAGAGGGCTTGAGCGGGCCAGGGAGAGGAGGGCCTAGGAAAGGCGGAGTGGGGAAGGTCCGATCGAGGCAAGGAGAGGAGGACCTAGGAAGGGCAGGGTAGAGGAAGGCCTGGGCAAGGCGAGGAAGGAAGGCTTGAGCGGGGTGGGGCGTGGAGGGTAGAGTCTGAGAGGGGCACGGAGAATAGGTCCTACGAAGGGCGAGGTAGGGAAGGCCTGAGCAAGGCAGGAAAGGAAGGCCTGAGCGGGACCGGCGGCATGAGGAGGGCCTGAGCGACGCAGGGAGAGGGGGGCCCAGAAGGGCGGAGTAAGGAAGGCATGAGCGAGTCGGGGCGGCGGGGTGAGGAGACAGGGAGAGAGCGTAGGAGGAGCGGAGCGAGAAGGCCTGAGCTAGACTAGGTGGGGTGGTGAGAACCAGAGCTGTACTTGGGTTTTTATTTCTTGGCGCGTTAGGATCTGTCTTCACGATGGATTATCTCACAGCATTTCGCGTCTTTCTCGGTCGTGCCGTTAGGAGTAGCATGGTCGCCAGCACTGCTCGATACAGTCGCGACCATACGACTGTACTCCAAGAGTACTCCTAGCGGCACGACCCAGAAAGATCCGTGAGATATATCATCACGAAGACAAGCCCTCACGCGCCAAGAAATAAAAACCGAAGTATACGCGTGGCGTGTAGAGGAGGACCTGGCGGTGGTGGAGCGGAGTAGGGCAGGAGCCGCGAAGTCGGAGGGGGGCGGGGCCGGATGAGAAGGGCGCGCGTCGACTGTCTCAAGGCGCCGCGACGCCGACGCTGTGGCCCGCTATCTGCCAACTAACAGCTGAGCGACGGCGCGCGTCGAGCCGCGCCCGGGTGACGTCACCGCCGCTCGCCTCTCGTCGACGCCGCCGCCGTCGCTGCCGCAGCCACCGCCGCCGCGCGCTCGAAATAGAACGCGCGAGAATTAGTTTCCAGGAAGTCCAGCAGGCTGTTTATTCGCCTCCGTGTAAACACGCAGAACTCTTGATCGTTTCGGACGGGGCGGATCTAACGCGAAACTGATTGGAACGTAATTCAGTTATAAGTGTGCGAAGCGAAATTCTCCTGCTATCTCTTTCTTAATTGAGGTCCCTCTTCAATCTCGTATTGTCAGAGTAAAATAAATAAATGGTTCACATTTTAAGATGCCGAGGCGCTGTTAGGAAACAACCTGAGATTTCAAAGGGGTGCGATGTTTTCACAGTTTCACTGCTGCAATTTTAGGTGTTCAATTAACAGGAATGTATTAGTATTTCTTGAATTCGGACCATAGATCCTAGGTTTACGCGAACTGTAAATATCAAATGAGACGATATCTTTCAGATTGAACACTACGTCTTAGTCAGATGTTCATTTTATTGCTCTAAGTAGATGCACTCCACGAATCCAATCGACCCACTTATTACATTGCCATCAGTTAGCAAACTGTTCAGGATGTTCAAAGAAAGTTTAAAAATACATATTTTTAACATGTTTTTGTATAGTTGTTTCAGTTTGCAGTTTCAAACGCCATCATCGAGAAACTTGAACATCTGTTTCTGATCCCTAAGAATAACCCAAACACTAGTGTTAACTACAAATGGAAAACGTGTTCCAGAACAAGCCCGTCCATTATTCATTTCCTTTTGAGATAGCATTTTTATTTGAATGAGCCATATAACCACACAGATGTCAGTTAACAATTCTTAACATATCCTTCCAATTCTTTCATTTGCAAAATAATAATCGTTTGCCCATAACTTTTGTTTAGTACGACGCATTTCAAATCTCGTTTCGTACTTTAATTGCTTGGGATATGATTAACGTCGAAAAGCACGACGGATAATAAATAAATTTGTGCAATGGCCACGAAAGAGCAAACAAACAATAGCTGGAACGAGTCCAGAAACAAAAAGCCGCAGACATAAAGCAATGTGAAGCGACATTCGCTGCAGCGGGCAGTGGGGGCCAGCCTATGCTAACGCTATTCGAGGTGACTTCACGCAATCTTGGCCTCGAGTGAAACCAATGCTGTAATGCAGCACTGCAGAATAAGAGAGGCCAAGTACCTCAAGGAATGTTTGCGAACCCCATTGGCGTAACGAGAGTCTGGTTGGACGGTTGGTTCTCCGGGTGGTCCGGCCGGCACAGTAGCAGGCCACCCACGTAGTGAATGAACGAAAATGTGCACGAAAAGCCGTTAAAAATGTTTATACAAATAATGCCAACAAAACATGCCCACTCATGAACTGGAAATGATTGTGAATGTATACGTGAGTATTAAGCGTTCTGTACACACACACACACACACACACACACACACACATACACACACACACATACACACACCAAAAAACCTCGTGTAAATTAACAATAAACATGTAATATTTTTTTTATATTACACATTAGTGACTTGTAAGTCGTACTTTTTGGGAAATAATTAATTTTATATTTTTTATTACATTTATAATGATACACATAATTGTGCTGAACTTTAACGGGTAAAAATTAGAGATTTAATTCTCTAGTCCCGTTCTACACAAAATATTTTCAAATACTTCTCTTTGATAATCGTTATTCACATTCAGATATGTTCATTAAATCCGGAACAGCGAATGCTGTCACAAATCGCAATGAAACACTCTAGCTTTCTCCGTGACCTCCGAAAATTAGTTCGAATTCAAATGTGTAGTCACTGTCACAAAAATTATAATTAAATGACAAACTGCACAATCTCTTGCTTTAGTATAGTAACATTGTTGAAGTCTTTTGAATTTGTGGTTTCCAGACTTTTAACTTTCCTTGTTCAAAGATAAATGCATATACTTCCTTTCGTCGGCTTGGCAATTGCTTTACCTATTGGTTCTCGCTCGGGCATTGACATCTGTCCGCTGCGCCGGATATTCGACATCTGGGTCGCTCCTTATTCGTCTCTGACAACTTCCGGCAACACACTCTTGGAATGTCACAGGAAACATATGGCCCGAAAGAAATTACCCTCTCTAGCCACAAAGATGTGATAGAAGCTTTTCCTCGGAAAGTTACAGTTTTAACAGTAACGATGAACACATTCAAATTAAAATATGTAAATGCGGAAGTAATTTTGTGTTGATAATTTTTTTTAAAAATCAAGTAAATGAAATGTACAAAATCCAGCTTCCTAAACTTTTGACAACATAATCACGGTCGTGAATGAATTACGCCAACACTAAGATTTTCCTCACATTAACTACATGAACGTTGAAATGAATTACCTGAAGATCTTTGCAGACTCTTTACTTACCACGTAGACAAAGAATTGAAACAGGAAAATTTAATATAATAGAAAACGTTTTAGCGGATTTCACAATATTTGCCGGTATTTGTTGTGAAACCTTCTATTAGTGGAGAGATACATGCATTCAATTGGCAGCAGGCATTGCAGCTTCTCATTTCCAAGTAAGATTAAGAAGTTCGAGAAAATGAGTAAAATTTACGTTGAACCTTCTGAGCGGAGGTGCAATTTTTCATATTTTCCCTTGTTTTTGCCCTTTCATCCTTGTTTTGCTTTTATCTCCTGGCACCTCTCTCGATCAAGATGGAAACTTACTTGCAAGCCAGGACAATAAGATTCCATTTGATGTCAGAACTTTCTGTATATATGCCACTCAGTGCTGGCGATTACACCAGTGAGAAGAACGAAAAATATAATTCCGATTTCACTGACACCATTTCAAGATTCAAAAAGGGAGTTCACAACAGCATTTCGAAGAGACACCGTCGCGAGTAAAAAAAATTTGATGTAATACCGGGTGATTACGTGGAATCAAGATAACAAAGAAAAGATTCTTTACACGTGAGAGCCAATGCAAATCTTAGAGTTAGAATAAAAATTTGATTCATTTTAATGATTAATTTTTTAAATAAAGTCTTTTAAATGTGATTTTTCATTATGTATATGACTTTTTGCACTCCTACTTAGCCATTTTAGATTTTTGTATGCCTTTGGAAACATAAATGCCTTTGTGCCTGCGTATTTTACGTAAGACAAAGACCTCAACTTCCGGGGTCTAGTGATGACGAAACAATGAAAGAATGAGGAGTGAGGGAAACAGAGGAATCAGAGATACCCTACCCCAAGCCCGCTCAATCCACACATCGGTCGGGATTCAAGCGCGGAATTCGGTGTTAAGCGAAAACAGCTTCCGCCCTGCCGCCCACGCACAGAACTCTGTGGGTACGGGGTAAAAGTTTTTAAGTCAAATTTTGGCAAAATAGGGTTAAGTACTGAAACTACAAGTTAAGTACATATATTTTATTTTAGTGAAACGACCGAATTCAAATGTTGGCTCCTTAACGACAAAAAAGCGTTGGGAACTAGCGTTGAGCATAGGAAAAAGTGTTGGCTCAATAAGATTTAACCCATGTTTTCTCCAAACTAAGATTTTTGACTTCAGCACTTTTACGCCGTGACCACAGAACTGTTGCATGCAAATGCGCAGATACAGCGACACACGAGCCAGTCGAACGTGAACCTGGCGGCGCGCTGCCCAACTGGGCCTTTCGCAACGCCCTCTGGCGCAACGGCGGAGAGGAGGCGCTTCCTCGCGCGGAGGCTTCTCCGGCGCGCGAGGCTCGAGAAGCGGCGCAGCGTGGGCGGCGAGGAGGAGGCGCGCCGCGCGAGGGGAAAGGGCTTAGCCGGAGCGGGGAGTTGATTGATTGATTGATTGATTGATTCGTGTTTCCGGGCGCGTCAACAGCTCAGGTCATTAGTTCCGTAAGTGTAGTGCGTGTTTTCCCCCGGGAGGTGGCGATGATCTTTTCCCCGCTGGTTGGCGAGATCTGGCGCCGACCTACAGTCGACTAGAGGGGTTTCCCCCCAACCAAGTATCTCCCACCAGCGGGGCACCGCCCCAGCCGGGACAAGTTGTAAGCTCCCGACCGGTCTCCCGGCATGTGTGGTAGTGTAGTGCATGTTAGTGTAACTACACTTCACGATGGATTATCTCACGGCATTTCGTGTCTTTCTCGGTCGTGCCATTAGGAGTAGCATGGTCGCCAGCACTGCTCGATACAGTCGCGACCATACGACTGTACTCCAAGAGTACTCCTAGCGGCACGACCCAGAAAGATCCATGAGATATATCATCGCGAAGACAAGCCCACACGCGACAAGAAATAAAAACCGAAGTATACGCATGGCATGTAGAGGAGGGCCTGGCGACGCCCCTCCGTCGCCTTGTACGTATTTTTGTAGGGAAAAGGCGAGGAGGGGGAGGCGCTGCAGGCGAGGGAAGAGGGCAGGGCCGGCCGCAACGGAGTGGGATAGGACGGAATAAGATGAAGGGGAACGGGGAGGGACGAGTCGGAGGGGGATGGGGCAGGGGGGCGGGACGCCGTGATGCAGGAGGGGCGGGACGGGACGGGGCGGAGAATGGGGGAGGTAAAGTTGGGAGATGGAGGCGCGGCAGGCGATTGAAAAGAGCAGGGTCGGCCAGGACGGAGCGGGGTGTGACGAAACAAATGGAGTCGTGGCGGGACGTGTCCGAGGGGGATGGAGCGGGACGACACGGAAGGGGATGGGGCAGGGGAACGGGACGCTGTGATGCAAGGGTACAGGACAGGACGGAGAAGAGGTGGGGAGGTGGAGGCGGTGAGAGGAGACGGGATGGTAGGTGTGGCGGACGAGACGGGGTGGAGGAAGTGGAGCGGAAGAGGCGGGACGGCGGGGGAGAGCATGAGGGGGATGGCGGAGGGGGGCGTAGCGAGATAGAGCGGAACGGGCACTGCCGGGGCGGGGCGGGGAGGGGCGTAGCAGATTAAGGAGTGGAGCCGAGAGCGGAGAATCAGGCGGTAAGTGGGATGGGGAGCGCCCGCAGGCGAGGCGACGGCGAGGGCAAACATACGCCGCGGGCGCCGCCCAGCGGCTGAACGGCACTTCCAGGGGTAGCCATATCGGCAGGCTGGCCAACGGATTAACTCCCATGTCCGCACACGTCCCTTTTTTTTCACTCAAAATATTGTGTTTGCACTTCGTCGCTTCTAGCTATACAAAATAAGGCTTTGTTAAGATTCTTCGTTACTAAATTTTCTGGTGAACGACTTGGTGCCATCACTGATAAAACTAGATTATTAGGAATGTGAATAATAGAACGCCAATGAGTGAGGGGACCCTCTTTCCCTTCTGTTTCTTCTTCCATGAAAGCCTAACACACTTGCAACTAAAAATATCAATTGATGTTTGTCAAGAACATCTGTTGTTTTCATGACGATTCCAGAAGAAACAAAATTTCTGACCCTGACTGATGGCCATCCTGAGTGAACAAGCGACAAACATAATACTGTTCCTATGACATGTGAAGTTTGTGCAAATATTCTCAAGGGCTTTTCCATCGGACAAACTCCAATAGCAACATCTTAAGAAACCAGGTACTGCTATTCAAAGGAAGCGATGGGGTACCTTCTCTGAAGGCATGCTACGGCATGACAACGCACCTTACATCCCCATGGAGACTACGAAACGTCAAGAACGGTCAAGTGGGTCCTTGAGCATCTCGCACAGAATTCCGACCTCGCAATGAACAACTTTCATTCGTTGGGACGTCATAAAAATATTTTCTTTGGGTCCCTTTTCGAAGAGAATACAGAGCTGAAAGTTGTTTTTAAACCAACTTTTTTATTAGTTTTATTTACATCTTGCAAATCGTTTTGACTAAACAAAACTAACTGTCCTTCCGTCAGTGAACACAATTAGAAAGCCTCTCAAGTGATATAAAAGTTAGAACATAATACGCTCAACAGTGTATTATTATTATTGTTATTATTATTGTTATTATTATTATTGTTATTATTGTTGTTATTATTATTATTATTATTATTATTATTATGTGCCCCCTCGTGTGACATACCAGCTTTACGGGTTGGATTCGGGTTGGGCAAAATGTGTAATAAGTTATTACAATGGTTTAATAAAGATTGTTATGCTGTGCATGTCTGACTCAAATCAATGGACCCAACAAGAATCAAAAAACTTACCAAGAAAGGCAGTTAAGTAATTTGAAGTTTAACCTGAATAACAAGTATACACATACACACAATCATTATTATTATTGTTATTATTATTATTATTTATGTTATATTTAAAATCTGTCACCAAATGGTATTATTTATCGAGGGGGATATTGTTTTTAAGTAATAATAATATTATTAAAATGTAGTTTCAGATATATATTTTCACTTATTAACCAATTTTATAATGAGGTACCAAATAAAGATTTGAAATTTCTTATACAACTTAACCAATTAATTAATAAATTACCCAGTTTGACCATTAAATTCTATTTCACCTTTTTATCAAGGAAACGTCAACTGCGTATTTTTGTAGAATTTTTGTCAGAAAACACGTGTCGCTAATGACGTAATAATGTCTCAACAAGCTCCGTTGCCAAAGGACGCAACGCAAAGTCGACTCGAGGAAACACGAGGGGCCGCCTCTTTTTCCCAAATAGGAAGGCGACTCGCCAATCAACTTTTTAGCCTCTTCTAAATCTGAGACATTAATTTTGACTTCGGCAATTCCATCTACACACATCCCAATTCCATTCGCTTCAGAAGTCCCTCAGCTGTCACCACACCTGTGATTCAAAAGAACTAGATGTTACCGTACATGGAATTATTCACCAGATCCTATCGCGATTATATCGTTGTCATTCGTTAATTTGTTTATTTGTGATACGATGCCTAGCAACAAGGCGAAATGGGCAGTTGGCGAAAAATAAGTCAGAACACTTAAGAGACCGATACGGATTGGATATATGGTTCTCAGATTCCTGTGAATGTGATTTCATTTTAAAGAAGAACGATTGAGAGGTCTCATATAATTCGGATTTATAGTTCTCAGATCAATGCGAAGTAATGGTACTAAGTTAATTTGAACTAAGTTCCTTGAGAACTCGTTTCTTAATGAAATACAGGTATACTTATAACCAAGGTAACTACTCGTGAAATGTGACTAGTTACAATTTTAAACATTGATTTCTATTTGTGTGTGTGTGTGTGTATGTGTGTGTGTGTGTGTGTTGGGGGAGACTATTTATTTACTCCTGACAAGCGGATGGCAGGTATTCAAGCGAAAAAGGAAACAGAGACATGCTTGTGACGTTTCGCACGCTCAACTTCACATATCTTCTCATCTACAAACTGTGTAGTGCACCCTTTCGTTCCAGAGGCTCCTCGTAGCAGAGAGAAATTCTTATCTGGTGTTTCCCAGGAATGCAACTGGTCAGTCACGTTTTCATCAGGTGGTTCGAAAAGTAAAACAGATATCATCGCCTCCCGGATTTCCACATAAAAAATTACATTTAGGAACCTATCATCTGCGAAGGAGAACAGTGGCTATCAATCACTATTCCTTCTCCGAAAGCCAATCTTTTTCTCCCCTACCTACACACTTCTTCCGCCCGCACGTGCGACTTCTCATTCTGCATTAACCACAATGTTCTTCCAAAGTCTTTCCCTTCTGATGGTTGACACAGCAGAGCAAAATTCTCATCCAGTTGTACTCTGCCACCGGTTGTCAGCGCATTCCTGACACCGAATGCCCATCTTCCTCTTCGCCTTCTCCCCCCCCCCCGCGCATGCACCGCTTCTCTTGTTGCATCATCTACAATGAGCGTCTTCGCCTTCTTCGCCAGTCAGGAGGTTGACTCAGCAGAGCCAAGTGGCCGTTCAGACACTAGCTACATAGCTGGGTCGAATTCATCCGCTGACAGGAGAATTCCAGCGGCTGGCTGCTCTGATCGGTAGTTTTCCGCGGTATCTCCTATTGATTCAAGGTGAATGTTAGGGCGGTACCCTAACAAACGGGCCACGGACCGCGCGATCTTTCCTTCCTCTTTCTTGCGCTATTGTGATCTCTCACCTACACATTACATGCACTTTACTACCACACATGTCAGGAGACCAACCGGGAGGTTCGAGCGTGTTCGGTCTGGGGCGGTGCCACATTGCTGGGAGATACCCGGTTGAGGAAAACCCCTAGTCGACGTGTAGATCGACGCTCGCGCCAACCAGAAGCGCCCCCTTCTGCGATTAAACATGCACTACGCTCACGAGACTAATGACCATAGCAGTTGACGCGCGCGGAACCACTCTTCAATCAGATGGCGTCCAGCGCAGCGCTATTGTTGCGGGGCGCCTGCGCGCACCAGCAGCTGCTCTTGCAGCGAAAGTGCGCGCGCGCGCCGGGCGGAGCGGAGTGCGGCGCGGAGCAGGTGCAGAGGCGCAGGCGGCCGCCGTGCGCGCGCGGGAGGGGAAAGGGAGGGGAGGGGAGGGATGGGGAAGGGGTAGGGTGGGGCGGTGCGGGGTCAAGCGCCGCCCGCGAGGCGCGGCCTTATACGGCGGCGGCGACGGCGGAGGCGGCCGGCGCGGCGCGGCGCGGCGAGAAGCGGAGCTCCTGGACCCAGACGGTCCTCGGCGCACGGGCGGGGGCCTCCCCAGCCCAAACCGGCGAGCTGCGGGCAGCGGCGGTGGCGACGGCGGCGCGGCGGGGCAATAGAGGCGGCGGCGTGGGCGGTGGTGGGGGACTATGACGGAGATGGCGGCAGGAGCAGTGTCGGCTGCGAGGACGGATTTTGTTTGATTAGGGATTTCGGGCGCGTCAATTGCCAAGGTCATTAGTCATGTTAGTGTAGTGCATGTGTTTTTCTTCGGGAGGTGGCGGTGATCTTCCTCCGCTGAATGGCGAGATCCGGCGCCGACCTACCGCCGATTAGCGGGGTTTTCCACAACCAGGTATCTCCCAGGAACGGGGCACCGCCCCAGCCACAACAACCTCTAAGCTCCTGACCGGCCTCCTGACATGTGTGGTAGTGTAGTGAAGTGTGTGTGTGTGTGTGTGTGTGTGTGTGTTGTGTGTGTAAGTAAGTAAGTAAGTAAGTAAGTAAGATGTGAGGATAGGACAAGGAAGAGAAAGGAAAGATTCCACGCGGTCGGTGGCCCGTTCGCAAGGGTACTACTCTGGCATGCGCCTGATATTGATACGAGAAACCACAGAAAACAGAGCATAGGGCCGCTAGATTCTCCTCCAGACTGCCACTAAAATCGACCTAGCAGTCTAGCTAGTGTCGAAACTCTTGCCACAGTCAGGACTCGAACCTTGGGCCTCATGGTCCTAGGCACAGAAGTGAGAACAGCTGACGACTTGAGCTACCTCTCGCGGTGTGGCGATGGTGGTAGTGGTAGTGGTTGTGAGGTTTGCGGTGGAGTGGGCAGCGTCAGTTGTCGGGGTGGCGGCGAGAACGGTAGCGGTGGTGGCAACGGGGGCTGCGGCGTTTGAAGCGATGAGGGCCCGCGGAGGCGGCGGCGGCGGTGGTGGTGATGATGGTCGTGGTGGTGACGGCGGTGGCAGTGACGGCGGTGGCAGTGGCGGAGGCAGCAGTGGCGGAGGCAGTAGTGGCGGAGGTGAAGGTGGCGATTTTAATAGTGGATGGAACTGAGGGGTCCCCGGTTCGAATCTGGGTAGATTCCAAGTTCCCGCGGAATGACAATGAAGGACTACGCATTCTACTTCTGCACGCTTCCAAATTCCAATCCCGAAATCTCTCGATTCCCTTAAAAGAAAATTGCCACTTCAAACTTTACTTACCACTTGCAACTTCTGTTTCCCTTAACTTGTGGCGAATCGTTTGAAATCACTACTCTTCAAATCACGGCGCGTTAACTCAACTCAACTCAACTCAAAATGTTCAGAATTATTTCGTCCCTCCGCCCTCTCATTTTAGTCTGGTCTTTGAATACTCGTCTTCGTCTTGTGATTATCTTGTCCACAATCGTGTCTCGATTCAAGTCACCTCGCATTGTTCTGCGTTGGAGTTTAGCATATATAATCGTTCCGCATACTGTCACGTTATCGTACTTCGTCATGCAGTGCCTAACATTGTTACTCTTCGCACCTCATACTCTCCCGTCATCCCTTCCCGCAGCGCCTCGTCCCTTCTCCCGCCACATCTGGCCTCGTTTCGTCTCGTCGTTTCGTTTCCTCTCGCTTTACGTCTCGTGGTCGCGCCGAACCTTGTCTTATCTTGTCGCATCTCATCACATTTCAGCACATCGCACCTCATTTCGTCACATCTCGCCTTTTTTTCGTCACATCTCGCCTCTTTTCGTCACATCTCGCCTCTTTTCGTCACATCTCGCCTCTTTTCGTCACATCTCGCCTCTTTTCGTCACATCTCGCCTCTTTTCGTCACATCTCTCCTCTTTTCGTCACATCTCTCCTCTTTTCGTCACATCTCGCCTCTTTTCGTCACATTTCGCCTATTCTCGTCACATCTCGCCTATTCTCGTCACATCTCGCCTATTCTCGTCAAATCTCGCGTCTTTTTGTCACATCTCGCCTATTCTCGTCAAATCTCGCGTCTTGTCACATCTCGTCTCTTTTGGTCACATCTCGCCTCTTTTCGTCACAGCTCGTCTCTTTTCATCACAGCTCGCCTCTTTTCGTCACAGCTCGCCTCTTTTCGTCACAGCTAACTATTTCGTCACACCTATTTCGTCACACCTCACCTCATTCCATCACATCTCGCGACGTCCTTGTCACGGTTCTGTCTCGCAAAGCGGCTCCTACATCTGCCATCTTCCCCACCGATCCCTCGCCCGCCTCGGCCCGCGTCGCCTAATGCTTCGCGTGAATCGCCGCGCTTGGCGCGTTGAAAGCCTTTCGGAACCAAGCGAAGCGGCAACTGCGCCGCATTACGTCAACTTGGTTTGCTCACAAGAAAGGGCAGTAAAAGTCAACTTCACGCCCTCGGATGAATAATTCATGGACAGGGGGGGTCCTGAATATTAAACCATTTTTCACATCGTATAACGCGCGAAATTATCACGAAAAATGCCTAGCAGGCTCATTTACTTAATGCTGTGGGGAAGCTGGAGTTAAGTGCTCGAAGACGAATTAAATAAATGTACGACTAAGAGCTTACATGTTGGTTTCTCGCTGCGATTCGGTGATTGTATGTGTGGGAAGAGCAAACATCTGAATGCGTCATTACCTAGAAGGTTTCGATGTTTGGTGTGACACGCCCTTCTCTGAATTCATATTCGTCGTCACACTCGCAAGCAAAACCAAGTATCTCTATTGTTTTGAAAATAAAAGCGATATTTTTCGTTTAAATTACCAGATAGTTTTACACACTCTTCCTGTTTCTTTAACGCAAACATCGAAAGCACTGATTGAGATAAGCTCGTAGGAAGGAAGACTATTAAACGGGTAAAGCAAGTTCACGATTCTAATAACAATGCAAATTAAAGCTATATAGATAGTTTTTGCTCTATCAAAGACACAATTTGTTCAGTTTCAGCTGTGAAATGGCTGACTCAATTAGTTTACGACGTTTTTCAATTAGTACCGCTCTATCAGATCAGGAAAATCACTGCAACCTTTTCTTACTCAAACATTAAGGGTTTCCCAAGGCACTGTTATACAAGCCATACACAATTAAGAAGTGGACTGAGGTATCTGCGAAATGTTCTCAAAAGTTAATAACATAAAAGAAATCGATTTCCTTTATTGCGGATGATGCAGCATCAAATTACAATTAAGCTCATGAATTTGAATTCATAGCAAAGGAACTTAGAAAAAGATAGGCTGGATAGATTGAATGAGTTTAATTACCTTATCATACAATCCGTATAAACACTGAGAGAGATAAAGCAAATCTTTAGGAGTAAATAAAGAGAACTATTAACGATGAATTTTTTTTAATATCTTTATTTTCTATCCGTTCAATCCACTAATTTTGCAGAGATTTTCATATAATATTACCAGAACTAGTATAGGGCATAGGCATGCGGGGTTTTCATTTATTCAAACACTCGCTTACTTTGTTAGGTTTGTCTTAATTTAGTATTTAGAATTTTTCTGATTTTGAATTTGTAACATTGTATTGATTAATGTTATGTTTGAGTATTAAACAATCCTATTTTCAATTTGTATTATTATTGAAATAACTTTAATCTAGGATGTTCAGCAGAAAACACTAAAGTTTTTCATACAATTTGCCTTTGATAAGTCCTAAAAAAAATTACAGATAGTCTTCTTACATAAGTATTCGTTTTCTATTTTCAGTTCGTTTCTAATTTGCCTATTTGACACATACCATACGGCAGTGGAAAAGTGAGCTTTGGTAATAGTCACGCTTAACAGGTTGAATCACAAAGCCGCAAATGATATTCTCGAAGGCCTCGCAAACGCCGAGATGAGCAAGAAGATGGTGCATACAGAAGGGTTACTCTCTGAATTGGAGAAGACTTCGGAGAAGAATAAGGATAAGAAGAAGACTAGCTGGCCCAGTCACGTCTCATGAATAAATGATGCGTGTTTCAACGCTGTGACAAGATGATCGTGTTGCGACTTGGAAGCAGGGGTACCTCCAATTTCGGAAAGTTTATAGGGACTTGCAAAGGCGATCAAAGAAGATAAAAAAACACGACAGAGCTCTTGAATATTTCATTCGCGTATATTGGTTTCGACCGGCAAGCACAGCCGCATGGTTGTGCCATTATCAGGAATGTGGGAGAGAGCATGGTCAGGGACAATGCCAGCCATTACTCAGCAGCGAATGTTTGCGCCTAGAGCCGCAACGCACTCGATTTTAGGAAAATTCAACGAACTACTTTGGAACGGTAGATAGTAGTTTGCGAAAATAACAATCAAGAGAAGCGGGGAAAGATTAGAAAAAATCTCCGCCGAAAGCGTTGCAACTATCCACAAAACAAACGAGTATTTTATAAAATTTAATTGGCAAGGAAGTAATGTTCGTCAAATAGAGCGAAATACTCAACACCGTTCAATATCGTTAAAAAATACTGGATGGAAACGTGAACAGAACTTACATTAAAATCTTCAAATTTGGATTTCCCCAAAATGTCGCACGCCAAAATATATCCCGAGATCAGCCTGCGCAATTACTCTCCTACAGAAACTCTCCTCTACGCATCTGCGTAATTATGGCTTTCCGGACCAGTTGAAAGAGGCATATGTGGCCATTTTATTTATTTATTGGAGTTTCGAAACATTACAACTGCTAAGGTTGAGGACCTCGAGTATTCTGAGTAGATAAAAACAATAATAATGATGGGGAAATGGCGGAATGCGATAAAAGGGGAACGGACTAACCCAGAGATACTCTTCCAAGAGCTATGTTTGTCCACCAGATGCAAGGTCAGATCGATCCTGAGATCCAGAGGTGTTGTATGCGCTAGCCATTACAACATGCATTTCCCCTTCTCATGGCGTAAGTGATAACCTTGGGGGTATTCAGTTAGACCTGATTCGTGGCAATCGGTGCTTGTTAATCTGCTCAGGGTTCGGTTTTGATCAATTGTTTATTTAATGTGTCTCGGCGCATCAACTGCATTCATTAATCCCGTTAGTGTAGTGCAAGTTATATTCCGAGAGGTGGATCTGTTCCTCCCACACTAGGACGAGATCCGGCGCCGACCTACAAGTGGGCTTGTGGGGTTTTCCTTTGCCCAACAGGGCACTGCCCCACACGGGACAAACTGGTACCGTAACAAGTTAACAAGTTCCCTTCTGGTACCCTGTACCCCCTGGTACATGTACAGCAGTGTAATGCATGTTTGTGTGTGCGTGAAAAAGGAAATCAGAGAATGAAAGACTGTCCGATGTCTCTGGCTCTTTTTTTTAGGCACTACGACGGCTTTCGCGTGGTATTAATCGGAGAAACCACGAAATGCTACCGATCAGAGAAGCCTGCTTCTAAAATTCTCCCCATGACAGTATTGAATTCCATCCAGCAATGTTGCTAGAGTCGGAATTCCTGCCACCGTCGGGCCTTTAACCCCAGAACCACCCGATGTGAGGCACTGCAGTGGCATCAATTGATGCCCCAAGTCACCTTAGCCGGTGCGCAATGGTCTGTTGTGATACCAGAGGGTAATTGCGAAGATGATTCGATGTTTCTCTTCGGATTGCGATTTCCCAGAGTTCATATAACTTGTAAAACTGCTTGGAAATACAACCTACTATCGAAAATCCTTCACGGGCCTGGAACCCTAGAACAGTGTTGTCAAGGTCGATGCCATGAGCGGGAGCCTGTGGCACGGGTGCCACGACTAAATCGCCCCTTCACGTAGTTCGTCACCCCGCCACCAGAGACAACGCCATCCCTATTGTAAAACTGCGGGTTTACTAACAGTTTCCTTTCGAAACGCTAGTTGCACAGACTAGCTCGTGGCATGCTACGGAGCCACGACGCGTGCCACTGCCACCAGCAGAAGGCCTTGACACCACTGCCTGAGAATCTCCCGGTCGCGGACTGCAGAGACAACGGTAATGCAGCCTTTGAGCCACAGCCATCATCGCCGGTGCCAACATTTGACGCGCGCATGGGCTCCTGGTGGCCACGCAGTGGCAGACGCTGCTCGCGGCGGAGGCGGAGGCGATGGCGTTTCCCGCCGCCGTCCCCAGAGCGGGTGGGTGTCGCGCGGGTGGGCGGGGCTGCGCGCCCGGGGTCCAACTCCCTGGGCGCGGCGGAGGCGCCGCCGAACGGAAGAGCAAAAGCGTGTACGCACTCTTATCACTCTTATCAGCTGACGCGCATTTCAAACTTTTCTTCTTCTTTTCAGCGATACTTCTCCGTGTGCCGTATTCCTAACGGGATGTTGGCGAGCAGGTGCATATCCCTTACATTTGGCTTTTCTGAAACGTTTTTATAAAGTGAACGACGGTTTTAAGTAATAACATGGACGCATGCGGTGATTTGCCTCAATCGCTGCACAGATGCCTCAACGACCTGATTTTTCCAATGCAATTGAAGGCTTGTTGCGACCAGTTTTCATGGTGCGTTAATATGTATCTATACTGCGATTTTTCTAAGTTTGCCGCTCAAGACCCGTCTTCACGATGGAATATGTCACGGTATTTCGCAACGTTCTCAGTCGTGCCGCTAGGTATCGCATGATTGTGATCATATCAAGCAGACCTTGCGGTCATGCGACTTCTGGGGATATGAAGGAGAAAGACGCGAAATGCCGTATGATATTCCATCGTTGCCATAGAGGCTTCAGGGGCAGAGTTAGAAAAATCGCACTATATTACTAGTGAACTAGAGGGTTAGTTGAAGCAGGACTCTGATTAAGGTTTAAGTGTGATCGGATTGTCAACAGCGAGCCAAGGTAAATCGTGAGTGATATTGTATTTTTGAGAAATCGGGAAAGCATTTCTGCTGTGGTCAGCATTTTGAAGCTAGCCCGCGCGCAGTAATATGCCGCGCGTTGCGGAGCTCGCTGGGGCGGAGCGGAGCGCAGCGAGTCGGGGAGGCTGGAGGCGAGGCTTTCCTGTTGGACTCGATGACTCTCTGGCTGCGCACTGAACTGCGGATTTACTTTGCCGGACTGGCGCCCGTACCCCCGGAAAGCCAACGTATATGTCGGCGAGAGATCTCACCATTCAGTGGAGAAACAACGTCGCCACTTCCCGAGTTTAAAACATTCACTTCACTAACGGGACTAATACACCTAGCAGCTGTCGCGTCCGGAAGCGCCAATCAGTCTTTCAAAGCAGAGGTGATATTTGGGGGGCGGATATTGATGACTTCAAACGTCGCCAAAAATGATCAATAAAATGTTCTTAATACGTTTTTAAAGTGCACTAAAACCAAATAAAAATGACGTGAAAATGTAATTGAAACCACTTTGGATAACTCAAGCTATTGAATACGTTACTGATATAATCGACGCTTCTTCTATTCGTTCAACTAAACTCAGCTTGCAAACTTTCGCTTTGGACTGTTATTCACCAGAAAATCACTGTCTTTAGTTATCCCGAAATCGGCCGAACCGACAATCGGCGTCACAGAAACGTTAGATTACATACTCGCAACGTCTGTCATTACAATATCTGAGCGAAGAAATCGAAGAGACTATTCAGGAATTCTCTGGAGAACATTTGATACATCTCGTAAATATTATTTGAAACAAATACCATTAAAAATATTAAAACCGATTAAATCAGCGAAAAATTCATTAAAAAAGACGGAAAAGGTAAAAAAAGACTTATTAGTCAAAATCGACAAAAAATGTAAAAAAAATACTTATAAAAATGGGCTATTTCCTTTTGTCATGACATAAAATTAATTTCTATACAAAACGGCAATGTTATGCAGTGAAAAGAACAAAAAAATGATATTTCATTAAAATCCACCCCCTAGTGATATCCAAATTAATTTTCGTGCAAATGGTGAGATCGTGGCAAACAGAACACCCGTGCGTCTAAAGGCAATTTTGAACCTTATCCTTAATTAAGTAATATCTTTTTTCTCTAGCTGTAAACTCCACTCTTTTTTAACATCATCTTTCAAACTCCGCCGCGTTAATAGTCATGCAATTTTTTCTGACATACTCGAGAAGAAATAATTTAACACGAAAAATAATTCTCTATTGTTATGAATTGGAATGTTGACAATTTTTAAAACAATTTTCATTTGATAAATTGCTTATTTCGTATATTATGGTTCTGTTTCAAAATACGATCTCCAGTTTTATAACTACAGCAGTAAAGCAGAAACGACTGCACCTGTAATATCATCAGACAACAGGTACAATTTTACTACCAGCGGAAGTCGCTTGTAAAAAACAGGTTCAACACAAACAAGTGGCCTTCCATGTACTTCAATGACTTAAAATCAATGAATTGTACTAATTTATTGATGCCATTATAAATACCATCATCCGCACAAATCTGGAAATTACTGTATACAAGAGACAAGATACCATTTATTCGAAGGTGTATAAAATGCTACGTAGACGATAATTTTGTAAATGTCAACGTAAAATTAGTTGGATAGGAACGTTGAAAATTGAAATCGCGGAATAACATAATATGTAATCACTCCAGTTATGTAGGATACCAGAAAGATCATGTCAGAACACAGTTCGTTTATGCGGAAAATGTAACTACACATCTTGTTAATTAAGTACATACAGAACATTTCAAGGTGAATAATGTGAACTGAAGTGTTATGTGAAGTTATAGGTATTTATAAAACTTCTATACAAACATGAAGAGAAGGCGCAATAGAGAAAACGCTAATTGATAAATGGGCTTATATACGCCCAGATTAGTCCATATTTCGACAATGGCGTTGTTGAATACAATGTGTAGTTTATTTGCATACGCTACATGCTATTGGTTCATCGCCTCTGTCATGAGCAGTATCATATCTTTCGAAACATCTGCATTGTATATTACGTGACTCGACCGGATGTAGAAGGAACGCTCGCGATGTAAAAGAAACCATTTTCTCTAGTTATGTAATTATTTCAATTGTTCAAACCAAAAGTAATCTCAACAGGGTATCGAATCTTTGTCTCCTGGTTTACGCCCAGTTGCTCAATTGACTATTACTGTAGTTGCTGTTCTTCTTTGGATTAACATTTTCCCAAATTTGGCTATTATTTATTTGCTTCGTTATTCGTGTCAAACACGAACATACAAACATTGTGAACAACATTGCAAGTAATTTGTTTTTAAAATCACCAGAAGACACCGCGAAATGATTCCGAGGCTGGGAGAGAATTCTCTCAAAAAGAAGCATAAACAAATGAGAGAACATTACGCATTAAATGAAATGATTTTCCAGACGTGTTTTTAAGCCATTTTTTTACCAGGAGTCTCCAATTAATTTGTGAGAATTCATTATACGTCGTCCTTCGTAAAGAAGGAGCTGGTCGGACGCTTTCGCAACCACTGGTGGGTGATCTCACCGACTCGTTTGTTCACGACGAGCACCACGTCCCCAGCTCTGTCACAGAGACACCGCCCAGTACCCTCCCGCCGCCCCTCGCTGCTCTGCCCCGTCACCCCTTCCGACCCTCATCTGGAAGAACACGCGAGAAGAAACTCAAGTCGTGCAGCGCGGTTGTCTCACGACGACAAGTTGCACTTGCAAACAGGAAGCGGACGACGAACGAACTACCGGCCTTCCTGTGGAGACGGACGTGGCAACAGGCTCCTCACGCCGACTGCGGCTGTCGCCACACAGGTACATGGGCGACATGCACTTAGCAGTGCCGACAATGAACAGAGGACCAACACATTGCATCGATAACACACACATGTGAAAGAGAGAAAATAAGCTGTTCATATACACACAGACCACTGGCCTGGTAAAAGCGAAACCTTAGTCATACAGTTTCATCTGCACACGATATTTACATCATTGTGAATACATCGTGGATGCAGGCATTCTTGTAAATATTATATTTCGAAATTTTAAGCATTTTGTAATACAATTAAATAAATAATATAGCATAATACTCTCTGCATGTTGAACACAATCGACCAAGCACTCGCTCCTAAATCAAATACTTCAATATGGTCCAGCAAATTATGAAATACAGTGAAAAGAAATTGTTCAATCTCGTTTAACTAGTAACATTAATTATAACTCGTTCCATTCTTACAACTGAACTAAACCAGTTTTCGAAGTGTATGGCAAATGTACCGAGTCAGCAAGGAAAGGAGTAAACCAGCCCAAAATTTTGATCTCCCATCTCAGTTTTAATTGTTTGTAAGGAAATTCTTTGAGTGGATCGCAACGTTTTGCGACCTACTTTTCGGCCGCTTCTTCAGGTAATTTTGTCTGGAAAACAAATGATTGTGATGACACTTGTGAAACATAGACCATACAACCCAAATACAAATACCTGATTCTGATTCTTACCTTGGGAAGGGTGTATTTAAAAACATTACAATTATATTACAATTATATTAACATTACGTTGCAATGTTTTCATGTGTTCAAGTTTTTATCAAGATTACACGTAATATTTTATCAATAAGTGTTTCTTTAAACCATTTTAAATACCCCCCTTTCCATATATCCAAATTGTTTTTAACTGACTAATAAGTGATTGTGTATAATAAAAGGATACTAAATATCCGAATAGAAATAACTATCAAAGTGTGATCCAGTTTCTATAATTTACTTGTGCGTTCAAGGTTTTACCTACGGGTTAACTACATCTAGAAAACAACCTTGCAAGAATTCCTGCCAAGGAGCAGCTGATCTCTACCTAGGAGCAGCTGACCTCAACCTAGGACTAGCTGACTACGAATTTGTTAATCAAGATTGCTCTTTTTCGGTAGCATTTTGGTTATTTTCATTGTTGTATATGGCTGGTGGCAAGTACGACAGCCCTTTTACCTACGTTAACTGTTGCTTGTGTCTTCTCCTGCCCCTCGATTCAATGGCTCGAGCGAAGAAGGAAGCTTTTAATAGCGTTGGACGCGACTCAGATAAAGACTAGCGCAAACGTCGTCTTCAGCATCACAATCACGTTCCCGCTAGACATGCAAGTGCAAAAATGGCTGAGGTTGCCATTCCTTCCATCTGCATTGACTGTGCAAGCCAATAAGGCACGATGTGGTGTGGACAGCATACACCAGGGTAATTAAAATAGTAATCGTTACAGAAGGCGTAGACATCTCCACGAGGAATATGAATGTCATGATATCTGATTGCGTCAACGAGCAATTGATATTATGAAAGAAATAAATATCTGATCAGAATACGAATAAAAGTGTTATTATCTATTCAATTGGAACTTCCTGAGATAACTGGTGATGCACACTAAAAAAAATATTTCATTCCATTTGTTTCATTTCCATACCTCTCACTCATGCGTTACTGAAAAGGATAAACATACCCAAGAAAGCAATTAGTGCTTTGGTACTTCATCAGCACACTACAAAAAAAACAGGAAGAAAGCAAAGACAATTCTTAAACTATCAAGGCCGAAATTTGATATACTGATCACGTTCCTTGAAGTTTATCTCTACGTTCTTCTTAAATTCACGTTGAATACAATAAGATTCAACAACCCAACGAGACATCTCTTCGTTCGAGACAACTAAGATAAACCCTGGAGAGGTGGCTGTTGCTAGAGTTACGTTAGAGGTGGCGCGGGGATTATTTTTGACCCCTTTAAACTATTTCTTTATAAAATTATATTTAGCAACAAATAAGAGCGAAATTAGTAATTTTAATAATAATCAATCATTTTTAAGGTCGTATAAACATAATGCACTATTATAAACAAACATGCAAATGAGGAATTGAAACAAATAAAAGGGCAAAATTATCATTTATCTTTCATTTTATATAGTTACTCCATTTACATTTTTCTGAATATTTCAACGACATCAGAAAATCAGAAAATTCAGTACGTTTCATTTTCTAACATTGTCCCACATAACAACAAACAATTTCTTGAAAATGATTCAAAGCCAATCAATACAACTTAGAAAAAGTACGAAATTTAAGGCGTTTGTATTGGTTTCACAAATATTTATAGATAAATTATTACATATAAAATTTTGAAAAAATTTCAGACAAAAGGTAAAGAATGTGGTGAAACGTATGTGAAATGTAAAGGTTCTGACTCGCAAAATTAGGCAACTGCAGCTAAACAAAGATACGTGGGGTCACAAGACCCCGCGCAGCCTCTCCCGGGTTAACAGAGCCCAAAAACAAAGGAATAGTAAGAGATAGTAAGAGTACAGCACCACGATGTGCGATCTAGTGTTATTGGAGGCTTATATACTAGACTGTCTTCAGGACAAAGTTAGTCATTATGTAAGGTCTAAAGCAATGAGCCATTAAATAATTTATTGGCATGACGAAGTAATGTCTTGGAATATTGATTTTCGACCTATTCGTATTAACGTTCCCGCTACAGTTGCTTTTAAAATAAGCATGCAGCATCTGCTACTCTAATTATATACCTTACGTATGTCTTCATCACTAACAACAAACTCAGTCATATTTGTTAATACATCTCCTTCAAGCTCATGAAACTTCGAATACAATTCGATGTTTTTAGCACGGGTTCGATCTTTTGAAAATTGGTGTATGGCATATGAACGCAAAGTCAGGCAAGATAAATTATTCTGAAGGAAATTAGGAGCCACTAATCGAAGTTCACCTGCCCGCGGTGACAAAAGTAAACTGTATGTCCACTGACAAAGCGATTCATGTCAGAAGGGTCGCAGAGTCCAACTTCTCTGAATTTGGGCGCTTTACATTACTTCATAAAAGTTTCGCGGATCATTAAGAGCATTGGATTAATTTGCACCAAACGAGAAAACACCACACAAGAAATTGCTTATGTATTCCTCGCCAGTATATTGCTTGAAGTACGTTTTTGAATTATGTATTAAGAATAGGGAAAAGTTGCTTTAACCACATTAAACGAATGCTAAATATTCTCGAACCGATTCCGAAAAGTTCTCAAATTCTTATATCCGGAATGTATGAAACTTTTTATACATCCTAATATTAATATTAATGAAATTAGGAAAAAGTGTAAGGAAATTTGTAAAGATTGAATAACTGTAATATAATTATTAAATTTGGGACAGATCTCTGCAATTAAGTCGGTCATAACGAAAAAGTGGATATATCCAGTTGCTAAATTAAGAAAAAAAATCCCCTAATACGTAGTGTAGCCAGAATCCCTCTTTGTAAGTCCTTGATACCGAAAAACCAATTGAAAGCAAAACGTCCGTCCGCCCGTCCGTCCGTCCCTCCGGTGTACGTGAACAACACTAGCGCCTAAACTATATGTATATGGCAATTCCTAATAGCTAGCCCAGACCCAAGGAAATAGAAACCTAATACGGGAAAGTGTGTGCCATTCTATAGCACCACTAGTTGCACTTTTGACGAGAAACGCCTCATTCGTGCACAGCAGTCTGACAACGATTTCATTCGGTCTAACTTGCAGAACACAGTGTTCGTGGTGAATCTATCAACGAAAATATTTCTAATTCCCACAATCGAGCAAATCTTCGTTTTGATGAACTATCCAAGAAAATTGCAAATTTGTCAATTGATAAAATTAGGAACGAGTAACAACCTTGATTCAAATCGGAATGCAACCAAGTACGTTTGTCAACGTTTTCTGCAATGGAAGTTGCAGGAACTTGGAAATGCATAACTTTTCCAGATTCACAAATGACCTGAATCTGTCAGTGGAGCTTCGTTTTCGAAAATAGGCGTTTTTTTGTAATTACTGTTCCAAAGAGAAACATCCTGCGATGGAATTATAAAATTATTACTATTACTATTATACACTATTTCCGTGCATCTGAGGACAAAACGGTAGATGTCCGGATTTAGTTCCAGGAAAATGCTGGTTGACAGGGAAAATGCTGGTGTTGCCAATATGAAGAGGAGAGCTTCATTTCCTTCTAAAACTAGAAACGTACTTAAACAGCATTACACAGAAACTACTGAAACATAGTATAATTTGCCACACTCCTCAATATTTGATGTGCCTTCGCTGCCTGATTTATTGTAGTGTTGACCATCGCAAGGCAATGTTTGGTCCAACAAACTTTTCAAAATTTCTAGTAAGTAATATAGGTTCAGAATTCTGTTTGCTCATTTTAATGTATGTGTGAGTATTTTGGGTATGTATATATATATATATATATATATATATATATATATATATATATATACATATATTCTTTTAGTGTATTGTCAGTGCATGTTATAGAGTTAGTGAAAACTTGCGACATAACGATATTTTTTCATCTGTCACGTGCACTTTATTGAACCTCTCCAAATAATTACAATTTATGGCTTAATGTAAAATTCCATGGAGTTGTATGCATTTCCTTTGATATTCCCCCAAATTTTACGTGCCACAGACGCCTATGACTCAATTTATATTCTATGAAGATACAGATCAAGAGAGCGAGATCAGAAGGACACGCCTAGCTGTTCACGCAACAAATTGCTGCCCCAGGGACATAACCGCAATTGAACGAGCGCTTCCATTCATTTCGCAGTTTGCGGCCAGAAGGCCTCGTGACGGTGCTCCTAAAATAGTTTCCATTGAAGTCCGCTTGCTGCAAGAATCAGGCATTACATGTTGTGTAACTGCTAAACGCCCATCGTCCTTCTCAGCTTCTTTTACATTGAGTGACTCACAGGCAACTTATTTTTACCAAGAACAAATATCTGGTTTCACTCAACGTTTTATCGGTTGCGTAGATGCTATTCCTATACACAAGAATCATTAACAAGTGGAGAGTAAATAATTCTATAAATGCCATTACAAAACTCGTTTTCTTCCTCTCAGAGTATTGGTTTCGTGGCTTCCAGACAGCAGAAAACTGATGATGATGGCTAGGCCATCGAAAGCTGCTCTTAAAATAAATAACATTGTTGGTAATGACAACACCTGTGATCATTTAATTCCTCTCAGAGGCTAGCTCCAAAGAAGCTGTACCCTTCGCCCCGCCTGGCATTACATCCACTCCTTACCATTCGCCCCCACTCCGTCATCCTTTCTCCCTTCTTTCTAGTTCGCCATGCCAAGACCCTACCTATCGATAACCCGCTGAGGAAGCCACAGACCTTCCCAGTGAGTTCCTCGGTTATTAATTTATTTACACTGCAATTGGGTAAAACCCGATATCGCCTAGACGCCGCTATGAACCTTGGTTCTTTAGCGGAATGATCATTGAATGAATAGATTGATTGTTAGCGATTCCGGGCGCGTCAAGTAGCGAGGTAATTACTCCCGTAAGTGTAGTGCATGTTTTTCATCCGGAGGTGGCGGTGATCTTCCCCGCTGGATGGCGAGATCCGGCGCCGATGTACTGTCGGCTATCGGGTCTTTCCTCAACCAGGTATCTCCCACCAGCGGGGCACCGCCCCACTCGGGACAAGCTCCAAGCTCCCAACCGGTCTCCCGGCATGTGTGGAAGAGTAGTGCATGTTAGTGTAAGTGTATGTGAAAGAGGTAAGGATAGGAGAAGAAAGGGGAAGGAAAGATCTCGCGCGGTCCGTGGCCCGTTGTTAGGGTACTGCTCCGGCATTCGCCTAGTGTTGATCGAATAAACCACGGAAAACTACCGATCAGAGCAGCCGGCCGCTAGAAATCTCCGGACAGCGACTGAATTCGACCCAGCTGAGAAGCTAGTGTCGAAAATCCTGCCACTGTCAGGACTCAAACCTAGGACCTCCCGGTCAGAGACACTGAGGTGACATCAGTAGAAGCACAGAGCCATTTCTCCCGGTTTAGTAAGAAAGATTAATGGAACATACCGGTGTAATGCGTACTGGTAGAGGAAAACGGAGTACCCGACAAAACCTTGCCGCTGCGAAGCACAAATTCCACTTGTAACCACCTGGGTGGCCTGTGCGTTGTGGACCCGCTTACAAACCACTACGCTATGGGCCGCCTCCTTATAAATGCCATATAGCGTATATTACTTGATATTGCGGAATTCTCCACATCCCGTTTGGGGGCGGGGGTCTTATGCGGGGGCGCTACCGGCTGAGTGGACGGTATTTGGGTACAACATGGGTCACTTAAACGCCAACGGTATGCCTTCACAGGAACTACGCATCTTCTTTCAGAAGGGCAAGACCCTCTTCCTACTCTTCCGTCATGACGACTTGTAACCATATGAACGACCTCTGGGGTCATCCGCAAATTACGTACCGCTAAGGGCGAGGGAGGGGATCTGAGGCAGCGTTACGCTGCGTTACATAGAGATAGGGAAGTGAGTTACAAGGGGGAGGGGGTATTGGAAATACTCGAAATTTGCGTTACGTAATTTATGGACGGCTCCCTCCGTCCGTTGTCGTGAATCATAACAAAACACTCTTAACCCCACTCTCCCGCTTCTGGCTTTCGCCCCCCCCTCCTCCCCATCACCGCACACGACACGTTTTAGTATGTCTGACGTTAAATAATTAAATAAAAACCATTATTAACAATTAAACCTCTGTAGGACGTGTTCAAGGCTCACAATTTTTACATTACATTCTAAAAATTCATAACTGAAGCTTACAAAAATTCGAAAGCCCCAGTCATTCAAAATATCGTTGTTTTCCTCGCGGAATCTTAAAAAAAAGCGAAATTGTTCTCAAGTTATTGATTCACTTTGAGATCCACTTTGATACTTGTAAATAATTTGCATGGAATCTCTTTTGAAAGCCTATTCATCTTTAGAGGCTGAAGGAAATTAGTAGCTTAAAAAGTGAATTCTTGTAAGATGTTAATCTCAAGCTTATCAAGGCATTCTGAAATTGCTTGACGATTATCTGAAAATTGAAAATTAATTGCATAAAAGAAGAGCTAAGCAGGTATTATTCGAATTTCATATAATTCCTTAAGGAAGAGAGTCAAATCTTCAGTAATTCAAACCAATTTGCCATACCCTTTAGTTTCAATTTGGTTCCATTCGATACATGAAATTGCAGGTACCATTTTTCGTGCGGTAGAAATTGTAAAATTTTCTGAAGTACGTATTTAAGTAAATTTTGTAAAGTAAAGTAAGAGAATAGTTAAATAGTATATATTCAGTAGCCTATACCAACCACTCTCCCAGAGTCGAATGAAAATTACATATATAAATTAATCAGAAAGTTTGTAGAGTAGATACGTGACCAGCAGTCTATCAGAGTGAAATTTTCGCTTTTGTATAAACAAAACAAACAAATGAACAATAATAGGTAAAGGATAGAGAATATATCATGTTAAATATGCATTAAAAAAAGGCTTCAGCAGCACGCTCAGCAAACGCATGTGTTAATAAGGAAGCAGGACAACAAAGAGATGTATTATTCAACAAAGTACCATTCAAAATTTCGAGGAAATTCCACAAAGATATTGTCAAGTATTCATAAATAAAGTGTAGACACTGACAATGCATGAGATGAATGAAAAACTAGCTCATTTCCAGCCGAGCCTACATTATCCTCAAACTTTCTATCCCTACATCTTTCCCTTTCTCTGCTACGACTGTAATAGTTACATGTGTTACATCCCGTCTATTTCATTTCGTTTTAGACACGAGATGCGGTTTTCCTCTTCCTCTTTGAAGGGCTTGCGCGGAGTTCAATGACCTGTTGAGACAATAGAAGAAGGTGCTAGGAGAGGAAATAGGAATTATAGATTTCAGAAAGAAAATAAACGAAACAAGTCACTTGAGATTTTGAGATAAACCCTGCTGAAAGGAATAAATGAGAAGAGGCATCTCGTTAACGAACAATATAACAGGAAACAGGAAATTGACTGGGCAATTAATCAGATGCTTCCTTTTTTTCTTCCGTTTTATACTTTTTTAAGCCATTTTAAGAACGACAAGCATATTCGTACAAAGCAGCATGAACCAAAAAAAAACAAACTAATGTAATAATCTTACCTATCAAATCGAACGGAAATGAATTCGAAGGCAGGCAATAGCGCGAGCCGGATGCGAAGTGCGAGAAGAAAAAGAACGACGAGTGCGCGCGGCGAGGTGAGACGAGGAAAGGAGACGAGGGTGGACGTCGCGGAGGAGGAAGCGCTGGCATGTGACCTGCGTGTGGGAGAAGTCGGAAGCGCGTAAGGCCGTGCGTACACGCCCCTCGGCGTAGCCGCGGGAAGGGGGGAGGGAGAGGGGGGGAGGAAGAGGGGGACAAGGAGCGTCCGGGCACCGCCCCCGACGTCCGACCACCCACGCACTGTCCGTGATTTGAACACTACGCACTGTCCGTCACCACGATGGGAAGAAGGGTAGGCGGCCCGTTTGTTGGGGGTACCGCTCCGACATTCGCCCGGTACTGGTCAGAGAAACCACAAGAAACTACAAGCAGCTGAAAGATTTCACAAATGGCTTGGGTGGCTCAAGGCATCACTGCAGTGCTTGTGATTGAGAGGTCCAAGGGTTCGATTTCCGACACTGACAGAATATTCGACGCTTGCTAGTTAGATATTTAGGTCGACATCAGCCACTGTCTGGAGAAGACTTCTAGCGACCGCTCCGATCGGTGGTTTTCCGTGGTCTCTCCGATCAACACCAGGCGAATGCCGGACCAATACCCTAACAAACGGACCACGGACGGTGCGCGATCTTTCCTTCCTCTTCCTTATCCTATCCTCACCTCTTACTCACATACACACATTTACATGAATTACATTATCATACCTGTCGGCAGATTAATCGGGAGCTTAGAGCTCGGCCTGGCTGGGGCGGTGCCCCGCTGGGGAGAGATACCTGGTTAAGGAAAACTCGCCAGCCGATGTGTAGGTCGGCGCTGGATCACGTCATCCAGCGGGGGGGATCACCGCCACCTCCCGCCATTAAAACATGCACTACACGTATGAGACCTTAGAAGTTAGTAGTTGAGGTGCCCGGAAACACTAATCAATCAATTAATCAATCAATGATTTCACAAACATTTTTGTTATTCTGCCTTTCGACCCCTAAGCCTCATTCCCTTCTCTCCAACTATACTAGTGAGGTGGTGTTGGAGGTAGAAATAGAGTGCATATGACAGATGTATTTCTGGGCTTGTCAACTACTGTGGTTATTGATCATGTGAGTGTAGTGCGTGTTAATAGTCGGAAGCTGGCAGTGATCCTCTTCCCCTGGGAGAGAGATACACATCGGCTTACAGATTTTCGCAAGGTACTACTTCAGCGGGGCACTGCTCCAGATGGGACAAGCTCGAAATGCTCTCCCGTCAAGTATGGAAGTTTAGTGCATGCAAGTGTAAGTGTATAAGGAGAGGGAAAGTGTAGGCAAAATAATTATTTTGTTAATATTAATAATGACGATGTGTTAATAACGAGGATATGTTAAAACCATTAGTTACAGAAAATTGGCTTCCACTGCTACATTATAGTATTTTAAAGATATAAGAATTAAATAGTTTAGTCAAATAGCTACAAAATCTTTTTACTTCTTATTTTAGGGCAAGGCTACCTTGCGGTTTGCTACCCCGTTCCTGGCTCCCATCTTTCGACGCCTGAGGATCCTGCAAGTGTCACTCGCCGCCTCTTCTGCTTTCCGGGAACGTTTTCTAATGAGTCTTTACATGATCCGCGAACGTCAAGCTGAGATAGCCCCATTGCCCATCTCGGTTCTGAAACTTTACACTTATGCCCGAGGTAGCCCTGGGCTATCTCGGTGTTTGTGTCATCAATTAGTCACTGCCAATGCCATGCCATGCTGCCTGCCAATGCCATGCTAGAGATGCCTAAAATCTTGGTCCCTTTCGCAACCACTTTTCGGTCCTGCGAAACTCGCGTCTTTTTCTTGGAACGAATGAATTGGCGGTAATTAACTGACTTCCCCTTCACATTTACACGAACACCAATTCAATTATCGCGTCATGTAGCGTAAAATCTATTATTCAGAGGACACTCTATTCACTCTAATATAATCCAAACAACTAATTCTGAAATAATGAGGGTAGAGGATTACAAAATACAAAATGCGTTACTATATGCCAATTCTTTAAAACATTTTCCGGCTTAAATTAGCCGATGTCGCCACTCTTATAGTGTGATTTTTCTTACTTTGCTCCTCAAGGCCCATCTCCACGATGGAATATGTCATGGTATTTCGCGTCTGAGTGAAATAGGTTTTCTCAGTCTTCTCAGTCTTGCCGCTAGATATCGCACGATTGCAACCGTATGAAGCAGTGTTTGCGATCATGCGACATCTACCGGCACGAGCGAGAAAGACGCGAAATATTGTGTGATATTCCATCGTGGCCATAGAAGCTTTAGGGGCAAAGATATAGAACTCGTACTATAATGAAGCAAATAAGATTGCTGGACGATTCGAATCTTAGTCGGTGGACATATGCCTTCTTTTTGGGAGAAAAAGTGTTCTCTCTCTCGTCATATTGTTCTAAGTTGTGATGACTGTCTCATTAGTAACTAAGCAATTTCGATGTAAACTTAAACGTAGATGTATCTTGGACCATATACGGATATTTAATACGGCTGATATTTCCTCGGAAATGACTGATTAGAAGTTATCTCAGAAAAAGGATGAAAAACGGTGTGATCCGAAACAAAAAACCTTTGCGATCTGATTGTTTAAAACATGGTTGATTGACTGTTGGTGATTTCGGGCGCGTCTAGTACTGGGGGTATTAGTCCCGCATGTGTAGTCATGTTTCTTCATCGGGAGGTGGCGGTGATATTCCCCCGCTGGATGGCGAGATTCAGCACCGATCTATCGTCGACCAGCAGGGCGGCAACCAGGTATCTCCCACCAGCGGGGCACCACCCCAGCCGGGACAAGCTTTAAGCCCCTGACCGGTCTCCCGGCATGTGTGGTAGTGTGGTGCATTTTAGTGTAGGTGTGTATGTAAGGGGAGAGGATAGGACAAGGAAAAGGCAGGAAAGACCGAGCGCGGTCCGTGCCCTGTTTGTAAGAGTACTGTTCCGGCATTCGCCTGGCGTTGATCGGAGGAACCACGGAAAACTACCGATCAGAGCATCAGGCCGCTAATATTCTCGTCCAGCCAGCGACTGAATTCGACCTAGCTGACAAGCTAGTGTCGAAATTCTTGCCGGAACTCGAATCTAGAACCTCCCTGTCAGAGACACTGCAATGACATCAGTTGATGCAATGAGTCACCTCTCCTGGCATTTAAAACACGTAGTGAGGAACATTCCTTAAGAGTGTCTTGATAACGACCACATCAGTTCAGGAATTAATTTTGGCGTCTCTGTATATTCTCCATTCGAGATGGGCTCCCACTAGGGCCCCCTTTCCTCTCTCAACGCCTCCACTTTCATCAACAAACCAGAGTGATGGTGTTTATAAACGCGCACTCTAGTGGATTGGAAACAACTGCGAAGGGTTCTGTTCGGCCTTGAATCCCCTTTGTAACTCAACGCATATCCTTAGAAGGGCCAAGTCACTAAGAATGTTTTCCTTTGATAAAAACACAGCACGGGTAATGCTAACTACTGTTCATTAGTTTCCCTTATTTAATTCAACAGATATTTTTATCTCATTGCTCTGAGTTTCTGTATTAAAAATTTCTTCTTTATTAATAGTTCTTGACGCCGTCAATAAGCTATAAGAGGATTAACTGGACCTATGAAGTTTCAGTTAAATTGAAAAACTTGCAAATGTATTAATGACCATCAACACAACTTTGGATTTTTCCCAGAGAGTGAGTATTTATTCATTATGTGAATCACGTGGGTGACGATTCGGCAAGTTCTATATCTCAGCCGCAATAGATGATAATACCCCGAAAATAAATAAGTTCGATATTCCACGGTAAAAAACCGCATAAAAATAAAATAAAATTGACAAACCAATATCTTTAGCGGGCTAGCATAGTGCACACTGTTAATCTCAAAAGAGTTAACCACGACAAGTAACTCTATAAAACTTACGTTGGTCGTAAGATGCGATTGTACATTTAATCGCTTTAAACGAACAATTTAAAGCCCTTCATTTAGAGAAGAGGTATTTATACATTTTGAAGACTCTACCCCTCACAGAGGGCTGAAATTTTTATGCATGCCCTCGAATAAAATTTCCCTGAATGGTGGATTTTAGTTACTCTTATTAATAGGCAAATTTATGTTTTAAGGTATTTTTTAATTGAAAAATTATTTTTAATTATCGTTATAGGTATATAATTACAAGCAATCGGAAGTAAGTTGCAATTCTAACTCATCGCAACGAAATAAACTAAGAACTCTTGCCAGCATGTTCAAAAGAGAGTAAACGTTTGATGTTTGTGCTTTTAAAAGACATTTAAGCTTTAATTTCAATAACTGTAATTACTGACTATAATATTTCAGGTAAGTTGTTAATGATTTTTCAGATCTTTACAAGAAAGTTTTAAGTTTACCACATAAACACTTGGGGAGGGCGTGCACTTTCCAGAGTTTGAAAAAGCACTCTTCAAGAACTTCCAGATTTTTTGCTCGTCGTCATAATCATCTCCGATCCGGGTAGCCAAGATCGCTAAGTCAGTAGTACCGTGGCAATCTCGGACCTAAGGATCGTGGGTTCAAATCTCACCTCGGGCATGGTTGATTGTGTGTCGTGATTGTGTGTATTGTCTATGTATTATGCGATTGTGTGACCCCTGTGGTTGGTGTCAGGTGGGCATCTGGCCGTAAAATCCTCGTTAACACTTTGACTGCCAGGGGATATTTCGTGAACTTTTGATTCTGGCCCAAACCACTCTCCAATTATGTATCCAGGCAATGGGCGTAGGTGCTCAAAAAATTATTTCCGGCGACTCAGAGGTGCCAACCAATACCCAAAGACAAAAATCTATTGCACTTGGCCAGCAGAATAAGTCACCACTTGATTTCAATGGAGCTGTGATTGTATGCGATTCTCAAGCAAAAATCTACAGCTCTGGACGTGATCGTGTATGATGCACGCGGCCAGTCACAAAAACCTACAATGCATCACATGTGATGCACATGGCAGTCAATGTGTTAAAAAACTGTCATTAGTAATACTACGAATGGAAATTGGAAATTGACGATAAATCTCCGGCGAAGCGAGGAAGAGATTTATTTGAGGATTTCCAAAGCACGAGTAGTATTTAATAAGCCTGTCCCACGAATGAAATTACGTCCAACAGCGTTCCAAAATGCGCCAAATATTGAAAATAACTGACAGCTATCAGTTATTTTCAATATTTAAACCAAGTTAAAATCAAAGAGGTTATGTTATAATACATACGCGGTTTATTGGACATCGACATAGCGATCGATGTATACCACCACCTAAGATAGATGAGACACAGTTCATGATTGGCCAGTAGGGAGAAGCGGTAAGAAAAATCCGACAGAAAAAGTGATGAACTTTTTGAGATACACCGTCCTGATAGGGGCTTTTTGTGTGTATAGTTAAGCACTATTGGTTTTAAGTTCACGAGTGGAATAGTCGTAATAATCACAACCACCATTAAAGGCAACGTATTGATCGGACTTTGAGGTCACCCGGCCAGAAGTGCCGCCGGGGGCCGTTTCTTGGGTGGTTGGGCGGCGCTTGGTCGCTCCGCGTGGGGCTTCCGTGCGCTTGACCCTCCAGTCCTCAGGTGACTCGCGCGGACCGCAGATATTTTTGTTTCAGAACAGCTTTATTACCTGCTATTTCACTGTTCTCTTGACTTTTTGGTATGTGTGTGTGTATGTATGTGTGTGTGTGCATGTATGTGTATGTGTGTGTGCATGTATGTGTATGTATGTGTGTATGTGTGCATGTACGTGTGCAATGTATGTGTGTATATGTGTGTATGTATGTGGGTGTGGGTGTATATATATATATATATATATATATATATATATATATATATATATATGTATGTGTGTGTGTGTGTGTGTGTGTGTGTGTGTGTTCTGCACGTGCGTGCGATTTATACAGGGGGGAGGAAACGTCGGTTTATACAGGAGGGCGATGTCCGAGGAGAGGAAACGTCGAAAATGGAAAAATAATCTCTTAAGACAATTTTAAGCATATTTTGTCTAATAAACTACTTGGATATTCTGATTGGCTGAGCCACAATAAGCACCAAATTTTGATTGCTTATTGTGGCTCAGCCGTTCGGAATATACAAGTAATTTATTACACAAAATATGCTTAAAATTATCTTAAGAGTTTATTTTCGAATCTTTGATGTTTCGTCCCCAGACACCCTGTATATTTCCACAGACCAGCGATTTTTGATGGTTAAACTGAACCTGATGGTTAAAGAACCTTCGAAAGTTTATAAGCAAAACTTTGTTACTATAAATCCTTAACAATACGTTTTAACTTATTCATAAATTGTCCTTGAAATCTACCGAAACTAAAGGAACCTTTCGTATTTCAGGAAGGAGGGAATTTTTTTTAACTTGTATAGTTTGTACGGCAGATCATTAAATTATAACTCAATATATACCGCTATATTTAAATTAATAATAACTATACCTTACATTGCTGAACATTTTTATCCGATTTTGTTTCGTGAACTAGCTCTAACTCTTCGTGAAGGTCGCTCTAAAACTATAATTGGAAGAAACTTCTTCTTTCCATCTGTCCCCAATCCAATTAGCAAGATTGGACATTGGAGCCAATCACGTATTTTAAGAAAAAGGGAAAGCGATCTGTCTTGAGGCTTAGACAGCTGCCTCATAGTGTTCGTCAAAAGGTGTTGCAATCTACATTGCCGCACTGAAAGGCACCTTTCAAAGAGTGATTGGTGACGACCGGCCAATTGGGTCGTGCAGACGTCACAATTCCAAAGAGCAGACAGAAGCATTAACACATCCCTAGTCCATTATAAAGTGGTACTCTGATGTTTGGATGTATCAATATTAGACAACGAATGGTTTTACGGTATTTATTACTAATAATGAAACAATTGAGAATAATGGAAACATCTTCGTCAGTTTTCATCTTTAACTGAGATTACTGTCAATTTTTCTTAATCGATATTAAGACAATGCAATGCCAAATTCATACGATTAATCATTTGTCATTAACATAGTTCATTTAATGGGGTACGCATTATTTGTCTGTCCTGAAACCTGACGATTTTTGACAGACGGTATCTATTCGTAACCATCGACACATTATTGGCCAATAAGATAAATGAAGATATTCTGAGAAAATTGGAAACAACAGGTTTTCGACTGGACAACAGTGTCTTGACCAAGTGGTTTAAATATCTGCAATAAATTCCGTACGGGTGTCACAGTGATGTCAAGAGGATAGTACAGTTGGAGGAAGTAGATCACGTCCCCACAGAAATCAATTACCAGGGCAATGCTAATGCCAGAATCACAATCCATCACAAACGAGGAGTAGGTTTGTTGACATAATAATGTTGAGTCCTAACATCAAGGTGTCAACAGACGGGGCGAATGCTTCCTTCCTCGCCTAAACTCGGGTCCACGTGTGACACTCACCATTACCATTATCAACTGATACAGATATACAATACGTAATTATTAAAATGTCGAAGGTATCTTTGGATTGACATGTTTTCGGGACCGCCACCTGTTATGATCATTCAACCCGATAGTACGTAAGTTAACGTATTTTAACGTGGGAGGTGGAGGTATTCCTCCCCTGCTGAATGGTGGAATCTGGCGCCGACCTAAACGTGGGCTTGTGAGGGTTTCTCTCTTCAGGTATCTCCCCGAGCGGGACACCGCCCCAGTCGGGACAAGTTCTAAGCTCCCAACCAGTCACTCGTCATGTGCGGCAGCGCAGTACATCTAAGTGTGCGTAAGTAAGGTGTGAGGTTGGGGCAAAGAAGAAGAAGGAAAGATCACGTGCTCGTTGTTAGGGTACTGCTCTGGCATTCCACGGATGAATAGAAGAAACCACGGAAAATTATCGATCAGAGCAGCCGGGCGCTGGAATTCTCCTCCAGACAACGACTGAATTCGACCTAGCTAAATAGCTTGTGTTGAAAATTTCGCCACTGTCAGGACTCGCACCTCAGGACCCCCCGATCAGAGTTGCTCAACAGGCAAAAA
The DNA here is from genome assembly GCA_031308135.1 of Acheta domesticus. Lineage (NCBI taxonomy): Eukaryota > Metazoa > Arthropoda > Insecta > Orthoptera > Gryllidae > Acheta > Acheta domesticus. The sequence goes on from JAHLJT010003656.1 coordinate 59,556,817, forward strand.
AACTTTGAGTCCTGATGTCCACTTACGAAGACCTATTGGTAAAGACGTGTCCCCCGCCCTGTGTCCCAGGGGCCAAACCCCACAGACCACCCATGTCACGCCGCGAGAAGTTAATTACAACGCTTAAAATCTGGCGCAAGCCGCCTCGCAGCAGCGATTACGTGCGAGCGCGGGCGAGGTTTTTCCGTAGCGCTGCGGTGGAGTGGCGTCTCAAATCCCAGGCCGGCCGGCCCGACGCGCGCCTCGAGGGGGCCCGGCTCGCGCTCTCGCCCCCCCCTCGCCTCCCCCCCCCCCACGCCCCACGCCGCGCAGATAAGGAGCTGGGGCGGGTGGCGCTCCTAAGGATTCCCAGGGCAAGAGCCTCACGCCGCCTTGGCCTTCTCCTCGGCCGGGCCACTGGTCGGATTTACTCGCCTGTCACGTGCGGGGCCTGGCTGCGAAAAGGGGCTTCTGCATTTCATTCATTGCTCCGATACACATCAAGTGAGATGCCAACTTTGAGGTCAAATGTAATATAAATAATGTATAAGAATAAATGTATAATGAAAAATCGTATATAACGTAAATAATGTAATAAGTTAAAACAATTTGCTTCCTCCGATGACTCACAGATAGGGCGCTAGCGTGAACTACCGTTTAGAGTAACCGGTCGTTACACTTTTCCTCCAGTTATCTAACATCTACCTATCTATCTATCTAGCTAGCTAGCTACTCATATGGTCTCGAAAGCAGAAAAAAATCGTTCACATTTCATATGAACGATTTGTTTTCAACTTTCTTCCAATACTATTACATACGGATCACTATTTCAATCGGCCACTACAGAATTCTGTGATGCGATACTCATTAAAAGATGAATTAACAGATTTGAAGTGGCTTCAACATTTGTGGTGATTAGCACCCACGTCAATATAATTTACAATCCTTATTATAGATTAATAAAAAAACCGTTCGAGATGTAACTACGAAGCTTGTAATTGCTCATAACTGCGTATGTCATACATCCGTCAGCCAGATCCCCCCCAAAAAAATCCATGATACTTGTATATCCCTGATATTTCATTTCTTTTTTGAACAGGCCACTTCGGACCACGCGGACATGCTGGGCATGCAATTCATTAGGGGGATCAGGATTACGCTGGATCCGATTTTTACTCCCCAGGGTTGTATGGAAGATGAATTGATTGGAAGATGATTGATTTTTACTCCTCTGGGGGATGGAAGATGGTGATGATAGTAAGAGGTGAAAGGACGACACGCATATAGACACACACAAATACATCCATGCCCGAGACGGGACTCGAACTCGCGACCCTGCGGTCCGAGATGGCCACGACACTTTTGTCTTAGCGATCTCGGCCATGGGGACGGCATTTTGTCTTTTATTAAAAATTATAATTAATTGGTAACTTGATTAGCTTCTAGTCAGCTCATTCAATGTTACATTCACTGTCTTAACTGTCTAAATTTTAATCTCATGGCTTTACGGATTTCCGGGTTTGTAGGGCTCGCCGAGATCCTGGAGCAGAAAAGCGAACGTCGAGTAGTGAGGGGAGTGTGGAGTGTGGAGAGCGGAAGAGGCCGGGGCGGCCGCCACGACGCCGCCTCCATTAGCCTGTTCTACCCCCTCCCCCACCCTGCAACCCGAGCTGCCCCCTCCCCTCCCCTCCCGCTCCCGGTCCATTCACGTCGCTCATTTGCGTGGGCTGCGTAGCTCAGAGTTTACACGGGCGTTAAGTGTTATATGGAAGTTAAATAAAGGAAACGCTCACTTTCCTCCCAAGTCACGTACGACAGTGGAAATATAACACTAATAGAAGTGCATCAACTGTATCAGTTGTCGAACTATGAATGGCGTTCCCTTATCACTGATACTCTTCGGATTAATCAGGATTTCTCTCACTGGGACAAGGCAATTATCTGCTAGATCTGGAGATGCCATGAGGAAGAGACATCATGTCCTAAAAACATTTTTCGGAACGAAACGCAGGTGCTTGTTGTTTACACCTTGTTTAGAACTTTGAAACCATCGCGTTATGAGTAGAAACGGACTGTTTGGAGTGGGTTGATATCACATCACATCACTGACATACCAAGGGAAGTCAGGTAGTACGCCCCGCGTGTTTCACTGTACCGACATTCTAGTTCGACACAATATGCGTGTTAGAAATCGGAGTTAGTATTTTTTGACAAGTGTGTACCGCTTAAGTGCGACCTAAACGAAACTGTCGCTATTGAACTTGAGTTATAAAATCTCTCGCTTAACCACGAAAAGGGGATGCCTTGAAGTTGACGAAAAAAAGAGGTATACATAAAGAGTGCAGCTCACCTCATAACACAGGAGGAGTAATTTCGTGTGAAAAAACAGGGTGTTCCTGATTATATTATCAATAAATAATTCTTTGCCATTTTGGCCTGATAATCATAGATTCCCCCTTACATATTTAAATTTGCACACAGACTGTACATCACTGCAACTTCGTGCTCATTTAGGAACATTGTTGCAGGCTCGAAAGGTCCTTAGCGATTTGTGAACAGCAAGTACACTCATATTCTGACGGCCCAGTAGGGGTCTAAGGTTCTGACGACCAGAAATCAGGTGTGATGGGGACCGAGTGCAAAGAAGGGCTTTCTTTAAGTTTCACCCCACTTCCATCCTTACTCATACAATTGCGTCTTACAATACAAATACAATTGCGTTTTACGTTGTTTGTACAAAAAAAGTAGATATTTTCTTCGGAAAAAAATTAGATCTATCCTCAGAGCTGAGACGAAACCCACAACCTTCCAGGCGTTATAAAGGAGGAATCGTCAAGAAACTGCTGTGCAGAAATGTAGCATTTTTCAGCAAAATTATCTGGATATCTAATTGAGAAGATAGCATTAAGCTTTTTCACCTGAAATTACTCACCCTGTGTAAGGAACGTTCGATAAATTCGGAATTAAAATAGCTAGCGAAAAAACATTTTCCAGTTTTTCTCTAGAGTTTAAAGAAAACCTAACGTCGATTAGTGGATCTTGTCCGTTACATTCCTTTTAGGATATCCTGAATATGGTAGATCATCGCAAATTCAACATCTATTACTTTGGATCACACGCATTTCAACTCATCTCAGTATTTTCTTTTTCGTTATTAACAAGCTAGTACATCAGCGACCTAATAATAAATAGCTGGGCTAACAGGCCTCAATCGCGCCGATAGCGGCCGGGGAACTAATAATACCCAATCATTGGAGGGAATGGATATCTCGCCTGTGTTCTTTATTTGCCTCCGGAATGAAAAGCCGAGGGATAGTCAAGTGTTCGTGGTTCGCAACCCACTTAATCTTTCGTGTCCTGCTGGAATAACCGAGTAATGAACAATAATTATGGGGAATGAATAAAATTGCAATGAAGGATGATTAGGTGATAGTGCGAGATGAAATGAAAGTAGAGTGGAGATGAACTGAGAGACGAGGAAAATAAAGGAACCCCGTGAAAACCTGTCACAAACAAGTAGTGCGCCACAAATTTCTTGAGAAGTAATCGGGATAATAAGAGAGGAAATATATTTCATTGTTAAATAGCTGATGCACCAGCTGGTCATCTGCGAAAGACATAAAACTCCTTTGATATCCCACGATCCATCTGGAATCTGTTAGCATACACATCGTCAGTGTGTAAAGGATTTACTAGCTCACAAGAGCTTTTGCTACTGCTTTAACGAAATTGTACGAATACATTAGACGGTAAGGCAGGTAACGAGCGATAGAAGTAGAAGAAAGAAATAATACTTGTACTTTCTTCTCTTAATTAATCCTTAGGTTGTTCGGATTGTTGCGTAAATACTGATAAGAATCAAGCAGTAGGCTTGTGATACGCAAACCACACATTGAGAAACATCAGTAATATCTAATCCTACGAGTAATCATGTTTAAACACAGATATATGCCACAAATAAAACAAAATTAGACGGGTACCTTAGGCAGACGAGTACTTTGAAGAAAACTATACTTCGATTTCTTTATGGTGGTCGATGACATTAGATCATTATTACACCTCCTGCCTCATAAAATGTCTTTTTAACAGTGGTAAGCACATTTCTGAGGCCACGAGTCCCGCTGAGACGGACGTTCCCCGATTAATTAAAACATTTTATTAGGCAGGAGGAGTAACAATGACTAGGGAAAGGATTTTAAGTGCAAATTATGGTCGAAAAAAGGGGGGAGGTTCTGAAACTACATAAATAGGGGAAAAGGTGGCAAAATGTAGTAATCTCACGAATAGGTGGAAAAAGGTGCAGCAAATTGTGTTCATTTCACTTCATTTCATCCTCCCTCAAATACTTGTATTAAACTACCTGTATGAAACCAGCTAAATTTTTGAAAAGGTGCCACACCTTAAAATCCTTTCCCTAACAACGACTTAATGTCATCGGCCACTATAGAAAAACCGAGGAACAGTATTCGCGTGAGGGCTCAACGCAAGGCGAAGGCGCCGAGCCCCGGGTATCGAGTGGGCTTTCGCGAAGCGCGAGTGTCCTTTGGAGTCGGGGGGTGGGGGGTGGGGGAGCTGAGCACGCAGGCGGCTTCCGGTGCGCAGGCGGCGTCGCGTTGCCTGCTGAGGCCCCTCCGCAGGCGCAGGCGCCGAGCTCCCGCTGGCACTGGCACGCCGCCGAGACGTTGCAGGGGCGAATTTCTGAGCTTCTCGTCCTCGGGAAAATCGACGCGCTTTTTCTAAGAGGGTCAAAATACGTTTTAAGTGGACCACGATACACGAACCTTCAGGTGGCTCCACACATTCGGCATTCCCTGAGCAGCGAGCTACTGCTCGCCCGATCCCGACCAGCTGATGTGTTCGGCGAATGTTAGCTCCCTTTGATGTGTCCAAAATACCGACACGCGATGGGTAGGGCGAACGACGAATGTTCGTCACTCGGCAAATAGCAAGCGACCCATCCGCACTCCTCGGGATTCGGCGAGCGGTTGCTCGATGTTCGCCGAATAGCGAAAGCGTGGAGCCGCCTTT